>CM026203.1:22031027-22631027 GCA_014839995.1 Xenentodon cancila | reverse complement strand
GTCACCTTTTCTTTCGCTTTCTTCCATTATATGTTAAGCCTTTTTTTTTATGTATATGATACCTAAATTTACTGTTATTTTTGTTGCATTTTACATTACTTTTTCAGCCACTGTTTTGCAGGTTTGAGCACCAAACCTAACCGATTGTGTTCAAATAAGAATCACAATTGAAGCTGGAAACTGACAATTTCACAGCATTCATCACAAATTACTAAGCTGTGTTCTCAGTTTTAAATGTTTAATGCATTTCATTCCCCAGAAATCACCCAAGATGACAAGCACAAGTCTCCAGAAAGTACTGGAAACGAGAATCTATAAAACGCAGGCTCGATGTGGGGTAGTTTCCAGATGTTGCATTAAACATCAGCAAGTCAAGTTCAAGTCAAGTTTCTAGCTCATCACTGGACTAACACGTATAGATGGTCAGTGACACCGATTGGGCCTATTGGGGAAAATAAAATAGGAGAAATTGTTTGAAAAAATTAAAAACTGTTTAAAAAACTGCTGTGACCTGCTGATGTGAAAGAATTCCTCACTTCCTCTCAGCTTCCATCCCCCATCAAAGTTCTGCTGAGCAGCAGCTATGAAACATTCAGGATTTTACTTTTACTATTCACTCAGTACAACAAAATTCCTTTCCCTCAGCACATAAATATGCAAGAAGGCTCTGTCATTGCATGTGCAATGTGCAGGCAGGCCAGGGCACGGTTACACTGCCAACTGAAAGCCGTTGATGTGTAGCGTTACATCACATCATCTCCTGCTGCAGAAAGGCACACTAACCCATTAGGATACAGTCTCCGCTGGGTTATTTCTGTGTCACCCTTCCTTTTCTGTGTCATCACTACTGGAAAACATGTAGTAGTCCTCTGATGGGTGAGTGTGTAATTGGACCCAGAGAAATGGCTCTCCTAATGCTGACAACACTCTCCTAACAATGACACTTTGTGACAAAAAAATAAATAAATAAAAACTCCTCTGAGTTGGTGAAGTAAGACTGGTCCACCAAAGTGATTCTTTTTACAGTTTTTACTGTAAAACTGTAAAAACCAGCAGCCAAGTCATAAATCAAAGACTGTAAAAACGTATGTAAATGATAGATTAAAAAGGTCGGTCTTGAATTTCCTTTCAAAAGCATCAAAACGCTGCGCTGTCCTCAGTTCTGGCAGATCAATTCACAAACGTGGGCTGCAGTTGTAGGAGAAGGTTTCACCATATGTTTATGTTCTTACTCTGGGAAAAAAAAATTTTAAATTTATAAAAATAAAATACCGGAGAAGGTTTACAGAATGAAAGCAATTCTATCAAATAAGGAGGGCAGAAACCCCTTTGACTCTTATAAACTAGTTGAAGGATCTTAAAATCAGGTTAAAAAAAAAAAAAAAACAGGCAGTCAATGCAGAAACTTGGACTTTATTTCTGGTTTTGGTACATGCAGCTGAATTTTAAAGAAAGTGAAACTGTGAAATATTTTCTTGGGGGAGACCAGACAGAAGAGTGTTACAATAATCTGGTCTGTATGCAAAAAAAAAAAAAACATGAACCAGTGTCTATGTTGGCTCATGAAAGAAATGGTCTTTTACATTTAAAGTTGTGTCATCAGCGTAACTATGAAAACTGCTGCTGTGCCTGCTGATGATGAAGATGAAGCATGTATAGATCAAAAAGTGTTCCCAAAACTGAACCTTGAGGAACACCACGGATCACATTATGCTGTTTAGATGCACATTGATCCATGTTGACAGAGTCTTAAAGGCTGTAGTCATCTGCTGAATCAAAAACTGCACTCAGATCAAGCAGAACTAAAACAGATCATTTCTTCTCATCCATAATGAGCCTGAGGTCTACAATATTTATAAGTGCCATCTCTGCACTGTTGTTGCTCCAAAACCCAGATTGGATTTTTTTTTAGTAATACTGTGTACATTCATATCATCGCTTAGACAATTAAAAACAGATATTTAAAAATGGCAGTGAAAGTTGTGTTAATGTTGTGCCTGACCAGTGCATGTTCCTCATGCTCGACTACAGTCATTTATGTTTTCTGACCTCTAACAACATTGAGAACATTACACTGAATGGTGTGAAAAGCACCAGTCAATTTGTTCTCCACACCAAGGAGTCTTGTGATCAATATTTTGACTAATGGTGCTGTACAACCATCACCCAGGATCCATTCATCAGGGAAAGTTAGAGTCAGCTCCACTGTGATTCAGATGGCAATAAAACATAACAGGGACAGACATGAAATCGCACAATGAAAAAAAAAAAAATTAAGGTCATTTACTAACATTGAACAAACGAGGCTGCCCAACAGGGCTCTGCTGTTGCGTGACTCGCTCTGAGGCACCAGTCCTTTTCTGTGCCGGATAATGTTACTCATTCATTATCTGCCTTGTTTTTTCCACTTGGTATATAGAGTACATCGCTGTAACAATCACGCTTTTATTTCCCTAAGCTGTAGGCCTCCTCTGCCCTTTTTGAGCAAGAAAATTTGCTAGAAAAATGTGAGTTCTTGCTCACGGGTGAACTTATTAAATATGTAAAACGTAAAACATGCTGGTGAAGTTGCCATCAGAATTATATGTTAAGATCAGCTAGATTGATGCTTTTTCATCATCTGGTCCGAGTTCGGTCGGGCACAAACATCCACTATTTCTCATCAGAACGATTTATACAGAGACCCTAAACCTATTTCTGTTTTTTTTTTTTGGTTGTTGTTTGTCCTCTGCCTACATTTCTGAAAAATGAGCAAGCAAAAGTAAAAAGAAAAAAAAAACAACAAATGTGCTGAATATAAAAATAAGCAGGTTAGCGGCGGTGTCATAAACAATCCTACTCATGTAAGCCATGACTGTTAAGCTGGACTGTAAATGTCTTTTATTTTTTTATTAGGTACTTTGAAGATATAATATGCCACCTTGAGATTCTTAAGGAGCTAAAAATAACATCCGCTTGGCATAAAACCCCCACTGTTATCAGGCAAAGGTGTTTCACAGTCATTTTCATATCTCAGGAGTAAGTCTGAGAGGGATCAAATGCTTAAGATTTCCATGCTTAAATCCCTCTGAGGGGTCCTTTTCTTTCCTCTACACATCACGACAAGCAGGTGATCTGAAATAGACCGTTTTAAACCTGAGCTGCCCTGAGATGCTCCCAGCTGCCGTGTCTGTCTGTGAGTTTCGCTCGCTTGCTTGTTGCCTTCGGCGCTGCATCCTTATGAATGTGCGCACACACGCATGTGCGTGCGCGCTCGCCGCATGCTCACATCAGCCTGTCCCTACGGGGCTCATAGTGAAACAGACTGTCCTATCGGTTTTATTAACCAGCTTCTGCTCAGGGCCACATGACAACACAGTCCAGCCTGTTCTCGGTGGACAGAGTGACGTAGTGCCTCTGACATCGAGCTTTAACCAGTTCAAATCACGCCAAGTGGGACATTATCTACATACAAAACCTCTGACAAGAAGCACTTCAAATATGGTAAAAAAAATAACTGGAGCAGCAAACAAGTAAGCCAACCAAGGATAATGACGATCTAAGTGGTAAAAACAAATTCATCATTCAGGATGCAAGATGTGAGGACCTTCCGAGTAGTTAATGTGCAGGCGATTCGGTCATTTTTATTCAGTAAAATTGTTGATGGGATCTCGACTGTTGGTCAGACATCTTCTATAAATTTGGAAAAAAAATGGAGATAGTATTGAAAGATCGTCTTGAACAGCAAGAATATTTTTAATAGAGAATATAATGAAGGTTTTAAACCGGTACAACAGTGCACGTTACCATATTCGGTTACTGCTTCTACTCTGGTTGTGGGATCTGAGCTTCGCCCCCAGCAACTGTCAGGTTGGTGTTAGGATTTACTAAATATTGCACCCAACTGCTAAAAGCGTCACTCTGCTGCTCAATGGCTGTTTCAGCACATGGATTTCCAGTTCAATGGTTACAGCACATATTTTGCATCATATCCTCCCTCTTCTGCACGCTGGTGTTCATTGCCCGAAAATGGCTTATGATCTAGAGTCTGGTTTTATTTGTTGCCTTGTTTTGTTTTTCTAAAAACTCAGTTATGATTGTAATGTTTTCTCTAAGTCCTGCCAGGTCTCCTGCAACACCGACGGAGAAGGAGGAGGAGGAGGAGGAGGAGGAGAGGAGATGGCAGCACAAGGTGCAGAGAGATGACATGTAGCTGCCCCCCTCCTCCCATCAGGCTCCTCTAGCCTGAATGTCTGAATTAAATGGGGATTGTCTCCTTCCTCGCAGCTGCAGCTAAGCTGTAACGCTGTAAAAAGGGACGACAGGCACATACGTTGTTCCCTAACCGGGTTCCTGTGGTGCATTCTTACGGACATGCGGTCGCATGTTTGCAATTTTTACCCCAAAAAAATTACTTGCCAAAATGTCAAGTGTGAATAATAAAAGAACCCTGATGGACTCAACTGTTTATACTAACATTTTGTGTTGGAAAAAGCAAGTTTTAAAAATTGAATGAACTCATTGTGGTGTCCCTGCTAAATGACTCACACGAGCCAACCTTAAATGCTCACACATACTCGGACACTAATGGACACATAACTTGACTTAAACATTCATTAGACCCACAAAAAGTCCCAGAATCACTTGCATGCATGCAAGATCCACATTCATTAAAAACACCAAAAACTATTCCCCCTGAAAAAGTAAAAGCAAGGCGGGGGCGGCGGCGGCGGCGGCGGCGGCGGCGGCGGCTTGGTAATTATTCACAAAGCAGGAACTCAGGCCGTAAACTCAGAGCCCAGAGGCTCAGAGAAAACGACGAGAGGCCTGCGCTCGTCTTTGTTTTTCCTCTTTCAGGTTCACTCAAATTAGGCTTTAAGAGGCAAATACCAAATAAAAATGGCCATTCTGGCAGAATCTAACTTTCAAGAGAAACTGGATGGTGTTTTGCGCTCGCCCAGTTACAGAGTTTTAGACTCTGACGGCCCCTGGAGGCTCCCACGGCTCTGTGAAGATTTCACCGCATGACACGGTTTGAACACCAGTGCGTTTTCAGAGCAAACGGGATGCCTGAGAGGCATTCCAGCGCTTATCTGGCAATTACACACGGACGAATTTGTTTCATTAAAGAAAGAAAAAGCCACAACGGTCGCTGATGTAACTTGAAAGTGACAAAAGGAACAAAAAAAACAATTAACAGAAAATCGACTGCTGAAAACCTGGCATTGGTTCTGAATTGTGGTTCAACAGAATAAAGAAAATCTATTGAAACTGGCCTGGAGAAATTAGCTGGAATGTCTACAAAAGAGTGTAAATAATTTGACCATAGTGACCATCACAAGTAACCTTAAAATGTGGTTTGTATTAAGGTGTCGCTTCGTCCGGTCTGCTGTCCTACTTTAGTCTGAACCTGCAATATAACAATTGGCCTCAGTCAAAATAGATGACGATATACCTGTATATTTGTTCTGTTTTGCTAAAGACATTCAGTAATTAGATTAGAGATTAGATTAGACATGAGAGATGTTTTAGGTGTTGAGCTTTTACATTTTAATACATTATTTTGGGTTGCTTTACAAACAGTAAAAGACAAAAAAAATCACATTTTGTAGATCATAAGACGTAGATGATGTCCCCATGGCATATTAATGTACTGACTTTCACCTATCAGACACATATTTGTCACTTGCATAATTACTTAAAAAAAACATCTACGTCTATCTAAGACACATTTATCAAAGCGATTAATGCTTTTGTATGGAACATTTTATATTAATGGGATGAAACTCTCTCTTATCTACTATCAAATTCAATATCCGTGAAATTTGTGCCTCTCAAGTCATTAAATTCAGACATGAACTATACATTTTGAGCCCCTGAAAGCTCCCTTTGAAAGAAATGTCAGCCTGAAGCATTTCAATCAGCTCCAGCGGTGCCTTTAAAAGGAACGTCTTTGTGTTCAGTTTGTTGTGAGACTGCCCGCCTAGGTGATATTTAACTGCAGTTTTTAATAAAGGTGTGAAGCTTTCAATAAACCTCTCAGCATCCAGTCTACTCATCTATCGATGAGAAGAACAAAACCACCCAGTGAACCTGCTTCTTTGTGCGAACAAAGTAAGTCTGTGTTTAACTCTGTGGAGGTCAGGTTACTTTTATGACACTGTCCCACACATTCCTCTTGCTCTGTCACCTTTGTTTTCTCATCAACTGTCACTTTCTTGAGTTAACTCAACTTCATCATTGCTGGTGTTTGACATGGTGCCGTAAAGCTACACGCAGCTCCTGCTGCAAGAGAGAGAGAGAGAGAGAGAGAGACAAACATATTTCAGCCTCCTGTGGTTTCTCGTGGTTTCAATTTGCGGTTTCGTGCCGACTGAAAAGATGGAAGACTGAGCGAGCTCAGCAACACTTTGTAAAAGTAAGCAAATACTCCTTCAAATGAAAATGAAACAGATATTTTAATGTGGGGAAAAAATGTGCTGCTTTAAACTCTACCAGCATCTTTTCTGAACCGTATCATATGCGAGTTTCAAAGTCTCAACGTAGCCGTGAAATTATTCTGCTCAAACATAAACAAACATCAAATAAAAACCAAACCGCAGGCAGAGCAGGAAAAAACAAAGAGGTGGAAAAAAATAGCTAGGTCTCAAACTCAGATGTGAGGTTTGTGGGTCCTGAGACGTTCCTCTTCACTCCTAGAACCACCACAAACCTTACAGAGTCAGGCGTCGCAAGGCACGCCAAGGTCTTTGGAAAAATGTCTGTAAAAGCTGGTAAATAGAAGCGCAACAAAATAAGACAAAGTCATACCTCTCTAAAAATAACATGTGACACTGCTGTAAATGTTTAAAGTCACATTAGAAGAAACCATAAGATTTCTGAAACAATCTCCTTCTGTGAGACAAGACCACAGTGGAGATGTTTGGCCATGATGAGCAGCAGCAGACTAAGCAGCAAACAAACGTTACGTATCGGCACCAACCACAAACAATCATACAACCTGGAAAGCACAGAGGTGGAAAGGTGATGATTTGGGCTTGGTTTGAAGCACAGGAGTTGTGGTTATTGAGCCGATGATGATATTTTTGTGTTCAAAAGCAGCTTACTTTCAACTCCAATGAATTTCGGCTAAAATTAAATTGAAATCGATTCAAACACTCACTTCAGTGTCTGTATTTTTTTGGTTTTTCTTATGCATTCTGCTTTTATGTGTACGATGGCCTTGATTGTCATGAAAGACGCCTCATGTAAACGGCTCTACATGTGTCAATTTACAAACTTGTTAGGACCATTTACTTATTTATTTACTTATTTTATAATTTCCTGATGCAAATATGGTTATTATGGTTTTATAACACAATTTCATCAAACTGGATGTTTGGATGAGTTAGTGATTTTTTTTCCCGGGTGCATATTTCTGCACTGAGCGCTGAAAGACCCAGCCAGCACGCAATAAAACCTGTCTTGCTCTGGCAATAAATTTCATCAAGTAGTAGTCCAGGTGAACAGGAAAAAAAAAAAACAATCCAATCATCCAAGTTCAGAGTCAAAGAGTCTACTTTATGTTGAATTCAGAGCAACCCAGGGAAGCCCCCGCGATCCCAGGCAAGGTGTTCATTACAGCCACAAACCTTCATGTCAGCAGAACAAGATACAATGAAGGAGCAGCCTTTTCCAGTGACTCTGATTTCAAGCTCCAACTTTCATTTCCTTGGTTGCAGAAGCCTATTCATCCCAGCCCCCCACGCTTGTTTTTCCATTGTCACAGTGTTTTTCTCCATGATTTCGGCCCTAATGTGACTGCAGGCAGAAAGTGGCTATCACACTCAAGCGGAGGACCCTTTCTTCCACGAGGTGCTATGGGGGGGTGCAGGCTTTCATTACCAGACAAGAGCGTTATTCTCTGCCGTGTGTGTGTCCTTAATGTGCTTTCATCCATAAAGAAAATGCTCTTCTGTCTCGCTGCAAAGCCATGTGATAATATGAGCTTCCCCATGCTCCTCACTGAGGGTTTTAAATCAATGGCGGAGTGCTCTGCGGCCCCGACGCCACTCCGAGGTGGATAATGGCACAGAGTCAATGAAGATGAGGCGCTGCAGAGCGCCAGAGTGCAGCACTTTTGCCACCATTATGCCATATGTCTCTTCAGTTTTCATGCTGTGTTTGTATTACAGACACGTTTAATTTCTGTGTGTTCTGTTTCCTCCCTTGAAGATCAGCCACAATAAGAATATCTGCTTTGATGTAAGATTTAATGATAAAATAACACATTTCATTTGCTTTTGTAGTTTTCAACAGTAATCGAATCCTGTTTTCCTCCATAACACATAACCATAACCTCCTTAAGTTTCTTTAGTGACCAATCTCATCGTACTTAAAAGATATTAATAAATGGAGTTTGATGCCAGAAACTACTGGGTAAGAGGCCTGTTTACCGTTGTGTTGCATAATACTTCTTTTCAATCCTCGCTGTAATAGTTGAGCGCACTAGTTCACGTTTTCAGGGGAATTTGTTTCCCGCCTCCGTACATACGACACCTCAGCTGCTCATCAGTCCAGTTGTTGTGGTCAGATTATTGTCTTAATAATTTGCAGCTGTGACCTTAAAGCTACGCAATTGTAATTTATGCAGAATGAGGTCATCGTATTTCAAAAATAACCACAGGCCTCCCTGTAATAGACAACACTGATGGCAGAATACCTTAATCCAAAATTACAATGTACAGCATGCCTCTGCATGAAGGGTGGCTTTGCATATGTAAGAATGCCATCTCTCTCTCTCTCTCTCTCTCTCTCTCTCTCTCTCTCTCTCTCTCTCTCTCCCGCTCTCTCTCCCGCTCTCTGTCTCTCTTAAAAATTTCAAATTGCAAAAATACAGGAGTAGACCATCATCCTTTCTTTAAACAAATGGTTGTTTTTGCATTATTATATGTCAAAAACATTGTATTAAAGTCTAGAGAGGGGAGATTTTGGTCCAACAAGTAACAACTGATGTTGATCTGAATAATTCTTACACAGAATAATGTCCAGTTTAACAACCCCTGTTTTTAAGCAGTTTTTAATAAACATATTCACTGCCTGATTACAAAAAACACCTTGGTTTGTATTGTTTAATTTCACATCCTTGACAATTCTTGGGGGGGTGATTTTTCTAACCATAACAGGTGAATTTATGTAAGGAAATGTGTTTATAATATGAGGCGTTGCCTTTTGATTGCCCGTCAGCTCACACACTCTAATGCAGACATGCAAGAGCTGAACGCTAGAAGGAGAGAAGAGCCTCTTATAATGAGCTATTGATCTTTTTAGATGACGAAGGTGAGGGGAAACACATTATAGAGGAGGTCAAACATCAGAAGATATTACTGACGAGATAAGAGTTGAATCTAAATTTTTTCAGACCTGAAAGAAACAGAAAAAGCAGCAGAGTGACAACTGGGTAGAACTGCGCCGTAATCATTATTCTCACACTAATGAATTACTTATTCTTTTTTGTTTGTTTTTTTTTTGGCTGAGCACATTCATATTTTATTATTCCTAAAATATACAGTCCCACATGTCACATGAATGTGGATCTTGGGTTTACAGAAGGTGGAAATGTGGAAGCAAACAATAACCTGAAAAAGTTCATGTGTAAATGAGTGCTGAAAAAAAAAAAAAAGTGAAAGGGTGCACTGAAAAGTCACCGTAGCTGGCAGTTTAAACATTATGCTTTACATCTGCTGGTGGAGACTTGACACCCGGTACTTCTAAAGAGGATTTCAGTTTCATGTTGAACAACTGTGACCCTCAAGAGGAGATATTGCTTTAAAAATCAAAAATTAAAGGGTTGCTAAGGTTTGTCTTTGTTCATTTAATCTGGGATTTGGCTTTGGATGATGGCTGAGGCAAATTTCTGGTCTTAACGATGACAGCGTTTCATAAAGGTAACAGGATGCAAGTCTTTTTTCCTTCTTTCCGTTTCTATCCAGTGTTGGTCCGAGGCTGTGATACATCAGCTCAGTCTCAGTCAGATGTACCACGCTGCTGAAACCAAAGAATAATTGACTGGAACTCAAGCCGGCCGACACAGGAAGCTCCCTGAAGATCGGCTGCCTCTCCGGTCCATAAACACATTACCATCGATTTTTCTCTATGCTTTTGTCATCACATAGTGTGCAGGATTTGAAATTTGGAACCAAATGATGCTCATGTTACCAGCCAAAGACAGTCAAAAACCTTTCACAAAAAAAATAAATAGATATTAACAATCAATATATAATTATTTGAGTGCTTTATAGATCACTTTGCAATGCCAGACTTGGATGTTTGTGCAGCAGTTTATATGCTTTTGTGCAGGGACGTGAACTATTACATGGATCTGAATTTATTTATCAAAGTTTGACTGTTACCACCCTTTTTTTTTTTGTTTTTTTGTTTGTTTTGGTTACATGCTGCCTAACTGAGATTTGCTGACTTAACAGGTGTCTTAAAAAAGTGGGTTGACCTTTTTAAAGCTACTTATAATTTGTACATAACAGCAAATACATTCCTTGAAGGTGAGGTGTAATGTGAGTAGGGTTGGAATTACTATTGCAACGAGTATTTATTTTTCACATCTTCATTTGGTGAGATGTTATTGATGCTCTTCTAGTGAGAAGAGCATTACTGAACCACCCAACCTACAAACATCTGAGATAATCAGCCACTCAAACGCAACCCAAACTGCATCCATCATATCAGATCTTTCAGATCTTGTTATTTATGTACTTTTCTGCCCTACGCACTGCTAAGTTGGAGGAGATTATGTTTCAGTCTGCTCATATATTACCTGTAATAACACAACTGGCACATGTAAAGGGTTTTGTTGTGACTCCATGTTGCACTCTGGAAAAAATGTGCCATGTTATTTGTTGTTGTTCATGTCTGTACATCAGTGGTGGATCTTTTTCATGCTTTGTCTTTAGTTGTACAGTATAAACCAGACACGTATTCATGGTTAGACGCTGTTGCGTGGCCACGTGCAGCAGTGTTTCACATGGCTGAAACAGGAACAACATTTGGTACTGTTTGGTACTCTGTGCTTCCACTGGGTCTGTTTACCGTATTTATTTGAGGTCTTCATACATGACAATGTCTGTGTAGCAACGTTGGGATTAAAAGATCTGAAATAAACTACAGCTGTTTATACTTCTGAGTTGTCATGATTTTTGCCACTATTGCTTTCTTTTTTTTTTGAGCAAATATTTGGAGAAAACTCAGCTTTTTCCATAAAAGACAGTCGCCACTTCCCCCTCAAGGTCTTGATCTCCAGAGTAGCGAGGAGGCGGCGCACATTCAGAAATATGTAATTTATATGTAAATACAACCAAAGTCCACACACTGCCATTTCCTTCACATGACGTGAAGGGCGGTGATACTCTGCTGCCGCTGTTATAAACTGCATATGCGTGTCGAGGACATCTATTGTATGACAGTCTTACTGTCCTCCAAACCAGTTATTATAGTTAACAAAAACTAATAGTGAAAATATAATCCTGTTTACTGAGATAAAGATAAAAACTGAAGATTTTTCTAAAACTAAATAAAGGCTAAAATTAACAATGCAAAACTAACAAAACAGAATTGCAGAGAAGATTTGTTTTAATTTTTATGTGGTGCCTTTTTTTTATGTTAGAGAATTCATTATCTATTCCCGCTTACTCCGTCGCTGGGTCTCGAGGGTCTGTCGGAGCCTATCCCGACGCATAGTAGGCGGAAGGCAGGGGTCCACCCTGGACAGGTCGTCAGTCCATCGCAGGGCCACATACAAGACACACAATCATGTACACTCACATCTACGGGGAATTTAGAATGATCAATTAACTTACCCTGCATGTTTTTGGACTGGGGGAGGAAGCTGGAGTAGGGAGAACATGCAAACTCCACTCAGAAAGACCCACCGGGACAGGAATCGAACCAGCAATCTTCTTACTGTAAGGCAACAGTGCTAACCACTAAGCCACTGTGCTGCCTGTTCAAATTAATTTTTTTTAATCTAATTCTAACTACTTAAAATAAAGAATTTAGAGCTGGGATAAGTTCCAACAGATCCCCATGCCCCTGAATCGGAATAAGGCAGGTATAAGTAAATAGTGGTTAGATAGAGGCCTTCGGCAGGAGGGTCCCCCCTCATGAGCCAGGTCCTGCTCAAGGTTTCTTCCCTCTTAAAGGGGAGTTTTTCCTTGCCACTGTTTGGCTTAAGGTTTTTCTTCCACTAGGGAAGTTTTTACCTGCCGTTGTTTATGTAATAATTGCTCGGGGGTCATGGTCATGTTCTGGGTCTCTGGAAAGCGCCTAGAGACAACTTGTGTTGTAATAGACGCTATATAAATAAAATTGAATTGAAAAATTGAATAGAATTTGTGGTTAAAGAAATCAGGATTTTAGCAGATCATGCAGATCAGTAGGTTCAAAATGGATTTAGAGTGACTGTGGATTAATATGTGACCTATATGTGTATCTATACTTAGATTTTAGTGCTGATGTTGATCACAGAATGACTTGGTTTAAGTCATATTTATCTGATAAATTCCAGTTTGTTCATGTCAATGGGGAGTCTTCCTTAAACACTTAAGTTGCTCATGTTGTTCCACAGGGTTTTGTACTTGGGCCATTGATTTTTGCTTTATGCTTCCAATAGGTACTATTATCAAGAAACATGGCATAAACATTATTTTATATATATATATATATATATATATATATATATATATATATATATATATATATATATATATATATATATATATATATATATATATATATACACACACACATATAACATGCATCAGTATGCAATTAAACAAAGTATTTTTAAAGGATTAAATTAACTTGTAAATAATATCAATTATTGTATATTATCTATACCCAGTTCTTCCTATTCAGGGGTCTGCTGGAACTTATCCCAGCTCCAGATGTACAACATGGACAGGTTCCCAGTTCATTACTGGGCAACATGCAAGCAAACAACCACACACACTTTCAAGGACAACTTAAAACAGGGGTGTTTATTTGCAGTTTTGAGGTCCACTGCCTTGCATTAATTATTGGATTTTAATGTTTGCGGGCCTGGAGGAAAGGATTTGAAACCCCCGACTTAGAATCTCCACTTAACCTAAAATACGTGGCATTGGACAGTGGTAGAAAACCAGCCTTCCCAGAGAAAACCCAATCACTGGGAGAAAAATACTGCTCCATTAAAGGGAGTCAAAACACCACATGCATCTTGAGCGAGCATCACTGTAGATAATCAAAATAAGTAAAATGCAGACAGGAAATGACACGGCATGAATCCCTAGAGGGCAAATGTAACTTTGCCCTCCAAAGTGTCAATATTCCCCGAACAGAGTAGCTAATGTTCACTTGCTCCCTGGAAAATACATTAGACACAGATGACATCCTGGACTCCTCAATCCATTCCACACAACCACTAATCTGTTAATTGATCTGGCAAGGGAAAGGCGAAGTGCATATATGTACGTGTGTTTGGAGTGTAGGATGACAGATTAGAGACCATATACAGGTGCAAGCTTGTTCATGTTTGGACTGCTTTAAAAAAAAAATTAAATTTTATATATATATATATATATATATATATATATATATATATATATATATATATATATATATATATATATATATATATGTATATATATATATATATATATATATAAAACAATGTTTATGCCATGTTTCTTGATAATAGTACCTATTATAGTACCTATTATTTATATATATATATATATATATATATATATATATATATATATATATATATATATATATATATCTATATATATATATATATATAACAATTTGCTGTGTTTTATCATATTTAAAACCCCAATGTTCTTACCTTTGTTGTTTTTCAGAGGAATTCTGTTTAGAGTCATTTTTGTTTCTTTGTAGACCTCAAAATGTTTGCTGTGTAAGATTTTTGTTGTTTTTCAAGTTTTTGAGGAGGCACTCCTTATGCATTTAGTATTTAATTTGCAGGATCTACCTAAAAGCTCATGTCTGGATGGATTAACTGCCCAGTTTGACAAATAATATTATTTTAGACTAAATATTATTCAGTTTCAGGGGCAGCACGGTGGCTTAGTGGTTAGCACTGTTGCCTCACAGCAAGAAGATTCCCGGTTCAATTCCCGGCCCGGTGGGTCTTTCTCTGTGGCGTTTGCATGTTCTCCCCGTGCTTGCGTGGGTTTCATCCGGGTACTCCGGCTTCCTCCCACAGTCCAAAAACATGCAGAGTAGGTTGGTTGATCATTATAGTTGGTTGTCTGTCTTCTATGTGGCCCTGGATAGACTGGCGACCTGTCCAGGGTGTACCCCTGCCTTTCGGATCGGCTCCGACAGACCCCCGTGACCCAGAAACGGATAAAGCGGGTATAGATAATGGATGGATGGAATTATTCAGTTTCAATCCATTCATTTAAAGTATATACTGCTTTTCATCATTTGGAGAAAATGTTTATGTGAATAATTAGTAAAATATGACATATATGAATAATAAGAGAATTACTCCCACAAAACTGGCCATTGCATAGCATCACAGTAAGAAGACATGGCAGAGCTGTGGTCATGTGGGTGGAGTATACTCGCATGTGGGTGGAGTATACTCGCATGTGGGTGGAGTATACTCGCATGTGGGTGGAGTATATTCGCATGTGGGTGGAGTATACTCGCATGTGGGTGGAGTATACATGCATGTGGGTGGAGTATATTCACATGTGGGTGGAGTATACTCGCATGTGGGTGGAGTATATTCACGTGGGTGGAGTATACTCGTATGTGGGTGGAGATATTCACATGTGGGTGGAGATATTCCCATGTGGGTGGAGTATACTCACAGCTCCCTTTTTCAATGAATGAGGGAAAAGGTGGGAAAAGGAGTCCAACCTGGGCTATTTTAAGGCTACACAAAAACTTGAGATATAAAAATTTGAATTTACAAAATGAAACTTTTTGGAAATTGACCCATAAGAACCTAGACCCATTTCTACTTGAAGAATTTGGGGTGATTGACACAGACGAAGTGGACAATGTGTGTAAGGAACTTCCCAGGACATTTAAAGGAAGTCTTTGGTCCTTGTGAGAATAAACTGGAGGAGTGGGACTTTAATCATTGGCGATACAAAGATTCACCTGGCTCTACCTCTAGGGTAAAAGTCTGGGAAAATGAAAAACAAATCCATCCAATACCATTTAACTCTATATGGAGTATTTGACCTTTACCAGTCTCTTGGCATTTTTTTTTAAACACTCGTTTTATTTGCACTGGAAATCCATGAAAAAAAGATTAAAGGAAATCCTGTTTTGTTTTTTTTTTCAGGTGAGAAAGCCAGATTTAAAAGCTGCGTGTGAGAGTCTGAACACCTACAAAGCGAAATGTACATATCACTTGTCTTTTAATGTCCATAATATTCAGTATGAAGATGTATGCAAGATGCATTATGGGAGTTTGGCCGTAAACTACCGAGTCCATGAGCCAGATAAAATGCTGCTGGGATGCAGGACTTGAATCGTCTGTCAGCTCTCTGAGAGCGCAAAAACTTTGTAGCATATACTGACACCTATAGGGCCATCAAAAGTAACGCACCTTAAATGTAACTGTTGTATAACAGCTGTAACATCTGCTGCGCCAAACCTGCTACACACAAAATACACCCAAACAATTCCCATTTCTGAACTTTGTTAAAATTACCAACCTTTAAAGATAAACAATTCATCTCTCTTCTCTCAAATAAGTCAAATCCACTTGAATAACATTTTAATTCACAAAAATACATTGACCAATATAATGAAAATGTACTAAAATTTACTTTAATAATCCATAAAAGCTGAAACATTGTTGACAGAAAAACACAAGAAGCATTATTAGAGTTGGTTTAGTATAATATATTTTGGCTTCAAGAGACATAGAAATCAATCCTTATTTTTCCCCATATTTCTTCTATAAAAGACCCATTTTTCTGAAGCATTATTATGCAAAAAAATGGTATTAGAATATATTATGGGAGCTATGAAATCCCAGTGACCGCGTATAAAATTAAGTCACATCAGAGAGAGATATTTGCAGAAGAGAAGTCCATGGACAACAGGGCAACAAAGAAAAATACATAATAAAAATAATACATATTGTAGACCTTGATCTATTATCACCGACATGACAGGCATGGAGAATAGGTGTATGGCTATAAAAATTTCTCACTTTTTCCACTTAAACATCTACATGTATTAAATGATGCATTTTTCCATGCTTTTGAAGAATATTCATAATCATACAACTAAAGAAGTCAACTTTCATGTCTTTGAAATACATTATTGATATTGAAAAGGATGAAAAATTCCGAACCCAAATTCTAACTTTGCCTTTCTTCTTAAACGCAGTTATTTTCTTTTAGTTAAACTGTCAAAAGAACAAAAATTTAAAAAAAAAAAAAAAAAGGGTGGGGGAAGGGGGTTGCTCTCTGGCCATGTAGGCAGCTCATGGACACTTTTGAAACTTTCAGAAGCTTTGTTGCGTTTTAACATCATCATCATCATCATCATCATCAGTTTGTTGGTGCAGAAGTGGAGACTGTCCGTACAGGGTTCACACTGATACTGAGGCATAGAGGGAGGCCCTAGGAGGCAAGAGACCAGAGTCTTCGCTCTCTCTGTCACTGTCTTTCTCTTTACTCTCTCTTGTAGGACATCCTTGGCTTTAATAGGAGCAGTTCAGTCAGCTGATTCACCATTTTAGGCTGATGGAGGGAGGGGGTAGGGCTGTTGGAATGCTGGCACGTTCCAATCAGGGCAACAGTTCTTCATTACAGCATTTCTGCAAGACAGTTATCATAAGTGTGCTTAGACCCACCACAGCAAACCAAAAACAACCTCAAAAGAGCTGCAAACTACTGCCCTCTCATGGCCGTTCCATGACATTACATCTGTTTGCCAAATAATATTTATCCTTCCTAAACATTAAAAAGCAAGTGATTTATCTATTCCTGAAAATGATGTACAAATATGCAAAAACACTAAATGCATGTTAATGATTTCTCTCCATCATTTCAGTGTAGCTGAAACTACTTTGGGTATGGTTAAAATGTGTGAACTCCGCGGATCCCACCTGGTGATATTCACAGATATAAATAATACAAACTTTTACATGAGGGAGTATGTTGAGTTCTGACATGAACGGTTTTAGTCTGTTCAGATGCCACAATAAAAATGTTTTTTTAAATAAACTTTAAAAATCTGAAGTCACATCTAAAACGTCCTGTTCTTTTGCTCCATGCGCTTGGTACATCAAGTGCTCACATTAATCAGTTTTGCTGCTTTTAGACCTGTAATGACAAAATTAGTGAAATTTAAACAGCCACAGGTGGGAAGTTGTATTGGGTTCAACGTCCAACAACAAATAAAAACTTAAAACTGAAATACCAGTAAAATCATGGATTAAATAACCACAGTGATGTCATCTACTGGTTGATGGAAACACTTCAAAGATACAAGTTTAATGTTTAAGCCAATGTTATCTTGGTCTTGTGAAAGGACATACAGGTGGATGCGAATCAGACTTGCTGAAGCAAAGTCCTCCAATCATATCTTTGACTTGCAAATAAAAAAAACAAATTAGCAACTAGGCATCACCATCTGCTGGTTACTGGCTGAAATGCAAATATTTTTTTTCTCTAGTTCATTTTTAAATACATTTCTAAAAGCCTATATGGAAAAATGGTAAAAGACAAAAAAAAAAAAAAAAAAAAAAAAAAAAAATGTGCGATGGCTTTATTCAATTTAAGTGTTCCCACTCTCAGTGCCATGCTACTATCCTCGCAAAGTCTTCTTTGAGGACTGTCCTATACAAGTCTCCTGGGCTAACATCCAGATCAGCTCGTGCAGCTCAAAGTTGAAAACACCTCAACCACTCCACCTTCAAACAGTTATAAACACACAGAGCAAGGTTGTGTTATTTAGAAAACACACAGTCTGACAATCAATATACAAGTTCAATAAGAATTCCTCCCCCACTGAACACCATGATATGTAAAACAAGAAACATGTGATCCATAGCTCATGAGATCAACATGCTGGAAAAAAAAGCCCCCCCAGTGAAATGCTCCATCTGCAGCTGGCACCAAACACTCTCTCCCTTGCAGTGTCAGAGCTGGTGTGTTTTGGGCGATGAAACAATGAGCCTGAAACCCCATCAGTGCTGGTTCAAGGGGCTGGCCAGCATGTGAGCCGGGTTTGGCGTGAGCCAGGGGTGTACTCGCTGCCCCAGTGCATTTTGACAGGTCCCACTCACACACTCTGGACCTCGAACTGACAGACTGATGGCTTCAGACTTACGCAATGCGTGGTTTAGCGCCCACCTAACCCATTATCAGTTATAACAAAAGATTTATTCCACTCATCTTCTGCAGGAGATACATGAGAACATCTCTTCAGACTTTTTCTTTTTTTTTTTTTTTGAATGACGCATTGCTGATTATTAATTGAATGTAGTTTATTTCCAGTAATTTCTAAACTAAACACTGACTTAAACAAAAAAACTCAGCAAAACCAGTTCATCCTTGAATTCAATTAACATGTACATGAGAAAATGTCATTTTAGATGTACAAGATTACCAACCTAGAAATCTAGATGGACTGCTGGAATATGTAAATTGAATTTGCTGGTACGTCTAGGTACCATCCATTGAAGCTCATTAAATATGCCAAAGTCTTGGAGAGCCGATCAAATGAGTGTATCCTTGTAGAGCGACTCTGGGCTGACCTAACACGATGACGACAGAGCAGCATCGTAAACTGGATGTAAACGTGTCGATGGCTGCAGCTGAGGATCAACTGCCTGCAAAGCCAGTTTGTTAACAACCCTTGGTGTAGCCCCTTGGATTAGAGGCCCTATGGGGTCTCAGACTCAACATCTGTCCAGATGTGGGTCTGATCTATCAGACTACAAGATTAAGATATTGTGTTACAAAGCTAGTGGCAGCGCAAAAATATATTAAATAGAGTTATTTATTTTTTTTAACATAGAAAAGTAAACCGCGCATAAACACAGACTCAGCGATCCCACAGCATCACGGTACCAGTTCGTGGGGCCCAGACGCTCCCCATCCCTGCAGCCTGTTAATCTCAGACTGAATCCAGTGGTCAAACACAATGCTGTAAAAATGTGCAGCAGTTTGAAGAGGCTCTTGTCACGTCACAAAACATTAGGGGACAACTTTTTTTTTTTTTTTTTTTTTTTTTTTTTTTTTTTAAATCTGCACCAGAACAATGATGCTTTTTTTTTAAACTACAGACAGCCCACCTCTTCTTTCCACAAAACTGGTCTTGTTCTGGATTTTCTTTTCACAGGATGCATCTTCAAGTGTTTCAAGGTGACACTTTTTTGATATGTACACCATTCAGGATAACAAAGACAAGAAAGTAAATACACCTTGACCTTTTACAGGTTAAAGTGAACTGAACTGAATCTTGAGTTGAATTATTCTTTACACTACACATCTATTAGTTACCATTTTAAGCTTAGGAGTACAGGAGAAATTGACCACATACCTAATAAAGTGAGTCATTACTAGTGCTTATTATAGACTTTCATTGCTGTAGGATCTCAAGATGACAGCCCAGGATTTCCTCAAAAACTCCCAGCCGCTGCAGTTTGCTGAGGTCTGAAATTCAAAAGCCAGCTGACACACTGACTCTTCATTTAACAGTAAAGCATAAGAAGGGAAAAAGAACTGCTTATGAAAGCATTTCACACTTTCAGTTATGTCGAGAAAGGAAAGCATGGTTACCATGTTTGGGACCGCAAGTTACCAACTACAGGTCTTTGTATTCATTAATTTAAATGAGGTATTTCTACAAACACCGACCTGCCGTCTTAGAAAAACAGTACCTTTTATTCACTGTATGTTAGCTGCAGATGAAAAAACTCCCGTTAATTTACTTACTTGGGTCTATTTAGATTAATCAAGGCATGGTTAGGCGTTACTGACACAGGATGAGTATTATAGCTTGCTTACCAATACAGAAACCTTTTTTTTTTTTATAACTTCCTGCAGTAGACGACCGTCATACTCTCAGATACCTAAAGGGGGAGCTCCCTCTCTGAAGTGCACCTCCCATTTCTGCGGACCTTTACATGTTAGGTTCGTTCAGCAGAAGGGAAAACCAGTGCTGACAACATATTTGTGCTGCACACATTTGATTTGACTTAACTGCAGCAAAGAAACATGCAAGTGACTGTGATGAATGAATAACCACAACAGACGAATGTTGCAGCATCATGATGTGACAAGAAGATCAAAACTATAACGTGACTTTAATTCACATGACAGTTTGTCTACGAATCACAATCTCCTGCATATGCCTGTAGCGTCACTGCTAATAACTAATGTTCGGGTTTTGTTTTTAGTTTGTGTTTTAATTGGGCGCACACACACAAACACACACTCACCTGGCTCAGAGCTGCTGCAGGGCTGGAGGGGGGCGTCTTTAAAGCAGAACACAGTTTGATTTCTTTTTTGCCTTCTTCTTTTCCACTGGTGTTTTCCTATTTATCTGTCTGACCAGGTCATAGAAGATCTGAGAGATCACACAAAAAAAAAAAAAAGTAAACAAAATCAGTTGTGTTACGCCTATAAACTCATACGTTCAGTACCACACATTTGCATCTTTCAGCATTCACATGAAGGCTCATTTAATGTTGCAATGCATTTTTAGATTAGACGCCGCTATTCTGCTGGGATTTAACCCCCATTGGATGGTGTAAATGGTGCCTGAAGCAGAGTTCAGGGGAGGGAAGGCAACTCAGGAGGCATTATTGAGTATATAACATAACAGCCCATTGTCTGTTTGATCAGCCTCTCTGGATTCACCAACATCAGAA
The DNA here is from genome assembly GCA_014839995.1 of Xenentodon cancila. Classification (NCBI taxonomy): domain Eukaryota; kingdom Metazoa; phylum Chordata; class Actinopteri; order Beloniformes; family Belonidae; genus Xenentodon; species Xenentodon cancila. The sequence continues at coordinate 22,610,137 of CM026203.1, read as the reverse complement.
GAGCTGGCTGCTGCAGGAGATGGAGCAGGTGGTGGATCCAGGCTGAGTAACAACGGGATTTGCGCAGCGCTTTTGCCCAAATTGTGTTGCAATATGACCAGCAGTCTCCCTCTGACACCCCTGCTGTTGAGTTAGTTGACCGCAAATGACTTCCTTCTGAGGCTCTTCAGTTTAATGCCCCCAGTTTCGTGCCTTGAGAAGCCACGGTCTGTCATTTTAGTAGCCAGCTGCAGGTTGTGGCTCTATAATATGCTGATTTATGGCATCTACAGCTCTTGGATGAGGATGAGGAGCTTGCGGAAATGCTCATCTTGTCATCACGAACCCACCCATGGCCCGCCACCCTGAGTCAGTTCTGTCCTGACCCGTGATTAAATGTACCCTCCATGGCGAGTCATTTGCAGGGCCAGCTCAACATGCCACTCCATGTTACTTAATGTAAAAAGGACAGGCAACACGCTAGATTGGAGTGTTAAACACAGGGTACCAGCCAATGTTAAAGGGGCTAGAGGGTTCTACGAGGTTGTAACTCCTACTCAATCATACTTGGTTTGTTCAATACAATTCTGAGATTCTTTATTTCTTTAATCATTTAGATCTTCCCATTAAGTACAACTCTGAATCTAGAAAGGTTTGGACAGTAGAAAACAAAAAGTAATAAATAAAAAATGCTGTGGCTTTGACTTCATATCAGATACGCAACAAATTCCATTTAGGACTTTACAGCACAAAAAAAAAAAAAAAAAAAAAAAAAGGAAAAAGCTTTGAGTTAACCTTGGCCAGAGGCAGCATATACTTCTCTCTGCTCCAATACATCTTGGATAGATCATGACATTGTTTAAAAATTGCAATTAAGTTTGGTATGTCAGTACAGATGCTGTGTGTTCCCAATCAACAACGAAAAGAGGACCAGACTGTTATCAACATCAAGTTCAAGAGCCAGGGTCAGTGATGGTGTGGGGTTGCATCAGTGCACTTGGCAAAGCTCATTTCCACTTCTGTGATGGCAACAATAAGGAAGGTCCATGCCTCCTGCCCTCGACATAATCAGACTGCATACATCACAGCAGCATTTCTGTACGCTGCACTGGCCTACCTGCAGTTCTGACAGGTCCCCAACCAGTAGTTAAAGCTTTAATATCTCAACTTTATAGAATGTGTTGCAGACCTGGATGAATATTAAATGTCTTGTGTTAAATACAGTCTGCAAATAAATTAAAGTCAAAGTAAATGTTATAACCATTTTTCTTTTTAAAGTCAGCATCTTCCATATATCCAAACTTTTTTCTGACCAAGGGTTACAATTCTCTAACAGATAAAAACAAATGGTGTTTGTGGTCCACTGCCGACAGTATAGGACATCTCTCATTGTCTGCGTCTACTCACATCAAGGACATTGATCTTTGACTTCGCAGAGGACTCTAAAAAGGCACAGTTGTTCCACTGTCTGGCCAGATTCTGGCCCTGCTCCTTTCCCACCACGCGCTCATCTTCCAAGTCGCACTTGTTCCCTACCAGAATCATCGGCACCTGAAAAGAGAAAATGAAGTCGACATGTTTGATATTGCATCTAAAGTCCAAGGCAAATTACCTGGCATTTATAGCCTTTGGAATTTTTTTATGGATGTGGCATCTTATTTCCAAAAAGTTGTGTTGATTCCTCCAAATCCAACCCAGATGCTCAACTGTCTTCCAAGAGGCTGATTTAACATTCTTTTATACGAATTACAATACACATTACTCATGACGACTTATGGCTGGAAGTGAGGCCCCCAGGTTCACATCTAGTACAATCAAAATATTACATTATAAGTAGTGTATATTTCCCATTTCCCTACATAATCTCTGCAAAAAAAAATGCGGTGGGTGTGGTCTACAAACTGGAATCTGATCCTGAACAGAAATGGGAAGAAACTGCTGTAGCACACTTGAGACACCAGCTCCACATTTGTTTATATAAAGCAGAGAAGCCCAGCTATGAAGACGGATATCTCACATGCCTGATGTAAATGTCCATCCTGTAGGTCACATAAAGACTGTAGCTGATGAACAGCCGACAATGACACACCACAGTCCCAAAGACGTCTTCTGTTCACCCAACTTCAACACAAATCCAGACCCCGCAACCATCACGCTCCTGTCAATGCGCTCTACACTTGAGATGTGGATTCAAAGACGTGACAGTTGTGCTGCTTGTACAATCTCAAAAGCTGACGAAATCAATCAACTGTATGGTTAAATCCCAACTAAATTTCATTAAACCTGAATAAACTGCTGCATTTTTCAGCCTTCTGAAAGCCTTTGATCAGAAGGTACAGCTGACCTTCCAGGAAATAGATGTCACAGACTGAAGTACTGTACTACTAGTGTCCAGAAAATGTGTTTCAAGATGTCAAATTCTTTTTAAATTCTGCAGTAAAGGCATCAATTCAGCCTCTCTCTGCATTTCTAACAGAGATAACATATCATGCAACGGTTGTGGTTTTGATATCAATTTGCCATTTCTGCTTTCATGCACCGCCAGTGGGCTCCTTTAAAAAAAGTCCATCTTTCTTTTTTCTTTTTTTTTGCAAAAAAAGGGCATGTTCACACCACATAAACATCAGCAGACCAGTCTTTGAAGCCACACAGCTAGTTTCAAAAAAAAAAAAAAAAAAAAAAAAAAAAAGAAAGGACATGAAAAGAACATGTTGTGCTTTAATTCTGTTGCATTGTGTAAATAAATAATTTTAACTTATATAAGAATTTTTTTTTTTTGGGGGGGGGGGGGGGGGGGCAAATAAAGGTTTTTATTTCTTTAAAAAAAAAAAAGGGGGGGGGGGGGCCTCTTAAGGTTGGCAAAACACTAACGGTGCAGCTGGAAAACACTCATGACTAAATTGTTGTGTTTTAACAAAAGGTCAAAAACAACAATTTAGAGGAAGAGAGAGAATATTTTCAGCAGAACATCAGCCCAAACTGTCAGTCGGTGGAGACAGAATAGTGAGGGTTGGGATGCGTCTCATCCTGCCTGATGTTTCCTGACCGGCTATCTGGGGAAAATGCTGGCCTAAAGGAAGTCATGGCAGCCCCGCCCAGACGGGATAACATCGCTTTCCTTCCTGAATTTTTTCAAGTATTTCAGCTGGATTCCATGCTCCGGCTGTTCTCTGGAATTATAAGATAGTGAGCGTATGTGTGCGCCTTTGTCGGGCACGCTGTGCATTTTCACAGTTGAACCCGATTCACTAAACCACTCGCTGTAAAACTATGGCAGCAGAAAAAGTCTGAAGAAAAGTGAGCTTTTCTAACAGGATATTTCTGTTTGTGGTACAGCTCAGCAACAAACCAGGATTCTGCATGCAGCACCAATCGGTCCCAATATTACATCAGCTGAGGAAATCTTTTTGTGGTGGGCTTGCAAAAAAAAATAAATAAATAAATATATGATTTTGAAATCTTGCCTCCCCCACTTTCAAAAAAAAAACAAAAAAAAAAAAAAAAAAAAGCTAGATGTTTATAAACAATACTTTAATGAGGCCAAACATCAGACCTTTTCCCATCCATAGGTCTACTCTTCAGTTGCTTTCTGGATAATGTGGCATGCTCCTTGAAATAATTCAAATAAAAAAATAAATATCAAGGAGTACTTTTGTTCACCCTCCTCTCCCTCTCTCGCCTCCTTTGAGAGGCAGACGACAGGAAACTGAGATGTTTAGATTAACCTCACAGAGGTTGCTGCTTGATGTTTGATATGCAAACAGGCCCTCACACTGGGCTGCTGAGCGACATTTCTCCCAGGGGTCCTGGGAGAACCAGTGGTATGCCCTACTAATATAAGCTCTGAGCCAAACTGGGATAAAAAGAATGACAAACTGGGTGGAAAGTCAGAGGTATGCAGGGAAGAAAAATGTTCAGCGTCAGCAGCATATAAGGTAGCATTAGCCTGTTCGAAAAACCACACTGCCCACAGAGAGTCTGAGATGTTAACATGCTCAAGACAGGTCCTATCCCGCCCACAGCGGCATGCCAGAGATCGGATTGGTGGGAATACTAGACAGGAACGTATAGAATGGTGTAAATGACACGAACAAGTCCCTCCAAATGGAACAATGAGTCACAAAGCATCGAGTAAGTAACATGCTAGTCACACTAGCAGAGACAGACTTGCCCCGGAAAAGTCATGAGACCTCTCTTACATAAGAACTGTGGATGGAAGGAAGTGGAGGAAGTGAAGGAAGCAAGCTTTTAATATACTGGTGACTGTTGGCTTTATTTTTTCCATTCCTACGTCTTCTCTAAAGGACGTGGAATTTGACCCAACTGTTTTCAGAGCAGAATTGTTAGAGGTCTTTTAATTGAGCTTGGCAACAAAGTGCCTCCACATTTTGCCAGCTTTGCAGTAAACGATGCGTGGCAGAGGTGAGAATAAGGGCTGCTGCAGCAACCGCGTTCTCTGCTTTAGGTCTGGAATGGCTTGGAAGCCTTTTCAGACTAAGAAATTGATCCCTTCGGTGTGATTAAAAGAAAATATGCTTAGCGTTTCCTTTGGTCGTGCATTCCTGCAAAGGGAAAAGAAAGATAAACAGATGTCAGAGCTTTTACAGGTAAACACGTAAAGTACCTCCTAGTTGATGGCTGACAGAGGAGCCTCAACAGTAAAAAAAACAAAAAACAAAAAAAAAAAAAAACTTAAGTATGCAATCAAAAGAAACTCGCGTCTAGTAGGAAATGAACATGAACTGCTTTCTTTGCATGTTGAGGAGCCACTGATCCTGCAGTCCATCTGTTAGCCTGAGGCCAACCTCAGTTTCTAAGCCACTGAGGCTCTAACGAAGCACCGCAGCTTTACAATCCAGCGTGCGTTTGATAGGCTGAGTCTTACTTTGAATATTATCATCCCTGGCAGAGCAATCACCCAAACAGAGCACCAGACCACAGTACAACCACAAGGAAGATCATAGAAAAGGGGGTGGAGGAGGGTGAAAAAGTAACAGGCCTTTAAATGGTCGGTGTGTGTGTGTGTGTGTGTGTGTGGGGGGGGGGGGGGGGGGGGGGGGGGGGGGGGGGGGGGGGGGGCATTGGCACAGATACAGAGGACTGGACAGAAAAGAGTGACACAAAACATCAGCTACAAACAGGCTATATAGATGGCTGAGGGGGAACAGAAAGAAGGGGAAGGAGGGAGCAGGAGAGGGGGTTATGGTAACATTCAGTCTCTTCAGAGATCACCAAAAAAGGGCATCTTAGATCCTGCTGACGCATTATCTGCTACACCAGAAAGGAGATGGAGGGCTTACTCACTCCAGCCTCTCGATTTACCAGAGATACAGAGATGGAAATGTGCTGCTGACAAGCTGCAAATTTGAAAAATAATAAGATGACATCCTCTTTTTGTCCATCTTCACAATGTTACAGATCCAAATAGGGAGACTAAGGGTAAAACTATACTGCATGCAGTAATATTAAGACTTAAACTTTGTAAAACAAACGGTGTATGTTTTTATGTAACCCTGAGCAAATGCTGATGATATTTAAAAAAAAAAAAAATTGTTATTCAATGATGCTGAACTACACTCCAAGTCTTAAATTATTTAAAGAAAACTATAAATAATTTTTCAGGAACACCACTTTGTAATAATTTGCATAAGATACAATGAACACAATGCTGACTGGTATCCATAGCAACAAAGTAATCAGGTGCCTGAATAATGTAGCTGCTTGAGCCTAAAGATATAGTGCATTTAAAAGCCCGGTACCGTTTCCCACCATATCTGTCATTTACAACTTTATCAACCATAACAAGCTTCAAGGAAGAAAACAAAGCAAAAGGAAAGTTAGAATTTGGGAAGAGTTGATCGAAGCATCTTAGTAACGTTAATATGTGAGCAGGACACTTACATCCTCTGTGTCCTTTACTCGTAGAATCTGTTCTCTCAGGTCTTGGAGGTCGTTGAAGGTGGACTGTGCTGTGATAGAGTATACCAGGGCAAAACCTTGGCCATTCTTCATATACAAGTCCCTCATTGCAGTGAACTGTTCCTGGATGGGGAAGAGATAGGAAAAGGTGGAGGGGAAAAAAAAAAAAAAAAAGGACATCGATGAGCTCCATCATACACCTTATATAACTAACATTTTATGCAGAATGTCTTGTCAAAGTCAATGTTATAATTCAAACTTCTGTAGGCTGCTATGGATATGAGTAATTATCAAAACAATTTTTAAAGCCAAGGACGTATACTGCATTTAATGGTGATTTATCCTGCAAAGCCATCATTTGACAGTTGTCTTTCTTTACTTTAAACCAATGTCTTCAGGCCATTGACTATATGAATATTTACAGAGGTTTATAGAAGAACCATGATTAGTTGAAGCCCTAATGGAGAGGACTTATGAATGTTCTCAAAGCATCCCACATTATTGCGTAGCATGACCTCACTGCAAATGTAAAAGCACTATCTGGTTCTCTAGGTGAAAACAGACAATCATACACTACTTGTGCACCATCAACAAACATGAAGTATTTTAAAAACATTGGACAAACTCTGCCTACTGAGGTTTTACATATCAGAGCATAATAAAAGCTTCCTCTGTCAAAAAAAAGAACATATTGCAATGCTCCAGACTAAGTCCAGCATAAGTGGAGCGCTGTAAAACTTGATGAACTAAAGCAATACTAATATTAATACTAACAATACTAATGCAGGCTAAAATTCCTTCACATTATGAGAGACATCATTAAGAAATAAAGAAATATTTCAAGCTATTGCTACCATAGATGATTCTACAATCTACTGAATCATGCTTGAGATGTACTTAATTTCTCACAAATTGCCTCAGTAATCTTGTTAATTTAAGGTTGCATTTATCCAATTTTTTAGGCTTGGACAGGAACAGATTTGTTTTTCTTAAATGTCCTGATACATAAAACCTGAGAGATAAAGTCTAACATAATATGCATTGGAAGAAAGATTACTACACGTCGCTGCATTTATGTGGGGAGATACAGAGTGTTAGGTCATGACACTCAGTTCCATGTGGAAAAAATAATCTAATTCCAGCTCATCTAATCACTAGTGTGATTAAGGAAGAAAGCAAAGCAATTTTTAGTATGTCAATTTTTCTGTAGAATAAAATTTTATGCTGGAAAAGAATATAAAATTTCTTAAATCGCATCGAGTACCAGCAATCAATAAATGGATCAAATAATTCTTAAAGCAACGCTGGTTATTGACAGAGATTTTACTGGCATGGAGTTCACTTACTGTGCCGGCTGTGTCAAGAATTTCAAGCATACATTGCTGCCCGTCTACCTCGACTTGCTATAAGAAAAAGAAAAATGACAACAATGTAAGGCTTAATTTCAGGTCACTGAACACATTCATATGCTGCATCCCTTCTCATTGGGTTTTAAAAAACTGCTTTAACTAAAGGATAACAGAGGAATTGTCAGGGGGGTGCAGGTTAGATTGGGGAGTTCTCAATCACATCATCATGACGTAAGCTTGCAGCAGAGGTTCATTTAAAGCCAACTGTTATTCTTCCCTCGCCATGAGACACTCACCTTTCTGTACGAGTCTTCTATTGTAGGGTCATATTTTTCCACAAAAATTCCCTGTACAAACTGAACTGTCTGTAAGAGAAGGTATAGAGACAATCCACATCAGATCAACCAGTAAGTACAATGTCTCCTATCACACTGATCATTTACAATCATCCCAACAAGACAGAACATCTGGAATTAGGATGTTCAGGAAGGTGAAAATTTAAGACCACAGTCCAGAGCTGTTATTGTACCGATATGTTACGACACGTTAATGTAAACATCAAGCATGAACTGTGCTATATAAAGTACTGTACTTAGTGAAAGGTTTAAACAAGAGGACAACCAGGTTCACCTAATAACATCCTAATCCTGGTAGTTCAAGGTATTAACCTGACTGACACTTTAGGTTAGGAGATCTTGCCTATCAATGAATCCAAATAACCTTAACAATGAGCCCCCACCCCCGGAAAAAAAAAAAAAATAATAATTAAGATTCAAGTTTATTTTTTACCCAGATAACTCTTCCTCACACAAACATGTTATAAATACCCTCCTCAACTAGAACCAAAAGCACACAGATGTCTAATTTTAGTTAACAGAAACAACAAGAAAGAAATACAGCTAAAATTTTGAAAACTAAGGCGGCAAAAAAAGGAGGAAGACGTGAGCGCTTGCCCGTAACCGCCAGCAAAAATAAAATAATTTACAAAAAGGACAGTTTTATTTTTGTTTTTTGAATTTCCCTTTTCTTTTAAACAGAGTTACATTTTAACCTGGCAAACTCCTCTGTCTTGTTAGCAACTAACCACAAAGTATTTAAATTAAAAAAAAACTGCAAGGGTGTAAGAGGTAAGACGGACTGTAAGGGGATTGGGATTGGGAGAGCATACTCACCAGAGCCGACTTGCCCACACCTCCAGAGCCTAACACCACTAGCTTGTATTCACGCATGGCGGGATTGCTTCACTGGACAGCCTAACAGTCTGCACCGGACAAAGAGGGAGAGTAAAAGTTAGATCAGGAAAAAAAGACAAAGAGGAAAAGAAAACATCCTGCTCACAGAAATCTGCCTTTTATACCATACAAAAGTACAATCAGAGTTTTTCCTCACTCAGAAAAAGAGGATTCGACTCATTCCTGGAGGTTATGGACAAGAAGAAGCACAACAATGGAGGGAACACCCATCAGTGTAGCTGCTTCAGGGTGGAGGAGGTGAAGAATATGTGACCCTTGTCTAACACAAACCAGCTGTAGTGAATATGAGTTAAAAGGGATCCAAAGTTGAGATGATGCATGAATCTGGCAGATATTCCTATAAATGACATAATCATCTGGCGCTCACTCCCCAAAACACACCCTGCTGTCAGAGGTTTTAGTCATTTATTGCTGTTGTTTGCAACAGACAAGAGGGTGTAGGTCTCCTTGTCAACCTACCTAAAAACAGTTGAGAAGTGTAAGCTGAGACAAGGAAAATTGTGAAATCGTAAAACAGCCCTTTAAGGGATGTGAAGGCTTAGGATCACTGGCACACTGCTGTATTAAGTCACCTGGGGTAGCCAAGCAGGTCAAGCACTACAAAGTAGCCTACATAGTCACAGAAAAAACAGGGTTTAGTTGTAATAAGGCAAAGGAGTTGAAATCAGGCCTAAGGGATGACCACACAGCCTTGCTTCAAAAATCAACCATCAGAAGCGAATCATCAGCCATTCTGAGAAAAGATGATCCCCTCCTACACTAGTCTTTTTTCAGCACACCCAACTGAAATTCTCAGAGAGTGTGTATAGGCCATCTTCAATTACAAGCAACGACCATGAGGGATATGACACCCCAACTGTGAATAATTCATATTTCAAAATCCACAATGAGGGAGGGGTGTAGCGAGAAGAAAAAGATCAGGAATGTGTGAGCGCTATGCAGTCACACACATCTGTTCTTTCATGCAAACATTCGGACTCAGAGTCAAGTGTGTGCACACTGTCACGTGTACAAATGTCACACATGCCATTTTACACTTGGATTTAAGCAAGGATTCAGTCGTCAGCTATCCGGCCTGTCTTGTGTGAAGGGTGTGTGGACTGACCACTATGTCAGTTGTCCACTCCGTGATAGATTCACATCATGATATGAGGGATACTAAAGAAAAAGGAATGAATGAACAATGTTTCGCTGATATTAAGCAGAAAAGAAGGATGGTGGTTTTCATCTTAAAGTTTGTCAATTCGTGTTAAACAATTGCAAATAATGAGCTTGATGTATGCCAAGACTTTCCCCACTGGAGCCAGCTTATTGATTACAGCTAAAACGAATTCTACTCAATATTCACTCAGACTTTTTTTTTTTTTTTTTTTTTTTTTTTTTTAAATCAATCCTTCTACCAAAAACTGAGCCAACAACAGTTATTATATAAGAAACAGGACACTTGTTCTGACACCTGTCTGCATGCAAACCTTACACACACACACACACACACACACACACACACACACACACACACACACACACACACACACACACACACACACACACACACACACACACACACACACACACACACACACACACACACACACACACACACACACACACACACACACACACACATACACATACACACATACACACACCCACCCATTTAAGGGCATCAGCATTTAAAACCAAACCTCTCACTCTAGTCTGCCCTCAACTACACACTGTTATTTCCAACAAAACAAACACAGTGCTGCCATTCCTCCGCTGTCGTAGTAACCCCAGCAAATAAGGAGCGAGGGAAAGCCACATGACACCGAAAACATGCTCTGACATGACATCACTGCATCACTCACTGGCTACAGCCAAAAGGTAGGTATGTATCCATGTAAGGCTGGAAGTTGGATTAGGTGGTGCTAGTAGCAACAACATGCAGCAAACGTGAGTCTATATAAAGTACAAAGCTTATTTAATGGACCAAAAGGTTTCCAAACTGAAGTCCAACATGCTTCCACTGTTTCTTGGTCTACTGAGGCTGATTCAACAGCAATGAAGTTGTCACAGCAACTGACTCAGCAGGATGGGATGACTGACAGTTCCTCTCGCTATCTTCCACCAAATGCAGATGGTGAATATGCACACATCCGTTGGTTAAGGTCGTAACCATACCAACTCATGCATTTATCTGCTGACTTGATAACCACATGCCACTCAACAGGAGGCTCAGAAAATTCCACTGAGTGCTTTTTAGTTCTTTTACTTTTCCTTTTTTTTTTAATGCTAAGAACCTAAATAATAATTACATACACAAAGATTATAGTTCACATTACTTGTTTAAAGTCAGCTTAAGCCATATCAAAAACTAAATTAAATGTAAAAAACATAAAATAAGAAGAATAACTCAGACAAGTGACAGCAGAAATGTCGAGAACAGAGAAAATGGGGATGAGATAGCACTAACATTATAAAACAACACTGTCCTATCAATAGCCCAATGACTTTTAATCATCAGTATTATTTTAATTTTTATTCCGGGAGGCGACTGTGTCTTTTGGCACCCACGTTAAGAAAAAAATTGTTTCTGAAAACAAACAGTCCCATTTAAAAACAAACCATATCTTTATTGGTCATATTTGACTGTGAAAAGTGCATATTTGAGATACTGTTGTTGTTTTAAAGTCCCATAACCTAAGCCTTTAATTAAAATTGGTTGGTTTGAAGTTCATTAACTGAACCCTGTCTCTAATTTATCATAATTACTTCCATAGTTCTTCTTGTAAACATCCCCAGGGAATTAGGTATTTACAAGCATATAAAACAAACCATTACCACAAGAGTCATCATAAAAAAATAAACGTCATGCTGTCACAATTGTAGTTTCTAAAAGTTATAGTATATTTATGTGCAATAGATAGCACTGTTTAAAAGTTGATTCAGGAAATTAGGACTTCAGAGGAAAATTGCATCTCTGGTATTGACTTAGACTGAAGAGATTAGTATAATGACATTTATTCATCTTTCTAAAGCAGTAATAGACTTCTCTGAATCTCAACCAATATCACACAAACAGGAAAAACATTAAAGCGTTGAATAACTTCTTTATCAAGTACTTGCATCTCCTTTTCAGATCAGCCACAAGCCTGAACGCCCCCATGAGTCAAAGCAAGACTGCAACTAAATGTGCTGTGACTTAATTATGACAAAGACCTGTAACTGACAAACAGTACCAGGCAAATTCATCTGTGTCAGTGGGGCCATGACCTGTAACCACATCCTCTTTCCATAGCACAAGACGGCTTCGTGCTGATAGGATGGGAAAGGGGTAGCGGGCAACAAAAATAACTTCTTCCAGTCTCTGTTCCTGTTCATTACCCTAGACACCAGGCTGTTTGCCGAGAGGCGGAGGGGAGATTAATGGCCTATGTACCATGTTTAACACTAGGCTGTCAGATAATACAAAGCAAGTGTGTCATTTCAGAAAATCATACAGTCTGACTCTTTACAGAGGGCTTCACTAAGAAATTGCAATAATCTGCTTGAGAAGAGTCTCCATACCTCACCTGTTTCACATCACTCTCCCTGCAGCAGAAATAAACTTACACCAGGCTGACAGAAAAAGTTTGGATCCAAACAAGAGAAAGTCATTCAACCTCTCGGGTTATCTCTGTGTGATTCTAACTCATTTGCATGTGCTTGTCGCTCCAAATCATGACAAGATCCTGAACTCAGCCGCTCTGACTGCACCACAAAGCGGTAACCAACACAATATCGACATAGTTCATCACAACATTTCTGTTTAGCTCGGCGTCCCCCGATGCAGATCCTGGAGGGCCAATTCCTTGCATGGTTTAGATGTTTCCCCATTTCAGATCACCATCGGTTTATCATTAAAAATCTGCCAACACGTCTGTTGAGGATCCATTCATCTGAAAGCAACGCGTGCTGGAGCAGGGAAACACGTAAAAAACCCCTAAACCCAAGTGGAGGACGTGGATGGGGAGCGCCGATTTAGGTGCTAAGCCTGTTTGCAGATAAAGCCTATCAATGCCCGCGATCTGTAATCCAGGCGTTTGAGGCGACATATGCCCAAACAATCCAGCCACGTCGGTTCGGTGCCGTTACGAGGCTCGGACCGCAAACGCCACTAACTAGCTGGCCTGGAGACTCCGGGCCGCCGACGCTCCTCACGCCGTTAGCCGCCGCGGCTCGTTAGCCGGGGAGCTAACTAGCCGCGTTACCAAAACACAGCTAACGCGTCAGAAACTACCAGCAGCCAGGCTCGTTTTCTAATTTAATAACGCGAGCAAACGCGAAAGCTTTTAAATCAACCCGCGTCGCGGCGTGTTTTCCTCCTCGGGGAGGGGGAGGCACAACCGACCGGCTAACGTTACCTGCCCTTCCGCCCGGCCTCGGTAAAGACGGGAGTGCTCACCCCGCTTCTCCCTCGGAGACGATTTTTTTTTTTTTTTTAATCATTCAGGAGAAAACGTGAAGCGGTCGGCCGCGCCGCCTGCCCCCCGCGCGGTTCCCGCCGCGCAAACCCGCACGAACGACTTAACCGACCGCGTCGGGCGCGTAGCGAAGTTCGGCGGCGCACTCACCGTCTCTGGCTCGCTGTCTCTCGCCGCTCCGCAAGTGTCAGCTCGTCGGTCGGCCTCCGGCAGCGTCTCTGCGCAGCGGACGTCACGCTGTTTTCGCGTTTTTCTTAAAAGGGCACGAGCACGACAGCGGGCGCGATTCGTCCACGACGCGAGAGCGACTCGTCCGCGTCATTTGCGTTATAACGGGACGCACGCTCATGAGAGCGCCGGCAGGAATACATAAAAACACATGTCGACTTAGTCATCTGGAGGAAAGCACGCTATGAAGGACCAAGAGCAAATTAACTGGCAATTAAATGACAGATTACTGATTTGGTCTTTAAATTAACAAAAAAATAAATCTTATCTACAAAACGCTTTCTTATTAGATATTTTAATGAGCACTTTGAAAACGAGTTATGTAATTAATTATTTATTCATTATGAAATAATGCCTTTTTTAAAAATATACTTGAAAATGTTTTTTTAAAATAGGGAAATTAACAACTGAATGTAAAAGTTAATTTAGGAATACATTTTCTATTCAGTAATTTTTGTTTTCTTTCCTCTGCGCATTTTCTAAATCTTTTCAAATTTGAATTTATTTTTTTTAATTGTTTACTGATTTAACCATTCTGGTTACCTTTCCTTTGGCATATTCGGGCTTCAACGAAGAAAAGTAGACTTAAACATCTAAAATAGGTCCTTAAGTTCAACTAAGCTCTGTAATTGGCCATTGCATTATTTAGCCTGCCTTCCTTTGCAGAAAAGGTGAAATGATTTGACCCCCTAATCTTTTCAGTTGTTTTATTTCAATAAATGTTTTAATGATCCAATATCTCAGCAAAAACATGGACTAGAGAACAAGTCTAAATGTTAAAGGTAAACCTGTCCATCAGAAGTTGAATTTTTTATCCTCACATTCATTATCTCAGGACCCCTGAAATTCATTTGATATGTTTCCATATAAAATAGTTACGTCTCCACTTCCAGCTGACAAACCAGAAGTCTAATGCTTAGATGCTGAATTTCAAAAACGATAATCTAACAATGGCATTTGTGGAAATATGTTGGGAGGAGCCAAAATTATACTTTCATTTTAATGCTTTAATATTTTGTTGCCAATACCAGTTAGATCGAGTATTTGGACAGCAGCAGCTTTTATAATTTTGGCGTTTCACACCTTCATAATGGATTTGAAACAAAACAAAAAAAGATGTAATTAAAGTTCAGAATTTCAACTTCAATTTATGCCGTTTCACGGAAACATACAATTTAGTATTTAGGAATTACACTAAATTTAAGCAAAGTAGCTCCATTTTAAAGAGTTCAGTTGACAACTAACTGAAAAGAACTTTCCAGTTCAGGTCAGCCGTGGCTCATTCCCTTGTTACCTTAACACAAGGTTTTGCGTTTATATCGGATATTTACTTGGCATTTGGCAGGTGTTTGCCAAATGCCAATGTGAAGTCAAAGGAGATCTCAGAGCAGGAGAAGGAAGCCATCATCAGGCTAAAAAAACAACACAGATCTATAAGAGACAGAGCAAAAATATATAGTATGGTCAAATCAGTAGTTTGGTTCATTATTAAAAAAAGAAATCAAGCATTAGTGAAAAAAAACTCCTGCAGACCCAGACTAAGGGAGGGCGCTATCATCTCTCTTGACTGGTTAGGAGTCTGAGATGACAAGAAAGAGGGACGACAATAATGACATTTTTTGCTCCCTGAACTCTAACTGGAACCAGGTTCCACAAAAGAGGAGTCTGATGACTGAAGGTCTCTGTCTGAGACATAAGTCCTCTGTTGGGATGATCTGGGACTATGATTTCTCTAAGATAGGATGTAGGTGGGGCCCTTATGGGCTGTATGTATATATGTATGAGGAGAAGAACTTTAAACCATATCCTGAAATCAACCCGAAGCTTGGATTGGGGACATATGATCTCTCCGGGCAAAGTTCATCAGAACTCTGGCTGCAGCATTTTGGATCAGCTGGAGGCTGTTAAGAATTTTAGGAACTTCTTACTAACAAAGATAAGAGTAAAGTTCCTGTAAAAGAATGTTGTGATCAACGGTATCAAATCCAGCACCAAGATCGAACAGAACAAATAATGATACGAGTCCTCGAGGAGGTTTGTGGCCATTTACAGCAGTGCTGAAGTACTGGCCTCCGGGAGGAAATTCAGAATTTGATGATACCCACCCCCCCGCAGGGAGTAATTGAAATTAAAAAATGATGGTTGTTTACAAATGATTTTCAGGCCATGACACTGGAGACAGTTCAATCATATTGGCTGTAATTCCTTATGGGTAACGGTCATAATTTTGTGAAACCTTTTAAATGAAAGTTTAAGGCCTAAAGTGTGATTACATCTTCTATTTTTTTTAAACTTCAAATCCATTGTGGTAGTGTATAGAGGGAATTTTATTTTGAAGCAAACAAAAAAGAAAGTGTAACTTCTTGTTAAAAGGATTATTGATTATTGATTATTGCACCAACTCCAGTACTTCAATTCTATTGAATAGAACTCGGTGTAGCAATACCACCTCTGACCACTTGGGGACGGACAAACGTTTTCACAACACAGCCACTGGCTGTACTGTGTCACTGTCAGACACATTTCTACTGTTACAGACAGACATGTTCTGTTAGACGGTTTGATCATTGGGAGACAAGCTGGAAGCTGCTACAAAGGTGTGGAACAAGAGGCAGATGAGCTCCATGACTCCAACCCAGACACAACGTCACAGTTCACACAAGGCTGGTGACGTTCCAAGGCCGCTTCCCTTTCAGCTCAAATATGTCTTCAAACCAACTAACAATGTCATCAAAATCAGCTGTTATATGTCATGCTGTCCTACATGGTTGTATCCTCTTTAAGATCTTTGTATTAATATTCAGTATCAGTATGAATCATTTTACAATAAGATGCAAAACCAGAGCTGCTGATGTTGGACTTAAACAGCACGAATGTTTGATCCGAGAACATTATAGTTCACTCTGCTTGTATCTGTCCTGTTGTGTTTGACGCTGCTACCCACTCTGAATTTCAACACCTGTACTCATTTTTGACACCATGGCCAAGGTCACAACTCCTATGAAACATCAGCGTTTAGTTTGTGTGCTCTGTCGTTTCTCTCAAAGATGCCCCGTCACTGTTCAGCTGAAACAAAAAGGTGGTCAGTTCACCTGAAGCGGAGCTTTGCCGTATTACAACTAAAAAATGTATGAAAGCAATGGTAACCATGACAATTCATATAAGTCGACTTCACCATCTATAATGTTTATACTCTAATACTAATATTATCTAATTATAATCTAATCTATAATCTATATGCTCAAGAACATTTTTGTACTCTTAATTTAGGTTAATTAGATTAAATTAACCTTTAAGCTGTGGCTGTTTTTCACACAATGCTGTCACAATAATAAATAAAATACTATTGACATATAATTTATATTTATGTAATAAATCTTTAACACTTTGTATTCACCTTGAACATGAAAGGACAGCTGTTATATGTCATGCTGTCCACATGGTTTTATCCTCTTTAAGATCTTTGTAATAATATTCAGTATCAGGATGAATCATTTTACAATAAGATGCAAAACCAGAGCTGCTGATGTTGGACTTAAACCGATCATTTCATTTCATTAATCATTTCAACAGTAACGTCACATTACACATCTATAGTGTAAATATTTCTATGTAAAGTACGCTTTTACAGTGGATACATTATACAATAAAATGAAAGAGCTTAAGGCATCTTTTCTGTTACAAACAGTTCATTGTTCATCATTCCCACCTGTAAACCAATCTACAGTCTTAAAGACAGTCCAAGGCCTTTTGACATAAACTGACAGACTAGTTAGTTAAGAAGGCGTGACATTAATTACTGAAATCCAGACCGGTCCCTCAAACTCAAACAGGACTTCCATCCTTTGGAGAAGAGGAACCAGTCTTGCTGCTGTAGGTTCAGGCATCAGGTTGACTGAAATGTTTCTCCGTTGTCTTAACTTCTGCTTAGCAGCGTCTTCACAGTTTTGTGCAGCTGGAACAGCACTTTTCATACTTTGTTTCACATTTGTCTGAAGAAGTGGAGCGACCACCTCCCGGGCCTGAGGCGTCTCACTGAGGGCAGAACAAATCTCAATTATCCTGCACTGCCTGCAGCCCCAGCTGCTTGTGGTGTGAGGCTTTTTGATTGAGTCTGTAGTATCTGGTCTTGTGAACCCATCTGAATATGTAGTATCTGGTCTTGTGAACCCATCTGAATATGTAGTATCTGGTCTTGTGAACCCATCTGAATATGTAGTATCTGGTCTTGTGAACCCATCTGAATATGTCGAATCTGGTCTTGTGAACCCATCTGAATATGTAGTATCTGGTCTTGTGAACCCATCTGAATATGTAGTATCTGGTCTTGTGACCCCATCTGAATATGTCAAATCTGGTCTTGTGAACCCATCTGACTATGTAGAATCTGGTCTTTTGAACCCATCTGAATATGTAGTATCTGGTCTTGTGCTCTCACCTGATAAAATGGACACTTTGTTATTAGGACTTTGGGGCTCTCTGGAGTCTCCTTGTTAACAAAGCTGTACTTTGATCATTGATCTGTGGAAAGGTATTGTTCCTGGATGTACCAAATAAAAGTATGTTAGGGTTAAACTTCACTTAAATTTAAAAAAAAAAGATAAGAAAATTGAAAATCTATTATTGCAGAGCTCAGAGAGTATTTAAAATTCAAAAACATTATATTAACATGCATTGCATTCCTCAAGGCACAGACAGGTAAAATGGTGTCAATGGTGCTGACCTAAAAGTGCTCTCTGCAGGTACAGCACAGGTCAGTATTGCAGGGATGTTGATGGTAGAGCAACTATGACTGAAAAAGAGAGGTTGAATTTCTGGCCAAATTTAACAAGTAACATGGGTCCATCATTACCAACACTTTTTCGCCAGAAGACGGGAGGGTGAAATAAGTCCTGAGTGGCTCCAGAGGATTGAGCTTTGAGCTGGTATCCAAGCATAGTGCACATGCTACTGTTGGACAAATGCCCATCCATTGTCACGCAGACTACCTTGATGCCTCGCTTGTGTGGCCCCTCCAAGGCATGCTGCATCAGGTCCATTTGGGTGTCTGCTGTCAGACACTTGATAAGGAAGCAGGCTATTGGCATCTTCCAGTGGCCTTGGAGTCCCACAGCCGTAATAACAAGGGCGTCACTTGCCACACTGGTCTCATCTAAGCCATCTCCAAGGTTGACAAAGCCTGAGATCTTTTATGTGTACGGGTCATATTGAAGAGTGTGAGGATGTGGTAGTGGAAACATGATAGTTTCTCTTAGGTATGTGTATGCTTTTGGGTCATGCAAATGCAGGGTTACAGCAAGTTGTCTTTGCAGTGGAGAGCGAGCATGATGCTGCCTGAACGGTTCAACAGGAAGATGTGACATTTTGGGGGAAGCAAGTTATTTCTAGTGCTATTTCCACAGTTCTGCCTGAACTATTTCAGATGTGATTTTGTGGGGTGTAGTTACTTCTTTAAACCACTCCAAATGTTTACATTTTATACCTGCATTTGTTAAAAGGAACAGCCTGGGCAGTTCAGCTTAAGTCAACTTTTGCTGTGCTTTGTCTGGGTCAAAGGCATACTGATGATCCTGAAAAATATGACTTTTATTAATAACTTAAATGTGTTTCCTTGTTTGATGAGCCAAGCATTCTGCAAAGGTGTTAAGGACAACGATTGTTCCACTCACTGAGGTTAACTTCTCACTAAAGTTGAGATTTTGTTGTCTCAACTATACCATGTACGTGTAATCGTTTTGTTTTTCACAGAGCCTTTATCATTCTTCATTTCAGGTACGTCTAGACAAATAAATATTCAAATATAAAAAAAAAAAGGCCTAGAAGGAAGGAAGTCCTCTGAAGTCCTCTCACTGATATTGTCTGTAGTCTCCAAAAGGAGGGGTGGGCATTGGAGCAGGAGCAGGTTCCTCTGCAAACTGGGGGCCTACAAAGAAAAACAGTAGGTTCAGTAGGTTGTGAACAGGTGGAATTAAATAAAAAAGTGAAACCAAATAATTTTAGCTGGAAATTTTGAATGTTGGCGAGACATTTTTAAACAGTTTTTAAAACATGGCTTTCCTTCCTCTTTTTTTTCTTTCTGGAATCTGATTAGTCAACGCAACATCATCCTGAATTCTGATTGGCCGGGTGTTTTGGAGCTTACTTGTGATTGGCTGAAAAAGAGGAAGTGATTTGAAATTCAAAATAGTGTTATCTATTTATTTTTTTTCATTATATGTTATAGCAGACAAAGGTTTGGACACTGTGGTTAGTGCCTTGACATTTGTGTCTCTGTTTTTCTAAAATCTCAATACTTGAACTTGCCCAGCTGGAGTTTCCCAGGCTGATTGGAAAATTGAAATGAGGAATTCACTGGCTGGACATCTACTGACCTCTTTAAAAAATGTGTGTGTTGTGAGGCACAAAGCTGTACTGTGTGGAATTGGTCATTTGTTCTTTTCTTGTCTTGTCTTTTGTTTTTGTTTTACCAGCTTACCTCATGCGCTGCGGTTCGCTGGATGGCTGGACAGCAGTTGAGAAGAGCGCCGTTAAAAAAGCCCCGATCAACAAGTGTCGCACCTGTTTCATGTCCCTAACACCTGCAAAAGAGATTATTTGAACTCAAATGAAACAAAAAAACAAAGTAATAAATACATAGTATTTAAGTTAAAAAAAAAGTATTGTGTAGTTTTGTTTTCTTTTGCAAAACATTTATCGTGAGCATTGGTAGTAGGATACTGGAGGGAAACTAAATTGTCCAGTCGGTGCATCTTGTGTTTGGGAGTGAACATTGCACATTGATAACAGCCTCGTGTCTGCATTTGACACATTTAATGTGGTGTTTTGTGTTACATTTTGAACCTGTTAAAAAGCCATGAAGCTTGAAATGACATTAAATGACATGTTTTTCTTCATTGTAAGAATGTTGTTGTTGAAATGATCTCTATTAAATAAATAGGGCGCAGGAGAGCTCCGTTTTTATGACGTTTATTAAGCTGCACAGCTGAGAGCCACACAGGTGAACACAGTCAGCAGAGTCCGCCTTGCTTCCCTCACACACTTCTTATACACCTGCACGTCCTTGTGCGCTATCGGGGTTTTGTCCTCTCCCTCCCAGACCAGTTCCCTCCTGACACCTGCCTACTTCTGCAAAAACATCTCCAGAACCGGTTTGTACCGGTTTGTAAGGTGAGTGACCAGACCGAGTGGAAAAGTTCTGAGTACACAAAGTAGGGTGGGGATCGTTCTTTACCTTATAAGGCGTTGTTTTCTTCGTTTTCAAACGTTGGAAAGTACCACCGTAGTAACGTGGCTGATCCCTGTCACGTAACAGAGGTAACCATAGCAATCCTAGAATTTTCAGTCTATAAACAGGACTCAACTCCGCACAGATCTTTAGTATCTTGTTTCACAAGACACTACACGCATCTCGAGAGGACTCTAGTGAACCCGACGATCGGCGACACAGAAACCGACTCAGACGCACCGACGACGACTGCTTTGCTTGCTGAAATGGACAAACATCCAACGGCATCACTGGGACCTGACTACATCCCCACCAACGATGCTCGGTCCCAAAGCTCCCAGGACCTCCACGAATTCCGACGAGAGGGTCAAGACGGCGAACCAGAAAGTGGTACCTTGCACTCGTGCAACAGTCTTGATTCTCGAGTTGTTGAGTTTGGGGAGAGAATGGAGACGCTTAAAGTGACAAGCCAGGACTCGTCCCAAAGCGACGACCAAACGGCGAAACTCCGACAGCTGCAGGAGGCGAATGACGCTCTTAAGGAGGAAAACATCCGACTCCGAGCGATCATCGCCGACTCCAACGATGAAATGTGGCAGAAACAAGCCCAATCATGGTTGGCGCTGAAGGAGGCCGTTGGTCGGATAAAGAAAGAACAGAGGTTGTTGAAGGAGAAGGAGGAAGAGGTAGAAAATGAAAAAAAGATGATAGAACAAACAAAGAAGGAACAAGATGAAATGAAAAAAAGACTGGAATTTGAGGAAAAGAACATGACTGAAGAAAAGATAAAGCTAGAAGAAAACATTAAACGGTGTCAGGAAGAAATGAAAGATCTGGATGGGAAAGCGAAGGACCTGCAATGTTTGAGGGACGAGATGGACCAAGAAAGAGATGAGGTGTACAGGATGGTGGCAGAAGTGAAGGAGAAAGAGGTTGCGTTGCAGATGGACAAAAAGAAATTGAAGAGGGAGAACGGCTGGTATCTACAATCAAAACGGAAATTAATGAACGAGAGAATGGCCCTGGACCACGAAAAGCTCGAGATGGCTGTAGAGAAGGACAAACTGGAGGAAGCCCACCGTGATCTTCAGCTCTCGCAGGATCTCGAGCAAGAAAAGCATGTTGAAGAGAAAAAGGAACTAGACGAGCTCAATAAAAAACTGCAGCTGGAGAAGACTCAGATCCAAGAGACCAACATCAAAATGATGGAAAGCATCAAGGAACTCCACGAAGAAAAAAAACGGCTACTGCAGGAGCTCTCTAGGGTGGAGGAGGAAAAGATAAGAGTGAAGGACATGGAAAGGAACCTGCAACACGAAAAAGGAGAACTGGAGAAGGAAAAGAAAGAATTGGAAAGACAGAGAGAAAAGATGAAATATGAACAGAAGAGCTTAGAAGAGGAGGCACAACAACTGCAGGAGAACAAAATCGTAAAGGAAAAAGAAAAAGACGTCAAGAAGCTGTTCAAAACCACACAGACAGAAGAAAAGAAAGAAGAAGACAAGAAGCCAGAAAAAGACACAGAACGTCTTGAAGAAACAGAAAAAGAGAATGAACAGAAAGAAAAGGTGGAGAAGAAGAGGAGTTTTTTTCCGCTGGTTTCACAAGAAGAAGCAAAACAAGAAAAAGAAGGCTTCTGAAGACCAGTAGCTCCATCTTCACCTGTGATCATGTCTGTTTAAATGATTTTAAATTTTGTGTAAATAAATAATTTATTGTTATACTGAGTGTCATTGTTCTGTTAAAGAAACTCACGTGGTTCATAAAAGTGACATTATTTGTTTGTAAAAAATTTAAATTAACTGATAGCTATTTTATTGATATTTAAAAGAGGAATATTATAGCAAATTATTGCTACAGTAATAAAAATAACAGGTATTTGGAATATATTGAACAATGCCATTAGGAAACGTTCTGGACAGACTAATTATCCACAATATTTTACCAATAATGACATCATTAATGGATCAGCTGATGGATGGAACCAGACATTAATATGTAGAAATCCAAACTCAGCGTTTCTCTCAGCAGTGGAGGAGAGAGAAATCATAGATATTGTAAATAAATGTAAAAACAAGGTATCGACTGACAGTGGTGGTATAGATATGACAATAGTCAAAAAGGTTATTGAGGCAGATGTTCAGCCACTGACACATCTGGAATCTGTCACCACAAACTGGGACGTTTGCAGAAGAAATGAAAACTGCAAAAGTCGTCCCACTACACAAAACTGACACAGACACCAACTGACTTTAAAAATGTAAGAAAAACTCTTTATTTATATTATATTTATACAGATTTATTAGTGATAAACACAAACTTCTCTCTGAAAGCCAGTATGGATGGATTCAGATGTCAACATGTTATGGAAAAAGCAGCTCTGCACTGAACATGAAGGTTTACTTTAGACAGCTGGTTGGAGGAGCCCCAGAGAAGAACCAGGGGACGACGGTCGCACCTGAAATAAAATAAAGTTTTATTAAAAATAGAAAAAATTAAAGAGAAAATCAGTGTAATGTCAAACTACTCCATTTTATACGCAAGTCACTTTAGACGCGAGTCTTTCCACCGTAAACAGGTTCAACAAGTGAAACATCTATTTAATCCAGCGTTGTTTCTCTACACACTTTGACAAATAACATCTGACCGTGTGACTTAAAAAAACTGCAAAAGGTTGGAAGAGATGTCGTCAAGCTTCTGCTAAACTGATGGTAACCATGACAATTCATATAAGTCGACTTCACCATCTATAATGTTTATACTCTAATACTAATATTATCTAATTATAATCTAATCTATAATCTATATGCTCAAGAACATTTTTGTACTCTTAATTTAGGTTAATTAGATTAAATTAACCTTTAAGCTGTGGCTGTTTTTCACACAATGCTGTCACAATAATAAATAAAATACTATTGTCATATAATTTATATTTATGTAATAAATCTTTTACACTTTGTATTCACCTTGAACATGAAAGGACAGCTGTTATATGTCATGCTGTCCACATGGTTTTATCCTCTTTAAGATCTTTGTATTAATATTCAGTATCAGGATGAATCATTTTACAATAAGATGCAAAACCAGAGCTGCTGATGTTGGACTTAAACCGATCATTTCATTTCATTAATCATGTCAACAGTAACGTCACATTACACATCTATAGTGTAAATATTTCTATGTAAAGTACACTTTTACAGTGGATACATTATACAATAAAATGAAAGAGCTTAAGGCATCTTTTCTGTTACAAACAGTTCATTGTTCATCATTCCCACCTGTAAACCAATCTACAGTCTTAAAGACAGTCCAAGGCCTTTTGACATAAACTGACAGACTAGTTAGTTAAGAAGGCGTGACATTAATTACTGAAATCCAGACCGGTCCCTCAAACTCAAGCAGGACTTCCATCCTTTGGAGAAGAGGAACCAGTCTTGCTGCTGTAGGTTCAGGCATCAGGTTGACTGAAATCTTTCTCCGTTGTCTTAACTTCTGCTTAGCAGCATCTTCACAGTTTTGTGCAGCTGGAACAGCACTTTTCATACTTTGTTTCACATTTGTTTGAAGAAGTGGAGCGACCACCTCCCGGGCCTGAGACGTCTCACTGAGGGCAGAACAAATCTCAATTATCCTGCACTGCCTGCAGCCCCAGCTGCTTGTAGTGTGAGGCTTTTTGATTGAGTCTGTAGTATCTGGTCTATTGAACCCATCTGAATATGTAGTATCTGGTCTTGTGACCCCATCTGAATATGTAGTATCTGGTCTATTGAACCCATCTGAATATGTAGTATCTGGTCTTGTGAACCCATCTGAATATGTAGTATCTGGTCTTGTGAACCCATCTGAATATGTAGTATCTGGTCTTGTGCTCTCACCTGATAAATGGACACTTTGTTATTAGGACTTTGGGGCTCTCTGGAGTCTCCTTGTTAACAAAGCTGTACTTTGATCATTGATCTGTGGAAAGGTATTGTTCCTGGATGTACCAAATAAAAGTATGTTAGGGTTAAACTTCACTTAAATTTAAAAAAAAAGATAAGAAAATTGAAAATCTATTATTGCAGAGCTCAGAGAGTATTTAAAATTCAAAAACATTATATTAACATGCATTGCATTCCTCAAGGCACAGACAGGTAAAATGGTGTCAATGATGCTGACCTAAAAGTGCTCTCTGCAGGTTCAGCACAGGTCAGTATTGCAGGGATGTTGATGGTAGAACAACTATGACTGAAAAAGAGAGGTTGAATTTCTGGTCATGTTTAACAAGTAACATGGGTCCATCATTACCAACACTTTTTCGCCAGAAGACGGGAGGGTGAAATAAGTCCTGAGTGGCTCCAGAGGATTGAGCTTTGAGCTGGTATCCAAGCATAGTGCACATGCTACTGTTGGACAAATGCCCATCCATTGTCACGCAGACTACCTTGATGCCTCGCTTGTGTGGCCCCTCCAAGGCATGCTGCATCAGGTCCATTTGGGTGTCTGCTGTCAGACACTTGACAAGGAAGCAGGCTATTGGCATCTTCCAGTGGCCTTGGAGTCCCACAGCCGTAATAACAAGGGTTTCACTTGCCACACTGGTCTCATCTAAGCCATCTCCAAGGTTGACAAAGCCTGAGATCTTTTATGTGTACGGGTCATATTGAAGAGTGTGAGGATGTGGTAGTGGAAACATGATAGTTTCTCTTAGGTATGTGTATGCTTTTGGGTCATGCAAATGCAGGGTTACAGCAAGTTGTCTTTGCAGTGGAGAGCGAGCATGATGCTGCCTGAACAGTTCAACAGGAAGATGTGACATTTTGGGGGAAGCAAGTTATTTCTAGTGCTATTTCCACTGTTCTGCCTGAACTATTTCAGATGTGATTTTGTGGGGTGTAGTTACTTCTTTAAACCACTCCAAATGTTTACATTTTATACCTGCATTTGTTAAAGGGAACAGCCTGGGCAGTTCAGCTTAAGTCAACTTTTGCTGTGCTTTGTCTGGGTCAAAGGCATACTGATGATCCTGAAAAATATGACTTTTATTAATAACTTAAATGTGTTTCCTTGTTTTATGAGCCAAGCATTCTGCAAAGGTGTTAAGGACAACGATTGTTTCACTCACTGAGGTTAACGTCTCACTAAAGTTGAGATTTTGTTGTCTCAACTATACCATGTACGTGTAATCGTTTTGTTTTTCACAGAGCCTTTATCATTCTTCATTTCAGGTACGTCTAGACAAATAAATATTCAAATATAAAAAAAAAAAGGCCTAGAAGGAAGGAAGTCCTCTGAAGTCCTCTCACTGATATTGTCTGTAGTCTCCAAAAAGAGGGGTGGGCATTGGAGCAGGAGCAGGTTCCTCTGCAAACTGGGGGCCTACAAAGAAAAACAGTAGGTTCAGTAGGTTGTGAACAGGTGGAATTAAATAAAAAAGTGAAACCAAATAATTTTAGCTGGAAATTTTGAATGTTGGCGAGACATTTTTAAACAGTTTTTAAAACATGGCTTTCCTTCCTCTTTTTTTTCTTTCTGGAATCTGATTGGTCAACGCAACATCATCCTGAATTCTGATTGGCCGGGTGTTTTGGAGCTTACTTGTGATTGGCTGAAAAAGAGGACGTGATTTTAAATTCAAAATAGTGTTATCTATTTATTTTTTTTCATTATATGTTATAGCAGACAAAGGTTTGGACACTGTGGTTAGTGCCTTGACATTTTTGTCTCTGTTTTTCTAAAATCTCAATACTTGAACTTGCCCAGCTGGAGTTTCCCAGGCTGATTGGAAAATTGAAATGAGGAATTCACTGGCTGGACATCTACTGACTTCTTTAAAAAATGTGTGTGTTGTGAGGCACAAAGCTGTACTGTGTGGAATTGGTCATTTGTTCTTTTCTTGTCTTGTCTTTTGTTTTTGTTTTACCAGCTTACCTCATGCGCTGCGGTTCGCTGGATGGCTGGACAGCAGTTGAGAAGAGCGCCGTTAAAAAAGCCCCGATCAACAAGTGTCGCACCTGTTTCATGTCCCTAACACCTGCAAATAAGTTTATTTGTACTCAAATGAAACAAAAAAACAAAGTAATAAATACATAGTATTTAAGTTAAAAAAATATTGTGTAGTTTTGTTTTCTTTTGCAAAACATTTATCGTGAGCATCGGTAGTAGGATACTGGAGGGAAACTAAATTGTCCAGTCGGTGCATCTTGTGTTTGGGAGTGAACATTGTACATTGATAACAGCCTCGTGTCTGCATTTTACACATTTAATGTGGTGTTTTGTGTTACATTTTGAACCTGTTAAAAAGCCATGAAGCTTGAAATTACATGTTTTTCTTCATTGTAAGAATGTTGTTGTTGAAATGATCTCTATTAAATAAATAGGGCGCAGGAGAGCTCCGTTTTTATGACGTTTATTAAGCTGCACAGCTGAGAGTCACACAGGTGAACACAGTCAGCAGAGTCCGCCTTGCTTCCCTCACACACTTCTTATACACCTGCACGTCCTTGTGCGCTATCGGGGTTTTGTCCGCTCCCTCCCAGACCAGTTCCCTCCTGACACCTGCCTACTTCTGCAAAAACATCTCCAGAACCGGTTTGTACCGGTTTGTAAGGTGAGTGACCAGACCGAGTGGAAAAGTTCTGAGTACACAAAGTAGGGTGGGGATCGTTCTTTACCTTATAAGGCGTTGTTTCTTCGTTTTCAAACGTTGGAAAGTACCACCGTAGTAACGTGGCTGATCCCTGTCACGTAACAGAGGTAACCATGGCAATCCTAGAATTTTCAGTCTATAAACAGGACTCAACTCCGCACAGATCTTTAGTATCTTGTTTCGCAAGACACTACACGCATCTCGAGAGGACTCTAGTGAACCCGACGATCGGCGACACAGAAACCGACTCAGACGCACCGACGACAACTGCTTTGCTTGCTCAAATGGACAAACATCCAATGGCATCACTGGGACCTGATTGCATCCTCACCAACGATGCTCGGTCCCAAAGCTCCCAGGACCTCCACGAATTCCGACGAGAGGGTCAAGACGGCGAACCAGAAAGTGGTACCTTGCACTCGTGCAGCAGTCTTGATTCTCGAGTTGTTGAGTTTGGGGAGAGAATGGAGACGCTTAAAGTGACAAGCCAGGACTCGTCCCAAAGCGACGACCAAACGGCGAAACTCCGACAGCTGCAGGAGGCGAATGACGCTCTTAAGGAGGAAAACATCCGCCTCCGAGCGATCATCGCCGACTCCAACGATGAAATGTGGCAGAAACAAGCCCAATCATGGTTGGCGCTGAAGGAGGCCGTTGGTCGGATAAAGAAAGAACAGAGGTTGTTGAAGGAGAAGGAGGAAGAGGTAGAAAACGAAAAAAAGATGATAGAACAAACAAAGAAGGAACAAGATGAAATGAAAAAAAGACTGGAATTGGAGGAAAAGATCATGACTGAAGAAAAGAAAAAGCTAGAAGAAAACATTAAACGGTGTCAGGAAGAAATGAAAGATCTGGATGGGAAAGCGAAGGACCTGCAATGTTTGAGGGACGAGATGGACCAAGAAAGAAATGAGGTGTACAGGATGGTGGCAGAAGTGAAGGAGAAAGAGGTTGCGTTGCAGATGGACAAAAAGAAATTGAAGAGGGAGAACGGCTGGTATCTACAATCCAAACGGAAATTAATGAACGAGAGAATGGCCCTGGACCACGAAAAGCTCGAGATGGCTGTAGAGAAGGACAAACTGGAGGAAGCCCACCGTGATCTTCAGCTCTTGCAGGATCTCGAGCAAGAAAAGCATGTTGAAGAGAAAAAGGAACTAGACGAGCTCAATAAAAAACTGCAGCTGGAGAAGACTCAGATCCAAGAGACCAACATCAAAATGATGGAAAGCATCAAGGAACTCCACGAAGAAAAAAAACGGCTACTGCAGGAGCTCTCTAGGGTGGAGGAGGAAAAGATAAGAGTGAAGGACATGGAAAGGAACCTGCAACACGAAAAAGGAGAACTGGAGAAGGAAAAGAAAGAATTGGAAAGACAGAGAGAAAAGATGAAATATGAACAGAAGAGCTTAGAAGAGGAGGCACAACAACTGCAGGAGAACAAAATCGTAAAGCAAAAAGAAAAAGACGTCAAGAAGCTGTTCAAAACCACACAGACAGAAGAAAAGAAAGAAGAAGACAAGAAGCCAGAAAAAGACACAGAGCGTCTTGAAGAAACAGAAAAAGAGAATAAACAGAAAGAAAAGGTGGAGAAGAAGAGGAGTTTTTTCCGCTGGTTTCACAAGAAGAAGCAAAACAAGAAAAAGAAGGCTTCTGAACACCAGTAGCTCCATCTTCACCTGTGATCATGTCTGTTTAAATTATTTTAAATTTTGTGTAAATAAATAATTTATTGTTATACTGAGTGTCATTGTTCTGTTAAAGAAACTCACGTGGTTCATAAAAGTGACATTATTTGTTTGTAAAAAATGTAAATTAACTGATAGCTATTTTATTGATATTTAAAAGAGGAATATTATAGCAAATTATTGCTACAGTAATAAAAATAACAGGTATTTGGAATATATTGAACAATGCCATTAGGAAACGTTCTGGACAGACTAATTATCCACAATATTTTACCAATAATGACATCATTAATGGATCAGCTGATGGATGGAACCAGACATTAATATGTAGAAATCCAATCTCAGCGTTTCTCTCTGCAGTGGAGGAGAGAGAAATCATAGATATTGTAAATAAATGTAAAAACAAGGTATCGACTGACAGTGGTGGTATAGATATGACAATAGTCAAAAAGGTTATTGAGGCAGATGTTCAGCCACTGACACATCTGGAATCTGTCACCACAAACTGGGACGTTTGCAGAAGAAATGAAAACTGCAAAAGTCGTCCCACTACACAAAACTGACACAGACACCAACTGACTTTAAAAATGTAAGAAAAACTCTTTATTTATATTATATTTATACAGATTTATTAGTGATAAACACAAACTTCTCTCTGAAAGCCAGTATGGATGGATTCAGATGTCAACATGTTATGGAAAAAGCAGCTCTGCACTGAACATGAAGGTTTACTTTAGACAGCTGGTTGGAGGAGCCCCAGAGAAGAACCAGGGGACGACGGTCGCACCTGAAATAAAATAAAGTTTTATTAAAAATAGAAAAAATTAAAGAGAAAATCAGTGTAATGTCAAACTACTCCATTTTATACGCAAGTCACTTTAGACGCGAGTGTTTCCACCGTAAACAGGTTCAACAAGTGAAACATCTATTTAATCCAGCGTTGTTTCTCTACACACTTTGACAAATAACATCTGACCGTGTGACTTAAAAAAACTGCAAAAGGTTGGAAGAGATGTCGTCAAGCTTCTGCTAAACTGATGGTAACCATGACAATTCATATAAGTCGACTTCACCATCTATAATGTTTATACTCTAATACTAATATTATCTAATTATAATCTAATCTATAATCTATATACTCAAGAACATTTTTGTACTCTTAATTTAGGTTAATTATATTCAATTAACCTTTAAGCTGTGGCTGTTTTTCACACAATGCTGTCACAATAATAAATAAAATACTATTGACATATAATTTATATTTATGTAATAAATACTTTTACACTTTGTATTCACCTTGAACATGAAAGGACAGCTGTTATATGTCATGCTGTCCCACATGGTTTTATCCTCTTTAAGATCTTTGTAATAATATTCAGTATCAGGATGAATCATTTTACAATAAGATGCAAAACCAGAGCTGCTGATGTTGGACTTAAACCGATCATTTCATTTCATTAATCATTTCAACAGTAACGTCACATTACACATCTATAGTGTAAATATTTCTATGTAAAGTACACTTTTACAGTGGATACATTATACAATAAAATGAAAGAGCTTAAGGCATCTTTTCTGTTACAAACAGTTCATTGTTCATCATTCCCACCTGTAAACCAATCTACAGTCTTAAAGACAGTCCAAGGCCTTTTGACATAAACTGACAGACTAGTCAGTTAAGAAGGCGTGACATTAATTACTGAAATCCAGACCGGTCCCTCAAACTCAAACAGGACTTCCATCCTTTGGAGAAGAGGAACCAGTCTTGCTGCTGTAGGTTCAGGCATCAGGTTGACTGAAATGTTTCTCCGTTGTCTTAACTTCTGCTTAGCAGCGTCTTTACAGTTTTGTGCAGCTGGAACAGCACTTTTCATACTTTGTTTCACATTTGTTTGAAGAAGTGGAGCGACCACCTCCCGGGCCTGAGACGTCTCACTGAGGGCAGAACAAATCTCAATTATCCTGCACTGCCTGCAGCCCCAGCTGCTTGTGGTGTGAGGCTTTTTGATTGAGTCTGTAGTATCTGGTCTTGTGAACCCATCTGAATATGTAGTATCTGGTCTTGTGACCCCATCTGAATATGTAGTATCTGGTCTTGTGAACCCATCTGAATATGTAGTATCTGGTCTTGTGAACCCATCTGAATATGTCGAATCTGGTCTTGTGAACCCATCTGAATATGTAGTATCTGGTCTTGTGAACCCATCTGAATATGTAGTATCTGGTCTTGTGAACCCATCTGAATATGTAGTATCTGGTCTTGTGCTCTCACCTGATAAAATGGACACTTTGTTATTAGGACTTTGGGGCTCTCTGGAGTCTCCTTGTTAACAAAGCTGTACTTTGATCATTGATCTGTGGAAAGGTATTGTTCCTGGATGTACCAAATAAAAGTATGTTAGGGTTAAACTTCACTTAAATAAAAAAAAAATAGATAAGAAAATTGAAAATCTATTATTGCAGAGCTCAGAGAGTATTTAAAATTCAAAAACATTATATTAACATGCATTGCATTCCTCAAGGCACAGACAGGTAAAATGGTGTCAATGATGCTGACCTAAAAGTGCTCTCTGCAGGTACAGCACAGGTCAGTATTGCAGGGATGTTGATGGTAGAACAACTATGACTGAAAAAGAGAGGTTGAATTTCTGGTCATGTTTAACAAGTAACATGGGTCCATCATTACCAACACTTTTTCGCCAGAAGACGGGAGGGTGAAATAAGTCCTGAGTGGCTCCAGAGGATTGAGCTTTGAGCTGGTATCCAATCATAGTGCACATGCTACTGTTGGACAAATGCCCATCCATTGTCACGCAGACTACCTTGATGCCTCGCTTGTGTGGCCCCTCCAAGGCATGCTGCATCAGGTCCATTTGGGTGTCTGCTGTCAGACACTTGATAAGGAAGCAGGCTATTGGCATCTTCCAGTGGCCTTGGAGTCCCACAGCCGTAATAACAAGGGTTTCACTTGCCACACTGGTCTCATCTAAGCCATCTCCAAGGTTGACAAAGCCTGAGATCTTTTATGTGTACGGGTCATATTGAAGAGTGTGAGGATGTGGTAGTGGAAACATGATAGTTTCTCTTAGGTATGTGTATGCTTTTGGGTCATGCAAATGCAGGGTTACAGCAAGTTGTCTTTGCAGTGGAGAGCGAGCATGATGCTGCCTGAACAGTTCAACAGGAAGATGTGACATTTTGGGGGAAGCAAGTTATTTCTAGTGCTATCTCCACAGTTCTGCCTGAACTATTTCAGATGTGATTTTGTGGGGTGTAGTTACTTCTTTAAACCACTCCAAATGTTTACATTTTATACCTGCATTTGTGAAAGGGAACAGCCTGGGCAGTTCAGCTTAAGTCAACTTTTGCTGTGCTTTGTCTGGGTCAAAGGCATACTGATGATCCTGAAAAATATGACTTTTATTAATAACTTAAATGTGTTTCCTTGTTTGATGAGCCAAGCATTCTGCAAAGGTGTTAAGGACAACGATTGTTTCACTCACTGAGGTTAACTTCTCACTAAAGTTGAGATTTTGTTGTCTCAACTATACCATGTACGTGTAATCGTTTTGTTTTTCACAGAGCCTTTATCATTCTTCATTTCAGGTACGTCTAGACAAATAAATATTCAAATATAAAAAAAAAAGGCCTAGAAGGAAGGAAGTCCTCTGAAGTCCTCTCACTGATATTGTCTGTAGTCTCCAAAAGGAGGGGTGGGCATTGGAGCAGGAGCAGGTTCCTCTGCAAACTGGGGGCCTACAAAGAAAAACAGTAGGTTCAGTAGGTTTTGAACAGGTGGAATTAAATAAAAAAGTGAAACCAAATAATTTTAGCTGGAAATTTTGAATGTTGGTGAGACATTTTTAAACAGTTTTTAAAACATGGCTTTCCTTCCTCTTTTTTTTCTTTCTGGAATCTGATTGGTCAACGCAACATCATCCTGAATTCTGATTGGCCGGGTGTTTTGGAGCTTACTTGTGATTGGCTGAAAAAGAGGAAGTGATTTGAAATTCAAAATAGTGTTATCTATTTATTTTTTTTCATTATATGTTATAGCAGACAAAGGTTTGGACACTGTGGTTAGTGCCTTGACATTTGTGTCTCTGTTTTTCTAAAATCTCAATACTTGAACTTGCCCAGCTGGAGTTTCCCAGGCTGATTGGAAAATTGAAATGAGGAATTCACTGGCTGGACATCTACTGACTTCTTTAAAAAATGTGTGTGTTGTGAGGCACAAAGCTGTACTGTGTGGAATTGGTCATTTGTTCTTTTCTTGTCTTGTCTTTTGTTTTTGTTTTACCAGCTTACCTCATGCGCTGCGGTTCGCTGGATGGCTGGACAGCAGTTGAGAAGAGCGCCGTTAAAAAAGCCCTGATCAACAAGTGTCGCACCTGTTTCATGTCCCTAACACCTGCAAAAGAGTTTATTTGAACTCAAATGAAACAAAAAAACAAAGTAATAAATACATAGTATTTAAGTTAAAAAAAATATTGTGTAGTTTTGTTTTCTTTTGCAAAACATTTATCGTGAGCATCGGTAGTAGGATACTGGAGGGAAACTAAATTGTCCAGTCGGTGCATCTTGTGTTTGGGAGTGAACATTGTACATTGATAACAGCCTCGTGTCTGCATTTGACACATTTAATGTGGTGTTTTGTGTTACATTTTGAACCTGTTAAAAACCCATGAAGCTTGAAATTACATGTTTTTCTTCATTGTAAGAATGTTGTTGTTGAAATGATCTCTATTAAATAAATAGGGCGCAGGAGAGCTCCGTTTTTATGACGTTTATTAAGCTGCACAGCTGAGAGCCACACAGGTGAACACAGTCAGCAGAGTCCGCCTTGCTTCCCTCACACACTTCTTATACACCTGCACGTCCTTGTGCGCTATCGGGGTTTTGTCCGCTCCCTCCCAGACCAGTTCCCTCCTGACACCTGCCTACTTCTGGAAAAATCTCTCCAGAACTGGTTTGTACCGGTTTGTAAGGTGAGTGACCAGACCGAGTGGAAAAGTTCTGAGTACACAAAGTAGGGTGGGGATCGTTCTTTACCTTATAAGGCGTTGTTTCTTCGTTTTCAAACGTTGGAAAGTACCACCGTAGTAACGTGGCTGATCCCTGTCACGTAACAGAGGTAACCATGGCAATCCTAGAATTTTCAGTCTATAAACAGGACTCAACTCCGCACAGATCTTTAGTATCTTGTTTCACAAGACACTACACGCATCTCGAGAGGACTCTAGTGAACCCGACGATCGGCGACACAGAAACCGGCTCAGACGCACCGACGACGACTGCTTTGCTTGCTGAAATGGACAAACATCCAACGGCATCACTGGGACCTGACTGCATCCACACCAACGATGCTCGGTCCCAAAGCTCCCAGGACCTCCACGAATTCCGACGAGAGGGTCAAGACGGCGAACCAGAAAGTGGTACCTTGCACTCGTGCAACAGTCTTGATTCTCGAGTTGTTGAGTTTGGGGAGAGAATGGAGACGCTTAAAGTGACAAGCCAGGACTCGTCCCAAAGCGACGACCAAACGGCGAAACTCCGACAGCTGCAGGAGGCGAATGACGCTCTTAAGGAGGAAAACATCCGCCTCCGAGCGGTCATCGCCGACTCCAACGATGAAATGTGGCAGAAACAAGCCCAATCATGGTTGGCGCTGAAGGAGGCCATTGGTCGGATAAAGAAAGAACAGAGGTTGTTGAAGGAGAAGGAGGAAGAGGTAGAAAACGAAAAAAAGATGATAGAACAAACAAAGAAGGAACAAGATGAAATGAAAAAAAGACTGGAATTGGAGGAAAAGATCATGACTGAAGAAAAGAAAAAGCTAGAAGAAAACATTAAACGGTGTCAGGAAGAAATGAAAGATCTGGATGGGAAAGCGAAGGACCTGCAATGTTTGAGGGACGAGATGGACCAAGAAAGAGATGAGGTGTACAGGATGGTGGCAGAAGTGAAGGAGAAAGAGGTTGCGTTGCAGATGGACAAAAAGAAATTGAAGAGGGAGAACGGCTGGTATCTACAATCCAAACGGAAATTAATGAACGAGAGAATGGCCCTGGACCACGAAAAGCTCGAGATGGCTGTAGAGAAGGACAAACTGGAGGAGGCCCAGCGTGATCTTCAGCTCTCGCAGGATCTCGAGCAAGAAAAGCATGTTGAAGAGAAAAAGGAACTAGACGAGCTCAATAAAAAACTGCAGCTGGAGAAGACTCAGATCCAAGAGACCAACATCAAAATGATGGAAAGCATCAAGGAACTCCACGAAGAAAAAAAACGGCTACTGCAGGAGCTCTCTAGGGTGGAGGAGGAAAAGATAAGAGTGAAGGACATGGAAAGGAACCTGCAACACGAAAAAGGAGAACTGGAGAAGGAAAAGAAAGAATTGGAAAGACAGAGAGAAAAGATGAAATATGAACAGAAGAGCTTAGAAGAGGAGGCACAACAACTGCAGGAGAACAAAATCGTAAAGCAAAAAGAAAAAGACGTCAAGAAGCTGTTCAAAACCACACAGACAGAAGAAAAGAAAGAAGAAGACAAGAAGCCAGAAAAAGACACAGAACGTCTTGAAGAAACAGAAAAAGAGAATGAACAGAAAGAAAAGGTGGAGAAGAAGAGGAGTTTTTTCCGCTGGTTTCACAAGAAGAAGCAAAACAAGAAAAAGAAGGCTTCTGAACACCAGTAGCTCCATCTTCACCTGTGATCATGTCTGTTTAAATGATTTTAAATTTTGTGTAAATAAATAATTTATTGTTATACTGAGTGTCATTGTTCTGTTAAAGAAACTCACGTGGTTCATAAAAGTGACATTATTTGTTTGTAAAAAATTTAAATTAACTGATAGCTATTTTATTGATATTTAAAAGAGGAATATTATAGCAAATTATTGCTACAGTAATAAAAATAACAGGTATTTGGAATATATTGAACAATGCCATTAGGAAACATTCTGGACAGACTAATTATCCACAATATTTTACCAATAATGACATCATTAATGGATCAGCTGATGGATGGAACCAGACATTAATATGTAGAAATCCAAACTCAGCGTTTCTCTCAGCAGTGGAGGAGAGAGAAATCATAGATATTGTAAATAAATGTAAAAACAAGGTATCGACTGACAGTGGTGGTATAGATATGACAATAGTCAAAAAGGTTATTGAGGCAGATGTTCAGCCACTGACACATCTGGAATCTGTCAGCACAAACTGGGACGTTTGCAGAAGAAATGAAAACTGCAAAAGTCGTCCCACTACACAAAACTGGAGACAAACACCAACTGACTTTAAAAATGTAAGAAAAACTCTTTATTTATATTATATTTATTCAGATTTATTAGTGATAAACACAAACTTCTCTCTGAAAGCCAGTATGGATGGATTCAGATGTCAACATGTTATGGAAAAAGCAGCTATGCACTGAACATGAAGGTTTACTTTAGACAGCTGGTTGGAGGAGCCCCAGAGAAGAACCAGGGGACGACGGTCGCACCTGAAATAAAATAAAGTTTTATTAAAAATAGAAAAAATTAAAGAGAAAATCAGTGTAATGTCAAACTACTCCATTTTATACGCAAGTCACTTTAGACGTGAGTCTTTCCACCGTAAACAGGTTCAACAAGTGAAACATCTATTTAATCCAGCGTTGTTTCTCTACACACTTTGACAAATAACATCTGACCGTGTGACTTAAAAAAACTGCAAAAGGTTGGAAGAGATGTCGTCAAGCTTTGACAATACTGATGGTAACCATGACAATTCATATAAGTCGACTTCACCATCTATAATGTTTATACTCTAATACTAATATTATCTAATTATAATCTAATCTATAATCTATATACTCAAGAACATTTTTGTACTCTTAATTTAGGTTAATTAGATTAAATTAACCTTTAAGCTGTGGCTGTTTTTCACACAATGCTGTCACAATAATAAATAAAATACTATTGACATATAATTTATATTTATGTAATAAATCCTTTACACTTTGTATTCACCTTGAACATGAAAGGACAGCTGTTATATGTCATGCTGTCCCACATGGTTTTATCCTCTTTAAGATCTTTGTATTAATATTCAGTATCAGGATGAATCATTTTACAATAAGATGCAAAACCAGAGCTGCTGATGTTGGACTTAAACCGATCATTTCATTTCATTAATCATTTCAACAGTAACGTCACATTACACATCTATAGTGTAAATATTTCTATGTAAAGTACACTTTTACAGTGGATACATTATACAATAAAATGAAAGAGCTTAAGGCATCTTTTCTGTTACAAACAGTTCATTGTTCATCATTCCCACCTGTAAACCAATCTACAGTCTTAAAGACAGTCCAAGGCCTTTTGACATAAACTGACAGACTAGTCAGTTAAGAAGGCGTGACATTAATTACTGAAATCCAGACCGGTCCCTCAAACTCAAGCAGGACTTCCATCCTTTGGAGAAGAGGAACCAGTCTTGCTGCTGTAGGTTCAGGCATCGGGTTGACTGAAATGTTTCTCCGTTGTCTTAACTTCTGCTTAGCAGCGTCTTTACAGTTTTGTGCAGCTGGAACAGCACTTTTCATACTTTGTTTCACATTTGTCTGAAGAAGTGGAGTGACCACCTCCCGGGCCTGAGACGTCTCACTGAGGGCAGAACAAACTCAATTATCCTGCACTGCCTGCAGCCCCAGCTGCTTGTGGTGTGAGGCTTTTTGATTGAGTCTGTAGTATCTGGTCTTGTGACCCCATCTGACTATGTAGAATCTGGTCTTTTGAACCCATCTGAATATGTAGTATCTGGTCTTGTGAACCCATCTGAATATGTAGTATCTGGTCTTGTGCTCTCACCTGATAAAATGGACACTTTGTTATTAGGACTTTGGGGCTCTCTGGAGTCTCCTTGTTAACAAAGATGTACTTTGATCATTGATCTGTGGAAAGGTATTGTTCCTGGATGTACCAAATAAAAGTATGTTAGGGTCAAACTTCACTTAAATTAAAAAAAATAGATAAGAAAATTGAAAATCTATTATTGCAGAGCTCAGAGAGTATTTAAAATTCAAAAACATTATATTAACATGCATTGCATTCCTCAAGGCACAGACAGGTAAAATGGTGTCAATGATGCTGACCTAAAAGTGCTCTCTGCAGGTACAGCACAGGTCAGTATTGCAGGGATGTTGATGGTAGAGCAACTATGACTGAAAAAGAGAGGTTGAATTTCTGGTCATGTTTAACAAGTAACATGGGTCCATCATTACCAACACTTTTTCGCCAGAAGACGGGAGGGTGAAATAAGTCATGAGTGGCTCCAGAGGATTGAGCTTTGAGCTGGTATCCAAGCATAGTGCACATGCTACTGTTGGACAAATGCCCATCCATTGTCACGCAGACTACCTTGATGCCTCGCTTGTGTGGCCCCTCCAAGGCATGCTGCATCAGGTCCATTTGGGTGTCTGCTGTCAGACACTTGACAAGGAAGCAGGCTATTGGCATCTTCCAGTGGCCTTGGAGTCCCACAGCCGTAATAACAAGGGCGTCACTTGCCACACTGGTCTCATCTAAGCCATCTCCAAGGTTGACAAAGCCTGAGATCTTTTATGTGTACGGGTCATATTGAAGAGTGTGAGGATGTGGTAGTGGAAACATGATAGTTTCTCTTAGGTATGTGTATGCTTTTGGGTCATGCAAATGCAGGGTTACAGCAAGTTGTCTTTGCAGTGGAGAGCGAGCATGATGCTGCCTGAACAGTTCAACAGGAAGATGTGACATTTTGGGGGAAGCAAGTTATTTCTAGTGCTATTTCCACTGTTCTGCCTGAACTATTTCAGATGTGATTTTGTGGGGTTTAGTTACTTCTTTAAACCACTCCAAATGTTTACATTTTATACCTGCATTTGTTAAAGGGAACAGCCTGGGCAGTTCAGCTTAAGTCAACTTTTGCTGTGCTTTGTCTGGGTCAAAGGCATACTGATGATCCTGAAAAATATGACTTTTATTAATAACTTAAATGTGTTTCCTTGTTTTATGAGCCAAGCATTCTGCAAAGGTGTTAAGGACAACGATTGTTTCACTCACTGAGGTTAACTTCTCACTAAAGTTGAGATTTTGTTGTCTCAACTATACCATGTACGTGTAATCGTTTTGTTTTTCACAGAGCCTTTATCATTCTTCATTTCAGGTACGTCTAGACAAATAAATATTCAAATATAAAAAAAAAGGCCTAGAAGGAAGGAAGTCCTCTGAAGTCCTCTCACTGATATTGTCTGTAGTCTCCAAAAGGAGGGGTGGGCATTGGAGCAGGAGCAGGTTCCTCTGCAAACTGGGGGCATACAAAGAAAAACAGTAGGTTCAGTAGGTTTTGAACAGGTGGAATTAAATAAAAAAGTGAAACCAAATAATTTTAGCTGGAAATTTTGAATGTTGGCGACACATTTTTAAACAGTTTTTAAAACATGGCTTTCCTTCCTCTTTTTTTTCTTTCTGGAATCTGATTGGTCAACGCAACATCATCCTGAATTCTGATTGGCCGGGTGTTTTGGAGCTTACTTGTGATTGGCTGAAAAAGAGGAAGTGATTTGAAATTCAAAATAGTGTTATCTATTTATTTTTTTTCATTATATGTTATAGCAGACAAAGGTTTGGACACTGTGGTTAGTGCCTTGACATTTGTGTCTCTGTTTTTCTAAAATCTCAATACTTGAACTTGCCCAGCTGGAGTTTCCCAGGCTGATTGGAAAATTGAAATGAGGAATTCACTGGCTGGACATCTACTGACTTCTTTAAAAAATGTGTGTGTTATGAGGCAAAAGCTGTACTGTGTGGAATTGGTCATTTGTTCTTTTCTTGTCTTGTCTTTTGTTTTTGTTTCACCAGCTTACCTCATGCGCTGCGGTTCGCTGGATGGCTGGACAGCAGTTGAGAAGAGCGCCGTTAAAAAAGCCCTGATCAACAAGTGTCGCACCTGTTTCATGTCCCTAACACCTGCAAATAAGTTTATTTGTACTCAAATGAAACAAAAAAACAAAGTTATAAATACATAGTATTTAAGTTAAAAAAATATTGTGTAGTTTTGTTTTCTTTTGCAAAACATTTATCGTGAGCATCGGTAGTAGGATACTGGAGGGAAACTAAATTGTCCAGTCGGTGCATCTTGTGTTTGGGAGTGAACATTGCACATTGATAACAGCCTCGTGTCTGCATTTTACACATTTAATGTGGTGTTTTGTGTTACATTTTGAACCTGTTAAAAACCCATGAAGCTTGAAATTACATGTTTTTCTTCATTGTAAGAATGTTGTTGTTGAAATGATCTCTATTAAATAAATAGGGCGCAGGAGAGCTCCGTTTTTATGACGTCTATTAAGCTGCACAGCTGAGAGTCACACAGGTGAACACAGTCAGCAGAGTCCGCCTTGCTTCCCTCACACACTTCTTATACACCTGCACGTCCTTGTGCGCTATCGGGGTTTTGTCCTCTCCCTCCCAGACCAGTTCCCTCCTGACACCTGCCTACTTCTGGAAAAATCTCTCCAGAACTGGTTTGTACCGGTTTGTAAGGTGAGTGACCAGACCGAGTGGAAAAGTTCTGAGTACACAAAGTAGGGTGGGGATCGTTCTTTACCTTATAAGGCGTTGTTTCTTCGTTTTCAAACGTTGGAAAGTACCACCGTAGTAACGTGGCTGATCCCTGTCACGTAACAGAGGTAACCATAGCAATCCTAGAATTTTCAGTCTATAAACAGGACTCAACTCCGCACAGATCTTTAGTATCTTGTTTCACAAGACACTACACGCATCTCGAGAGGACTCTAGTGAACCCGACGATCGGCGACACAGAAACCGACTCAGACGCACCGACGACGACTGCTTTGCTTGCTGAAATGGACAAACATCCAACGGCATCACTGGGACCTGACTGCATCCCCACCAACGATGCTCGGTCCCAAAGCTCCCAGGACCTCCACGAATTCCGACGAGAGGGTCAAGACGGCGAACCAGAAAGTGGTACCTTGCACTCGTGCAACAGTCTTGATTCTCGAGTTGTTGAGTTTGAGGAGAGAATGGAGACGCTTAAAGTGACAAGCCAGGACTCGTCCCAAAGCGACGACCAAACGGCGAAACTCCGACAGCTGCAGGAGGCGAATGACGCTCTTAAGGAGGAAAACATCCGACTCCGAGCGATCATTGCCGACTCCAACGATGAAATGTGGCAGAAACAAGCCCAATCATGGTTGGCGCTGAAGGAGGCCGTTGGTCGGATAAAGAAAGAACAGAGGTTGTTGAAGGAGAAGGAGGAAGAGGTAGAAAACGAAAAAAAGATGATAGAACAAACAAAGAAGGAACAAGATGAAATGAAAAAAAGACTGGAATTGGAGGAAAAGATCATGACTGAAGAAAAGAAAAAGCTAGAAGAAAACATTAAACGGTGTCAGGAAGAAATGAAAGATCTGGATGGGAAAGCGAAGGACCTGCAATGTTTGAGGGACGAGATGGACCAAGAAAGAGATGAGGTGTACAGGATGGTGGCAGAAGTGAAGGAGAAAGAGGTTGCGTTGCAGATGGACAAAAAGAAATTGAAGAGGGAGAACGGCTGGTATCTACAATCCAAACGGAAATTAATGAACGAGAGAATGGCCCTGGACCACGAAAAGCTCGAGATGGCTGTAGAGAAGGACAAACTGGAGAAAGCCCACCGTGATCTTCAGCTCTCGCAGGATCTCGAGCAAGAAAAGCATGTTGAAGAGAAAAAGGAACAAGACGAGCTCAATAAAAAACTGCAGCTGGAGAAGACTCAGATCCAAGAGACCAACATCAAAATGATGGAAAGCATCAAGGAACTCCACGAAGAAAAAAAACGGCTACTGCAGGAGCTCTCTAGGGTGGAGGAGGAAAAGATAAGAGTGAAGGACATGGAAAGGAACCTGCAACACGAAAAAGGAGAACTGGAGAAGGAAAAGAAAGAATTGGAAAGACAGAGAGAAAAGATGAAATATGAACAGAAGAGCTTAGAAGAGGAGGCACAACAACTGCAGGAGAACAAAATCGTAAAGCAAAAAGAAAAAGACGTCAAGAAGCTGTTCAAAACCACACAGACAGAAGAAAAGAAAGAAGAAGACAAGAAGCCAGAAAAAGACACAGAACGTCTTGAAGAAACAGAAAAAGAGAATGAACAGAAAGAAAAGGTGGAGAAGAAGAGGAGTTTTTTCCGCTGGTTCCACAAGAACAAGCAAAACAAGAAAAAGAAGGCTTCTGAAGACCAGTAGCTCCATCTTCACCTGTGATCATGTCTGTTTAAATGATTTTAAATTTTGTGTAAATAAATAATTTATTGTTATACTGAGTGTCATTGTTCTGTTAAAGAAACTCACGTGGTTCATAAAAGTGACATTATTTGTTTGTATGGCAGCTAAACGTTATCAATTCAAATCAGTTCAATTCTATTGAATAGAACTCAGTGTAGCAATACCACCTCTGACCACTTGGGGCAGACAACCGTTTTCACAACACAGCCACTGGCTGTACTGTGTCACTGTCAGACACATTTCTGCTGTTGCAGACAGACATGTTCTGTTAGACGGTTTGATCATCGGGAGACAAGCTGGAAGCTGCTACAACGGTGTGGGACAAGAGGCAGATGAGCTCCACGACTCCAACCCAGACACAACGTCACAGTTCACACAAGGCTGGTGACGTTCCAAGGCCGCTTCCCTTTCAGCTCAAATATGTCTTCAAACCAACTAAAAATGTCATCAAAATCAGGGAAACATGTTAAAGAGTGAATAATTCATGAAGTGTAGAACGGAAGAAGCTAAGGATAAATATAAAAAATGTAAATTAACTGATAACTATTTTATTGATATTTAAAAGAGGAATATTATAGCAAATTATTGCTACAGTAATAAAAATAACAGGTATTTGGAATATATTGAACAATGCCATTAGGAAACGTTCTGGACAGACTAATTATCCACAATATTTTACCAAAAATGACATCATTAATGGATCAGCTGATGGATGGAACCAGACATTAATATGTAGAAATCCAAACTCAGCGTTTCTCTCAGCAGTGGAGGAGAGAGAAATCATAGATATTGTAAATAAATGTAAAAACAAGGTATCGACTGACAGTGGTGGTATAGATATGACAATAGTCAAAAAGGTTATTGAGGCAGATGTTCAGCCACTGACACATCTGGAATCTGTCAGCACAAACTGGGACGTTTGCAGAAGAAATGAAAACTGCAAAAGTCGTCCCACTACACAAAACTGACACAGACACCAACTGACTTTAAAAATTTAAGAAAAACTCTTTATTTATATTATATTTATACAGATTTATTATTGATAAACACAAACTTCTCTCTGAAAGCCAGTATGGATGGATTCAGATGTCAACATGTTATGGAAAAAGCAGCTATGCACTGAACATGAAGGTTTACTTTAGACAGCTGGTTGGAGGAGCCCCAGAGAAGAACCAGGGGACGACGGTCGCACCTGAAATAAAATAAAGTTTTATTAAAAATAGAAAAAATTAAAGAGAAAATCAGTGTAATGTCAAACTACTCCATTTTATACGCAAGTCACTTTAGACGCGAGTGTTTCCACCGTAAACAGGTTCAACAAGTGAAACATCTATTTAATCCAGCGTTGTTTCTCTACACACTTTGACAAATAACATCTGACCGTGTGACTTAAAAAAACTGCAAAAGGTTGGAAGAGATGTCGTCATGCTTTGACAAAACTGATGGTAACCATGACAATTCATATAAGTCAACTTCACCATCTATAATGTTTATACTCTAATACTAATATTATCTAATTATAATCTAATCTATAATCTATATACTCAAGAACATTTTTGTACTCTTAATTTAGGTTAATTAGATTAAATTAACCTTTAAGCTGTGGCTGT
The DNA here is from genome assembly GCA_014839995.1 of Xenentodon cancila. Classification (NCBI taxonomy): domain Eukaryota; kingdom Metazoa; phylum Chordata; class Actinopteri; order Beloniformes; family Belonidae; genus Xenentodon; species Xenentodon cancila. Next base: position 22,566,505 of record CM026203.1, on the reverse strand, counting down.
TTTTCACACAATGCTGTCACAATAATAAATAAAATACTATTGACATATAATTTATATTTATGTAATAAATCCTTTACACTTTGTATTCACCTTGAACATGAAAGGACAGCTGTTATATGTCATGCTGTCCCACATGGTTTTATCCTCTTTAAGATCTTTGTATTAATATTCAGTATCAGGATGAATCATTTTACAATAAGATGCAAAACCAGAGCTGCTGATGTTGGACTTAAACCGCTCATTTCATTTCATTAATCATGTCAACAGTAACGTCACATTACACAACATCTATAGTTTCCTTGTTTTATGAGCCAAGCATTCTGCAAAGGTGTTAAGGACAATTGTTTCACTCACTGAGGTTAACTTCTCACTAAAGCTGAGATTTTGTTGTCTCAACTATACCATGTACGTGTAATCATTTTGTTTTTCACGGAGCCTTTATCATTCTTCATTTCAGGTACGTCTAGACAAATAAATATTCTATAATAATCTGGTATTTTGTTGGCAACTCAATCTTTTGATGTTGTATAAAAATGTCTTTTCTCTTAATAGAATTGTGCGTTTTAACATCAGGAAGGTGACACTCCCTCTTATCTATTTTGTACTCCTTAGAAACAGTTGCATACTTACAGCCAGACTGACTTGTATTTTTGCAACTAGCGCCCTCTAGTGGAGACAAACTGGGCGAAATACAGCCACCTTAAAAACAAACATTTTAACTAATTTCATAAACTTGAACAGACTCTCTGGTATAACTGAGATTATAAAGGATTCAGACACAGTTTATAATGTATGGTCTTTATTGTACAATCTGTTATACAGATTTAACAGAATATGCATCAATCCCTTGCTTGAGTTTCTCCGTTCGTTTGAACTACCTATGCCATCCATGTTCAATAGCAGTCTTATCCACATGTGTGATGAACGTTAAAAAAAAAACAACCCAAAAACAAAAACACAAATCATCCCTGTCACATAAAACAGAACAATCTGATACAACTCTTAATCTAAAATAAATAAATGACTTTAAAACAAACTAGTAATCCAGGAATGGCATTGTGCCTAATAGAACTCTGCCTTCACAACTCTGAATAAAGGAGTCCAGCCCAAGCATATGGCATTAATGGCAAATAAAGACTAACAAGTGAATACAAGTGGAAATCTTTACTGTACATGTACATAATAATTCATCATGCTCCATGTGTGACGTGTTTTTTATTCCAGGATTCAACTCCACTCACCTCGTCTTCTCAATCCAGAAGTGTCAGGTGACACTGATGCATGTGACAAGGCTGAGAATGGCAAAAGGCAGAGAGATGTACACGGCTCTTATAAGAAGGAAAATGAAGACGGTTCTCTCATTCACATCTCTGACAATGTCCATAAAGTTGAGTAGAGCTTCTACTGAGACGCGATGGAATTCTGCACGTCCATTTCTTCTTTTTAACTTCAGCAAGGAATTAAAAAAAAAAAAAAAAAGGCCTAGAAGGAAGGAAGTCCTCTGAAGTCCTCTCACTGATATTGTCTGTAGTCTCCAAAAGGAGGGGTGGGCATTGGAGCAGGAGCAGGTTCCTCTGCAAACTGGGGGCCTACAAAGAAAAACAAAAAGGAAATATCAGAATGAAATTAAGGCAAGCCAGAGTAAATACAGTCAAAGTAAAAACAACTGGGACTATGTACTAATGAGATAGAAAATATGTAGCATAGGTCAAAAATTCACGTTTATTCATAGTCGGCGTTACCGTCGTCAGGACATTCAAAAAATTCACCAAAATGTATCATAAATGAGATAATGAATTTGAAATAATACGTTATATAGGTATCATGCTCCATCTAGATGGGAATTTATATTTGGATATGTCACTAATCAACCACCTACAATGTGTGGACAAAAAAATAAAACTAAAAATCAACTGACAGTCTTGGACCAAACATAAATGCATAGCTGCTTTTAGTTGAAGTGCTTTACAATCCACTAAATTGATCGGATGGACATAATTCTTTACCTTGTGTACAAGAAAGGGTCACGTTTTCCTGTTAGTTACAAAATCCTACAGTTCGCATCGGGCTCTTTTATGAAACAAAACTAGCAGTAATACGGTTATCACTCACCAGTTGGGAATTGTGAAGAGGCAAACCTTGTAAGCAAGATTCCAGCACCTTCTATCAAAGCCAGCAGAATACCTCCCATGGCTGCAGAGCCAACCATGGCTATTGGTCCGTCTATTGAAGAATAAACATATCCAGGACATTAAAATACCCATTTGGCACAGAATGATCAAATAGATCAACACAGTATGCTTAACATCTCCCGCTGTTGTCAGGCCAGTTATACTCAATAGGAAAGTGGAAATGGAGAGCTTTGCAAACACGCTTCAATTACGGATTCTGCATGAAGAGCCGTGTTGGAATAATGTGAAACGCACAAAAAGAGGACTGCTGGAAATGCAAGCCACAAATGAAATCCTCAACCGCAGCTGCTGTGGAGCGTGTCCACTCGAATCCCTGAGCAGAGTATCGGGGTCCCGATGAGAAAAAGGTTGAGAGAAGCCGGTGGATGCAGTCAGCTTCAAAAAATAAATATCCACAAGCGGAATCCGACTCGTACATTGACAATACTTAACCACCAGAGACTGTGGGAAAACTATTTCAAAAGAGATTTTAACCATGTATTCTAAATATGCTTTTCTACTTAGAATCTTCAATTACTTAATTTAAGTAGTTGAAATAAACATTTGACAACACCCATCCTTTTTATGAGGAAGATGATAGTATTAAGGACAAGACGTAGTGATAAATAATCATTAAAACAAGCAAATCATATCGACATTCCCATGTGATCCCAAAACTCAGTGGAGCCCACAAATCCACAACAGGCAGCCCTCAGAGGAGCTCTGCTTCTGAAATGCTCCCGGCAGGAACTGAGGTTGCACTGAAGACTAGACGTTAAATGCCAGTTTCCACTGATGTACTCACTTCTTGCAGCGAGGATGGCTCCAGTCATGGCCCCACTTGTTATTGAATTCCAGGGGTCCTCCTTCCCTCGAACCTTTACTAAACCACAATCGATCATGGAAAAGAGGCCTCCCCACACTGCAAAGCTACCTGCAAACACACAACAATTCAAACGGGCTGCAGCAGAAACGACACTGTCATTAAGAGTTACATGTTTCCACAGACAATTTACATCAGAATTGTAAAGAGCCAACCCGATAAAACTCAGTTCCTCATTAAAAAGGGGAAATCATAAGGTGTCAATATTTTTTTTTGCTTTTTTTGTTCCATTACCTCCAAGTTGTGGGGCTCTAGTCTTGATGGCAGTTAAACTCCCCCTCATCCTGTGGCTCATCCCCTAATTGAAGCACAAAAACCCGTAACAGTGACATTTTTTTACATGAACAGCAAAGTCAAAATCTAAAAGCCATTTTCTGATTCAGAGAAGCACAGAGCTCCGGTCCCCCTCCATATCAGGTAAAGGTGTCGGAGTATCATTGAGCCAGAAAGTCATTGACCAGAACGGCAGCTCAGTCACTCCCTGCATGTGAGTGCAAGTACGCCAGATTAAGAGGACAACTGTGCTGTAAAACCCTTTGTACATTATCTTAAAATGAACTAAGAACGAAGTACAGCCAATTTTCCATTTTGTGATCCCAGAATAACAAAAACAAGGCAAAGTAAGTGTTGAGCCACATGTCCGAGCTTACCGAGGGTGCATTTCTGAAGCCCTTTACAGCCTGAAAAATCCCCCCTCCGATAGCTCCCATCGTGAATGCTCCGCCACAGTCATCCACGATCCTCCAAGGGCTGAAAGCAGACCATTGAACACAATTTAACCTCAAAAGGGGCACAGTACAGATAGTGTGGTGGTACAAAAATTAATATAAACAAACATGGATATAAATGTCATACTTTGAAAAAGGACACATTCTGCAAGACGTGCAGACTGACAGCACGTCGTCTCTAAACTAAACACACACGATTATGTGTACATTGAGCTCCATACAGCAGTCAGCTTTTGTTTAATTACAACTGGATCAGTGATGTTACCCCACACTAGTCAAAATGAATAAATAAAACAGCTGTCCATCCACACCAGGGTTTTGACTCAGCTGGAAAACATCTTTATCCACATTACACAGTGAAAACAAGCTTAAACTCTGCTGAAAATAATTATTAAATGCAAGATACACATGCCTCCTGTTTAACCAGTAAGGCATTTCCACTTAACTTTAATACGACAACCTACAGTTTCGCGCTTCTCTTAAGTGCACATAAACAGTTAACAAAAACATACAAAACAGACGATACGATCATTTTGTTTCAAAACCTCGATCAAATGAGCGTGAGGATCGGAAATGCATCTTAATATTTACGTAAGCGTCTCTTCTTCACCTGGTTGCTTCAGTCCTCAAACGAGTCATGTGATTAAAAAAAACCGTCACGTGTCCGTCAAAAGCCAAAATATCAGATACTTTCAAAGTGCCGTTGATCAAAACTGTATGTCCTCTCTTCGTGGGTATTGTCCAGGTGTGTTAGTGGAGTTGATTCCCAGATAATGTGGACAACTCCACGAGCACGTCTGAACTCACGCGCAACGCCGTGAAACCGTCAAGCCGCCTCCGAGCTACAAGCTAAACCCAAATTATTCACTCAAATACTTCACTTACCGCGAACAGCGACAGCTTTGCTGTTCGCGGCACACGTCAAAACGCGGATCGTCTGTTGGTTGTCTTTAATTGCGGATAATTAGGAGAATGTGCCGGCAGGTGAGGGGAAAAGCCGACAAGGTCACTAACAACGTGATTTAGCCGTTAGCAGGCGAGCACACACCGCCGTTACATTTACATGGGAACTTAGCAGCGCAGCTAACGTCACACAGCCAGCCGCCACTGCAAGTGTTTCGGGATGTGCCGCACGCTGTGACATACAAGCTGCGACACGCCACGAACGTCGTTGTCATATCAAATTAACCCAAAGGCCGGACACGGTGAAACGCGTTCCTTCAAGCAGCATCATTATTATTATTTTGTAACACTCACCACGGCTCTCTGGCGTACTCCTCCATTTTGTTCCTGTGCTGCTCACCCTGCCCTGACGTAACACTCGCCCAACCCCCGAGTCCCTGACGTAACACTCGCCCAACCCCCGAGACGCTGACGAAACTCCTCATACATAACGGGGTTTTTTTTTTCTTTTTTGTTTTTTTTTTGCGAATTTCAAAATAACTAAATACTACCACCTACTGAAGCGATGTATGTGTATCGCACCCTGCTTGTATATACAACCTGAAGCTTATTTGGTAATGTATCAACGTTTTTTTTATTTATTTTAGACGTTCTGTTCAGTGACGACAGTGATTTCAAAATAAATGTCTTTCTTTATCCTTAGTTGAATAGTCATATAAAGCCAGACATATATCAGGATCATATCAGCATATATATATATATATGTATATATATATATATATACATATATATATATATATATATACACACAAACACACCTGGAGTTTGCTTAGCTGTCTGTGTTTATGATGTGCATTTTGAGTTTCGTGTCCTGCTCTTCAGGCTTAGGTACCCATCACCTGAAGGCAGGAGGGAGTCAGTCTCTGACAGGGATGGGTGATGTCCCTAAAGATCCGTCCGGCTTTGTTTGTCCAGGTCACTATGAGTGGCAGCGAGACCCCGATGATTTTCTCAGCTGCTCTCACCACTCTCTTCACTGCCTTTCTGTCTTAACGTGCCACAGGGTGATGCTGCTCTTTAATAGGAGGTGGTGAGGACAGATGGGTGGAGATGAGCCTTTTTCTCCCTCACAGGAAATGCAGGACCAGCTCAGGTTGTCAGTCACAGGCGCCTCCACAGCAGCATCCTTGATGGAGATCAAGGGTTTGCATGGGCCGGTTTGTTATTTTGTTTCCCTTTGTGATAAGGCTTAATGGGATTTGACATTCATTCACTCAATCACTCAGTGTCTGATGAGTCATTAGTTGTTTGTTTTTTAACCTTCATGTAATAAGACAACTTCACTTAGGTTTTTTTAGTTATTCACTTTTATTGTTTTCGCTTTATATTATTCACACTGTGTATGCATACTTTTTCTCTTTTGTTTCTAGCAGGTGTATTGGTCACCAAATTTGTCTGCTTTGAGCTTTAACTTATTTCTTTCCCTCTTTTTAGTTGTGATCTTTTAAAAATGTTTGTGTAAATGATATGAGTTTTAAAAAATACTATGAAGGAAGCTTGAGCAAGACTGACTTGGTAAAACAACAGTTTTGTTGTGTTGCAAAAGTGTTTTGATAGCGTAAATTCATCATAAAACTGTAAAATATAATAACCTTATATGTATTAAGATGCATATTTTATTCAGTCATTTTTGTTGAGTGGCGCAAATCCAGCCGATGACCTTATGGTAAGCCCTGCTATGGAGAGGACTATTTTTAACATGATATAAACCACAAATATTATCATTTGAACTCTTTTTAGCATTTAAAATGTTACGCCATATTTTTTTTTTTTGCATCCAGCTCTTTTGGCACTGAACCAGTAATCTGAACATTTTCATTCCTTCCCCCTCTTCCCTCCATCGGACAACATTTGTGTTGGTCAGAGGAGAAACTACAGTCCAGAGACAGACACCTGGCTTGCTGCCCGTTATTAGAAAGAGGAAAGGAATGACTTGCAGAGCAAGCTTTCATTGAGAAATGACCAAATACGGGCATTTCATGGACGCAGAGACCGAGCCCGGGGTTAAGAGAGACAAACTGGCCTGTAAACGGTGCTGCTCCCCTCTTTGCAGAACACTCAGGATGGCGACTACCTTCGCAGCCGGAGGGCTGACACTGAACAGCCTCCACTGTTTCCAAACAGCTTTTAATACATGACAGGCAGCAGCAGATTCACAGGTGACGACGCAGGCCTGACATGAAAAAATAATACGCTGTGTGCACCGTTGAGGCTGACTGAGGCGTCTTCTCTACAGTAAAGTAAAATCGATTAAACTACTTCAAATATTATCAGTTGCTATTATTTGCTTTTGCTTTGTGTGCATCTGTATTTGGCTCAGTAACCTTCGCGCTTCCCTGGCAAAATTAATTCAAGAGTAATTTTACATACGTCAACTGTCCGAGTCAGATAAATAACATTAGACGTGCACACGTAACAGAACGTTTTATTGAAGACGTACAGGCTCCGTCAGAGTCATGTGTAGCGAGACGTGTGTCCTTATTTGGACCACCCTGATTTATGTTCATCTTATCAAAGATCGTCTCAGCATGACATTCACTTATAAGGCGTTAATGAAGGAGAGGGTTTTCCAAACCCCTCTAACCCCAGTAAAGTTCAGACATGTAGCTGTGTTACACAAAAGTTATGTAAGAAAGTCAAACACTCAGGCTAAAGTGATTCAGTACAAAATGCAACATTAAACACCGAAGGACAGCCGTTTGGTCTTCAGAATTGATTATTATCATGTAGTTATTTCCTCTCCAATAATCCGTCATGTGCTGGGATTGTACTGGGCTGCTGTCCAAGGCTGCCTGAGATGTCTTGAGATTTGACAATGTGACTCGCCTTCACAGGCTACTTTGACCCCCTTTTATATTAAGTACCCATGTTTCATTAAGTCAGGTCGCTGTGTTCATTAATTCCCTGATATTTCCACCCAGTTTGAATGGACTTACAGCCGACCAGTTTAAAGTGGATTTTCCCCTCCACTAATAAATAAAAAGGTCAAATTAATATGATCAATGACAAATGTTTTTTTAAGAGAATTTTTATAAAAAAAGCTATTTGAAGCTAAGCTTATCACACGCTCACATTCGAATGCATATACAAGCCAACGTGTTGATTGACTGGCTTGATATAACCTAGTGCAAAAAAAAAAACCAAAAGAAAGCGTCAATATGAACTGAAGACGGAAAGCCCCAAGCTCCTGGCACTCCGGGCAGTTGGCCTGCAGAAAGCCATGCATCTCATTCTCTGCAGAGTCCTTTTGGTCCAGTGTCTGGAGGGAGAACTCGTTAGTGAGGGCGAGTCATCCAACCGTCTCGTGTTTGTCCCCCCGCACAGCTCCTCAACCAGCTGTGGGAATGTAGAGTCTATCTCCTATTAAACCGGTGGCGAGACGTCCGTTCTCCCTTGCTTCTTGTCCACTTCACTTTCCACCAGGATGATGCTACTGCAGCCACTTTGGCACTGGCACCTGTGTGGAAAAACAAGATGCGACTTGATTTGAATGCAGACCGAAAGGTCCAACTTTCACATTAACCGGTCTCGCTGAACCTACCTTCTTCAGTTGTTTGATGTTGCTGCCTCGGATCGAGGCTAGCAGTTGGTCCCTTGAGTTCTTGCTGCTGCTTAAGCGGTTTCCATCCAGCATGGGAGGTGGAGGAGGTGGAGGTCCACCCCCAGGAGGAGGAGGTGGAGGTGGCGGAGCCGGACCTGCAGTAGCTTTTCTCAAAGTCAGCTTTGGTGAAGGCATCGGAGAAGGAATGGGAGATGGTTTAGGGGAGGACCTGGGCGAGCCCCTCAGAGATCCTCCACCTCCGTTCTTGGGCACCTCCAGTGTCCCCTTCTTCTCCCCGTTGGCCTGGGCCTGCTTCTGCTCCTGCAGGCGCCTCTGCCTCTGTCTGTCCATGTTGCGACTCAGTATGTTTGTCGTGGTCATCCGGGGGCCCGCCAACTCAAAGTGGTAGCCCAGTTTGAGCAGTGTGGTGTTTTCCTTGAGGATCTTGATCATCTCCATTTCGGTCTTCCCTCCGCAGATGTGGCGCTGGTTTTGAAAGCGAAGCTCGGTCAGTGTGGCGTTGTGCAGTAGCGACTGGATGAGTGACAGGATGCCCTTGCCGGTGAGATGGTTGGAGTCAAGGTTGATGCTGGTGATGGTCTTGTTGCTGCGTAGCATGCTGGCGATGGCATAAGCCACGTGGTCGTCTGCACGGCAGTTGGCCAGAGCAAAGGTCTTAACGTGGGTGTTGTCATGCAGGGCCTCTGCAAACTCGATGAGAGTTTTGGTCTTGATGACCTCAGAGTTGTTGACGTTGAGCTCAGTGAGGGAGTCGTCATTGCTTCCAACCTGCTGCATCAGCTCATCAAACATGCTGGAGTCTTCGTCCTCTTCCTCTTCCGGCTTCGTCTTGCTGTTCGGGCTGTTTTTGCCTACGCAGTTACCAAGTTTCTGTGTCTCATCAGCTTTTATAAGCTTTCCTTTGACCTCATCCTTTTCCTTTTTCTCCTTGGCTGTCTTCTCCGTGCTAATCTTTGCATCTTTCTCTTTCACATGGTCACTGTGGTTAACCAGCTCTTCCCGATCACTTCTGTATTCTGTATTGTCACGTTTCACTTGCACCTCGCCCTTGTCAGATGATTGGCGTTGGAGTTTGGCATCAGGCTTGTTGCGCTCCTCTGCTTTATGCTTCTTCTCTTCTGTTTTACTGTCTTGATCCAGGTTCTCTGGTGCTTTGCTCTGCTTCTCGACCATTTTAGAGACAAGTCCTTGTGTCCTGATGCTCTCAGTTTTCCTCTCCCTTTCCCTCCCCAGGTCCTTCTCACTTTTTCCCCGTAGCTTTGAGATAATGTCTTTGGTTTTGCTGTCATCTCTTTTCCTGTAGTCATCTTTCCTTTCTTTTTCTTTACTTTCGTCTCTTTTTTCCTGCAACTTTGAGATCATATCCTTCGTTTTGCTGCCTGTGCTTTCTCGGTTTTCTCTTCTGTCTCTCAACCTATTGTCCTCATGTTTCTCTTCTTCACCGGTATCCATCTTTGCACCATTCTCTGTGTCTTTCTGCTTCCTGTTTCTACTCGAGCGCCAGCTTTGTTCCACTTTGGAAACTTCTGGTCCTTTGCTGTTTCCGTCCTCCTCCTTGTTCTCTCTTCCACTCGAGACGCTAGATTGCCTCAGCACTCCTGCCGTCACGTCACTGTTTGCCTCCTGGCTGAGACCCATCTTCCTCAGATATTCCTGCTTCCGGCTCTCTTTCTTTGGTTCACCCTGCGGGAAGACAACTTGACTGTGCGTAATGAGGCATTTTCACAGACAGCAAAGCCCTCAGTAAATATGCTCATGTGTCAACACTGACAACAGCAAACAAACTATTTATTTCTTTGTTTAAGTTGTTTCACCTCCTCAGTGTAAAAACACGCCGTCTCAGATACATTATTGCTTGTGTGTGTTTACAGTGAGCAGGACAAGAACGCCTCCATTACACCACAGGGAAACATTTGCAGCGAGTAGTTTGCAAACTGTTTGATTTGTGTGGCTCCATCTGTTTTGCTGTGCGAGTCTGTGGCCTCGGCAGACGTATCCTTAAAAGGCAGTGAGCGAAGGAGCAATCAACCAAGGAATTCCATCAGACCAGGATTAAGAAGCTCTGCAGGGCCACTGCTCCATCGACTGGAGTGCCTCTTTTTAAAACACACAAACTGTCATAAATCGTGCTCTCCGACTGTTAACTGAGGGGGTCCTTCTGCTTTTGACAGTTGAAAGGCCTTGCAGCCTGTCTCGGGAGTAATTGAAATTCCTCTGTATGTTTCAGAGAGGATTTCTATTTCTTCTTGTGAACCAGCAGTGAGGGGAGAATGTAAGCGAACCCCAGTGGGGAAAACTGCGTTTTTGCTGGCCCAGAAGTCGAGTCTGGGGACCGGTGCTTTGGAGACGGAATCTGAGTGCACGAGGTCCAGGCTGCTTCAGGCTAATCGAAACGCAGCTTTCACTCAAAAACAGTGCATTAATGGATATTGTGTTGTGATTTGACCCTTCAGTCACATGTTTGGTGATCTAAGATCAGTTTCTACATTATTTGTTAAAAACTGATGGAAAGAGCTGAAATGGAAACGTATGAAGAGCGTGATGTGATTTAGAAACACGCTGGTCTCAGTTTGTGCTCACTAACCTCAAACGACTGCTCCCTCTGACTGAGCCTCCTTTTGGTATCGCCATGCGTCGTCAAGTCCACGACACTGTTGCTCAGGTGTGGCTGTGCTGGCTGGCTCTCCCCTTGGATGATGATCTTCCCGTCCTCTGGGTTGATGTCTGGGACATTCTTCAAGTCCTTATCCAGCTCCTCCATCTCCTCAGGGGAGAGGGTGGACAGCAGGGTGTCCAGGTCTGGGTCCTCGCTGACCTGACGGCCAGTGCGAGTCAGGCCCCTCACTTTCCGCCTAGACATGAGTTGTTTGATGTCTTCAGGCGAAGTTATGGTGGCAGGAGGTAAATCCCTTTATCTTCAATCAAAACGGGTCTGGGAGATGCAGAGTTTTTCTATGTTTTCCTGCGTCTCCCTTACCCAAAAGCCACCAGAGGCATCAACGCCGGTGCAAAGAGGCTGCACTTGCAGTCTCCCAGTCAGGGATTCCAGTGACGAACTGCAGGAGACTCGCATCAACAAAGTGGACTGCGAGGCTGGGACATTCCTCAAAATCCTATTAAAGTACATGTCCATATTTAGTTCAGGGTAGACAGTCCTTTAAAGGTAATGGGAAGGGCTGAAGTTTACAAAGCAGACTCACAGACTTCCTATTACACAGTTTGTGTTTATGGAGACAACCAGTTCCTGATTATTAATTTAAAACTTACTTCAAACTCTCTTTCACTGCCTAATATAAGAACTTTTTCTAACATGTACTCTCAATATTTTTAGGAAGAACAAAAAAAAAATAGACTAATGGATACATTAAATCTTAATAGTTTAGGTCGGATTTGACTCCTTTTTTTATTTACAATAATGTCAGAATAATTAAGAGAGATTTGTGAGAACTTTTGATGACTATTTCTCAAAATCAAAAGTATCCATACCACTTTGTCTGGTAGAAATGATTTTAAACTCTTAGCTTGGCCCATCACAAGTTACACACCATCTTACTGGAATTTTGTCTCATTCTTCTAGACGGAGCTGGAGGAGCCGAATCAGATTTATAAAAATCCAAACAGACCTAAAATAGGTAAAGCGTCCTCATCTTTAACGTCAGACATCAGGCAAATAAAAGCATCTTTCTGTAAACGGTGTGCATGTTTTTACAAATTGTACCTTTAGCTGGATCAAAAAGATCTGTCAACTAGTCACCAGCGTTGAATTCAAAACAAACAAAATGATGAACCTCTACATAGAAACCTTGTGTTGGGACTGAGGCCACAGCTTTATTGTTTATGCATGTGGTTACTGTCATTTTGGAAAACCCAGACACGGACAAGCTTCAAGTTACTGGCTGAGATCTTGAGATGCTGCTTTAGCAGATCTACATGATCTTCTTTCCTCATGTCATCTACTTACTGAAATGCACCGACCCACTCTGCAGTAAAAAAGCCACACATTATGATACTGGCACCTCCATGCTTCACAGCTGTCAATGCATTTTGAGGCCTAAGAGATTCCCCCTTTTTCTTCCAAGTGGGGAAGAGCTTTCTCTTACAGTCGCCTTTCAGCTCACTGCAGTATAGAAGGTGTTTGCTGGGAACAATGATACACTCTTCTTGGTTTCAGACAGTATTTTTTTCAAGGTAGTTTTGTTGTTCTGCATTGTTATGTATAATGTTGTGTAGGAATATGCTCCTTGTTGTGTCCGTGGTTCGAGGTGAATACTGACATCTGGTGGTCAAAAGAATGTCTACGCATGTTTGTATGCCGTTTTCACAGGAAAAAAAAAAAAACACAACAGGCAAATGTATTTTACATTCCAAAGTTAAATTTTATGTTAATAGAAATATTTTTTCCCCACTCACTTTATATTACAGTGTCATATCATCCATATAACAGACAAAAGCCATTTTTAGACACTTTATCTATCTGTCCGTTTTATTAAAAACACACTCATGGAGTTGGTTCAGAAGCTCTACTAAACACACATCATGAAGCAAATGTTATGTGAAACTACATATGAAAGCATCGTACCGAGAAAAATTCAGCGTTCGTTTTGTGCTTTATAAAGTCTCAATGGGTCTGTACAAGTCAACGTCACCAACAGAGTGATTAAGTTACACTATGAAGACCATCACTGGGTTTGGTCCAAGTCACTGCATGGCTTCACTTGAGACAACATACAGCAGTGACCCTCAAGCCCATAATTTAGCTTGACCCCAACACACATTTATAAATGTCTGTTATGGGACTTAATGTTTTAGTTACGCGAGACATTTTATTTGCCAGAACAGAGATCTTCTAAGGATCTTTAGTTAGAGAGGTTAGAGGTTACAACCTCTGAATCAGAGGTACAAAAAAAAAAAAAAAAAAAAAGATAAGTTAAAAGTTGGAAGAATAAACTGACATTATGGGAAATCCATCCATGTGTTTTCCTGCTAACATTTGGCTAGATGAAAAGATGGCACTGTGCCGGTGCATTTCAAACCAAACACCCTCAAACAAACAAAAAAAAAGGTTCATCCTAAAGACAAAACACTAAAACTGAAACTGAGCAGCTCTGTAGATGCAGTCTAGTGTAGATTGGAGTGCATAGGTATTTATATTGGTAAACCTAAAATAACAATTCTCAAGCGCCGGGCACCACACAGGAGAGCCAGCTCCTCGAGTAAAGAATCAGCCGTCCACCTGCATTTCAGAGGGACACTTTTGAAAAAGGTAATAATGTTCACATACTGGTAGTGGAAGACTAGAGGATTTAAAAAACAAGAGAAAGAACCAATCAACCAATAATAGGGAAAACAAACAAACACTAAACAGACGCGTATCGCCCATCTAATAACAAAATGTGAAATTAAAAAAGTCTTGTGGATGAGAGGCGAGGCGTCACTTAGCTTCTAGTCAAGCACTTGTGCTTAGTGCTTCGTCAGTCACCGTATCACATCAGTGTCATTTTCTCATTTAACTGTAAGTTAGAAATCAAATAAATGGATTTCCAGGAATGTTGCAAACAGAAAATCCTGGACAGTATTCATCAGTAGTCATTTTTGGCTTTGTAGCTTAGTCCGGATGGTGAGGCCATTCACAGTACGAGGTAACCTCAGTAATAATAAATATGAAATGGAAAGATGTTGAAGCGTCAAACCTTATGTTACAATACAATAAACTGTTTTAAAACAACTTGTTACAGTATCATAAAATATCTAACTGAACAGATTTACAAAATACTTCTTAAAAAGTTAATCTCTTCTTCTCAATAGTCGGACATTATAGGGAGAGACATTTTTTCTTAGTCAAGCAGCAGTACCTGCAACTTTCTTGATCTGATATGTCACAAAAAAAATAAAAATGAAACACGGGTCTCATTGTGGGAATCCTACCTGGCAGTGCAGGTCTAATCTTTAAAACTAGAATCTAATTTATATCAGACCAGACAACAAGCAGGGCAGGGTTAACGCTGACCTAGTGAAAACCTGATGATGTGGAACACTGGAAGTGTGCCATGAGAAATAATAATAATAATAATACTAGTAACACCCAGAAAAAAAATTATAAACACAAAAAAAACAAGGATGAGAACATGTTAAACAGGTGAAAAAAAATGTTTTCTATACATTTTTTTCTAATTTGTTTACCCAACATCAGCATCAAAGACAGCACAGGGACAAATAACCCATCAGATTTATAACTTATGGCTGTCAAGCTTGTAAACATTCTTAGTGCAGATAATCACTATACATGCAAAATAATTGTACATGTATTTTATTTGAAAATCTTCTTGCATTTTTACCTAAATGATAAATATTTAAAGGGGACATATTATATACACGCACCTGTCCATCTACTTGTTATTTTACAGAGGTATGCAATCTATTAAGCAATAAACTAAAGTTTGGAAAATTTAAGTTTTTGAAATTACGTCACTTGCAGACAGTAGATGGAGCTCCTCCCCCAGGTTCAGGCCACCGTTTTAAAAATAATGCGCAAACTGCGGCTGACTTGTTGAAAAATCTAAAGCTAGCTGCCAGATCAATTCCATCTCCGCAAGACCAGGATGAATTTGTCCAAGTCCAAGATGATGTATTGTGCTTTGTGTGCGTGTTTGTGAGACAACTGTCAGAAGAGATGATTTTAGCTCCAATTTTGCAGAGTTGCAGGGTTCGCCAACACATCGATGGCAAACAACTACAACGGTGGTTGTGAGCTGGGACTACATCTTTAAGTGTGAACAACTCAAAGACTCATCAAAGATGCTCGTCGATGTGTCTGAGAGCCATGCCAGCAGCCGTTAGATATAAACCAAGCCAAACACCTGAAGCATCAGGGGAATCCCTATTCCAGCCACAGTTTATGAGAGCAAGGAATCAGGTGAGGTCACTATGTAAAAGAAAATCCTGAAGTGGAAATCTGCGAAACAAGGAGGGGGATGCACACACCGGCCATAACACAAGATTCTGATCACCTTCCACACAATCTGTCACCCGAGTGTGCTGAATGATTCCTTCACACGTGTTCTGTCTTTTTTTTCATGTTCTGAAGAAATCACAGTACAAACAGTTAATCACTTTACATGTAGAGGATGGGAAGGTGCAGTGTGACTGGCGGAAACGGGTCTGATCGATTAGGTAGGTGACCAATAACGGCAGAGTAAGCAAGGAGGTTTGGTAAGCAGAGGTGAAGGAGTGGCCAAACGGTGTGCTCACAGGAGCAGATAAAACAGAAGATTTACGCTGTGTGGACCAACAAACCTGGACAGTTTTGAGTTGAGATCAAAACTACTGTATTGGTGCCTGGTCGATATGACCGGGAATCAAAATTGTATAATATGTCCCATTTAAATTCAAATATTCTGTATGTGATCAAACCTTCATCTTTCGGAACGTAATCTCACTGAGTGAATTTTAAAAAGGTCATCCAAAATTTTTTTTTTTTAAAGTATTAATAACATAGAATGACAACAAATGCATGCAGACAAATGCTACCAGATTACTTGTATTCCTTTTTTTAAGAGTCCAGAACAGTTTCATGAATGTTGTTCACTATATTCTGTGTCTCATAAGTGACAATAAATACCTGGTTGATACAAAGTTATGATTTAGTCACTCTGTTGGTCACACAAGTTAGTCCAAACAGTGAAAATTAGTTAGCAGCCAGGTTTTGGTGAAGTCACATTTCTATTAGGTGTAACAGTTCTGCAGAAAATGTCAGTACTAAGCATTTTCTAGTTTGTTTTCCAACTAATTTACTGAGGTTGACAAGATTTTCACCAAGTAGTGCAGACCATACTTTATCTTCTAAATCAGGCATATGGCTCCTGATGTTGGATGTGTGCTTGGCGGGCACGCGATATCGAGAGCTAAATGTATTCCAGTAATCACTGATATGAAACTGATTCAAAGAGCAAAGAGTTTGATTTAAGAGTTATGATTACAAACACTGCTGTGGTCAATTTTTCAGTCAACTGACATGGAATGAGGATCTAGATTGTGAAGATACCATCAATTTTGTGAGGGCTCTTTCAGACTAGAATGTTTTCCTCCAGATTTGCCGGATGTCTCTTAGTCACCGCTGACAGCCAACACATCTTTAACGTGTATTAGGCCACATATGTGGGGCCATCAGGGGAATCTCTATTTGAGCTACAGGCAGTGAGACAACAACGCTTTAGGGATATTACCACGAAGAAGGGAATCCAGACTGGGAAATAAGCAAAGCCAGGGTGAGATCCACACAATGTGACTGCCACACAAGGAGGCAGTTACTTTTTTGATTACACAAGATTTTTTTTTTTTTTTTTTTTAACTCACCTTCAACTCTCTCTGCAGCAATTTCTGCTACCTGTGTGTGTGCAAATCCATTCCTTTACACGTTCTTTGCCGTTTACTTTTCCATTTTGCGTTTTGAACAAATCATTTAAATACTTGCACTGAATATTAAACTGTTTTGTGTTTGGTTATGCCTCATTCCCGTCTGTTTTATTGATGAACTGTGGCTCAGAGACCAGTCGGGCACGAGTGGCATTCAGATCCTGTAATGTGTGACCCTCCATCTGCAATCACTCACGTAATGTGAACAGCCAAAGGACTTCAACACCGCAGAATACAAAACAGCGAGTCATGTAATCTGAACGGATAGCAATCACCCGACTTGCGCAGTCTGATACTGGCATCAAGTGCAATAATTTGCCAAAACAAAGAAAAAAAAAAAAAAGAAAAAGGAAAGAGACTTTAACAGCACTAATATAAGTTCACCATGCTACCACCGATGACGATCAGTGAATCAGTGGCAGAGCAAACTTGGATTTTAGCTACAGAGACTTCCTTCATATTTAACCAGGACATAAAACTACAAAAAGGAGTGCAAGGCTGTTTTTGAACATCCTTTCTAAATACCTTTTCTAAATGCTGACAATTCTTGTCTGCGGATGACACCCTGTTATTGAGGTGAGTGTGTCAAAATGAAAGATGCACATAACTATTTACTTAAAGGATGAGTTTAAACCTACTTATAAGCTGTTGGAGCCATTAAGAGCACGACTGCATAGGAGTATTTTACACTAGTGCGGCAGGAAAGTAGGGCAATTCTGTAAAACAACATAAATAAGAGGGGAAAAAAAAACAAACTTAAAGTGCCTTCTGTTCTCCTTCACAGGAAAAACCACTGCTAGTCTAGATCTAGTTTTGAATGTGTGTATTAGAACGTGTGCATGAGAAAGAGTGATGCTGCCTTCTCTTGTTTAAGTCATTTCTCTCAGACGCAGTTGTTTCCCACTGTGTGTACAGCATGTTCAGATGAGCCCATCAGTGACCAGGATACTGAGGTGGAGAGTATGGCGGTGGGGCTGAAAAGGCAGGAGAAAAAAAAACACAACGTGAAATCAGTACAATATTATGGTTTATAAAATTAGATACCAAATGTAATTTCAGAGTGCTACACTCTTAAGGGAAAAGTCAACAAACTCAAAAATTAACACTGAGCCCTAAAAAAAAAAAAAAAAAAAAAAAGAAGAAGAAAAAAAAGGGGGACGACAACATGCAACAAGCTGAACATCCTGATGCAATGCAATCTTCTACTGGGTCTGGGTCACCTTGGGTCTTGGCATTCATGTGAAGTTACTTTGAGACGTAGCACAAGCTTGAATATTGTTGCAGGGACTGACACTGCTCAGCTGACAGATCAGTCAGAATCGGACTTATTGTATGCAGAATGCATTTCCATGTCTGGAAAGGTTCTGCTCATCTTACCCTGGCTGTATACAGGATCCACCGGGTGCGGCGGGTAAGGTCCCTGTTGCATCATGGGGTACTGTGGGGGCATGCCAGGATAATGGGGTGCCATAGGATAACCTGCATGTGGATAGTCTGAGGGTCCAAGTGGTTTTCCATAAGCATCATACATGGGCTCTGCTGGATAGCTTGCCATAGGTATATGCTGGGCTGTGGGTTGAAAAAGTACGTCAGCTGTGTCTGTGTGGGGATCTGCAAACACATACACTTGCAAAGTACAGGTCTTACCTTCATAGGGCGTTCTGCCCCTCTGCTGTCTTCTCTGGTACAGGTAACAGCAGGAGCACATGAAGCAACAGACCATGGTCGCAATTATGGCCACAAACAGGAGGATGGAGGATGCAATGCCAGCCAAAGTGGTGGGGCTAAGAGGAGAGAAAGAAGAGCAGAAACCTTCAGATGAACAATTCTCCTCATCACTTTGATCATATTGCCTCATGTTGCTTCTGTCCTCTGTCTGGATAATTACAACTCACTTAAGTAGAAATACCTGAGATGAGAGGCTTTGAGGAAGATAAAATTATCCCCAATGACTGACCCCGATAAAGCCACGTCCACATAAATGAATAACTTTACTCTGTGAAACCATCTCCACCACATCCAATCATCTCACAGTCTCAGTGAAGAAACTAAATCCTTTACCAAATTCTCAGCCTGAGACCCCTCTCATCTGATCTCCCACCAGGCTTAATGAACTCCGGGATGTGTGAGATGGTGATGGATGGATTGCAGGGATGTGGTGGAAAACTTCTATGCTGCAGCTTGCTTAGTCACATGGGACTCTGGTATTTAACACCAGGGGATGTAAAAAGAGCTGATGTGATAGAAGCGCTTATCGAACAATTAGTCATTTGATAATATGCAGCCACTGTATGATGGACTGCTGTGTTCATCTTGATACAATTTATATTTTCAAATAGTCATAATAATGATAATACATTTTCTATAGAGAATGCCAGTATAATAAAAAACAATATTTAATTTTTATGAAGAGCAATTTATCATCACAGACATGCTTTATTGTTTATAGACAGCATTTTTGGTAAAATCTTCTCCTGTAGGACATCAAATTGCCAGTCTTTTTAAAGGACATGAAGAAATAGTGATTGTAGGCCATCATTAGAAGAAAAGACGAGGGCTCTTTTTGTCAAGTAAACTTCAAAATGATAAATCTAGTTAAAACCTCACCTGAACTGGAAGAGCATGCAGCGCTTCTGCTCCCTCTCTGTGATCATCTTGAAGGCGTCGAGACAGCAGTAGCGGCGGTGGCAGTTCCCACAGCAGAAAGTAATGAGAGGGCAGTCGAAGCCATTGTGCCAGGTGCCATTTTTATCCACATACCACAGGCAATCCTCGTTCCCAATCACTGAAAACACGAGAAACAGAAAGTGTGAGGCAGAGCAAGACAGCAGACAAGATAATCAAAAAGAACCACAAGGAGAAGGGGGAAAAAAAGAGAAATGAACAAAACAAGAATTCACCCAGAGTTTATTATCTGAAGTTTTGTTTCTAAAAACACACACACAAAAAAAAAACTACTTATTTTTTTAATTGACATCCTGTTTGTTTCACCACAGTGGCGTCTTGGCTGTTGAGTGTTCACTTAGACTTTGGTGCATTCTGTCTTCAGAGGAAAGAAAAAACTGTTTGCTGACTCTTCTCTCTTACATCTTTCTTACTCCACACCAGCAAGAGCTGCAATGCATTATTCAACACTTTCAAGAGTTTGAACACAGATTTAAGCTCAAGGACCAGAAGCTTCGACGGAGATTTAAGACTTGCAGACTTCAATACATCCAACTTACAATCAGAAAATCAGTAAATTATTTATTTATCTTTTGCAACAATTGAACACAATCACAGAAAATAAGTGTAAAAGGCTATTTTTTTCAATGAAACTAAAAATATTGGAAAATAATAGTGGTTTTTAATTAAAAAAAAACCCAAACCAAAATGTATAATTTAAATTAAAGGACAAAAATTTGCATCGCACAATATGAGTACATGCTGTAAGTAAACTAAATTACATATTTATCATCAGTGAGCTATTTTTCTGGATGGTCTGAATAAATTTAAAGTAATGAGGACGCTAGACCCATATAAACCCGGCTTTGAGACCAAATTTGGACCGTGACCTTTCATTGTTGGCACTGACAATAAGCATTATGCACTATGATGCTTTTTTTTTTTTTTTTTTTTTAAAGAAAAGTTTCTCTCTTTCCACTGTTGCATTAGTTTGGGGTTTAATTTAAATTCATGTTGTTCAGGGGTGACTTAATTGTGTATAATCGATAAATATTGAAAACTCTAAAAACTAATGTATATGCAGACAAGTGTGGGCATATTCTGTGATGAATAATAGAAAACAATAAATAATCAGTTAGTGACTAGCAGAGTAGGTTACGTTAACTAATGTTAATTTGGGTAAATAACAGCTACTAACAGAAGTAAAGGTTATTTACACAAGAATTCCTTAATAGCTGTCAAGTGAGCAGTCGCATTTCTCGGGGCCTAAATTAAAACAAACATCGAAGTCGCGGGCTCACAGGTACACAGCCAGAAGGCAGAAGAAGACGCTGCCTGCTGCAGGAACCTGCTGTCCGAGGCCAACCGCTGGTTCCAACAACCGTAACACAGAAACCCGAAGCGCCGCTCGACCGCTGAACCTCTAACCGCGGGCTAACGGCGCGGCCTGGGCGGAGGGCCGTAATCTTACCCTGAGGAGTGCTGAGGACGACGGCGAGCAGCGCCAAAGTCACCGATACGAGGGACATTTTGCCCGTCGGAAAGACGATTCCCATCTTAAATTTGTACCAACGTCTAATAGTTTCTTTTGTATATATATATTTTTTTATAAACAGGCGTCTAACCCCGCAAAAGTAACCGGACTAACGGTCACTATCAGACATTATCCTGGCTCCGGAACGGTACCGGACACGGGTCAAGCTTTAGCCTCGCTCAAATCCGTTCGTTGAAACGACACATCGCGACTCTGACGCCGTCCACTCAGGAGGAGGAGGATGCTGCCTTCATGATCAGTCTGAAACATCGACATCGATCACCATCTGTCTAAAGGGAAGAATGTTAGTCGTTTTGATTTAAGTAGTTTATATGTACTCCGAGATGCAAGTACCAACATTTCTTACTGAAGTATATAATATATAATTTGGAGTACGGTACTTAATGTGATTTTAAGACCTGTTGTGTAATGTGCACATCAACGTGAAACCTGGAAACTACATTTATTCTTTATACAGCTGATGTTTTCATGTATCCGTGAATGCATCCTCCCGCACCTCAGAGAGAATTTTGCAGTTTGGCTCAAAGGAAATTCACAAAAAATGGGATAATCATGAATAAATAATTATTTGTTCATAAATACATTTATCTATGTATATATAGAACCACATGTGCAAATTTTGACAGTATATGTTTTGATTATGACCAATTTAAACAACGCGGTCAATTGTCAGCGGGTGCATTTTGCCAACAGCTCCCCCTTGCGGATAACATGGAACTTGCTAAATCTCATTGACATACACTTGCCCTCAACCTGAGAATAAAATATAAATATGACCAACTGAAATGCAGGAGCAGCCAAAATACATAAATGGTCCACTACACGGGTGTTTCATACCTTTAGAACGTTTCTAACTACATCTACTGAAGGTTTAAAGTTGAGATGTTACAATTCATAAGTACAAGCAAATTGTTTTTTTGCCCTGTTTTTTTTAATCAGTTAATCTGATAATTTGACAAGTCTAAAATATATAACAAAATAAAATAAACAGTGCAAAAATTAGCTTTTGTACATTTTGTACAATAACTAATGACCTTCCTAGTTTAATATCCCAGGCATCACCTTTAAAGGCATTTCCAGCTACAGATTAGGAGAAATAAATGATTTAGCAAATTATTTTCCATAAGTATAACTTTTAATTCTTGAAACTTTGCAGGTCTCCTCCAACATTTCAGTTCCTGTACTGAAATTAACCTCCAGTAGCATTGCATTGTAATAGGTGTAGTTCATTTTCCCAGAATAGTGTTAAAAATACATGCAGAATGAACAACAGCTGTATCACTGAGTTGAGTTGTCCAGTTACAATTTCCCAAATATAACAATATATTTTTATCAGTTCAGAGAGACAGAAAACAAAATAAAACATTTGGAAATGTCTTTTTGGGATGTTTATTTAGAAATTTTTCCATTCCAAATATCAATGGGTACAAGGAAATGACAAGGCTGTGAATCACCATGGTAAGAGTGAATTCCCTAATACCCACCGTACTCCGTGATGCGACAGCCTGTCTAAGAACTTCTCATGCCTTGTCAGAAACAAGTCATTTTCTTCAGGAATATAAGGCCGCCATCTCAAGCGCATTTGTTTTTTTTTTGTTTCCTTCTGTCAATGTAAAGTCTTTAAGAAGAGTCTTCCATATTTCATTCATTCACAAAATTTACACAGAAAGACAAAAATGAGTGGCTAAATTACAAACGCGTCATGGCAAAATAGTCTCTTTCATTTTATATATATATATATATATATATATATATATATATATATATATATATATATATATATATATATATATATATATATATATATATATATATATATATATATATATATATATATATATATATATATATATATATATATATATATATATATATATATATATATCTCCCCATTCATCCAACCGCCTCCCTCTGTGAAGAGGGGGATCTTCTTATCCAGTTTAAGGAAACTCCAACGTGGAGACCTCCGATCTTCTTCAGGAAGAGACCTGCACAGCCTCTTACCTCGTGATCTGCCGAAATGCAAGTCATCCCATCTCACATACGAAGAAATGAGAATAATGGGTAAGTGCAAGGGCCCCCCCCACCCCCACCCAGTCCTCTCCTCTGTCAAGTTTTCTTCTTCAGTCCTTACACTAATTTTGTAAATTTGAGACAATAATGTGAGGGGGCAATAGAGCAACGTTTTAGGGCATTTATGGAAGATGCTGACATGTTGGAGCAGCAGATGGCAGGGCTAGAGACCTATGGACTGCAGGGTTTGTCTCTCAGTGTTGTTGAGGTGGCCTGAGAACATGCTGTAACATGGCTGCTGGGCAAACTGTGTCAGGAAGTCCGTCAGGTAAGCCTGAAGAGCAAAAAAAAACGGTTATTTTAGTACAATTTCTGTAAGCTGACAAAGTCGAAATGACAGTGGTTTTACTATAGGAACCTTTTCAATACTAACACCAGTGAAATGACAACTTTGAGCCTTGTAAGAGGCTTAAATTGCTTTTTTTTTTTAAATATCAGTTTATTGCCTTAAATGCCATTCTGATGCAAACACATGTTCCAATCATTACTCAAAACGGCTTAGATTTACATTGTTCTGGTCCATAACGAAGGTTTACACTCCTTACCCTCTAATGAAAACTGTATTTTACTAATTTTGTGACTCAGCTGAAGATCAGATGAAAATGTATGATAAAATTAGTGCCAAAATCCAGTAAAATAAAGGGTTCACTTTTTTCTGCTACCGTACTTTAAAAATAAATAACAATTTAGTATATTTATTTCTATGTGATAATGCGTTAGATTTTGTTTTCCAAAGGTAGGAAAGTAAAGTTCAAGTCGAGCACGACGCCCTCAGTGTCTTCCTCACAATTATGTGTAATGTCTAATTATGATCGTAAAGAACACAGCTGACACACTGTTGTTACACCTCGTGTGGTCAATAAAAGCCGTTTAACTTTTGCTCTATAATTTCAACTTTTCAGCAAGTGCAGATTTAGAAAAAGCAGCAACTTTGAGTCGCTCATTATCAGTTGGAAAACTGATGGATTAATATCAAATAAAAGATGTAAAATTTCCAGTTGAGAACATTTACCTGTAGATCAATTTGATATATGGGGTCTTTCAAGGCATCTGGATCATCCTCTTCATCATCCTCATAATAATCATCATCTGTTTATATGTTAAAAAAAAAAAAAAAGCTCAGTTTGGTGAACTGAAACTGTGCAATTAGTTAGAATAATTAGGTCTGAGACATTAAGGCAGCATCTATACCGTATTTATTGGAAGCAATGAGATCAGAGAGCAGCTGCCCTGCCAGCCCTTCGTCCTCCTCATCATTTTCCCCCTCTTCCTCCTCCTGGTCCTCCCACATACCGCTGGAATCTGAAACACAGCGGGTTGTAAAAATGTCCATCGTTAAGCTTTGTTTCGCGGGAAATGGAATGAGCTACTTAAAATTTAATGTAATCAAAATAAACTTTAGTTGAAGGAAACTCTTCACACACTTTAGTCCAACCCAAAACAAAACTAAGTTTACCACCGTAAACACTGGGGGTTTTTTCTCGTCCGTGCTGCCCAGCACCGAGTTGGTTCATTTTTAGTTTTTTAAATGCCTGGCACTTGAATAATCTAAATGAAAACATTTCATTTTATTTTATTTGAACTTCCTTCGGTTTATGCAGAACCTCTGCAGCCGGTTTCTCCCACAACACACATCATTTGTCTTATTTTTTCATGACGTTTGACGCGTTTATATTGCCAGTGGGAAATTATAAACAGCAGCTGAAGATATTCAAACAAAGAATGGTATTCATAAACGGAGTTACAAACAGTGTAGATAAACACGCAAACACCAACTGCTGATAGCGATGGCATTTATAAAAACGCCAAATGTGTTTTTAAAACAAAAACAGTAGGAAAAACAAGAATAATACTGGCTGCATGGGCTCACAATGCTTGCTTTTATTCCAGTCATCAACTGGTGTTTACGCCAAACGATTTGACACCAAGAATGGACGTTAAAGTGTTTTAACTGGTTTCGTAAGTCACTGGTATACATTACCTGTAAGAACTGACTGATTTGGTGCCCACTTCAGGTTTGAGCACTTAAATGTTTTAAAGTGAACAGTGAATCTACGCATAACTCACTAGACAGTCCCAGTTTCAATGAGGGAAAAACACCAAACTATTCTTCTATAGTGGAAAAAAAGACAACTTTATATGACAAAAGACATCTATAGTGCTTTTATGCACCTTGGCTCCAGTCTGCTGCGTTGGCCCTGCTGGCGTTTGCCTCCACCACAGTTGACAGCTCGTTGATGATCAGTTTAAAGATCTTCACAAGCAAAGGAATGTTGGTCCAACGCTCTGGGTCTATTGAAAAGAAAAGAGCACAAAAACAAGGTATATTAATGTGCCAATGTCTTCTACACTCAAAATCTAAACTATCACTATGTCATGCAGCAAATCAAATTTAGTGACTTACTCTTGGCGGATTTTGAGCGCGTGCGGATACCATCCTCGGGGTGGTAGATTTCTTCTCCCTTCACAACAATGTCTTGGAGACGTTTGTCATCAGTGTTGAGACCATGTTGCAGCAGCTTACACAAAGCAACAGTGCTGGAGGGGAAAAAGAAAGTCTGACTATGAACACAGAGCAGATAAATGGAGAAATCACTAAATTTCACCAAAACTCTTGCTTGAGTACTGAAACTAGGGC
Source organism: Xenentodon cancila (assembly GCA_014839995.1). Lineage (NCBI taxonomy): Eukaryota > Metazoa > Chordata > Actinopteri > Beloniformes > Belonidae > Xenentodon > Xenentodon cancila. The sequence continues at coordinate 22,540,856 of CM026203.1, read as the reverse complement.
CCTCCAGGCTGTTTAAAAACAGTTTAATCGAGCTGAAGTGCAGAACTGTTCAAAATAATCTCAATGACAATTGTAAGTTCAAAATAGGATGCAAATTTCTGAGGATGAAAGTGCAATTTCTTTGCAAGCAGTGTCACATTTGTTTACATATATGAACAGAACAGTAACTGTTCTGGAAAAAAGAAAATAAAAAAAGGAGGGAAAATATTTACTGCCCTGCAGGCAATAAACATTAAAGAAAAAATAAAAATTAAAAAATTACTTGCATATCTTTTCCTGATCTACTACTGTTGTTGGCTTTTGCCAGTAGTGGTACTGGTTTTTATTTGTAGACCACCAGGACAAGCAAACAACAGTTTCAATCTTTTGAACCAACTCTGACTGTAGCTTAATGTCAGATATTACTGCTTTTGCCACCACTGATAAACAATGCAACATTGCTGCATCCAGATATGAAATTAACAAAAATAAAAACGTATCTGACCTGACTTTACCCTCATACTGTCCATAGAAAAGATGTTGCCTGCTCATCCACTCTGTCATGACGAACTCGAGGGCAGGTTTCCCCGTCGGTCCCGGCAGGCTGCACAAAAACTCCAGCAGAGGCTCCAACTGAGAGTGAACCAGGTGCGCAAACACCATGATCAGAGACTGCCGAGAAAGATGGAGAGGAAGAAGTGAAACTGATGTGATCCAGGCTTTAAACATGACATATTTTGATTGAGCTCCATCCTTCCTTCATACCTGCATGACGCTCAGGGTCTCTGCTTGTTGCATCTTGCTCAGAATGGCTCTGAGAATCTGATCCAGCTGTTCTCCAAGCTCTGTCCCAGCTCTAGAGATCAGTGTGGACACCAACCTTCCCACAAAGGCAGCCGTAAACTCGGAGGTCCGAGGGTCCAGCAGCTGGTTGACCACCTGCATGACGTACCAGAGGCCAGTGTTTCCCTGCTCGTCCCTCCACTGGGCAACCTGCTCCAGGGCGACAGACACATACGCCCGCAGACACTCCCCTCCGTTCTGGAGAGGAAGAGAGGGATACAAGTGGTTTTGACCAGCACAAACCCCTGATACACGTTACATTTTTCAGCATTGATCATGCAGTAACTGTTCTAGAGATGGGACCCGTCTGATCCAGTATTGCTTTTGTTGGCTGATACTATAGCGATTCACTGATCGGATATTGAAATGACAACAAATCGATTCAAATCTTTTAAGTTTTTACTGTGAAAAAGGCCCAACTTAATTTGCTTGCTTAATAAGGCTTGAATAAGAGGTTCCCCAATAACACACACAGAGAGAACTTAAATGGAACGTTTAGTTTTGCTTACCTGCATTATTGTGTTGTCATCAGTGCGTAAGGTGCACTGCGCCACCACAGGAAACGCCTGACACACCAGCATCTCCGACAGAGGGGGTTTTGTATTTCGAACCACTGTGGTTAGGATGTCTATGGATGTCTGGACAGAGCGAAGAGCAGGAAAATCTCAGAAAAAGTGATGAAGATATGATTTAAAAAGAAATACCTTCTCAGAAAATGCAATGTGTAGTTTTACTTAGACAGATTGAGAGGTGTGAAGGTGTTATGTCTACATATGTTAATGCTTGTGTCTGATTGCTGATCAGGCTGCTTTGTGAAATAATCTTTATGCCTTTTATCCAAAAAAAAAACAAAACAACTTATGTCATCTTATGTATGAGAAGTTGAGACGCGGAGCAGACAATACAAACGCTGACAAGAGAAATCTGTCCTACAGTATTTACAAATACCTGACTACAGGAGATACTGCACACTAGGGACAAAAATAGGAGGGATGGAGGGGTGAAATTAAACCCTTGTGATGTTGTAAATCTGATGTGATTGTTAAATCCAAAATAAATAAATAAAAAGGGCCAACAAAGACCCAGTCCTGTGAACTATGAAAAACAATCCCTCTGTAGCACCTAGGGGTGTAATGACTTGTCGACAAATATCAATTTAAAAATAGCTGCCAATGAATTTAATTGGCATAGTTGGTTAAAAAAAAAAAAAAAACAGAGTGAGGCAACCTTCTGTTCCACCTCTGCTGAGAACAGCATTCAGTCACTATTGTCACATGTGATTTTCAACAGAGTGAGGCATCGCCTTCCTTCCTATCTCTGAGTTGCATATGCACAATAAAAGTACAGCGCAAGGTAAAGATGGCAGCGGCCAAGTCCACTGGCAGCAAAGTTCATTAAAAGATGTATTTTGAAAGAAGTGTCCGTATAACTTGTCTTTCATTTAAAAAATCTTATGCAAAATTTAAAAGCTGATTGATAAAGAAGAGCCATTTAATAATTATGACATTCATAATCCGATTAGTCATCGACTAATCGACTACCAGAACAGTCGTTAGTTGCACCTACTACTCACAGCACAGAGCCCAGATGGGATCTTGTCAATTGGAGCCTGCATGATGCTGACCAGCGTGGGGATGAGACGCATCTGCATGGGACCCTGGCAGCCTTCAATCTGTGCCAGTTCCTTAAAGATGTCTTGAGCCAAGGAGGCAACCACTGGGTCTGAGGAGAAGAGAAGGAGACAAGGCCTGAGGAAAGACCGGAGACGGATCAAAACCACGTTCTCCTCGCTGATAAATCTGTTACTTTTTCTAGGAAGGACTGAAAAAGTGATGCACTTCGGTAAAAAGAAAAACAGAACAGAAAAAAAGTGTAGGTATGCTGAGAAGACAAGGTCAGAAGAGCGGCATTAGTACCATTGTTATATTTTAGGAAAATAGCAATAGTGAGGGGGCAGATCTTGTTCTCTGCGCTGGTGGTGAAGGCTGGATCGACAGTGCAGACGATGCACAGCGTCTCCATGACCAGTGTGAGCACCTCTGAGCTGAACTGTGCGGCCAATTGGACCAGTCCCTCTAAAATGCTGGGGAGGAACGGTTGAAGGACATGCGTGCTCTCTGACAGCTTCAGCTGATCACAGTATCTGAAGAAAAAAAGAAAAAGGGATGAATATTTGGAGTAAGTAAGTTATAGTCATAACTTATGCTCAGGTAGTAATGCACAACAAATCTTTCCTCTATATTCAGCATTTAAGTTACCATGCAGGTGTACTTATATAGATGGTTTTTTATGATGCTGCCACAAACATGGACTTCACATCTAGTTTGTTACAGAGTCCAGCTCACCCCCAGATAGCCCTGACTGCAGAGATACGGACAGACGGCGGTTGGCTCTCGTGAAGGCCGCTGACGGTGGCTTGCAGGAACTGCTGGATGAGCTCAGGAGACATGGCTGCGGTGAAGCGACTGGCCGCCCAGAGAGCCCGGCCGAGGAGGAACGGAGACGCGGCTAGAAATGTGGAAAAAAAAAGAAAAGAAAATCATGCAACAACAAAAATATCTTGGAAATAAACTTAAATATATCTTTTAACCCCCAAATATGACCTCTCAAACATTTTGCAGGTTTTTATACTTTTCTACATCTAGAGGAAACATGCTGTTGCTACTTTGATTTCAGGTTCTGCTGATTTGATCAAAGCTGTACATTATTGCCATCAGACGTCAGTTAAATCTCACCCGCCAAGTTGAGGTCAGCCAGGATCACGCCGGCCAGAAAACCATGCATGTCAAACTGGATACGACCGCTCTTCACATTCTCTGTAATAATGGTCTTCACTGAGCCCAGGGCCAACATGCACGCTTCATGGATCTTCCACCTGGTTTATACAAACCCCCCGTCCCCCAAAAAACCCACATCTAGTCTTAATAAGGTCTGTAATGGACCAAGAAATGAAGTCTTGAAATCTTTGAAGCCGGCAGCCAGTCAGTCCTCACCAGTGCTCATTGCCGCCGTTTTTGGCCTGCTCCGCCTCCTGCAGGTGTCTGGTTGCAGCTGCTGCCAGCGCTGCTGCACTCTCATTCTGAAACTCTGCAGCCACGGCCTGCAACCACAGGCCACAGTTATGACCCTGACAAACACAGAGGCTGCAAAACGACTGAATATACCGGGATCTAATATGACTTTAATAATTATGTGCTTCTATGCCCTTAAAAAAAAAAGCAGCTTTATTCATATAAATGAAAAAAATGTTTAGCGCACAGTGGGCAACATAAGAAGAAGCCACCTCCTCCAATCAATCAGCTGAATGGAAGGGAGCGGACAGAGGTGGAGTCCAAATCAAACAGAATCTACAAGTCCTCCCGTTAATGGGACGGTCAAACGCTAAGAATGAACTACAAAACACTTTCAGAGAGCCAAAGCGCCAACATTTGACAGTTGTTGATTCCCAGTCCTGTCACTCACCAGAAGCAGGTCCTGAGCAGAAATCCTGACAGAGTAGGAGAACGTGTCATCGTCTTCATCTTCCACAAACTGCTGAGGATTAGCCGTCCACACTTTTATCTAATAAAAACAACAAAGTAAAAGGTCACAAAAAACAATTAAATGCATAGAGCAATAACACTGTTCAGCCATGCCGCCACCCTCCCAACAGTCATTTCCCACCTGGTCCTCTGTGATCTGCATGTACAAGATGATGTAGTAGATGAGTTCAGGCAGCGCCTTCTTCACTGTGTTATTCAACTTGTTGTTCTCCAACAGCGTGTGGACAAACTCAAAGATGCTGAATACCAGATTCTCAAAGCCCAAAACCTCACCTGCACCAAAAACAAAAAAAAAAAACATTAAAAAAAAAGTCAAGATGTGCATGTTCACTGATGTGAGACATTCTGCAGCGAAGAAAAACAAAAAAAAAAAAAAACAAAAAAAAAACCGCTTGGAAAGTGCAAATTTGACTCACCGTCTGAGTCGACAGGGTCGTCCACTTCCTCTGTGTAGTTGACTTCTGTTCTTACATAAGTGAACAACTGGTTAAGAAAGAACACAGTTGGAAGAAAAAAAAAAAAAAAAAAAAAACTTTAAATTTATTGGCCAAATAAGTTACACAGAAGACGTGCAGCGTGTTTGGGTTATTCGATATGAACTTGAGACATTCATTTTCAAAGCATATCGCAATAAGCTCCAATCGAAACAGGTAAAAGTGTCCTGATCTCACAAAGCAGGTGACTTTCACAACAAGATGCTGCAGTCATTTAAAGAAAATACGACAGGAGTCCTCTTCACTGTCAGCACGTAGTTGTTGCGCAGCGGGCGCTGAAGGATATAAAGCTGCACTTTCAGTCAGTGTGTTCCACACAATAGGTAATATCTGCTGCATGGAGAACACCATAGGTTTAGGAAAGTTCTTCACTAATGCCGTTACTGCCTGTGAGAAGAACACAAACAATAAATACAGGTTTAAATCATCATTACACCAACTACACAAATTAAAATGGAAAATGTCTCTAAATCCACTATGCACTAGTAAAATACCGATAATTGTCTTAACCCTCTGGAGTCTTGGGCATAACTGACCATTTTTCACTACTGTTTCCTTTGCTTGGAGTCATATTTTTCTGTATGGTCTCACCTGTGTGAATTTACAATTATTTCTTTATTTTGACATACTGTATTGACACGTCGGACCTAAAAATCAAACGCAAGTTTAAAAATCAGAGTAGGAAAAAACATTTTTTTTTAACTGCGAAAATGACAAACATGGTTAATGAGCCATTTTTATAGCCAAGAACGGAAATGTAAATTCTAAATTTTAGAAAATGTTATGTTCAAATTTAGAAAAACGTATGTTACAATAATATAAAAGAAATGCCCCCCACCAAAGGAATCAGGTGCCAAAATAAAATGCCACACAAATTATTTGTACTACAAGAAAAATATTTCCTCTCCGCTTCCAAGACAGAGGTTCACATCACAGCCCTGACGCCTCCAGGGTGCCCTGACGCCTCCAGGGTGCCCTGACGCCTCCAGGGTGCCCTGACGCCTCCAGGGTGCCCTGACGCCTCCAGGGTGCCCTGACGCCTCCAGGGTGCCCTGACGCCTCCAGGGTGCCCTGACGCCTCCAGGGTGCCCCCCCTCTTGTTATCCACTTGTAGGCAGCATCTCCAAACCTGCTAGCACCGTCTCATGTACTCCCGCAACTTTCCCCTCTTCCTCAGCAACTACGTCATCGTAAAATCAGTCATGTGATTTAGCTGTCAACTCCAGAGGGTTAAAGGAGAATCTAAAAAAACACCCTCCTTTCACAGATCAACAAACCAGCATTCAGTCATGACAGTGAAGAGTTTTGCCAAATGACTACTTGATGACTTCGTGGTTCAGAAAGCCTCTCACCTTGAGGACTTCCATCTTGAGGCCACTGTCAGATGAGGGTCCATCGGGCATCTGCAGGGCCTGCACGAACGCCTCTGTGAACTGCTGCACCACCGGGAAGATCAATGCTTTAGCTGCACCCTAGACGCAGATTATAACATCCAGTTATCACATATAAAAACAACCATACTAGTAGTGTTGAGAAGAACTAACTAACGCGTCTGCCTCGTGAAGACAACGGCTGGACTAAGTGACGCGACATAAGGACAGACGATTAACAAAGAACCACCAGTAGAAAGATACAAGGTTCCACAGCGCAAGTCAGACTTTTATATATCCAGCCGTGTCATCTTTTGCTGTGCACGCTTCACCTTTTCAAGCTCTTCAATAGCACAGATGAGGTTGGCACAGGTGGTGAATATCTCCACAGCCCTGGAGCGGGTTCGAATACTGTACACCTGCAGGGGTAGAGCATCATCGGGGAATAATTACTGTCAGGAAAAGAAACCTAGAAAGTCATAATTCCAGGACCGCTCAATATATCTTGTGTATATCCAGAGTCAAAACTAACTCTTCCTCTGAAATTATTTATTGCAACTTAACTTACTGGCTCCACGATCTGAGCAGTTTGCTTATGATTTACACAATGAGCATCATCAGTAGGGAATTCCTACAATGTGGGAAAATAAAAAAAAATAAAGCCAGCTAGTAAACAGCCGCTTTAGTACCTACTCCAAACCGGAGTCCTGTTAATGAAGGGAACAAAGGAGTCGTGGCAGTACCTCGGCCATGGTAAAGATCTTGTACATCTCAGGTAAGATGACTGGAGCCACGAGTGGCATCTGCGTATCGGTCACCTCTCGAGTAAACTCTGGACACAAGGGGTTGTTAAGAAGGGAGATTAAAAACAGTCTCAGAAGGGCTGATTTCCAACTCTTGAGGTGCAATCAAAATGTTTTCAGACTTGGCAAATAAAATGCTAAAGATTGAGCAGGTTTTAAATTTGACTGGCTTTTTTCAAGTCGGCACCTTGTGCAGCTACACTTTGAACAGCCACTGCTGTTCTCGCCACATTTGGGATGTCACCCATTCAAATACGGATTTAACTTTGGTGCAGCTACACATCCTCAATGGCGACAAGAGCTGGGGCCGCAGCTTCGATCCGGTTAGTCTTTACTTTTATGTGTACAGGTTCTAAACTTCAACAACTCATATATCCTTAATTTTGGACATCACTTGGGTATTAACACATTATAAAAGCACTATCTTCAAGAGTGTACACGTTGTAATTATACTGAGTGGGATTATCAAGCGCTGTACGGTCTAACATAATATATAATTTAACACATTACACCAGCATATGAGAAAAGGAACATTTTTCTTTAAAGTAAAGTCAGAATATTTTGACCTACAGCCTGGCTGCGTGTATAAAGGCGTTTAAGAAGTCAAATGTACGTTTGCAAAATTAAAAGTGCAGCTACAGTGTGCATGTGTGACCCTTCGTTCTTATCTTTTTACGTACCTGTGAGCACCCTCATGGCGCCATGCACAGCATTAACATTTCCACTGACCAGCATCTCCATCAGGAGGGTGAAGAGCTGTGGCCACGCCTCAGGCCAGTCCCAGTGGGCAATGGCTGACACTGCGTAAGCAACACTGGAGCGAACTTTACTGATGGACTCCCGTAAGCCGCTCGGCAGCAGCTCCCTGATGGCAGCTTTAGCCTGGGAGAAGACAACACACGGGGAGATCATCTACTCGGCTTTCTGCACTGTGCTCTGGATTTGGGAGGTCTAAGATGCCTCGCTCCAACAGGCTTGATTAAACCATCTTAAACCTGCTATATTCAGATCTGATGTTCTGTGGAGTTTTACGTTAGACAACTCTTTCTTTATGATTCATTTTCCATGGATCCTTCCCTTATCCGTGACCATCCCTCCCAGTCTGTTGCCTCTTCATCACACATGCTGTCTGGAGTTTTGAGCAAATATCTCAATTCTCTTCTAAATCAGATCCTTTTTTGTGTCAGCAGAGCAGGAACTGGGGCTGATTACAATGGATATAACTCATTAAATAACCTTTTTATTTTTTAGTTTCAACATCAGTGTAGGAGCTTTCCCACTACAGTAAAGAAGAACTATCGTTCTTTAGTTTTTTACATTAGTTAGTATGAACTTAATAAAAAACAGAGGAATGGACCAACAAAAAAAATCCATGCATCATTGAGCTGATGCACAACAGATGAATTACAATGCAATCTTTAACTCGCCTCCTAATTTCACCTGGCTGTTGCATCATTTCAGCAATCTGTAGTACAAACACACTTTATCTTTTACACCCCTGTACTTATGACCCTCAAATTGTTTGGACCGAAGGAGTCTTCACAGACCTGCAAGGCTGAATGGACCCGGTTTAACTCAGTGGTAATCTCCAGGTTTTTACACCTCCTCCCATTTTTAAATTCTTGAAGTCACTGTTTTCCAGCACACGATTAAGTAGTATAGGAATAGTTTAATCTAAGTCAAGTAGAAAACACTTTCCAGTGGAGAGGCTTTACCTGATCTGTGGTTTCGGGGGGCCTGAACTTCTCCGACTGCGAACACCAGTGAGTCTCCACATACTGCTTCAGGATGACAGACGCCAACTGCAAACACACACCACCAGATCATTATCTTGAGGTCACCATCATGACAAAAAGAGTTTTGTCCAAAAATCGATATGCATGTGTGTGGAACGGACTTCCGGTCTTGGATACTGACATCCAGTCTTTTTCTTTTTGCTCACCTGCCGGATGGCGAGTGCTCCCTGAGGGTCAACTGTGAGCTCTGCCAAGTGGACACCAAACTCTGTAACATGACAACACCACCAGGAAAGATGGAATAAAAAGGCGTTAACAAAACTAAAATCTAAAGTTTCACTGCTCCTGCAGCATACAACACATCGACATTCAATGATCCGTAAAAATAATGACCTAAATGTTCAGCTTAAATGAGCAGGAAACATCAGCTCTAAGATAAAAAAGGGCTCTAAGAGGCTTAAAAAAACAAACAAAAAAAAAAAAAAAACTGCTCACACCCTACGGGCAGAACATCAATAAATAAACGTGTCTGAGCTGAAGCCAAATATGGTTTGAGTTTAAAAAATAAAAAAATATTTTGGGAGCCTCAGGGCCAGACATTAGGAACAACTAAAGAGAAAAAAACACAACTTGGTTAAAAGCCAAAATCAATGTTCACTGTTAAAAGACAGACATATATGAACTTGCTACAGTAAGCGATAAACAGCTCAGGATAGACATGAACTGTAGCTTTGTCACCCAAACCGGGTTTTACCAAGAGTGACATCGGGCGCCAGAAGACAATGCGAATGCTGACAATCATACAGAGCGGCTGATTAAGAGAGGGGGCCAGCGGAAAGGGTGGGCCTCACCGCGATGCTGCTGCACAGCCGACTGACAGTGTGCACAATTAACCTTTCATCAGCGGCACAAGGACCGCAGGACAATGGGAAGTCTGGCGAAAAGCATGAGTTACAGTAAACTGCATGCATGTACCCATTTTAGAGCTTCAGATTTAAAAATGGGGAAGTATTATGATAATGACTTTTGCAGGAACACAAAAATTAACCAGCACATTTTGTAGATTTGGAAAAATAATTAGGGCCGTACCTACTGCCACCAACTACTCTTCTAGTCACAAGTTCTCAAAAAAAGGAAAAAAATGTTTGCAGTAACTTTTTTGGGGGGCTATGCATTAAGTTAAACTGAATCACTTCCCACAGCACACTAGTAGTGGTTTAAAAATCAGTGTTAGATGGTGTCTGAAAGATGATCAACTACATTTTTATACTGGGAAACTTATTTTGTTGCAGAAAATAGAACAAATGCTGTTTAACTGTACTAATAAATTTAAAAAAAAGTGAAACATAATTATCACACTGACGTGCTGATGCAACATAAGTGTAGACTGAACGTTGCTGGGCTGAAACAATAAAAGCTGCTGTGGAGGGGGCAGTTATGAACACGGTGACACAGTAAGCCCGAAGCCCTCTCTGGCCTCAGTCCAGATGATGCAGGAAGCTGGCAACTTGTTGGGCGGGACCGGCCGGAGGAGCCGCAGCAGGAAGACAACTTCGCGGGAAAGAGCTGTCAGTCAGGCGTTCGGCTGTTGCCATAACAACCGCGCGATGGCTATACACCGGCGGCTTCGAAAGGTGCCGTTCACGAGTAGCCGGTGGAGTCGTTCGGCATGACACACGCGATTAAACTGAAACCCACGTCTGCGCTCAAACGGCGGCTCGTGCCGTCGCTCTGCCGTTAACTCGGGACTCCGGCGAGACGAGTCGTTTACAGATGCGCGGCAGCAAATAACGGCTCTTCGCAGCTGCGGCAACATTTAAGCTGGAGGTCCACCAAACACACAAACACCCGTCTCGAGGCGGTTGTAGGGAAACAAAAGGGCAGCACAAACTGGTCGTCGCCGAGGCCGGGGTCGGGGTCCACACATGCCCCATGTGCTGGACGGAACCTCCGAGCTAGGTTCGCGCTAACGAACACGTTTACCCCGCCGAGCGGAGCGGTTACGCTTCCAGCGACAGAAACCCCCGGCGCGTCGGGTGGGACTGCGCCTTTCGGGAGTTTTGGAAGTAAGTTAAGTGAAGTAAGTTCGGGAAATGTGGCCTGTGAGGTTAGCCAGTCGGCGAAGTTCCCCCTGCTAACAACGTAGCCGTTAGCTCGTCGGAGACGTCCATCGCATCCAGCGGTGTAAATAAGTTTCTCCACTCTGGGGGACAGTCATCGCTAAAACCCCAAAGCAGCGCCGACGGACCGGCCACCACTCACCCTCCGTCACTTCCAGCACTTTGATCTGCTCCTCTGCTGCGGCGCGCACTTCTTGAACCGGGGACAGGATGGCCGTGAGCGTCTCGATCAGAGCCTCTTTCAGTCCTTGCTGGACGGGACCGGCGGCCGTACCGGACCGCGCGTTACCCGCCGCACTCATGCCTGCTTTGTCTGCTCGTGCAGCCCGTAACAGTCAGTCCACCAGCAGCCGAGGAGGAGCAGAGAGCCGCGGCCACCGAGCAGCGCAGCGCGCCAATGCGTGGAAAAGAAGAGGCGGGGTTTGGCTGGAGGAAGCACGTTCAGTTCAGGCGTCCGGTTTGGGCATGTGTCTTTTTCATTAACCCTCTAAAACTTTTTATTTTTTATTTTCTAAACTTTGGCTCCCTCTTGTGGAGCGGCGGAAATAGACTATCGCCATAAAGGGGTGTTTTCGTTTTCAAAATCCAATTAGAAACATTATGTACTTTTATATTTAACAAAATTCTTGGCAACAAACAGGGAAATTATAGTATTAGACCCATGGTAAAGTGCCCACAGTCACTTAGGGCTAATTGTTTCTTTTTTTATTTTGATTTCAATGTGGATTTACCTTGGCTATGCTCCCATTTAGGAAATGAGAACAGTGAGGAAAAAATCTTCCCAGCTTCAGTTACTGTTATTCCCACGTGCCATCGTCCAACATCACTGCTTGGGTTCTTTTTGCAGCAATCCTTCCCAGAGAAAAGTAATATGACATAGCGTGCAAAATGCCGAGATTTTAGAATAAATCAGTATTTCATGTATGTTCATAAAGTTTCAGTGTCCCTAAACCTCAGACCACAACATATTTGACAGTTTGAATTACCAAAAAGTAATGACAATCTAGATTCAGTTCACTCTTGTGTTAAGAGACAATGTTTTGCCAGATTTTCAGAAGGGGTTGAACATTTCTGAATTTTCTTTTTTTCCCCATCAACATACTAAAAATGCAAAAGAAGAAAGCATCACCGTTTTGAAGGCAGTGAGAAGCACACAATCATGTGGCTGCAACAAAGAAATCCAATAAAGCTACACCCTAATGTACCATCCATCTGCTAAGGAAGCGTTCCAAACTTCACTGGTATTTCTGTCTACGACACTGTTATCCAGTCTCAACTTCATGGTGAAATACTCGTTCACGTTTTATTTTTCGCAATTCAGTGTACTGTCAACATTAAGCATGGCATGTCCAGGCTGCCTTTTGTTTGGTTGACCCTGCAAACACACCTTATAAATCGGCAAATTGGTGTATATTAAAATTTATGAGTCCCCTGTTCCTCTAATTTTTGTTCACCTCTTAGGTGGTTAAAACATAGAGAAAATAAAACAGAAATAAGAAGCCAGTTTGGGCTTTTTTTTACAGAGCTAAAAGAAGCTGCTGGTTGTGTGACATTAAGAACAGGTTGCTGACATAAAAATGAAGTGTATAATCCTTTTCTCACATTATCGCTTCTGTAGATCTGAAGGATTAAGGCACAAAAACCTTGCAGGTTTTGATCGCTCTGAGTTCTTAACAATACATTCCAGGTAAACTACTTTATGTGGCGTACATGTAATTCTGACAGGGTCAGATCTCAAAATCCCAAATACTTGTACTTAGTTTAGTACTTAGGATTTCCAAATAAAAATGTTCTGATAAAAACGTAATTACTAATTTAGTCCGAGTTTTCTTCCCTTGCATTTAGGTCAATTCATTTACTTCTGTAACACACAGCTATAGAAAAGTTTTAGTTTTGGAATGACCAATGATTTTGACAATTTCTTTATAAATATACCTCATATTTCTATATAAATACTATAAAAAGACACCTAAACATTAAACCCTATAACCTTCATGAAGACACAATTTATTGCAGAACTGTTGTGTTAGACTGCATTGTAAGTGCCTAAAAACAAACACCTGCTGAATGTGCTGAGGATTACAGGTGAGGATCCGATGAGCCTGGGAATGAACACTAATACAACCGTTTCTTCTTATTAAACAAATAGAATTTGGTTTATGTAGAAACAAGCGACGCTTTGCAACTGGATATTTCCAGTCAAAAGAGTTAAAGCTAAAATAAAGAGGACACCCACCATTTTGCAGCCAAAACGGCCACCTTTTGGAAATGTTTTCAGGTGTTACTGACTGAAACAAAGAAACCTGGACGACAGCTCACAGGGCGGCTGCCGTATGGTGCAATGCAACATACACACATAACCCCAGCTCAGGAACGTTGGGCTGCTGTGTACGGTGTAAATGAAAACACAATGTAATGGTTGACAACTCTCATAAACCAATATTTCATTCAGAAAAAAAAAAAAAAAAAAAAAAAACATTGAAAGCTTATCAAATGTTGAATGTTAGCAACGTTTTACCACTTCATGAAAAATATTTGGTCATTTTGAATTTGATGGCAGCAAAACATCTCAGAAAAGTTTGGGCTTAGATAACATAAGCCTGGAAAAACAAGTAAGTGGTGCTAAAAATAAACATTTGGAGGAATATCGCACAGCAGGTCACTAATATGATTGGGTATTTGAGGGAAAAAAAAGCATCTTAGAAAGGCAAAGTTAAGATGGTGAGGCTCATTGATATGTGTAAAAAAAATAATAAAAATAAAAAAATAACTGTGCTCACAACTTTAGACTGAAGACTTTGAGAATGTCAACATCTTTAGTACATAGTTTAAAAGACAGACAATGTAGAGAAATATCTGTGCACAAATAAAGCCAAAAATCAGTATGAGATGCCGGTAATCTTTGGGGAAGATCGTACAGCGTTGCTTTAAAAATCATTGCGTAGCAGAAATCGCTGCATGGGCTCAGGAACTTTTCCAGTAATCACAATCCAGGAACGCAGATCATTGTATCATCTAGAAACTCAGCTTAAAGCTTCAATATCCAAAAAAGTACTCATAAATGAACACGATCCAGACACTGGCGTCTTCTCTGGGTCTTCTGGTCTTAGGCAAAATGCAAAATTACGAAGAAAAAAAGAAAACAAAAATGAACAAAGATGACCCAGAAGTGTTGAGTAACTCCGACCCTTTAACGGAAAAGAATAGGAAAACATCCCTCTCCTGAAACTCCTGTTTTAAAACTCTTCCCAGTTCTGCTGATAAAAGAATGGATGTTACACACACGATCATATCGCAGCTCTTGAGATGTGTTGCTGCCTTCAAATTCAAACTTAACATGGTACATTTCCTCACTTTCAGTATTTGATGTTTTTTAAGTCCTAATGTAAATAAAATATGGGTTTATGAGATTTGCTAATCATTGCATTCCCTTTTTGTTATATATTTATTATATATGAAGATGTGATGTTTGTGTGTGCATGGGGGTTTAGTATCTTCACTACACAGCAATTAGATAGTGTATGATTTTTTTTCCTTTCAATTCCTATTATATAAACCAGAAGAAAGTCAAAGCAAAGAAAAAAAAAAAAAAAATCAAATAAAATCTGTGAAAAATGGTGACTAAGCAACAGACGAAAGAAAACAGCCGCCGGCCCAATCCAACGCTCTTCCCCCTCCATGGCCCACGGTGGAGAGGCGAGCTAGCCGAGACGAGGCAGGGCAGACCCGTCCAGCTGTACAGCGCAGTGAAACATAACTTACATATTAGCTCATTTTTACACGTACAGTCGTGATCAAGGCACAGGGATCTTCTACAAGTTATCTTTTTTTTCTTCAATAAAGTTGTACAAAATAATACATTTTACAGTCTGTACAAGAATAATAGTCCAGCAGTAAAATAAAGACAGACGTTCTTAAAGCCGAGTTGGTGAGGTGGGGGGACAAGGAGAGAGAGGTGAGTGAGGAAAAAAAAGAAGAGTTGCAAGGACGGAGGGATGGAAGGAAGGTTGGTGCGTAGACATGGAGGGGACTGATGGGGCTGGGGAGTGTGTGTTACCATTTAAAAAGGCTGCGACCAGTCTCTGCTGCAAGTCTTTAACTTCATGCTTTCTTTTTTTCTTGGTTTTTTTTTCCTTATTAAATAAAATCTGTCATATATTTTTCAATATGTTGAATAGTTGTGAAACAGCAGGGTGGTTGGAAGGGGCAGTATTTATAGTTTGTTAACAGTGGGGGAGATGGGGGTTGGGTGGGGGTGGGGGGGGTAGTGCACTCAGGCAGATCACACCAACAACCAACATGGGTTAAAAAAAAAAATAGAAAAAAAAAACTAACAAAAACTTAAAAGTTGAATTGTGTTATTACAGAATATATATATATATATATATATATATATATATATATATATATATATATATATATATATATATATATATATATATTTTCTTTTTGCACTGCATGAAGTTCACTGTTATGCAAGAATCGATGCATTCTATGGTAGTTTTCTTGGTTTTCCTGCTTTCTGCCTTCTGCCCCTCTACTGGTTTCTTGAAGAGCAGGTCATGTGAGCCGTATGACTTTGTCTCTGAGTCATGCTCCTGTCCACAGGCAGCCAAGAGTCAGTCAGGACATCTGTCCATCCCCGGGCACGAAAAAGCTGACAGCCCTCCTCCTCACCAGTCTGCCACCCTCCGGGTCCATCGTTCTCTTCAGCACGCGGTGAATAAACTTCAGTCTGTCAGACTGTTTTGTTTTATTCTCCCTCTGCCAACTGTTAACAGCAGGAGGACTCTTTTTTTAGTTTTAAATCGACTGTGTGTGACTGCAATATTGTGTACGTGAGTACCTGTGAGTGTGCGTCCATATGTCTGGGAGAAAGAGCTAACAGGGTAGACTGCCGGGAGAGAGGAAATCCAGTCCTGACCCCCTTCCCTGGGTCTACAGAACAGAGGTCCAGGCTGATAGTTGATGAAACTGCTGTTGGTTAAACTGTGTTTGCATTTTTTTTAAATGTTTTTATTTTAAGAAAAAAAGAAAAAAAAAGTCTTGCCACATTTCTTTTTTCCTGAAGTCATGTTACTAGGAGAAGTTGTATTGGGGTGGAGGGGAGAGGAGGGCAGGTTGTCAATCGCTCACTCAGCGGTTGGGTGACTTCGGCGGAGGCAGAGGGACGATTGGCTGACCGGTCATGGGCAGGGTGGGAGGTGGATGCTGGGTACGTTGGTATTTAGATGACGAGGCCCGACTCCGCTGCACATCACAAGAGCTCGTACTGCCGTAGGTGCATCCTCTGTATGATGTCACGACAGTCATTGAAGACGCGACGGATGTTTTCTGTGTCGACTGCGCAGGTGAAGTGGGGGTAACAGTAATGTCGTCCGTCCCCGCTGGCTGTGCTGATCCTCTGAAAGACACACAGGGGAAGAAAAGTTGGTGTTAAAGACATTGTTCTCTTATGAACCTACAAACGGTAACTTGTTATCAGAAGTGATATTGTTCCAATAGTTTTTTATGACTATTTTATCAAGATTATATTGGCATCCTGTAGGGAGAAGCTACATTTTCAACCAGTTATCTATCATGTTATGCAAGACAGATTTTACTAAACTATTATTCTTTTTGTGATTCAACACAGCCGTCAGGATGCAGTGCAATGCATTTCTTCATTTCTTTGTACCATACAGGCTCGTTGCAATAAGAAGTAGTTAAGTCTAGTTCTGAGACCAAGGATGCTTTCACACCTTAGTTTGTTTGCTCGAGTCCAAATCTCTTAATACGTTTATAAACTTATAGCATTTTCATGTTGGTTTAGTTTCATTCATAAAGAAAATTAAAGAAAACCAAAATGTGTCACCTCAAACTCTACAAAACCATGCAAACTGTTTATTGGTCAGATGTCCAGGCAGCGCAGAGGTGTCCAAACCGGCCTAGACGGCCTAAATCTTAACAGTTAAATATTTTGACTTTGAACTTTGGTAGCAGGGCTGGGTGAAATAAAAATATATACATACACAATGTTTTATTAGATACACTATATTGCCAAAAGTATAAAAAAAGAAAACTAAAATAAAAGGGTCAGATCCTTTACAATAAATACATAAAAAAAACAGTATTTTATATATATATATATATATATATATATATATATATATATATATATATATATATATATATATATATATATATATATATATATATATATATATATATATATATATATATATATAATGTGTGTGTGTGGAAAAAGAAAAAAGAAATGTAAATGACACCTGCTCAAATTCAAACAGGTAAAATAAGCTTTACCTGTTTGGATTTGAGCTTTGTACACACCAGAAACTCATCCCGAATGAAGTACTTTGCCCTGGTAACCCGGGGATCTTCACCTGGCTCTGGTATTGCTGTTTGATAAAAGAAATCTGGTCATAAACATGAAAATCTTTACATATCATCAGTTATAGAAGCTAGTGCATAGATGATGCATACACACAAATTTACGCAAATTTACATGATAAAGAAAAACATACAGAAGTTTGCACCAAAAGCTGCAGCGATCGAGCTACGGGGGCTGTTGGTTAATTCACAGATGGAAGCCAAATATATGATCCAATCTTACCATCATCTGGTGTGGTGTAGCGCGCAAACTCCGGGAAATACTCCTCAATTTTAGATTTTCCTGCCAAAACTTTCTCAGCAAGAAGGTCCTGTTTGTTCAGGAAGAGGATTACCGAAATGGTCCGCAACCACCTGTGTGTGGGGGGGCACTAATGAGTTCAGCCCTGTCTTATATATTAGGTTATTACAACAAGAATATCTGGTCGTGAACAGACATTGAAATGAATTAAAAACACCATCAGATGAAAAACAGAACATGAGATATTACGGTACGTCATCATCTAAGGAGGTTCCAAAGAGTTTGTGCAGTTTTTAGCTGTGAAGATCTCCTGCAGACATGGAGGTCAGGTTGCTTTTACATCACTATCCAGGATTTAGTTCAGTCATCTTGTTTCTTCTTTATTTGAGCCTCTTATTTGTCTCAGCGCGCTGGGCTCGTTTCATCAGTGCTGATGTGAGATTTAGTGTCAGAGTGATGCACAGCTGGCGCGAGAGACGAACGGGACGAAGTCTCGAGTTACTTAAAGAGGATTTTGCTGGTAGCAGGGACACCAGACAGTGGAAGTGTCCTAAGAGTAATTTAATAGTCCATAAAACGATATCAAAACTGTAATTTTAACATAAGAACTCTTTTGTACAGCCTCCATAACAGCAAAGCCAGAAACCAAAAGCAGTGTGTATTTAAAAAAAAAAAAGAAAAAGCATGATTCAGTAGCTGGTGGAACCACTTTTAGCAGCAATAACTTGAAGTAATCAGCTTTTGGAAACATTTTACAAACGTTAACTGATTCTTCTTTATAACATTGCTTCAGTTCATTGAGGTCCCATCATAGGATTTCAATCAGTTTAAGGTTTTTGCAAGATTTTGCAACTTCTTTTCCTTTTTTTTAGTCAGTTTGTTTTAGATTTACTGGTGTTTCTGATCATTTTCCTATCGTGTGATTCAGCTTGGGCAAAGCTTTAGTTTTCTGACAGAGAGCCTCATATTTGACTCATGGGCAACTAAAGGAACGCCCCTCTAGAATTAAAAAAAAAAAGAAAAAAAAGAATCAAGCTTTTAACTTTGTTAACGTGCCTGTAAGACAGGTTTTTATGCGTTAAGGATGTATTATGAGTTAAATCTTCTGTGTTTCTTCTTAGAAGGTGAAAAGTACACCTGCATGCTCAGAAAGGTGAGTTCAGCGGGCTTGTATACGCCACATAAAAGTACCGGAGAGGTGAGTTGTTGCCAGATGGGCCTAAACGGATCATTTGCACACATTGTGAGGTCAACAGAATAAAACAAACAAACAAAAAAAAACTATGAAAACAAAAAGGAAACAAAAATGGGGGAATAAATCACAGTCAACTCCATCGCTGTGGTTGATGTGTTGCAAGTCACAAGTGGGAATTGTTGCAGCGAAATGTTTTCACAGCATCTCTGCAGCAGCAAAGTGCAGTAGGTTTCTGTACATGCTGGACTAAACCATTTTCATTCAGTATTTTAACATCAACCTCAAGATAACAGGTCACCTGAGCAACGAAGGAGCTTTACTACGCTAAATGTTTTCTTTATGGATGCGCACATTTACATAAATATACATTCTCTATTTGAGCACTTACAATGAATACTGAACACATTTCCATGAATTAAGTTGCAACTGACAAAAGATGTCTTGTGTGTAAGACTAAAAGGCATACTGGATCTTGTTGTTGTTGTTTTATTTAACTTGGCTGAAGGGCAGGGCTCAAAGCACTGTTTTTATATCATCTGTATATAGTTACCCTTTTGAGCCACATTCATTTTCTGAATGAAAATATTTTCCAAGAGACTTTTCTAACTTTTCACTTTGCAATAAAAATAGAAATAAAATTAAGAGTCCCTGACCTGTTGTTCCAAATGTTCTTGAAAAGATTGAGGGCTTCTTGTAGTCTGTTAGTCTGATTGTCTTCTCTGATCACCATGTTGTAGCTGCTACTCGCCACCACGAAGATGATGGCCGTCACATCTGTAGCGGCATACAAATGTAGACAAGAAAACAGACATGCATCAAAAAATAATAATAATAATACATTTATTTATGAGTGCCATCTCAACATAATAAAACAGCAAAGCGATAAAACGAATTACAAACAATAGACGTTTTAAAAAGATGCGTCTTCAATAGGGAGACATGCTATTGCACAAAAATCACTAATAACGTATAATCTTTAGCGTCCAGGTCATCAATAAATAACTACATTAAAAAAAACTCTTTTCAACAGTAAACCAACGTCCAACCGTTAAAACACTGGATCCATTTTCGGCGTTCATCCCTCTGACCTCCTACGTCGAACATACTGTGAAACACAGAGTTAAACATTTTATTTGCAAAATGAAGATATAACTTGTTTAGTAAAGAGAAATAACAGAAAGTAGATGGTTTGATATTTAACAATTACTGAACAGCTTTACTAATCTTTGCATCATTTTGTTGTTTGCTGACAGTCACAGATTACTGGGATGTCTATTACTTTAATCCTCCAACAACTTTAAGAAACTAGGTTTGCTACTCACTGGAAATTGACTTTGTCTATTTGAAATCTTGTCTCAAAGATCCCAGATGTCAGTACTCTGCATCTCAAGAGGTCCTGAAACAGAGACGGAAAAGTAACAAGTTGAAGTAAAAAAAAAAAATAGAATGTACACTATATTGCCAAAAGTATTCGCTCACACATCCAAATAATCAGAATCAGGTGTTCCAGTCACTTCCGTGGCCACAGGTGTGTAAAATCAAGCACCTCGGCATGCAGACTGTTTTTACAACTATTTGTTTCCAGCGCGGAGCTGTGATCAGATGCCACCTGTGCAACAAATCTGTCCTGAACTTTTCTCGCTCCTAAATATTCCACAGTTAATGGTCAGCTATAATATAAGAATATGGAAGTGTTTGGGAACTACAGCAACTCAGCCACAAAGTGGTAGGCCATGTGAACTGACGGAGCAGGTCAACAAATGCTGAGGCTCATAGTGGGAAGAGGTTGCCAACTTTCTGCAGAGTCCATCACTACAGACCTCCAAACTTCATGTGGCCTTCAGATTACCTCAAGAACAGTGTGCAGAGAGCTTCATGAATGGGTTTCAATGGCCGAGCAGCTGCATCCAAGCCAAACATCATCAAATGCAATGCAAAGTGTCAGATGCAGTGGTGTAAAACACGCCGTCACTATAGAGCAGTGGAGACGTGTTCTCTGGAGTGACGAATCGCGCTTCTCCATCTGGTAATCTGATGGACCAGTCTGGGTTTGGTGGTTGCCAGGACAACGGTACTTGTCTGACTGCATTGTTCCAAGTCTAAATCTGAATGCTTCAGCATATCAAGACATTTTGGACAATTCCATGCTCCCAACTTTGTGGGAAGTTTGGAGCTGACTCCTTCCTCTTCCAACATGACGGTCCATAAAGACCTGGATGACAGAGTCTGGTGTGGATGAACTGGACTGACCTGCAGAGAGTCCTGACCTCAACCCGACAGAACACCTTTGGGATGGATTAGATGGGAGACTGAGAGCCAGGACTTCTCCTCCAGCATCAGTGTGACCTCACAAATGTGCTTCTGGAAGAATGGTCAAAAATTCCCATAAACACATTCCTAAACCTTGTGGGCAGCCTTCCCAGAAGAGTTTAAGCTCTTGTAGCTGTTAAGGGTGGACCAACGTCATATTGAACCTTATGGATTAGAAATGGGATGTCACTGAAGATCATATGCGAGTAAAGGCAGGCGAGCGAACACTTTCGGCCATATAGTGCATCTCCCACAGGTGTTTGGTCAGGCTGAGATCTAGGAACTGCAGTGGACATATGGTCAAGGGTTCAGGTTACTCCCTTTAATTTTTGCTCAGTAAAATGGGAATACTCAAAGCCAAGGTGCACAATAACCAGGTCCTGAAACGAAGATGATTTGTCGGATCCTGCTATTATTCATCTCACATTTCAACTTATTTCATCTATTTAAGTGTTTTTCCAGTTGTTGAGTTCTGTAAATTTGCCTACTGTTCGGCGTTTTGTTCAACTGCCATCAAATCTGTTGACTGCATGCTGAACATCTCACCTGATCAGTGGGTGTGTAGTCATTCTGCCGCACCACATCAACCCTGTCCAAGAAGCTGCAAACAAAACAGAAAAATATGATCAGATCTCAGCTGTGTAAAATACTTTTTTTTAAAAATCAGAAACAAGTGTTTTGTTTTTTTTATGTCTGCTCTCAGTAATCATCAGAAGATTTGACAATGAATCGACATTTACCAAACTGTGAACAGTTGGTCATTCTTATAATCCTTCTAGCATACATACTTATATATATTTATTCGTTACATGATTCCAGAGTGTGATCAGTGTGATCCAACAACACACACGGTGAGTCTGCAGTCAGTGGTGTGTGGTTCAAAGATGGAGGGTGGCATTCCCTGAACGACCACAAGGGGGCGTGTGTTTTGATTCAAAGTGAAATCAGATGCAGCCAGTCTGAGTCATCAGCAGCCGTTTGCTCTGTCAGCCCAGAGAAGTCTTGTCAATGGAGCTGCTGTAGTAGTACTTGCACAGAAGGAAAATGTGCATCTGTCTTTGTGTGCGTATGTGGCAGTGTGCATGTGCTTGGGTGGGAATGGGGGCTCAGAGCGGATTCATATTTGTAGAGTGGCCACCCAAAGGCATGTTAATTGTTCTCCTGAACTGACTTATAACACTACTGTTTTTCCAGGTGCAGGAATATATGCTTTCAGAATGACTGTACGAGGATGAGTGACCTGCTAAACCAAACCGGGACACAAAACAAGAAACAGACAGATTTGGTGATCATCTTTAAGCTGCTGTGGCAGCTATCCACCATCCATGATGCCTGTTAAAGTTAAGGCACGTCACGTCTTATACTGTGGTGTTAACGCAACATATTAAACAATATAATGTCATGTAGTTTGATGGCAAACTATCATCTCGGGGAATTTTGCAGATATTGCCAGACGATTGTGTTATGTACATTTGATATGCATGTAAAACTACAGGGAGTTACTCTGTCCTGCAGAGGATGCACTGCATAGACTTAAATCTCCCATTTGTAGTGCAGGTTTTTCTTGAAGCACATTAGTACAATGCTTGGGCAGGCGCTAGTTTGGTGCATCCAAAATAAACATTGATTGTCTACTTTGAACTCCACCGTTTATGGCCAATGACAGTAGAGGCAAGGCAAGTTTATTTGTATAGCACATTTCATGTACAAGACAATTCAAAGTGGTTTTGAGCAGGCCAGTGAGGAGGCATCTTACAAACACAGAAACAGGAGGTCCTGCAGGAACGAACAGTATTAGAAAGTCAATGTGCATTTCCAATACTTTGAACTAGTCACATCATGAAGGTGTGAACAGCTTCACCTTTGTTACGGTGAAAAAGATGCAAACCACCAAAGGATTTAAAACAAAACACACAAAAAAAAAAAAAAAAAAAAAAAAGGCTTTCTGTTTTAAATGGATCACTTGTTGATACCAGTTGATACCAGACTGCTGACACAGACAGATGGACTCATTGATTCTTTGCCTGCTCGGTTATCTTGCCCTGACTGACCGACTGGCAAACCGACCGTCCAGCCTCCGTTGTTTCTTTTTTATACCTAGAAAGGCAGGACAAATGCTTGTAGATGCCTCTCTGGAACAGGTATGTAGTCTGCTCTGAGATGACGAGGAATGTGGCGGGCAGGGGTGAAATGTGACAGGAAGGCTGCAGGTAACACAATGATAAGAGCAGTGGGCTGGGACTGCGGACGTCTGGAGAGGTTACGGAAAGGCCAGCAGACAGACAATGAGCCACCCAGTCAAGAAGATGACAGTGAAAGCAAGAGACTGAGAGAAACACTGGAAGGACGAAAGATGCCAATGTGCACTTCCTCACACAAATGCATACTGACACAGATATTCATATTAAACACACACGGAGGCTATTAAGCAGCCAACTGGTAAGGTACCATCGGCTCTCGGCAGGGGCCAAGTGGCTCAGCTGTTCCCACACCACAGTGCCTCTGCTGTGCCAGCACGCCCACAGCCCTCTGTGGAGAACTGTTCAGAGCCAGAACGCCTCACATCCACCGCTTCCACCCAGCGAGCCTCTAACTCAGTCCTCCTCCCAACATTTCCCCACCGAGCTCCCGAAAACATAAATAATCTGGTTGTGACAGAACCAGAAAGCCGCAGCGCTAATGCTGACAGAGTTAACGTGGCTGCCGCCATCATCTGCCGAGGCCAAACTCGTGTTTATCTACGGCTCTCGGCTAAGGCGTCAACACGCCCAGCACAAACACACAGCTCAATTTTAAGCAGTTCTCCCTATTAATAGGAGAAGTGCCAATAATAACCGTGCCTAGTAAGTTGATCTAAATAATAGTGGCTGCCCCAGTAACAGAGGGGTCTGCGGTGTTATGTTTAACCTGCCAGGGTTATTCTGGGTAGCAGACAGGCTGACTTAGACTGTGGAAACACACACACGACACTTGTCTGCTGGTTGGAAATAGACGTGTACCCACAAAAAAAAAAAAAAAAAAAACAGCATAAAAGATAAAGTGGTACTTTAAAGTGTAAAGACGAGTATAGGATGCGTATAAATAGGTACGGGAGGGATTTGGAAAAACTCTAAATGATAGCAATATTTATTCATTTAAAAATAAAAAAAGGTTCATTCACTCTCATTTTTCTTTGTTTCATTACTACTTTTAATATAATAAGCTGAATGCCAAATTTCTGTTATAAGAATACTAATTATTAAACAATAACCAATTTAAACTTTAAAATGTGTTCAAAGGTATATTTATTTTATATTTCTCAGTTAACAACAAATAAAAATAAACTAAAACCCAAATTTTGTTTTTTTTAATGTTTTTTTTAACTTACTTTAGGTTGAGCAGGAAATGCTTTCCGTTATTAATGTATTATGTTATGTTACACCTAAAAAATAAGTTTCATTACCACCTTAATTACATTGATCTTGATGTAAATCCTTTATGAATATTGTATAACTGTACAATTAATTTTTTTTTACCTCTTTAACACTGTTGTAACAAAGCAACATCAAATTTAAGTATCAAATTCATCCATCTAGGAAAATATTTCCAGCATAGCAGGTTTTAACTGTACTTCCGTTCCACATCTAAAAATCAACAATAAGAAATGAGTTCTGTAATGAAACACTGACAGCAACTTTTGTTTTTGACGTCGTCCTCTCGCCACGATCTTCCCCACATCTGTGTGCTGGAGAGGCTTAATGGGCCACATCATCAACAGCACTGTGCTGTCCCAACAAAGCTGATAACACTCCCATAATACAGTCATCTTGTTAAAGTTGTTAAAGCATTAGGACAAAGGATTATTCAGATTATGAGCTTGTATAAATCTGCAGCTCTAGATGGGATTAGGCGACTCCAAGCGACACAACTGTGTTGATTTTCCTGCCTGCACACATACAGCTGGATATCAAATATTCTGAATTATCATCTTTATCTAATAAGGTACAGACATATGATTATTGTCTTAATAAGATACCCAGAGTAATGGATTTAGTAGTTTTAATTCCTAATATTATTATTTGTAACAACATAATAAATCTGTTTGCAAATGTCTTTTTTGTTTGAATAAAACCAAAATTGTATCATCAGAAAATGCTTAAACTATAACACAAAATCCAATGATTATTTCTCAGCTAGGTTGGGTTTTTTTGTGCGTTTTAACTTGATACTACGGGGTTTATTATTAAATTGATACAAACACAAAGCATCTGGAAAACTGCATCCAAGCTGGTCTGCTGTGTCTCACACACACACACACACACACACACACACACACACACACACACACACACACACACACACACACACACACACACACACACACACACCGTCCCTAAAAAGCACCTTCTTACACATCTGCTTTAATCTATTTACCTCAACATAGTTTAAAAATAAAAGTAAATAAGGGATTATTTCTTTTAAATGTTAATCTCATTTTATTTTGATGAGTAATAAGTTGAGTAATGAGTTTTTTCTTTTAACTCATTTTAAAAATAAAATATTTTTATAGGCTATAACCCTCATCTTGAAGGGTAATTATAGACTATTTTATTGTGTTTGTTATTTGTAAGGTTATATTTTTGTAAAAAAAAACAAACAAACAAAAAAAAAACTTCATCAACAAAAGTAGCTTAAGATGAAAAGTTAATGTCATATTTGGCATAGTTGATTTTGTTCTATTAACATGAAAAATATTTAATAGGGATTTGTAAAAAAAAAAGTAATACAATTATAAAATAAAGGAAAAAAAATATTTACAATTACAAATCATTAAAATGTGTCATTAAGCTCAGTTGAGCTGCACAACAATATTTAAAATTAACTGCAACTGTTACAGTGAAAAAAATAAATAAATAAAAATCAGCACAAATGCTTAAATTTGTCAATTTAGGAAATTCAAATCAGTCTGTGCAAAAGCCAAAACAGAAGTTTCTCGGCCTCTGAAGCACCGAGTCCAGTAAGAACGTGGTCTCGGTGCTTCCCCGGGGGGGTGGGGGGGTCGTTCACGGCCTGCTGAGCGGAGCGATTCAAGGGGCTTTACTGACTCTTTATATGTTAACGCTTCTGCCTGCGATCCGACCAAAGCTGAGGCTTCAACCGCCGATCCTTATTCAAACACACACAACACACACACACACACACACACACACACACACACACACACACACACACACACACACACACACACACACACACACACACACACACACAGAGTAAGAGAGAAAGAGTAGGAAAGAAATGAGAGAGAAGGCTGTGTCTGACATTACAGCGCTGCTCCAAAAATAGCTCCCTGGCGCCCTGGCCTCCAGCTTGGTTGTCATGGTGACAAAACCACAGGCGCTATAAATAGACAATCGGCTCCAAATCTTGTGCTACTGGAGAGGGGCCAGAAAGAGGAAGAGACAGAGCGGGAGAGAGGAGAAAAAGAAAAAAATGACAAGAAAGAAGGGAAAGAAAGAGCGATAGATAGAGGAGGGAGACAGAGGAGCAGAGCTGGCAACAAAGACATACAGAGAGAGCAATGCAGGGAATGGAGTGGGTTAGAGAAAGCAGAGAAAAGAAAGAGTGCAAGTCAAGGAAAAGGGGAAAAATCATTTATAAATACCAAACACACAGACAACAATCAACGCACACTAAGAAATAAGGAAAACGAGAAAGGAGAAAAGTGAACAGAAAAATAAAGAACTAGGGTTGTCTAGTTAATCGACTGTTAATTATGATTTCTGGTACTCAAAGACCACAAAAAAAACCAATGTAATCAATTAAAGTATAATTGTTTTGCTACATACTATGTCTTGTGATTAGTGCACTTCATACATAAGACTTCACTTTCGCACTAGTTCCTCTTTCATTCCCCTGTTTTATGTGCAGCCAAATAATCTTTAAAGTAACTGAGGTCACGCTGGTGTTTCTTACAAACAAGACGGCAACCAAAAGATTAAGGGGATGTTTGTATGTCGGTCAGAGTCCTTTTTAATTTAGTGTGAAATTTCAGTTAATCCTGAAATTTACGGTAACTGTGGAAATTTTTACATGACGTTTGATTAATGTAACATACTTCAAATATCAGTGGATAATTGACTAAAAAAAACTATGATTTCTGTAAAGTAATTATGATCATTTTAAATACAATATATATTAAAACAATCGTGAATTTATTTTTTTCAAAGCAGCCCTCAAAAGAAAGCTATAAAAATGGTAAGAAGAGAAAAAAAAACATCTAAATAAAATGTCTCACATACACAGCAGACTAAGAAAATTAAACACTAGTGTAAAAAAATACATTATCTGAGGGAAAAAGATACTAGAAAAGAGGGAGAATAAAGAGATAAAATTAGAGATTAAAACTAAAGACAAAGAAGAAATTTACAGAAAGCAATAAAAACGTATATAGTCGAGAAAAAGTGGTGAAAGAAATGAAACATCTATGAGGGAAAAATAAAAGTGCAAGGAAAATCAGGAATAACACATTTATTAAAGCAAATTAAATGTTTGAATAACAGACAAAACAGAAAAACGAGGAAAAGACATGGAGAAAATTAAAAAAAAGAAAGAAATAAAACAGGAATTAGAGGAAAGAAAAATCTAGGGAAAAAAAAAAAAAAAATAACAAAACAAAAAGACAAAGAAAAAAACTGAGACACGGTCCGTTTGACAGCAAAAGGAAAAAAAAAGTAACTTAAGACAAACTGCACTAAAAAAAAAAAAAAAAAAAAATTACAATGGAGAGATTCTAGCAAAGTTTCACAAAACCATCCTGAAAGGAGCTTCGCTTAAACACTGACTCACGCCACACATTTAGTTTCTGCTTACACCTGCATATTTCTCTAAAACGCATCCAAACAAATTTATAAATACAACCACACCAAGTTGGTCTTTGCATCCCTCTTTTGCCCCTCACTGTCGTCCTCTCACCGCCTCCCTCCTCACGATGAATCAGAGGACTCAATCCCAGCCATTTTCTGTCACCGCAGAAACAGAGATGGACAGAAATAAGGAAGAGAGGAGGCGAGGGAACTCAAAAGGGACTCCGGCGGCACATGACGGCGCATTATCGCAGGGATGAGAGTGCAAAGAATTACACGCAGCAGTAGAGCTCAGCTGCCATCACAGCAAGGAGACACACATCGAACATGCACAAGTCCAGGCACATTCCTCCCCTCACTTTCTCAGATTTCTCCCTGATTTCTAAGCATGTGGTGAAACAAAGAGCCACCATATTCAATCACCCCTGCACACGGTATCTAAACTAAACTAGTAAAAAAAAAAAAAAAAAAAAAAAAAAAAATAAATTAAAAAAACTAAATTCAAGGCTTAACTTGTATGGGATGTAAATACGTCCAAATGACTGACAAAACGTTGACTTTATAAAGAAAGAAAGATTAAAAAAATCCTACCTGTTACAATTTATTTATTTATTTTATAAAGTTTTAAAGACATACAAACGTTATGGATGTTCAGTACCTGGAAACTGGCTGGAACACACAAATGACAAAATAAGCGAGCACTGCAACATAATACCCACAAAATGATTTATTACTAATCCAATTTATAGTCAGTGATGTAACTAGTCCTCTTAGTTTTGTTTTTTTTTTGTTTATTTTTAATGCTTGTTTCTAGTTTATCCATGTACGTGAATGATTTGGAAAGCTTGAGAGTTGCTCACCGGTACCCATATTACTTTAATTCCATTTATTGTGGAGAATTTTTAAATTAAACCGTTTTAATTGCCAGCTTGAGAGCATATATTTGATTGTTTTAAAATGACAGCCAACTCAACTCTGTTTAGGGCTGCTTGTGAAATTGTGAATTCAGAAGACAGCCAAACCCAAGCGAACATTAACCTTGTTCGCCTGTAGTACTGGTGCTACTGAAGTTAAATGTTTTGTGGGATTAAAAAAAAACAAACAGAATAAGAGATGTGTGTGCGCAGACTATTCTACAAGGAAGTAAGGATTTTTGCAAAATGTAGTCTTCAGTATATAAAACAAATGAACAATCCTTATTATGGAAAACTACCCGCATGGTGTGCTACTTCCAGAAAAATTTCCAGTATGCAACTGAACAGTCTACCTGAGATACTGCATCCCATAACATCATGTGAAACCAAAGCAGCCACAACATTGTTGATTCGTTCTTCTTAAAGCTGAAAACCACCCTACTACAGCGCAGTATAAATGGCACTTATATACTTTATGCCACCTTTACCTTTATACCAACATTTGGGAAATGAGGAAAATGATATAAATCTCTTCAAACAAAAATTCAATACTAACATTTTTCTCTAAAAGATATGCTGAGAGTCTAACATGACAATTCTTTTAAATGTATTGTTGCAGAATACATTTTATTCAAAATTTAGGAATGTTACCGTAAACTGTTAATATACACACATTTATATATACACATATAAATACATACACTATACTGACAAAAGTATTTTTTCACCCATCCAAATAATCAGAATCAGGTGTTCCAGTCACTTCCATGGCCGCAGGTGTATAAAATCAAGCACCTAGACATGCAGACTGTTTTTACAACTATTTGTGAAAGAATGCGTCGCTCTCAGGAGCTCAGTGAATTCCAGCGTAGAACTGAGATAGGATGCCTCCTGTGTAATAAATCCAGTCGTGAAATTACCTTGCTCTTAAATATTCCACAGTCAAGAACATGGAAGTGTCTGGGAATGACAGCAACTCACCCACAAAGTAAACTGACTGAGCAGGTCAGCGGATGCTGAGGACCATAGTCCAAAGAGGTTGCCAACTTTCTGCAGTCAATGGCTACAGACCTCCAAACTTCATGTGGCCTTCAGATTAGCTCAAGAACAGTGTGCAGAGAGCTTCATGAATGGGTTTCAATGGCCGAGCAGCTGCATCCAAGCCATACATCATCAAATGCAATGCAAAGTGTCGGATGCAGTGGTGTAAAACACGCCGGCACTATAGAGCAGTGGAGACGCGTTCTCTGGAGTGACGAATCGCGCTTCTCCATCTGGTAATCTGATGGACCAGTCTGGGTTTGGTGGTTGCCAGGACAACGGTACTTGTCTGACTGCATTGTTCCAAGTGTAAAGTTTGGTGGAGGGGGGATTATGGTGTGGGGTTGTTTTTCAGGAGCTGGGATTGGCCCCTTAGTCCCAGTGAAAGGAACTCTGAATGCTTCAGCATATCAAGACATTTTGGATAATTCCATGCTTCCAACTTTGTGGGAACAGTTTGGAGCTGACTCCTTCCTCTTCCAACATGACTGTGAACCAGTACACAAAGCAGGTCCATAAAGACCTGGATGACAGAGTCTGGTGTGGATGAACCTGATCGGCCTGCACAGAGTCTTGACCTCAACCCGACAGAACACCTTTGGGATGAATTAGAGTGGAGCCTAAGAGCCAGGACTTCTGGTCCAACATCAGTGTGACCTCACAAATGTGCTTCTGAAGGAATGGTCAAAAATTCCCATAAACCCACTCCTGAACCTTGTAAACAGCCTTCCCAGAAGAGTTGAAGCTCTTATAGCTGCGAAGGGTGGACCAACGTCAACGGCCTTATGGATTAGAAATGGGATGTCACTGAAGTTCATATGCGAGTCAAGGCAGATAAGCGAATACTTTCCAGCTGCTGTAAACAGTGTTGTGAAGACATAATTGAAAAAGGAGCTACTGGATTGTATCCAAACTTAAGGACTCATGTCTGTAAAAAACTTTTTCTTATTGGGCCATAATAACTATAAAATTTTAGTTAATGGTGGTCAAGTAAACCTGATTGTATGCCACTCCTATTGCCAAAGTTCATCCAATCAATTGATTTCTGCTTACACAGGTTTGGTTCAGAGAGGCAGGAAGCAGGAGCAAAAAAAGCCCAGATCTCCCTCTTACCAGCCACCTCATCTATTTTATACGGAGGGCATACTGAGCCATATCCAGACTACCCAGTAGATATTTCTCTAGTGTGTCATGGGTCTGCCTCAGGGCCTCACCCTGGTTGGATACGCTCTAAACACCCTCAAGAGACATCCTAACCAGATGTGTGAACCAGTCCGAACCAGACTACAACAGACTGGTACAACAGAGTCTACATTACTGCTGGACCAATTCTGGTGTCAATCCCCTGATCCTTACTTCCTCCACTTCTGAACAAGACCCTGAGATATTTGAAATCCCTGGCTTGAGGCAGCTCCTCACACCTAACTCAGAGACGGTAAACCACCCGTCTTGGTGGAGAACCATGACCTCAGATTGGGAGGTGCTGATTCACACCCTTATCCATTGCAAAACGCTTCAGTGAGACCTAAAGATTGCGGTTTGATGACGCTGCTTTTTGCAGATGAGGACACCGCCCCCCCCTTTCTTTACACCTGAAGACAAGGTCGCAATAGGATGATGTACATCAAAGTGATATCAATCAGGAACCAAACCATAGCAAACAATGTTAAATAAAAATCTGCATAATTTTCATAATCGCCTTCATTTACCTGTATGAAAACAGATGGGTGAAACGGCCAAAATTAAGACTTGTTTTCTCTTCAAACAATTTACACAAGAGGACTGCTAGTTAATAAGACAACAACAATACTACATCTTCACTTTTATCAGCATCCTCAACAAACATGCAAGAGGTAGAGTTGGTGCAAAAGGGTAGGATGGCATGTGGTTCTAACAGGGAGAATGAAGAAGCTCCTTCTGCACAGTTTTGTTCACAGTTTCCAAATATATAATCATCTGCGACTGGTCAGCAATGTCCCATGATTGACTTGTTTTTCACAAGCTCCTTTGGCCCATGTGTTTGCATTTATTTTCTTTGTTTGCGCCACATTCTAGCCGCAAATGTTTTTCCTCTTCTCGTTTAAAGGAATACTTCAGAATTTGGGAAAATGTGCTGGTTAGAGTTGGATAATGAAATACATGCCACTGCATAATGGATATGAAACCAGTCAGCTTAACTTAGACTGAAAACAGTGTTAACTACATGTGTGACTCTGTCCAAAGAAAACTAAATCTGCCTACCAGCTCATCAAGCTCACCAATTAACACATCATTATGTCTCTGTTGTTTTATTCTTTCAGAAAACAAACTGTAGAAACAGTATGTTGTGGCTTTATGGGTGATTATATCCTAAATGCAAGTCTGGCCCAGTGCTATCACTTTCTGAAGTCTCGCTGCAAGGATGAGAATGGAGGAATATTACAATAAATAACTACCAATACTGCTAAAGACATACATATGCACTTGCAACCTTATCAGAATTGCAAGAGTCTAATATACAACAATCGTTTCTCAAATGCATTTTTAAAAACTATCCACTGCTACACCCCTACACAAAATGTCTTTTGTTTGCCTCTGTCATGCTTTAAAATGATTAGGGGCCAAATGTCTAGACATATTAAACGTCCGAGTTTTAAAGGCTTTAATGTCACTGTACACTGCATCATGAATGAAGAAACCTAACAAACGAGCCTCCTGTTTCCTGAGACAAAACAAACCCTACGCGTCGGAGCCGTCATGCTGTTTGGACCTTGTATGTGCCCTGCCTACAGTGACAGCAACTGAACTCAATACATCCTTGTGAGATCAAGAACAACAACATCCTCACAAATCACATCCATATAAAGCTACAGGAAGTGTTACTAAAAAACAACACCAAGAAAGCAAAGGAGCATGACTGAGCAAAAAGGTGCTCAAGGAAGCTTAAGCGACTTCCTCCTCGTCACAAAGAGACAACAAAGCATCACTGCTCTGTCAACTTCTTGTTGTTTTATTTTAATCATGGCATGAATTGTATGATGTAATTAAATCTTTAAAACAAAAAGGGAAGGTGAATGATATATGGGTAGGGCCTGATCCCCTGATCCCCCCCCCCCCCGATCGAGGGTTGACGTTTTCATTTACTGCTAACAACCTTCATCAGTAATGCTGAAGTTGTCTCTCTCCTAACACACTCGCTCATTCTTTCTCCTTCTGCAGCCTGCCTGGGTTATAAATAGCTCTCCCCTCTCTTTTTCTCTGCTTCTCCGTTTACATAAGCACAGAGAGGGGGGAGGGGAGCACTTCCGGTCTGGCCACCCAGCCCAGCATCAGATCCATAACACTGGGGCTGAGGAGAGGAGAGGAGAAAAGAGGAGGAGGAGAGGAGACGAGAGGAGAGGACCCACAAAGCAGGGGAAGCCTCTCGTTCCATTTCAGTCTGTCTACAATAATTTCTTCTTTACAGCCGTACAGCCTCTCAAGAAAGACTTTCATGATTGTCAAAAATGAAAAATACATAAATGATGACATGCACATACATGGCGCAAGTTGTGTAAAGTATACTATAGCACAAATTCAGTATCAACTGTATTAGATTTCTGACATGTAATGGATCGTTATCACACGGACCCCTTAGTTAACTCGAAGTATGGCATATGTAAGCAGAGACTCTCCAACTCATCTCTCTCTCTCATCACTGAAGTGCACGGTATCTCAAAGGTCCTTCTTGTCAACAAAAAGCTGTTGTGGTATCAAATTTCCACATTTCCAGCCCAATCTCTACTCTTTTCCCCATAAACACTGAACAGAAATCTGGAAGGCCGACTTGACGTGAGAGGAAAGGAAATCTCTTATCAAGAGTTCTGATGAGCGTTTCAAACCTATATTATTTACCCCGCTGATAGGCGACACATCTTTGACCAACCGTGGGTGACAGTTTATCTCCGTGTCTCTCCATGAGGCTTTATTCATATGGTATTACCGTCACATGATGCAGAAATAGTGGTACATTTCATTGACTTGGCAGAAACTCGATGACTAGTTTCACATTATAGTTCTTGAAGAGTGCCGTGCATAGTTGCAGATTTCTGCAGTAGATCCTGTCGTGTGGAGCATCAGGTTTCTGTCTTGTTTTCTTCACTGAACATTTTAATGTTTGAATTTTTTTAATTTTCCCTCATTCTGATTTGGATGCAGTGCTTTTTGAGGAATTTCCACTATTACTTCTGACACCTTTTACCACCTGTTCAATGAGTAACCATAGCAATGGGAGAGCTGTTGAGAAGTGGGAGCAGCCAATCAAAATTTCAAAAGACTAAAATCATACCCAAATCGAGGCTCCAAATCCCAAATGAGTCTGGAGGAGACATCATGGATGTAGAACAGGAGCTAAGCTGGGAGAGGGAAAGTGAAAATTTTAATCATTTCTTCCCTTGACCCATACGCAGAACGTGAGATCTCTTGCAAATAAGTTGGATAGAGCTTTAACAAGGACTGGGCCAAAGTAGGCAGTAATCACGTGTTTCACTGAGATGTGACCACAGAGGATTATTCCCAATTTCAACGTCTCCCCACCCAGGTTTCAGACAATATTGGCAGCCAGAGATCTAAAGAGGACCTGCACAAGTAAGGGTGGTGGAAATGCAGTGCTCGCCATGAGATGGTGTAATCCTGGACATGCCGCTGTGAAATATTGCCTATACATATTGACCCGTTAGCTGCAAGTTTTCGTCCATGTCAAAAAGAGTTTGTTATTTTAGTAGCAGTGTACATCCAACCATCAGCTATTGATAATTCTGCATGGGACGTAATTGGCTCGATTGATACAAAACCACAGTACATTTGTGGCGGTTTGGAGATTTCAACCACGTCCCTTTCTCTCTGGTCCACTTTCAACAGTACATCAACTGCTCTGCAAGAGAAAATAAATGCTGGGTTTGTTCAGTGGAAACGTCAGAGATTCGTACAGCTCCTTTGCAAGACCTCCTCTCGGCAAGGAGGATCAAAATCCAGTCTCTGCAGCATGTTTATGATCTCAATGCCTTGACATAGAGCGTGACTGACAAAACCGTCGTCAGAATAGTGAAGAAACTCCCCAACAACAAACCCTTGATAACCAGCGACCTGAAAGAGCTGCTCAACAAGAAAAAAAATTCAAACAAAAGCAACTTGGATTCAAAATACGAGAGAAGACATGGTGAACAGGAAAA
Source organism: Xenentodon cancila (assembly GCA_014839995.1). Taxonomy (NCBI): domain Eukaryota; kingdom Metazoa; phylum Chordata; class Actinopteri; order Beloniformes; family Belonidae; genus Xenentodon; species Xenentodon cancila. The sequence continues at coordinate 22,505,844 of CM026203.1, read as the reverse complement.
AGCTGGATAACAAGCTCCAGGTAAATGTAGGAGATGTGTGGTCAGGGATGAAAAAGATCACAGGCTTCGATCACAAGGGGAATAGAGAGGGACAGAGGGAAGTCTGGACACAACCAATGAACTGAACATGTTCTTCAACAGGTTCAGCTCAGCAACAAGCTCCCCAGCATCCCGTCTTACCCCCAACCACACAAACCTCTGGTTTACCACAAAGAGGTTTACCAACGGTACTTGGTCCCATCGTTTTTGGATGTCTTTTTAAAAGTGAGCATAACAACTGTCTGCTACAAAGATTATTTAATTACACCGACACAAAAGATGTGTGCAAATCCATACTTTGTTTAGAAAGCTTGCTCTCAGATTTCTGATTCAGGTGGCGTTCAAAGATTTGCAAGCTCTACATAGAGATCTAGAAATGAGTTCTTCACGAAATGAGGAACTCCAGCATTTGTGCAGTGGATATGGAAATCCAGCAACATCCTCCACAGTAAAGAAAGCAAAAAAAAAACAACCAGTCCAGCTGGGTTGTATTATAATCATCTATTATAGTACATCAAGTATTAGTAATTCTTCCAGCAGCAATCTACAAAGTCATACATTGTTAAAATAAAAGTCCACATCATGCATGCATGTCATCATATGCCAAAAACAGAGGATGGACAGCAAGCCCTTAACCTCCAAACTCTGAAATCTGTGAGTCTTTCAACAAATCAAGGCTTCACCCAGACCAGAATTGCCAATATTACATTTAGAACATAATCCTGCAGAGAAGCTTATGGACGCTGAATGTAAATTATTTCAGCATTTGTGACAAATAATTCTAAGATGTAGCACATTGAAACAGGAGCCGTGCCAGTCTTATTCACCGTCCACAGCCTCACGCAGAAGTGCCCATCCAAGACCAACTAGACCCGAAGTCTGCTAGAGAAGCCCTACTCCCAGTTTCACAAATCAGGATCTAAATAAATAAAAATCAGCCAGCCGGTCCCTGCCCATTCTTAAAATTAGTTTTCTTCTGGTATGACGCTATCAGCCTGGCATCAACATTTTGTCAATACTTCTCAGTTCACTTAGGTTTGTAGGCAATCGTTAATGTGCAGCTGTATTATTCTTATTTCGTTTGCATCTAAAGTCTGAACTTTGAAAAAGGACCATTGCAACACCCTGATTTTTTTATTTTTTTTTTCCAAACATTATATTGCAGATTTCTTGATGAGCTGTATATGTCTGAGCCATATTTTACCCATCAGCCCACATCATCACCCCACCACAGCCATGTACCAGTGTTAGTATGGGATGTTTGTGCTGAGATGCACACTTTTTAAAATTGTGAAAATCTCTCTACTTTGAACTTAGCTGTGATGAGAGTGTTTTTTTGCTGGTGTCTATGAATGTCTAAAAACGTAATATCAATATATCTGATAGCTGTGTAAAGATTTCAGTCATTAGCAAAAACTAAAAGTGGACAACTGCATAGAGACACACAGCAGATCATCGTCACCTCATCAAGCTCGACAGCTTACAGAACACACCCAAACACCCACAGACTGCAAAACCGACACTAAACCATTCATTTAGGCTTCATGAAAGACGTGCAGAGGAAGTACTGATGAGTCCAGAGGTGTGAAAATGTGCATAAATAGGCGTTTGCATAAAAGGTGACAAAGTGTGCAAAAAAAACAAAAAAACAAAAAGAAGGACTTACTACTGTGCACAGTCAATGAGCTGATATTCGTTGGACCTCTCCCAGCATGCCCGCACACCCTCGTCCTGCCAGAGGATTTTTGCATGGTCATAAAACTCCTAGAAAGAAGCAATGAGAGCGAATCAGCAACATAACACAACAAGAAATGACTGTCAGGCTTTTGACATTTTGTTAGGAAATTGAGGATCTAGATCGTAGGGGCAGCTCGGACTTGAATTATCTTGTTGTTCTTTTTTCCTACATATCAATAACAGAACTCACCACAGCAACAACTTAGAATAGAGAGAAAGTGATAAAAATGTGTTTATTCAAGGTCCTCAATTCCGATGATTTGTAATTTTCTGCGGTAATAAACACCGTTTCGAATAGGTTACCGTAGTTTATATGAAGTCACAAGATTACAGGAAAATTTATGAACACAAAAAAAATCAGAAGCAGATTAATTTCCAAGGACAAAATTCAGTTGTAGCTAAGAGGAGGAGATAAATGGAGGCTTTTCAAAGAAAACGCTTCGCAGGTAGGCATCTTTGTGCAGCCCTGACAGTTTCTGGTTTTCAACGGTGTCTCATCTGCATCTTGATGGGTGAAGGCGTTTACAGACAGATGACAGGAGGCGGTGATACTCCCAAGCTTAGCTTGGAGTTTAAGGTCGACTCAGAGAGGAGCAGCAGATGAGTAGGCTCTGGCAGAGGAAGGAACCAGAACAGTTCAACGAGTTCATGAAGAAATGGAGAGCTTTGTACTGACACAAGGCTTGGCTGTTACAACACGCCGACACATCTCTACAATCTTCCGTTGGTCAGTCAAGCAAAAATAAGCTATTACCAGTCGTAAAGTAAACCTGCAAGCTCTTAAAACTACTTAACTCATCTGGGAGTGGGCAGGATTTTGGAATGACCTCCGTTTTAGTCACAATTAAGATTGATGAACTGGACTTGAAAAACTCACGTGGATACAGACCCACGGTGCAGGTCAAGTCTATGTAAGCAAATGCACAAGTTTTTTTATATAAAAAAAACAAACACAAAAAGTGGTTGCTGAGAGGGATTTAATTGATTTAGTTTCTATTTTCAAATCTGGTTCACGCGTGTTACACTGCATTTATTCGCTACCCTTTTAAAGTCTGTATCTACAAGTGTGCTTTAGTGTGCACATACACACATGAGATGGTAAGTGCATTAATACACTATGTACACATTTGTAACCATTATTAAATGGTTTATTTTGCCACTTTGTGTGCCATGCATGAGGGGAACACGCACAAAAGTCTTCCTGAAAAGGACTCCTTTGAATTGTCATAATAATGACAAACTCTTGAGTGAGTGTGATAACTGAGATTTAACGCTTGCTAAAATGCAGGCAACACCTGGGACGGCTTATAACTAATGAGAGGTTCTGCTTTGATTTTTAAGACTGTTAAGAAAGATGAATGTACAAAGCAGATAGCAAAAAAAAAAAAAAAAAAAAAAAAAATGAGTGAGAAATGTGATGTTCGTCAGAGAGACAAAGGCTCCGTTTAGACCTGGCATGAAAATGCAGCCTTAGAAACCCAACTGCAGGAGAACAGCGCTTAGCGCAGGTGTTCACACCTGGCATTAAAATGTGTACCGCAGTGCTTTTTGAGAGATCGGATCAAATCTGACATTCCCACTCTTTATGTAAACTTATGTAAATTAACGCGCGGGTCATTTTTTTTGTTTTTGTTTGCCAACACCAAATGTGTACTCGTTTTTGGTCACTAAAGGAACCAGGCAGAACATGCAGAAGAAAAGAAAACCCCTGTTGTGTCCAAACTTTATCCAACAAATGACATGTTTTACACAGATCAGACAACAAAACAAAGACAAAGAGCTTCACTGCTCTCATTTGTGCGTAAAATCAGATGACTTTTCGCCTAAACCAATGATGTTAGTTTATTAGACGGTATCTGAACCTGTCCCAGGGTGCTTACGTGTTCCGATTACAAAGAGAAAGTGGACAAAAGTGATCGGATCTGAACCGTTCTGGAATATGTTCAGTCCTTGTATTTGCTCCACTAACTTGTGATCCGATTTCCCAGGACGCATTTTAAGGGTAGGTTTGAAACGGGTTCAATTACTCGAATAAACAACTGATAGAAAATTATGATGCAATATTTTTGTAAAATATATATTTCTATTTTTTGGTTAATTAATTAGAATTTTGAAAAAAGCTGTTTTACGGAGTAATATAGGTTTTAGGAGATTGCTATCTAAGTTTTACATTTTCCAGATAAATGACAAATTAAAAAAAAAAAAAAAAAAGTTAAGTCCGGAAATATTAAAAAAAAAGAAGCATTTGAAATGGACTGTTGTTCAGCAATAAACAAGTCACAATGAATGGTAGTTTTAACTATCAAACATCTTTTTTGCAAATTATCTAGGAACTTTTTGTTAAGCTTTACCATACTAAAACCATTAAATGTACATAAAAACATAAATAGCATTCTAAAATAGTAGTTGGGGATCAATTTGATTACCATGTGCAGAATTTGCAGATGTGGTCAACTTCAGGCGTGCTTTCCACCCACTTTGTTTTTAATTCCTTAATTGAATCGTTTCTCCTTCAGGTTAAACTGTATCCATGCCTGTATGTAAAATTAAGTATCATGTGAAGAAGAGAACAAAAAAAAAACAACCTCTTACGCCGACAGCGTTTGCTTTTAAAAAACAGAAATAGCTGTAACCTGAAAGTAGACCTGCTCTTAGATGTTGCGTTGAGTTCGGCAAACATTTTGGACTTTTTCCTTCATGTAATTAGGTTGGGAAAAAGTATTGAGTAATGCAACAGGAGAGACAGAGTTATATAACTTATAATGCATGTTTTAAAAAAAGACTGAGAATTAATTCACATTTGACACAAAAGTAACTGAAATGTTTAAAACTGTGCTCTAGTAGAGTATTTAGTTTTATCTTTATTCAAACATACAAATGTATGCCTCTGTTGCACAATAAAACTCCACCAAACAAAGAATTTGTCTCATGAAAGAGATTTTTAACAGGTAATGTATATTTTACTCCAAGTTGTTTTAGCTGCATAATTAAAGCTTCTGAACTAATAGCTGGAAGGCTGAAAATCAGCTTAAAATAATCGGAAAAGAAAATACAAAAAAAGACTTCATTATTCCATAACGGCCTGGTGCATGTAATTCTAAAAATTTTAAAAACTTATTCCGATGAATGATAAGGATGAGGGGTGCAAAGCTTCAAAGGAAATCAAGAAAAGGCAGCAGATATTCAACACAGTCCCTGTGCTTTTTGTCTCCCTCTTTTCCTCCTCTGCTGAAGGCAGAACTAACCAGTTCAACTGGTTTCCAGTTTGCCCCAAGGCCAGGCAGGAGGGAGCGAGAAGAGGAGGAGTAGACAGCCGAGGAGGCGGAGGAGAAGCTGAGCCTGTGAAGCTGAGCCTCTTCTATTCTCTGTCCTCAACAGCTACACTTTTATCATTATTGAGCTGAACTTTTTGATGCTTCTTTAAACTACCGCTGTGCCGAAATCGGTCCGAGATGAGACAACATAACATTTGCCATGACGTAACGGAGGCAATAGCACGAAACTTACGTTTGCTTGCACACAAATACACTCATTTTTTACTGGAAATGACAAAATGTGTATGAATGAAACAACCACTTTAAACAGTGGAGCCAACAGACTGGAAAAACGGAGATAAGACACCAGTAAGCACCAAGAAGAAAAAAAAACAAACAATTATTTATTTTCAACTTAGAAATTAAAATAAATGCTTGTCCAACTTCTTAAAGAATTTCTTAAATATATAAAAATAGGTTACATACAGCATTAAAATCTTCAGAGATTATATAAAATGAAAATTTAGAAGTGCTGCGCACTATTTTCCAAATATCAAGCGGAAATCACAAACCCACATATGAAAAGGTTTTGATTTGCTTTACGTTTATCAAATCACAGACTCCCTGGCGTTGAGATGAAAACGTTGCATATTTTATCAGCCTAAAACCTAACTTTATATACCTTTTAACCATTTTCTTTTCCAGTGAGTTGTTAGAAAGATTTTTCTGCCATGTGACAAAATGAGAAAAAAAATAAATAAAAAAATCTTCATTTCTCCTTGACCAAGTATTTTTCCTGGTAACTGTTCAACGCCCATATAATCCAGACTTTTGGGAGAAGCACTGCACGTACAAAGCACTAACTTTTCAAGGAAATGGGGCACGGTTGTGATCTTAATGGCATTTCTTATCAAGTAAATAATGCAGATAGCAAATAATTATATCAATAATGTTGGCAGTTTGTGGTAATGTTGTCGAGGAGTGCTGCCATTTTTACCTTACATATGCCTTTCATTCCTGACTCTCTAACCATCTTGCAAACATTTTTTTTTTTTTTTTTTTAAAACAGCCACAAATCTGCAGATTATTCTCCCTAAAAACACTCCCTGGCTTTTCAATATAAGAACTAAGATGAACATCACTTGATAATATTTCCTTTATCCTTTTTTTTCCCCAGTGTTTTTTCTGTAACACCGGTTGTGAATATCTAAATATCTGGTCCATCAGTGGGACCTGCAGCGACTGCCTGGACGGCCACTGGGAGCTGACTGGAGCTGACTGGAGCTGACCGGAGCTGACTGGGTGGGCACCTCGGCGTCTCTGTGCTTCTGGATGGCAGGTCCCTCTGGACACATTTAGGTTTATTATAGATAATCGGCACTAATGGGCATTGTGGATCTCTCAGGTGAGAGTCTCATTTAATTGACAGCCTCCCCAAAGGAAGCACACCTGCTAATTACTGAAGCTCCGTGTAAACAAAGGTGTGAGGCACCTTTTTAACTGCAGCGCGATCAGCCAGAGTCAGCAGGTAGATTTGATGCTCATATAGTTATTTACTTCACATGACGGTAAATTAAATTAGTCAGCGAGTCAATGCATAAGGAAGAATTCAACACCCTCTTTAAAGTGCAACAAAAAGCTCTAAAAGCACATTCTTCTCAGTGGATCAAACGTGATGGACTAACATCAACCCCCTACAGATGCCACCAGCAAATATGGACGGAAGTACACCTGTTAGTTCGGAGATGCATCCACACCGTACACACTGTTTAATTTATTGATGAAAATAATTTCTTTACAAATTTGTGTCCGTCTGTCATATTATAGATTTGATTATTTAAAGTGAACAGATTTGTGGTTATTTTACTTTTAACTATTCTGAAAATATTAAGAAAATTGTGAAAAATAGATGCATATGCAGTCTTTTAGTCGACAAACAGTCCAAAATCTTAAAAACTAATATAGACTTAAAAATAATAATTATAAATTTAACATGGAAAAACAAAATTTGTGTTGATTTTTTGCATTTTTTCCCCACTCTGACACAGGTTTGTTCCTGCTGTCATCATCATCCCGCGAACCTCTCAGTGTTCTTTGGAATGACTAAAATACACAAACTGCAATAGTCAGTGAAACTACTTCACATTTCAGTACAAAACACCTCCAGGAAAGGCATACCACGCTTCGATGATGCAGCAAACCTTAAGGATGTTACCATACAGGTTCATAATTAGATAAAATAATGGTTGTACCTCAATCAACTAAAAGAAATGGGGAAAAATAACATCTAAAACAGAGTGAGAGAGTGAGTCTGTGTAACTGTGGGCAGCATGTTGCAACTTACTGAAGGAAACTCAAAATCCTTCTGGTTTACTTGGTGTAGGACATAATCGATCCGGAACTGGTTTGGAGGACAGGCGAGCTGGCAAGGAGGTGTGAGTGTGCTCATGGCAGCTACGATGGTCTGGATGGCCAGAACAGAAGAAGAAGAAGAAGGGGCATCATTTACATTAGAACGTGACACCTAACATACAACAGAATCATCAATATAAACATCGGCATGAAACAGCTTTGATTCGACGGGAAGAGTTTCGTCCTCTGTGCTACAAGTTTAAGATGTGACATTATTGTAAACACGTTATACATGAAACAACAGCAATATGAGCTATGCAGACGTCAGGCTGCATCGTTTCAGACGGATCAAAGATTCATGCCTTACCTCTATAGCTTCTTTTATGTTGTTTTTAATATCGTGAATTTTCTGCTTTTTCTCCCTGTAAAGAACAAAGAAGAACGTGTTTGTGCCGTTTTTCTGCACAGAAGCATAAATTACATGAATTCAGCTTCATCAACTGCAGCCAAGACAGTTAACAGGGAATTATAACAATTGATTGCTTTGCTTACATGGTAATAAAACTTAATTATTTCCAAATGGCTGAGATTCCAACTTTTAATCCAAATATGGACATCACAGCTCTACATGATATTTTTTTTTTTCGATTAAAAGAAAAATGGCATGAAAAGGAATAATTAATCCAAAATAATAGTGAAAAGATGTTTTGTTTCTTCGTTATTAGTGCCAACGGGTTTCAGTGCGAATGCTGGAATATAAACTTTTTTTTAGCAGGAGGATGAGGAGGTAAACGAAATTAGACTCCCGTGTTAAGACTGCTACAAATGCACAGAAATTCTGATTTTTTTGTGTGGATTTTGTGTACTTTAAACACTGAATGAAAAGTGAAATGCAACAGAACTTGGTTCAATTTTCACAACATTTATCAAAACACACACAATAGTTATGCACATTTTCACATTTGTAGAGGTCAACTGGTCTGCACTTTTCATACAGTAGATAAAATAAACAAAACAGTTCAAAACAAAAGTAACATTATAAAAGCACAATGCCTTCAGATGCTCCTGCCTGTAAATCAGCCAATAAATAAATAAATCGGTGCAATTAATCACTCAGCTGACTAACTGCTCTGCATCTCATTTTAATTAATATTTACGTCCTGGTTTCAACTATTTCCACAATCACTAAAGTGGAACTCTCAGTTTTAGCTTAAGTTACTAAAAGCTCCGTTTCTTCTTTCTTATCGCTGCAGTTTGAATAAACAGAAGTTGAACATGGAGACAACACAAGGAAGTTCACACAATCTGTGAGTTTGACTGATATGAGCAGCAAAGGTGACGTCACACAGAGCTGCATGTCAGCCGCTTAATTCTCTCCAATATCAAGAAAAGAAAAACAAAAGGTTTTTCACAGTATTTCAGAGCATAGGATTATTAACGCTCGACTTGAGGAGAACGGTTTCAAATTAAAAGTATTAATTAATTAACTGTCTGAAGTGATTTCTGTTCAAATAAAAACAGGATCACAACATGCCACTCAAATTAAAACTTTCCTCCAACTACAGATGCTGACGTCGACAACACTGAGTTTCACATTTAAAATTTGACATTTTTCTAAAATGAACACTTCTGTCACTGATGATAAGCCTTCTGTTATTACTGGCTGTTGCTTACAAAATAAAGTGCATCAACACAAGGAGGACTGCTGGTGCTTTCAGGTAGAAGAAACTTGAGGAATCTTGAAACGTATACACTTAAGTGGAATACCTGTAGGAATACCTGAGAAATGCTCATAATTAATCTATGAACGTATAAATAAAATGACAAATTCAATGTTTATTTGAATTTTGGCAGTTTCTGCCTTCAATGTCAAGTGTGCTTTGAGCCATTTTCTTCTTTGTTTGTGTGTGGATGTGTATCTGCGTGCATTAGATATGTCTGAACTGTGATCCAACTTTAAATTGGATTGCCCGAGCCAAAAATAAAAAAGAAGCAGTCTTCTCAACGCAGCCCCACTGCACCGCTCACTCATCTCTTATGTCTTCCTTTCTCCTTATCCCTCTCCTACAGCATCGTCATCCAACCTTCCACTGACTGATACTTCCCTGCATCCCAACTGGAACCCCAACGAGCCTCCTGCTCCAACCCATCCAACCTGAGAGTAAAACAAACTGAAGCTAAAACTAAATGAGGGTCATGGCTGACGGAGGACTTGTCATTGACCACAGCGTTTGGACGTGGCCCACAAATAAGGACATGACATGCTCCCACCTCAAAAAACATTTAAAAAAAAAAAAAACAAAAAAAAAAACTGATGATCAAGAATAGAAAAATATGACTTTGGTTTCCATTGCATCATTTTAGGATCAAGTTTTAGGATATTTACAGGACAGGGTGGCTGTTGAACACCCAGGGGGGGTGTTTCCATGAAAACCTGACACGTGTAAAACATTTGAGTGTTTGCTCCATAATGGCAGAAAAATATGCCTAAAATACTGGCCGTATCAGAGTCCTAGTGGGGAAAAATGGAAATATGTGAAATAATCCACCAAAGAAACTCCAATCCAGAAATTAAATGTGATGTGTCTATTTTATACTCAGTTGTCTAAACCAAAGGTTTTTGACATTCTCATGTCTTATAGAGAGATAACTAATGATGCATTATGTCAGAGCCATCTAATCATTCACTCATTGTGTATTTTATATATATTTTGTTCTTTAAAATTTGACAGTGAAATGCCACAGCAAAAAATCTGGAAAGGGAAGAAAATAAAGGTCTGCTGTGTACATTTCTGTACCAAGTGAGGAACTGCTGCTGATGTACTATTGGTATTTCAAATTTGCTTGCACTTTGCGCTTTCAAATGTTCCACGAGCAGAGACGATGCCCGTCAGAATGCAGCTGCAGAACTTTTTTTTTTTTTTTTGCTGCACGTTTAGGTCACTGGGCATAAAAAGAGTTTAAGATCAAATTTAAATTCTAAATAATAATTTAAATTAAAAAAATACGATTCACTGATTGCCTACAACTGGCAAAGAACATGTCGGCAGCAAGAATTATTCAACTAGGGATTTGTTTCCAATACCGCTAGGCTTTTCTTTTTTTGTCACTATTTTACACTATGACAGCTTTCCATTTTGAAAAAAAAAAAAAAAAAAAAAGAACAATTATGTTTTGATCATGTTAAAATATCAGTTTCAATTGAATCTGATGGGATATTTGCGTAATTCTAGATGTGGCGTCCTTCCAACAACTATGTCCCACATCAGCAACGAAGAAAGCAGCTCATGGAGCTTTGGTGAAAATCAAAGATGATTAAGAGACTCAGGAAAGTAATAATGGAAGAGAAAGTGAGAGTTTGACTAAGTAATAGACAAAAAATGCAATCCTGGACGTCATCATTACAGCAGTTTCACTTCCTCACCTATAGGGGGGGCTCACTGAGCCACAAATGTCAAAGGTTCCTTTGTGATGCTTTAAATTATGTGCTGATCATTCTTTCTATTGATCAATGATGTCAGAAAACAGGGAAGAAAAAAGCAAATCCCAGTAAAATTTTTAGATTTGTCCAACGAACATTTAAAAATTACAATTTTTACTGTGATGTAAATTGACATGCGAAAAAATAGAAGTAATTTACTGATGTTATCACAAGCCATCATGCCAGTGAAATATGTGAAACAGTCACATTGTACTATTTAAATTTTACAGAACAGAAAGCGCTGTCAAATGTAGTTCCTTAGACAAGGTCTCAAATTAGGTTTTTAAAGCCATATCCAAGTAATTTTGTTTGCCTACTGTTATGCTGTCATCAACATTATTTGCATTCCTTTGTAGCTCCTAAAAGCTCAATAATTACGCTTAGTCCAAAACATAATTAAGATATTTGCTTTGTAAACGTCTGTGTCAGTATGATCCACTCGTAACAGGAACAATTTAAATATTCACCTATATTCCCAAAATTCCCATAAGTCTTCACAACCATCTGCAGCCATCTAGTGAACGAGATGTGCTTTGTGTGTGTGTGGAAAGAGAAACAGCAACACTTACTCCGCGTTGAAGCCGTTCACGTGCAATATTCGCATCTGCTTGACTATCGTACTTTTCCCAGATTCACCAGCCCCTGAGATCGGAAAGAGGAGAAGAAGAAGAGGAAGAGGAAGAAGTGGTCAGGAAAGGGTTAAATAAAAGTTTTGCGGCCCACATCAAAACGCAGCAACTAACAAATCCAGGATGGATCACTGAGGGATGTTCAGGAGTTTCGGAGCCTTGCTGGAAGATCAGATTCAACACTGACGCTTACGATTTCATCCAGGAATGATCTGAACTTGAGGGCTTTGCTTTTCAGCAGAGGTCCCGTCACACGGAAAGCAGGCACCGTTTCGGTCACTAAGTCTCCAACGTCTGTAAGAAGGTTCTCACGCAGTGCAGAGCAATACAAAAACATTTAAAAAATACATGAAAAACACAGCAGCTACTGGTTAGATGGTTGCAGGATGGTTAAATGTCAACACATCTAATCCATTTCTTTGTTTATGCTGTATTTTATTCCTATTTTTTGACATTCAAAAGAAAACCACTGTACTTTTCAGTTCACAATTATTTAATATCTTTAAATCACGTTAATGGTTATTTATTAAAAAGGACAAGGTTCATAATTTACTTTGCCACTTATTGTTGAAGGTTTAAGCAGCGATTTCCAACTTCTGGCTTGTGACCTCTTCTGAAAGCTGCTCATCCAGCAAGACAAAAGCAGACATTTTTAATACAAACTTTTTTTCTTCTTGTTTTTTTGCTAAATGTATCCCGACACCTCATATTTATCCGGTGACCCTTTTCGGATGACCTGCCACAACCGTGAGAACCGCTGGACTAAATGAACCAACATCAATCAGCTACAATGATAAAAAATCATGAAAGTGCACCGATGTACCACTATTTATTCAGAAAAAAAAAAAAGTGCTTGTGGCTCTGCAGAATTAATACTTTCAGCACAAATAGATGACAATGATTAATATGGACCCTCAACAGCAGAGATGAGGGCAGGAATAGTTAACCAAACTTTTTTTTTTTTTTTTGTTTGAGGAATCGCATTAAGGGCAGCTCCATAGCAATAGTTAAGATTATGTTAACTACTGAGAATCAAGACATGATTTCACTTGATCCCGGCATGATAAATAATCATGCATTTGTCCTACCACATCTCAGATCACTCTCAGATCACTTTCCGATCAAAATGACCCAAACAAGCACTCAGGAGAAACAAATAATTCTAATTTGCACTCCGATCTTTTAATGATTATGAGGTAGCATGACATGGAGGCCCCACATATTAAAGCCGAATTAGATGAAAGCGGAGTCGGATATGCGTGTCGAAGTGAAGGCATCCCGGATCCACGCTGCAAACACTGACACACCGGGTCACAAGTAGGAGTCTGGAAGGAAAAACAACTATGTAAAATGCCCAAGAGTGGCCTTGCAGCCTCTGCGTGATGCCCGAGTCTGCTGCTTTCACACAGATGGTGGAGTGTGTGTGTGTGTGTGTGTGTGTGTCTGTCTGCCAGTGTGCCAGTTCCCCAGTCTCTCACATGTTCAGGCTCCATAATGACCCCTGAATGCAGACAGGCCTGCTTTTCCAAACAATCCTGTGTAAAGACAATGAATTGCATCATTTGTTGATGCCTCCCTGTCACAAGCTCAGAAAAATATGGAGAGGCTTTTTTTTTTTTTTTTTTTTTTAAACCTGAAACACTGGCTGCTACCTTAGTGAAAACATTATTTTTGAGTGCACAAAACGGTCCACATATGCATATTAGGGATACATTTCATGAACACCTACCCAGTAGTAGTAGCCGGTGAGTGGCCCGGTATATCTGTTTGTCTTTTTGGAGCTGCTTCTCTATCTTTTTGTTGGCCTCCCTCTGTGCCTTCTCCTCATTTCGTTGGTCTTCAGTCTTACTATTGCCAAGACAGCCCATCTTCCCCCCAAAAAGACCCAGGTTCAGAGGGAAGCAGGGTGGATGGATGGATGGATGGTTGGTTGGTTGGGGTGTAATAAGGGGGAATGAGGTGGGACGGTGCTGATGAGAAGAAAAATCAAAAATCAATCAAATCAATCGACCCTAAATTGCTGACGTGACCCAGCAGAGGAACACCTGGCTCAAAATGGGTGACATTTATGTTGCCAGATGAGACAGATGTCAGGTTGTAGACGGTGGGCTCCACCAGGCGTGGCGTGTATGCGTGGATGGATGGATGTGGGTATTTACAAGCAATTTATCTGCAAGAGATCAGGAGGAGAGCAACGATGCCGCCCTCCTGAAACGGTTGATTCCTGTGTTTTTCACTGTAAATCCGCAATGAAGTCATCAACGCTGATATGAGTCTGCATGTGAAATCCCCAGCTCCTGTTTGCACATGAATGAACGTCGGTAGTCCACTGTCCTTTCCTTACATTCAAACACCGGCCTTCCTTTTGTCTTCTTTAAATATAGGGATATTTTCACGATATGACGTGATTTTATTTTATTTTATTTTTTCAGCAGACGTCTCCGCCGGAGCCCATCTTCAGCAGATATCACACACTGCTGTTCAATCCATCTCCACACAAGCAAAGCCCTATTTTCCTCGACCGCCCTTTTAAATTCCCCTTTAAATAGAAATATATATAAATTTCGGTTGGTTTTATTTTTTTAAAGGGGTGTTTTCAAACCACTCTCCACCTGACCAAAGCACATTGAAAGGCGGGTGGTGGAGGGGATATAAAAAAAATGTTAAAAAAGAAAAGAAAAAATAAATATTTCCTCTTAAAATGACGGCATGTAAATCATTAGGCTATCAGGCTCTCTTTCTTTATCACCACCGTCTTCTAAATCCCTCACATTTTATTTCTTTAAAAGGGAGGTTATCGTCGTTAAATGTCATCAACCTTATCGATGCGATCCCGTTTTTAACCTGTCAAGAGATACCGGTGCTTTTTTTTTTCTCCTCAGATGGTTCGACCAGACCCTAAAAAAAGGCCCCTTATCCGTCCTCTTTTCTCTCCCGTAACGTTAATTTGCGTTTCTCCTCACATCGGAAACCTTCTCAGCGCGACCAGAGGCGGCTCGAGCAGCTGGATGTCCTTGACTTTAACGAGATATCCAGGTGATATTAGTGGAAATCCTCCGTTATTTTCCCGTTTGGCGCAGGTAGAGTCCGCTGTCAAGTTCCTTGGCGTTTTGTATTCCCTTTGAATCCGTATGGCAGATTATGGTTACATGTGCATGAGACATGGACATACCGCGGTGCTTTCAATCTGCGGGGTGGTTATTTTCAGCGCCCATAGGCCGCGGCTGCTCCGATGAACTCGCGGGAGAAGAGAGATTCGCTCCTTTTGCAGTGTTTCTCTGAATTATTTTTGCCCCCGTTTTTCTCAGAGAATTGTACATTGAGATAGATAGCGTTGAAGAGGTGGGGTGGGGCAAACGGCTCTCACGGAACCCTGGGAACGACGAACCGTCGTCAAGTTCTCGGGAACCATCACGCACGCTTCTGGATAATTTTTCAAAATAAAACACGAATTGAACTCAAGTCGATAATGCTTCAGGTTTTAGTTTGGAAATGAAAAAAATATGATACAAAACAACAGAGGCAACATATATACATACACACACACACACACACACACATATATATATATATATATATATATATATATATATATATATATACACATATATATATATATATATATATATATATATATATATGTGTATATATATATCTATATATATATACACATATATATATATATATATATATATATATATCTATATACTCTATCTCTCATCTCCTCTCTACTCTCTCTCTCTCTCTCTCTCTCTATGTGGTCTCTCTCTCTCTCTCATCTCTCTCTCCCCCTCTCTCTCTCTCTCTCCCCCTCTCTCCTCTCTCTCTCTCTCTCTGTGTCTCTCTAGCTCTCCTCCCCATCTCTCTCTCTCTCTCTCTGTGTCTCTCTCTCTCTCTCTCTCTCTCTCCCTCCTCCCTCTCTCTCTCTGTGTGTCTCTCTCTCTCTCTGTGTCTCTCTCTCTCTCTCTCTCTCTCTCTCTCTCTCTCTCTCTCTCTCTCTCTCTCTCTCTCTCTCTCTCTCTCTCTCTCTGTGTGTGTGTGTGTGTGTGTGTGTGTGTGTGTGAGATGATGCAAACACACCCAAATATGACATAAAAATGGACAGAACCTGGCTAAAAGTAGATGCAAATGAGCAAACAACCACAAAAGGCACCGCTATGAATTATTATAATTTATTTTGATAACCAAAGGATAACCAAAGTAGCAGGTTTTGTTTTCGATTCATACTAAGAAAATAGTAATAAAAAGGAAAAACTATGATAAAAGTGTTTGAGGACCCCAAGTCACATTGGAAAATAAAATTTGTTGCTTAAAAGCAAAAAGGGTGTATCATAAGGAAGAGGAAAAGTTGCTGATGTATAAGCTGTTGGTCAGTTCTTAAATTGTTGCAACTACAGGGCATTTTATGGACCTCCGAATGCAAACAGCAAGAGTTGGCTGGGACCCTCTAAATATATCTGAGGCATCGCAGAATGACCGAAGCCGTCTGAAGCAAAAACATGCAGGAATTGTGAAAATATTTCAATTTGACAGATTTTTTTATACAATTAATTAATCCAAAAATACTTCTAGAGTCATACTTGTCAGATATATCAAATGATTATTAGACAAAACAAACAAATAAATAAATAAATAAATGACAATTACCTTGCAAAACTGCAAGTCATCACTGATTCAAGTCTGATAATGGCTCAGAACATCATCTAAAGGTGTAGTCAGCTACACCTGGAGGTTTTTTCCTCTCTTTTCATGCCTATATCTGTGTTATGTCCTGTGTGTTAGCTGCTTGCAGGCTTATATTATCTTCTAGTTGGACAGCTGCACAACACTCCATCAGCACCACTGACTATAACTATCATCAATAAATATGTATATGTCAATAAACTTGCTTCAGACCATTCATCGCCTCTGTTTTCTGTCCTTGACCCCAGTCTGCTTTTTCCCAGTTGTAATTGTAGTGTATCAGTCACTACCGATATGTAAGAAATATATGCTTTATATATGTGCAAATCTGCACATATATAAAGCACTATCAAAGTCAAAACTACACGAAATCAATTCTTGACTTTAACTCATTCCTGCCGCTTATGGAGGCTTTTAATTTGATGCGAAGGTCAGTGTGCTTCTGTCTTCCGCCTTGCAGCCACTTTACGCATGGCGATGAAGCAGGGTCAGATCACATGATTGCCCGGAGCGTGATGAAGCAGAGGTACAGAAGGGAAGAGGCGCCCTCTTTGAAGCAGAAATGATTATCAGCTTACCCACCCAAAAAAGTTTTAATCAGCCTCTCTGAGAGTCAGTCATTAAGACATCAGAAATGATGGAGCAAGTCACGTTGCAAGGATCTCCAGTTTTTTTTAACAAAAGTATGAGAAAGCAGTTTTAAAACTGTGTTTTCAGGGCGAATCCGCATGAATGAATGGATCTGGAGGAATTGCAGAGTATGAAGGGCACAGATGGAAGCTTTAATTGGTCACCCATGATTTGCCATCTTAAATGGCGCGGCATCAATAACTGATACAGCCACATGGGAAAGGGGTTACTGTGGTAAACCCTGGTCAAGTGGCACGAAACTTCACGTTGAAAACTGCATTTCAGCGTCTGACGTGATTGCCAAATCAAAGTGCTCAAACATCACAACCCTGTCGATTTGTTTGTTCTGAAAATATGTCTTTCTGTAAGCTTTTGATAGTTGTGAGTTAACGTGACATCACAGTTCAAGATTTGGAGTGTATTTATCCAGTTTCTCCAACATTAACTCCAACCAACTTCACATCATCCTGCATTTGCCACTGTCCAGAAGTGAGAAGCACAATTCTGTGTGACGAATCACAAAAGTGTCATTCTCGTCAGAAGAGAGAGGTGGTGTCACACAGTACCTGTGGTAGTTTCACCAAAACACGTCACAGGGACATTAATACCACATGAAATTGTGTCAACTTAAAAAAAATTTTTTTTAAATAGGTGCATTACAAAAACTGTCAAAAATAAATCTTATTTTTTTTTCTTTATTGATGTGTGTGAACATGTTTCAGGAATATTAACAGTCAAATTCGCAAGACAATGAAATATTTTCAGTCTGTGTGCAATGAAATCAAAATCAAAGTGTAATAGTCACAGCCTTTGTCAAATACGCTTTTATCACTGAGCTACTTTTATTGACGAGATAACTTTTCTAACAGAGCATATTAATTATCAGCAGTGTCATGAGATGTGCTTTTTTGTTCTCTATTGTAGCACCTCCAACTATGTTAGATAAACCTGGATGCATGCAGCATTAATTCATTCATCTTTGGCCCTTATACCTCCACACATGCTGGTGGTTTCATACGTAAACATCAAAACAAGACTGTTATTAACAACAGTTTAAACTGTTTATCAGCAGTCTGAATAATATTAAAAATGAAAGACACATGCCCTGTCATTTTTACTCACTTGATAGTGATATGGTTATTTGAATGGCCCTTTGCCCTTTAGCTTTGACATGCATACATGTGAACACTGTGTGCATCACAAATCATACATAGCTGACGAGCTGGCACACACACAGGCACCTCCCTCCATAAATGCGTCAAAAGGCCAGTGTAGAGGCTCAGGGCAAGACACATAAAGGTCATCAATGACAACTAAATGTTACTGTGGCTCTCTAATGAACCCCAACAAACAAAGGAGTCACAAACAATGACTTAAATCACAGAAACATTTAAAGGGTTAATACCACTTTTTCAAATATAACATCATCAACAACCCTAAAACTTTCCTCTCAATTCTGCTTCGTGCTTTGTCACAAAGACCTTCACCTTTGGTAAATTTCCAAACACTTTGACAAGTGGACTGGTATGTACTTGAGACTTTTGCTCTTTCACTGTCTGACGGTCAAATCAGGTGGCAGTGGAAAATATTACGGAGAAATCATTTGACTGCAGATGACATTTCTATCTACACAAGGAATACCGTAAGGCCTTTGTCGTCACTGTCCTCAGAGTCAGTTGCTGGAACATGTCAGGTTTAAACGTTTGTGAGTTCATATGTGATTCACCGTGCAGACACGCCGAGAACAGAAACACAGACCTAAAACCAAACAGATTAGTTACCGTAATTCACACAGTCTGTGTAGTTCTAGCCAAAATCAAATCTCTTAAAATAAACTCAGCTATGGCACTTTCAAAAATCTGTTATGTTAAACATAAAGACTGGATTTTTTTTTTCCTTTAACATGTCATGGTGGTCAGCTTTTCAAAGTCCAAGTAAAGCCTAGAATAAGCCCCGATGCCTCAAATCACAAATAGGCCGAATTGGAGACGTTGAAAAAGCCGGGCAGGAGTGAAATAAAGAGCAAGGAGGAAGAAGTTTAATCCACTTCTTCCGTTCTTCTGAGAATGTGAAGTCACTGGCACGTAAAATGGAAGTGCTTGAAGCCAAAATACGAATGGAGTAACATATTCTGGACTTCTACATCTCTCCACGTGGCTTCCAGTCTGTATGGAGAGACAGAGACTGCAAACAGAGCAGCGGGACTAAAAGGAAGCGGGGATGTAGAGATGGATGTAGATGTAGGGGATGGACATGTAGAGGCCAATCTGCACCTGAATTCTAAACAACTGCCAAGAGTTTTCTTGCAAAAACTGTCTCTTAACAAGAGTTTGCCTACATTACCCGCCGATGCTGTGTGTAACATCATCAGCTAAGTTGTTGCCAGGCAACAAACACAACACCCTTCTGCTTAACTTCCAACCTTTCGTTGGCTGACTAATTACAATAATCGATTTATTATGAGTTTGTATTACTTTAATATACATTTTCTTTGGGAATAACTAAAGTAACTGTTATTGTATTAATTTCATTTCAGTATGTTGTAAAATTAAAGATGATAAATTCCATTTAACTGCTTCAGGTTCAGAGATTGTCTTTGATTGGACTTTGCTGGACTTATTTTTTGTGCAAAGTGCCTTAAGATTACTTTTGTTGTCACTTGGTACTACACAAATAAAAGGTAATTAAGAAAACACAAGATAACAGACCTTCTCAACCTGACCACACTTTGCTGCAAACTGCTCCAATGCCAAAAGGACCACACCATTAGCAAAAAAAAACAACCAAAGAGGAATTTTGGGGCCACCAAACCTTTGCTGCCCCAAGAAATTCTGTCCATAAAAGTTATGAACTGAATCACAGTCCTGATGGGCAGCTACGATGGAGTCCATCTCAGGACTCACTAGACAGTAGTGAATAAGATTTACTGCCGGGAATGCAGTTCAAACTCTTCCTACATTTGTACAAGGAATTAATGGGCCACAGTAAGAGAACCGGTAACCCATACTCCAAGAGCTCCCCAACAGGATGACCCCATGGACATGGTGAGATGCCTCTTCCAAGTACACAAAGCACATGTGGACCATTTCATAAAAACCATGCTCGCTCGGGAATTCTGGCGAGGGTTAAAAGGTGTTAGAGTATTCCATGATCAATAAGTTGCTGTTGTTTTCTTTTAAATCTCAAATTAGATGTATGTATGAAATAATTTTCCTTGTCTTTTTCTTTTCTTTTTCTCAGCTGTAAGATATGAAAAAAATATTGACCCGCTGAGCAATTTTAGTCCTCTCTTCTCATCAAGTGGTGTAAAAAAGAGAAAGAAAAAGAAATCAGTCATTTTCAGTTTCCTGATGAGACAACTTTTTTTTTAATTGTTTAAGCAAAATTGTGAAAAACTGAAGTGCAACAAACTTCTTCCCATCACTGACACTTTTACTTCTGTCAAAAACGCTGTAAAATTAACAACTTGTTAGAAAAAACTACTGTTACTCTACTTTTTCAAAATTCTCATCTGCAAGATTTAGACACAACAAAAACTATTAATATATTATCTTATACCATCTTTATTGTCTAATCTAAAACTCACTTTGCTACATTGAAGTGAGTAACATTTTTTGGACAACTTTCATAAACTTCAGTATGGTTTTCAGACAACTTCAAAGAACGTATTTGGACTCTACAGAAACCCCGATATAAAGTCATTTTAAAACTTTATAACTGTGTTATGCCTGCATTCATCCTCTAGATGGTAGCATCCCTCGTAATCATCACATTTCACGCCATCATTTCCACTCAGAACAAAGAAAACCATTTCATTTCTGATTCTTTCCCAGTGAGTGCCCCTCACATTACGATATATGTGATGATTGAGTGTATTCTCATATTATAATCAAATGTGTGTGTGTGATTACGTTTCATTGAACGAACAGGCTTCATTTGTGCGTGTTCAAACTGGTCATCATATTGGTCCAGATCCTGAAGTGGTCGTTATCTGACACTGAGCAGAGACACATGCAGCTTTCCATCCATCTCTTTGACACTTCCTTCCTGTTTCTTCTCAGTTGCAGTTACACTTCACGTTCATTTTTACAGAAACCATGTTTGACTCTGCAAAACTGCACTGTTAGACCTTCTTCTGCAACCATGCACTTCAGACTTATTTCAGAGGTCCTTGTATGTTGACACAGTTGTGAATAAACTCAGTTATTGTATTGCTTTTCAATCTAAGCAGTTATCTTTTAATGCAAATTAATACATGAACTGTATGATTTACAAATGTATATACTTCATATATATTCAGCAAAATAATAAAACTAATAATTAGACATAGTTTTTTTCATTTGAAAATTTCTCTAGAAAAGATAACTTAATGCACAACCCCAAATAAGAAAGAACTAAGACTGTATGTGAAATATACATTGTAGAAAATAATGGAAAATAACAAAAGAGGAAGAGACAGCATGAAACTAAAATATTTGTCATCGTACCTCATCATTTTCAATTTGTTTATTGATATATATATATTAATTTCTGGATTTAGGACATGCAGAATTTTCCAAACAATGATGATGCTGCAGTAAAAAAGCTTTTACCAAGTTGTCAGTCGTCAGCTATGCTTTCTGGTTTAGGATACCAAGTGATCAAAACTTTTTTGGTGTCATTTTATTCTACACGCCCTGTAAACCCTGACTTAAGGTGGGGAAACTCTCATGTTGTCACTTCTCCACATATTCTGTATTGGTGGTGAGTCAGGACTGCAGGCGGGTCAACCGCTTTCATTATAAACACTGAAACTCCTCCAAACTCCTTAAATCATAAAACGATATTAACAACTGCAGAGGGTGAAATACACATCACTTCCTATCTTTCTTCGAGAATTTTTTTTTTTTATAAATCATAATAATAATCATATCATAGTATATCATTATTATAATAATACACGTTGACATCACCCGTTTGTAATGATGTCTGTAGTATCATTTCTTTCTCTTTCTTTTTTCTCTCCTTTCTTCCTTATTTCTGTTTTTCTTAAGCTCATTAGTTGCCCTAAAGTGCCCCTTCCCCTTATTATGTGCTTAAAGTTTGAATAAAGTACTAGATGTATATAAACAAATTAAATGACATTATAGTGACAAATAATACAAAAATATCTCATTTTTTTCTGCAATAGGTTAAACGTCAAAGCAAAGGAAAAATATGTTATAAAGCCCACCATGTATTTATTTTGCTCAGACTTTTTTGTTTGTGCATCGCAGGGCCTATATTTCAATTTGGTAACACCCTTACGTCACAGACGACATGGTTTTGGGTCCGTATAAAAGGCAGATGAAAGCAGTGGGGACTATCTCAGACCCCCAGCTGCTCTGCCGACTGTAGCCTGATCAACATGCGTGAAATTGTACATCTGCAAATTGGACAATGTGGCAACCAGATTGGCTCAAAGGTAATTAAAAAAAGAATCCAGTTATATTTTCAAGCTATCATATACATATATGTTAAAATGATCTTTTTCACTGACTCACATCAAAACTAATTAGGTAATTTGGGGAAAAGTGTTAATGACACATTCAGTATATTGCAAAACTGTAACTACTATTGATATATCTAAGAGTAGAGATACTGAAATTGTGCCTTAACTGAACACCTATCTAACTTTGTTTTATTGTGCTGCATATTTTGACTTTTTTGTTTGCTGTGTCACTAACTGAGTGACACGGGGTGTTTCCTGTGAAGCATTCATGGAGCAGATAAGAACCAAAGTGAGACTGGCGAGGGTGGGACATTTTTATCGTGCCTAACAAAAAAACAAGAGAGGGAAACAAGATGATATTGAAAAAATGTGCTGCTTTTTGACATAGAAGAACACAAGGGTCTAAAGACATGTCCTCCTTCAGGGTTAAAAGTATTTTTAATCCTGTGTACCAGCAGCTCTTCATCTATTCAAGAGAGCCGCATAGATAGATCATAGATCAGCTCAGACATGAATAAACTGGAATTTATTTAACATTCAGGACGATGCTGGCGAAACAATCCGATTTCTAGGCAGGTATAAAAATCTGTAGAGACGTGTGCCCTGAAAAACAATTAAAACCTAAATGTCAAAAGTGTAAAATAGAGACTACATCAACTTTAAGCCTATGAACCGATATGTGCCTTTCGGCAAACAGCTTGAGTTGTGTTGATGTTACAATGATTATTTCCTTCTCCTTAGTTCTGGGAAGTGATCAGTGAAGAGCATGGGATCAATGCAACAGGCATCTATGAAGGAGACAGTAACCTCCAGCTGGAGAGGATCAACGTCTACTTCAATGAGGCATTTGGTAACAAAAAGTTTGGTAACAGCGTTAAAGCGCTTATTCAGACTTATCAATATTCTCCATGCCATATCTTATTCACTGTGCTTAGTCATAAACTATTCACACTGTTCTTTTTAGGTGCTGTTCTGAAACTTTGACATAAAGTATGGGCATGTTAAGGTTCAAAAAGTTCATTTCCATCCGTGTTAGTGATACAGTTCTGCTTTCTGTTTGTAGGTGGTAAATATGTCCCAAGGGCCCTGCTTGTTGACCTGGAGCCTGGAACTATGGACAGCGTTAGAGGAAGCCGCATCGGTGCCCTTTTTAGACCCGATAACTTCATCCATGGTAAGACAAGTAGCAAAGAAAATAGGAAATAGTAGTAAATGAATGGCAACAACAGAGATACGTTTTTTTTCCTCTCATATTATATATTTTCATAATTGTCATATATATATCATGTTTGGTGTCCCTACATCCGTTTCATGTGACGTTACAGGGAACTCAGGGGCTGGAAACAACTGGGCAAAGGGCCACTACACAGAGGGAGCAGAGCTGGTGGAGCAGGTTATCGACAGGGTGAGAAATGAGAGTGAAAGCTGTGACTGTCTACAGGGCTTCCAGCTGGTTCACTCCCTCGGGGGTGGCACAGGCTCTGGGATGGGGACCCTCATCATCAACAAAATCAGAGAAGAGTACCCCGACCGCATTATGAATAGCTTCAGCATCATGCCATCACCCAAAGTCTCTGACACGGTGGTGGAGCCCTACAATGCCACGCTGTCCATCCACCAGCTCCTGGAGAACACAGATGAGACCTACTGCATTGACAACGAAGCACTCTATGATATCTGTTTCCGCACATTAAAACTAACCACTCCCACCTACGGTGACCTCAACCACTTGGTCTCCTTGACCATGAGTGGGGTCACAACCTCTCTCAGGTTCCCTGGACAGCTCAATGCCGACTTGAGGAAGCTGGCTGTCAACATGGTGCCCTTCCCTCGTCTCCACTTCTTCATGCCAGGCTTTGCCCCTCTGACAGCCCGAGGTAGCCAACAGTATAGAGCCCTCACCGTTCCTGAGCTTACCCAGCAGATGTTTGATGTCCGCAACATGATGACAGCATGCGACCCAAGGCGGGGGCGCTACCTCACCGTTGCCGGTATCTTCCGTGGTAAGATGTCGACCAAGGAGGTAGACGAACAGATGCTTGCAATCCAGCAGAAAAACAGCAACTACTTTGTGGACTGGATACCCCACAATGTCAAGGTTGCCGTGTGTGACATCCCACCTCGAGGCCTAAGAATGGCCTCCACATTCATTGGCAACAACACAGCCATTCAGGAGATATTCCGCCGAGTGGGTGAGCAGTTCTCCCTGATGTTCAGACGAAAGGCTTTCCTCCACTGGTATACATGGGAGGGCATGGATGAAATGGAGTTCACCGAGGCAGAGAGCAACCTCAACGACCTTGTGTCTGAGTACCAGCAGTACCAAGACGCCACTGCCGATCTAGATTGGGAAGCAGAGGAGGAAGTAGAAGAGCTACCCTCGCCAGCAACGACAAGACAGGTTCAGTCTCGAACAGAGGTCAATTTGGAAACAGTGATAGAAACAGGCAAAGAAACTGTAGATGAATAGACTGTACAGGCTGCACAACACGTGAAGATGATTTTTTTGATTTTTTTTTACATGGATGTAGACGCCTTACTTGGGTAAATTGAAATGCAGTGGAGTTTTAATCTTGTGATATTACATTTTACCTGTGGTTTCTTTCGATACCTTTTATCAGATCCAAGTAGGGCTTTCCCAGAGGCCACTTTCGGAGTCTCTAAGCTTCTGTGAAACTTGAGTATTTGATATTTCAACCAGAAGGCTGACTGAGAGACAAAAGAGGCCAACGCAACTTGACAATCAGCCACGGTTGGTAACTGAACAAAACTGCCAAGCCAACAATAAAATTATACCTATCAGCATTTTCAGCATAATATTTTCAAAGTTTGAAGTTTTTCCAGATTTTAGGCTTTTTTTTTTTTTTTTGGCAACTTGCAGCATACAGTACCTTAAACTTGTAAAGCTTGATTTGTGCTTATTCTTTAAATCAACACAAAGTCTTTGCCATTCCCTACGCAGCTATATGCTATGAACATTTATGCATGAATATTTGTGCGACTGTTAGAGCAGGGTTCTTATCTGTGCTGACTATCTGACATGGCTGTTATACTATTGATTTATCTATGAGGGTAGGAGGCTCCTTTTGAGTGCCAATGACATAAATGTTGTCAGAGGGTTTGTGCATAGCTGCCTGTGGACAACTGTGTACCCAGCAATTAGTTGGAACCGCGCAGACTTGACTCACTGAGGGCATGTGTGTCCTACCGGTTTCTTTAGATGCTGGTCTACAGCAATGTGATTGGGAATCTGAAGATGCACATTTACTTCTATGCATGCCACACAAAGTCAACACATGCATGACAAGCTGCTTGTCATCTTTCTTATGTGGTGTGTTTTTTTCTGAATGGGGCACTAAACTAGGTACATGAGTAGACGGAGTGCTCAGTCCACACGGTTACAAATTTCTACAAATCCTTAGCTCAAGAGGGACCCAGGACACTTGTGGACTGGTGCAGGTGATGGATTTTTACGTAATGCAAGCTTTGTGCTCAAGCAGACACGGAAACCATGGCTTTTACTGGCCCTTTTAAACATTCACGTGACAGGACTCCAAATCTATGCAGAGTGATGGACCAGCTCATATCCACACAATAGCTGTTACTGTGTACAAATTATGAATAAATCGTATATTATCACATCCTGCTCTACTTTACATTCTGTTACATAGTGGATAACTTTGTAATATTTTCCATAAGAAAGGTACAATATTAAGTGTACCAATTAGTTTTTTTCATTTTGTTACCGCCACATATTTTTAAACATCTCTAAAGCTATATGTCTGGATGCAGAGTAGAATACGAAGCTATGTGATAGATAAATTTAATAGATTTAACACAGAACCATGAATGAAAATGAATCCAGCCAGGTCATGTATCGCTTTCAGTGCGTAAATAATATTAATGCTTGATTCCACTGTGGCATATTTAGAGTGCAACAACAACTAGATTATCAAATAAATATTTACATTAATGCATGATAAATCTTATTGTATTTCTTTCTCCTGTTTCATGTGCTTTCTAACATTTTTGTATATTTTATGCCCCAAAAATAAGGACTCAAATAAGGACTCAAATACCACTTCTAACTTTTATTGTGATTGTAAAAAATTATCTGCTTTAAAGCCTTCGAGTCAGAACTTCAAACAAGGTACTAGACATGATTCAGCAGTGGTGCTGACTTTTATTGGTATTATTAAAACAATTTATGTTCTTGCCTGCTTGTTTATGAGTTGTATTTTACATATTTTAATTTGTAATGGCCATTTTTGCATGTTTATAATAAAACATAATTTACCTTGTCAGTTCTACCTAATCAACATCTTTAAAAGTGCAAGTATAAACTATATAATATGATTAGTATTTTGTACAGTGTTAATAAAATATAAGTAAAACTAAAGAGTGATCACTTCAAGCATATATATATATATAAATATATATATATATATATATATATATATATATATATATATATATATATATATATATATATATATATATATATATATGTGTGTGTGTGTCTGTGTGTGTGTGTGTGTGTGTGTATATTTTTTAAAATGCCTTCCTTCCAGTTTAATCTTTGGAGATGAACTTAACAAAACTGCAGTGCTGTACAGTAGACTGATATCGCTGTTCAAGGCTGTCATGCAGTTTCCTCCCATTTGTACAAGTCTGGAGCATTAAGATTACGCTACCCTTGACCAGAGCGTGTTCACTCTGAGATAAGCCCACATGACATGGCGATAACCCAGTAAACTGCAATATAGTTGCAAGGACTTATGTTTAGGGATAAAGCAGACCTGTGCAAATCACACATGAAAATGGTTTATTGTGACACAATAAGGGGCGTATTGCCCTTCACAGGACAATGTCAGTGTCAGGTTACAAGGTGATAATAAGGTCAAGAAAGGGTTTAAGTTTTTCCATTATGCTGGTGAAATTTCTATGATTTATTTTTTTAATTTGTATAAAGTGTCATTACTTTTGCTTAAAAAATAACTTGAACATTGAATGTCATGAAACTATTTATATGTATTTAAGTGTTACAAAATATTTTTTAGGCGCCTTATCTTTACAAACACTATTAATAGTTCATGCATGTTTACTAAATGTTACTATAAATTCCAAAGATGTTTAAAAAAGCAAAAAAACAATATAACAAAATATGTGCCAAGAAGAAGAAAATAAAGAGAAATTAGCCTGAGCAGAAGCACATTTTTTAGTCTTTCTTCGTGTAAACCATATCACCACCCTCTTGCAGGCACACGAGAACCAGTCCGCATGAAAACCAGTCCGCATGAAAACCAGTCCACATGAAAACCGCTTTTAAAAAAACATCCGGACGTGATTCAGAAGTGAATAGAAGCAAAAAGCTAAATTCCGTCAAATATTGTAACTGATGTTGTGTAGAGAAAAAAGCAGTGCAAAACGCGTGAGCCTATGCGCGGTCGGTGATTTTGAAAAAGGATTTGAGCACTAGTCGATCCTTTTGCATCATCTCAGGACATCCTGAGGACACTCTGTAACCTTCGCTGAGATGAATTGTGTAACATCAGAAGTTGCATTACAGCCGTTTCCGACAGCTGTACTGGGGAATATCTCACTTTAAAGTGAAACGCTTTGAAGCGGTTGCTTTGGAAATTCCTGAATTATGAAACTTTTATCAAACTGTTGTCCAGTTCTGTGGTTTTATCCGAAATATAAGGGACGCATTTCGCTGTTCCGAGTCCCGCAGACTCACGTGGGTTACGTCAGACAGGCGGACGGACGTAATCGGCTCACGTGACGGCCCCGGTATAGAGGTGGGAGGGGATTTACGGTCTCTGAATGTGGTCCACTGCTGTCTGTGACTGCCTACCTGCCGGCTTACCTTCTCTTGGGCTCTTTTTCCCCCCACCTGCATCGGTCACCCAGTTGAACCATGAAGGTCTGGACCTCAGAACACGTCTTCAAGTGAGTACAACGTTTGGCAAATCGATGTGTTTTATCGCGTCTGTTTTTAAGATGGCTGTTAAAACCAGTCTCTTGGCTATTCACGTAACCCCGCGACCGATATTCGTCAAATTATAACATATACTGCAGTATAACAAAGGGTAATACGGTTAATTATTGCTTTATTTTCGTACGCTGGTATGCTAGTTTTCGAAGCTACCAAAAGTAGCCGGGTTCCTTGCGCGTAATTTCTTTATTTTTTTCTCTTTCAGCTAAATGGCTCAAAGTAGAAACGCATACAAATACTTTAAAAAAACGAAATTATCAAATAGATATTTACTGCATGCCAATTTATTTTTCTTAAATTGCATAACCCGAACGACTGGTCCAGCCTCCAGTGCGCGTAACCTTTTCCCTACATTCCGCCGTAATGTGACGTCACCTAGCACCGTAAGCGCGCTCCTGCGTCTCGCTTGGCAACCATTCAACAGTTTTCTACCACGCTGTCTGCTCCACGAGACCGTACAGCAGATTTGTAACCATAATGTTGCATGAAATGCAGATAACAAAATTAAGTGGATGACAATTGCAGTCACTGTAGTGGTTTTAGTATATGTAATCTGATTTGGATATTCATCGCCATTTTATGAAGTTGATTGCATCTATTTTATGGTCTTACTTTGGCAGCCATCCTTGGGAGACGGTGATAAACGCTGCTATGCAGAAGTACCCCAATCCCATGAACCCCAGCGTGATCGGAGTGGATGTTCTGGACAGAAACATTGACAGACAGGGCCGTCTCCACAGTAAAAGACTGCTCAGCACAGAGTGGGGTCTTCCATCCATCGTGAAATCCGTGAGTTTCCATACCCAAACACGGAAAATATCTTTAAAATTCAGGCAATTAAACATAAGTCCAGATATAGCTAGAGAGAGGTTAGGGCTTTCCATTTAGCAACCCGACCTCACCATGCAAGGCTATTTCTGTGCAAGGACCTTGTTCCTGACTAGAGCCGAGGAAAGTTCATGGCAGTGTGCCACAGCTCGTGCTGTACAGAACATGGTAGTACCATTTCTGTCATTACGCAGGTGTAATTCATGACACCGTGTGATGTAACTTTCCGTCTATGTGTCAGCTCAGTTCGAACCAGACGTTACTTAAATGTAGAGCAGTGACGGTGGTCTCAGAACTTGCGCAACACGTCATTTGAGTTCTCATGTTATCTTTGACTTTTTGAACTCTGTAATGAAAGGACTGCGCTGTCCGCTGCCTTCTATGTTCTTTTGTAAAAACTCGCCTGTCAGCTCCTGTTCTTTGACACTGACCCTTGCTCAGATATTGAGGATAGTGACTGATGTCCTCATGATTAGCCCTTTCAAAGCCAGTGAGTGACCACGTATTATTACAACATTTAATCAGTTTGTCTCAAAGCAAATCACTCTGTGTTTTGCGTATAAGTGATATTTGTCATGTAGATGTCTCCTGGTGTTGTCGGTTTACCTCTGTACTTCACTTTTGAGACAAAGAGCTGCTTTGCTGTAAAGACCTGATGGAAGCAGCAGCTGAAAAATCCCAGTACGAGTCAAGGTCGCTTCACAAACGCGTTATCAAAGAACACAGAAAACAAAGCAAAATAGGATGATTAATTGTGTTTTGCTTTTTAAACAGGAAATGATAATTAAAAAAGAAATTCTTTCTCTTTCTTTGTCTTCAGCTCATTGGAAATGCAAGGACATACACGTATGTTAAGGAGCAGTCAGTGGTGGATCCCAGAGAGAAGAGTTTTGAACTTCAGTCCACAAATGTGAGCATTAATCCATTTATTGAATGGATATTGAATTTAAAATTAGTCTGGCAGTTCATGTCGACTGGAGACAGCTGATTGAAGTGAGCTGCCAGCTAAGACTGGTGACAAATTTCACTTCTACCTGCTGTTATGTGAAGGATTTTTTTCTGCTTACCTTTTTTAAATTTTTTTTTACTGTGAATTACCCTTTTAAAACCTATTAAAACATGTTGTTTTGGATATCTAAAAACTAAAACAACCACACCCAGTTTAACCACAATCAGGTTTTGACATTAAATGGTCACAGTGCTATTGTGACACCTGTCTGATGGCTCTGTTTTGTTGTTGATACAACGGCTGCTCTGTATTTAGTACTTCTACATGATAACTAATCATTTGTAACATTTTCTCCCCAGATCACTTTCACAAACATGGTGTCTGTAGATGAAAGGTTAATCTACAAACCACATCCCGAAGATCCGGAGAAGTATGTTCTCACGTGGCATTACACTGAAGAACCCAGTTATCTTTGTAAACACTCTAAATTGTCAAGTGGTAACTTTTGGCTTTCATGTCTCTTCAAACCCTGTCTTTTCTAGAACAATACTGACTCAAGAAGCTATCATCTCTGTGCAAGGGGTCAGTCTCAGCAGTTATCTGGAAGGAGTTATGGCCAGTACCATCTCAGCTAATGCTGGAAAGGTAACATATCAATTAAAAAAAAAAGAAGAAAGCTTTTTAAAGGTCTTGCACATGAAAAGATTTATTTGTTTTGTCAAAGCATATGTTTTTTTCCGAAATAGGCAAATCTTAACAGGTAATGGCATAAAAAAGTATGGGGAAAAACAAAAACACTGTCATTTAAAGGACTTTTTAAAGTCCTGAAGTATAGACAGATTAGCCTGCATCTCACTTGAAAACTGTGTAAACGACAATCATTAATAAGGAAATGAAATACTAAAAATGAATGCAGCCAGTGAGACTTCTGTTAATTGGATTTGCATGATGTCTGCACCTCGCATTCATTCCAAATGAATAACGTGTGAGGTGAACTGTCCTTTTAATTGATTTCTTAATCATTCTCTGAATTTATTCTCTCTTTTTCTGCTCAATTCATTCAATGTTTAATTTTGACCTCGACCAGGGCCGTGAAGCCATGGAATGGGTCATCAGGCGACTGAATGCAGAAATCGAGGAACTTGCAGCCACAGCACGCGGGACCATTCGTGCCCCAATGGCTGCTGTGGCCACGGAGAAATGACACCTACCTCTAGTTCAGAGGAGTCTGAGAGACACTGCACATCTGTACAACCAGCATCCTGCTATGATGCTCTGCTGCTGTTATGGTGCTCTGGGTTTTCTGTATTATTTAAGGGTACTCTCATATTCTTTATCTACATTAGATACACCTGTGTTCAAAGCAGCAGAATGCAGCATAAAAGGTTTCTGTTGAATGTTTCCAGCGTGGGACTGCAGTGACTGGAAACTCAAAGGTGAAGAGTGGGTAGCATACTCAGGGACAAGCTTAAACACCTCTGTCATGTATGGGTTCGGAGGCATGTAGCTTTTGCCAAATGGCTTCAGAGGCACTGGATGAACCAGTAACACAAAAAGAAGTGCCAAAGCCGAAACTGCATTTTTGTCCAAGCTCTTACTCGTACCTTTTGCCAGCTCTTCTTTCAGAATGTCAGAGGGTCATTTCTGGTATGAACCATTTCTACATGTAAAAAAAACAAAAAAAAAACACAAGAAGCATCAAGACATATGAATGCTTTTATTGCGATAAGAAGGCATAAAGCAGTTTGTCATGACAGGGATCATATGCTTTGTACGTGAAGTATAGATGTAAAAGACTACATTAGACAGATGGGTTAACCACTTGTGAAGTTTATTTGTGCATCGGAGACATCTCAACATTATTATAATTGTTATTGTTATTATTATTATTTAATGAGGGACCTCAGTAATATCAAGAATTTCTGTACCAGGTATCATCCAAAGCCTGATCCTAAAATGATTGTTGTACATATTTTTGTTTAGGTATTTAAATTTCAAGAGGGGATCAATGTTCTTGCCATATTTATGTTTTTGAAGTAACACGAAGGCCTTCTCAAATGCTGAATTTCTGTAACATAGTCATGAGTCTGTCTGATGTGAATTTTAAATTATGTGCTGAACCTAGACCAGTTTCCTGACCTTGTGCAGTTTTATCAGCACCGTATTCTGTTGCTGTTCGTTTCACTGTAAAAGCCTTTTCAGAGGATTAGGAAACAATGCATTTGTGAAAGCCGACGCAGATATAACTGCTTTACTGGTTACACTGTATTTGAGAGGGTCTTCTTGGGTAAAGAGTATGCACTAGTTTCTTTAATATACCTATATATATATATATATATATATATTTTAACCTGTATCAGGAGTATTTATTTAGAAAAATTGTTTTGTTTTGGATGAATGAGTCATGAGCTTTGGAGAACATTTAAAAGTGTCACATGCTACATAAAAAAATGTTATGTAGTTTTGTCTGGGTGCCTGTGAAACTTCTCTGGTTGAACACAGAACATGGCAATAAAATAAGCATTTTAACCTGGTATGCTGAAGCACTGTGTCAGTAATTCGGAAAATCAAGTTCACCTTAAAACAAATGAAGGGTTCAATTCAATTCCAATTCAATTATAGTTATATAGCGTCTATTACAACACAAGTTGTCTCTAGGATCTTTCCAGAGACCCAGAACATGACCCCCGAGCAATTATTACATAAACAACTGCAGGTAAAAACTTCCCTAGTGGAAGAAAAACCTTAAGCCAAACAGTGGCAAGGAAAAACTCCCCTTTAAGAGGGAAGAAACCTTGAGCAGGACCTGGATCATAAGGGGGGACCCTCCTGCCGATGTGTGTGTGTGTGTGTGTGTGTATACATGTATATATGTGTGTATATATATATATATATATATATATATATATATATATATATATATATATATATATATATATATACATACATACATACATACATACATATTTACACACACATATATATATATATATATATATACATACATACATATATACATGTAGGTCTTAGTAATGTATCAGATATGACACAACTGGCATGATAGGTTTAACACAGATTGGATGTTTATCCATTTCAGGAGTGTAGAATGAACAATGTGAAACGTTTTATTATCATTATTCTGTTAAAGTTGTGTTTTGGTCATCTTTTAAAGTTTTACTAAAGACACAATCATTCATTACTTTTACAGTCAAAACTTTACATAATGGGTAATATAAGAAGCTTTGAAAATGTAAAATGTTATCATAAATCATACCACATATCCATCCTTTTCACCTTCTAGTTTGCAAAATATAGAGTTGTCAAGGTCACATTACAGCCCTGATAAATTAGGATGATTATTTTGCCTTTACATTTATTACAAAGTTTAACTTTACAAAAGGTTCACATATTCCAATAACTCATGAAAATGAACGCCTAAACAATAAAAAGCCAAAATGTCAGATCCAATCGACATCTTTATCCTACAAGATTTTATAACAAGGTTTTGAGACCGATCTTTATAATAAATATAACATTAATTTATGGTTAGTGACTGAATTAGATTAATGGTTTAAACAAATCCGTACGTACTTAACATGTTACGAAACGTGTTTTTTATTTATTAATTTTTGCTTATTTTGGTCTCCGTAGATACAAGATTATGTATTTAGCCTTCTTTGTCTATAAATATTATTTATTTAATTATAATACGTTTCAAGCGATATATATTAGTGGATTTGTGTACATGACGTAATTCTACTTCCGTTGTGTCTTCTCAGGCAGCCAATCGCGTTTGAGTACGGAGCATTCTCTCAGCCAATCCGAGCCGTTGGTTTATTTAAAGGTTTAACAGAGGGACGTTTGAAATCGAGCAGGCAGAGTTGCAGGTTCGCTCGTATTTAAAGTTGGAGTTTTATTTATGTAACGTGGCTGGAATTGTGTGACTCGTGTTTACCACACCACAGCTGTCGAAACGTCTTTTGTAAAATTGTTTTTTTTTTTTTTTTAAATCACCGTCCTGTTGCGCGTCGACGTTGGGTTTGAATGCAGTTAGCCAGAAAAGTACCCGGCCGACGTAGCCGCTAACGCGCAACGCTCCCGCGAGCTGCTTTAATCCCGGATAAATTATCAACGTGTCGTTGGTACTCCCGGCGACGGTGCAATACTGTATTTAGGTAAGACATGTCATCTCATGACTAACATTTGAATGTGTAGAAACGGCACGAAAGTGAATATGATCTCGTCAGAACTCGGGTACTGTTGCTGCTAAGCTAACAAGCTTTCGCCCACAAATGTTAAACTTTAAAACATGACGATTTAGTTTGTTTCAACTCTGTGTTATAGTTTATAGAACCAAACGCCATCGTAAATGCTTATAAGTTACAAGCTGACATTAAATGAACCCGTTTGTGTGTGCTGTTGTGGTAAAAGCACATTTTAGCAAGGCAGCGGTTTTCCTGAACAGGTTTGATTGACTGGGATATTTTTAATTTCCTTCCCAGAATATGGATCCTTCTGGCAGCCTCAAGGTGAATAAGGGTATGAAACTTCAGATGCCTGATGTGAAGGTAATTTACAGTATTCCAGCAAAGCTGAAAAGTCACAACTTTTAGTTTTATATACTGAAATGGGCTTGTTTTGCCTTTTTGCTTCTGTAAATATGAAGTGATCTGTCCTGAAGAATCTCGTGTGTGTGTGTGTGTGTGTGTGTGTGTGTGTGTGTGTGTGTGTGTGTGTGTGTGTGTGTGTGTGTGTGTGTGTGTGTGTACACTAAATTCAGAAATGTACATTTACAAATGCGTCCGTGGGTAGAGGCTATAACATGTGTTTCAGAATAACAGAGGTTAAGAAAAAATATGTAATTTTCACTTCAGGACAGAAATCTTTTCCACCTTTTTCGAAGTAAAATGATCTGAATTTACCCTGTTTGTGAAGAGTAAACCGGTACACTTAAACTGACGTGGTTATAACTGCATCAGCAAATTGTAACATGCATGGTTTTATTTATTCCTCCCTACACAATATCGAGGTCATTGATATAGTTGCAATGTGACTTAATCATATCATGCACATTTTATCTTTGCTTCCTCCAATTTATGTAAAATGGCTTTAAATTCCACTTTGTGTTTCGAATACTTGATGTCTTTTCGTTTGCAGACAAATAGGGATGGACCGAAGCGGATTCCCCTGTCTCAGCCTTCACAAATTTTTCAGAAGGCTGTTGTCACACCTACTCAGCATCAGAGGGTCCTTGGCGTGTCAAACGGACCCCAGCGTGTTCAGCGGCCTGTCAGCCACCAGAAACCGGTATCCCATGTCTCTTTTGCTGCGAAGTCCACACACCCTGCAGACCAGAATGTCAACCCATCACCACTTTCCAAA
Organism: Xenentodon cancila; assembly: GCA_014839995.1. Lineage (NCBI taxonomy): Eukaryota > Metazoa > Chordata > Actinopteri > Beloniformes > Belonidae > Xenentodon > Xenentodon cancila. The sequence continues at coordinate 22,470,412 of CM026203.1, read as the reverse complement.
CCTGCTTCCCAGCAAAACCAGCCAAGGACGCATGTTCCCACTGTGAAACCTGAATCAGAAAAGCCATCAGAATCCACAAAGTTAGAAAAGGCATCAAGTAAGCAAGCCTCTTAGCAATTCAAATTAATTCAGTTTGTTTTAGATGCTGAAATTTACTGCTTGTTTTCTTTTCTTAGACAAACCAGCCAAGTCTGATCATGCCTCTGCATCAAAGTATGTTGAGTGCACTTTATCTAACTCCAAGAACCATTTATAAACTGTTGATTTCAAGATTGCTCTAACGGCGCGGTGGTGTTCTCACACAGGCAGCGATGGAGCTTGGAAAATTTTGACATTGGCCGTCCCTTGGGGAAAGGCAAGTTCGGCAATGTCTACTTGGCCAGAGAGCGACAAACAAAATTCATATTAGCCCTGAAGGTGCTCTTCAAGAAGCAGCTAGAGAAGGCTGGAGTGGAGCACCAGCTGAGGAGAGAGGTGGAGATCCAGTCTCATCTCAGGTAAAATGTTGTTGATGTTGTCTTTTTATATCAGCTGGAAATGTCTGAAATTAAATGTTGCTGTAAACTCTTCTTTACAAGTGAATGAACGGCTGACTGAATGTGTGTTAAGCTGAAAGGATAACCTGCATGAAGGGGGGGTTTATTTCAGGTCTGTATAGTTGGGCTGCAGTAATTGTAGAACAAGTGTTTTATTTTTTTTTTCTTCAACTGTAAGTTGACTGGGTCTTGGTTCCACTGCTGACCATTATATGGGTAATGTAAATATTGCGCAGTACAGCGACAGTAATGGTCAGATTGAGTTTTATTGTGGTTGATAAACTAATTTCTTAAAAAAAAAACTGCTTAAGGTAAGTTGTCAAATGAAAATGAACTTTTCTTACGATGTTGGTTTGACGTCTGTGCAGTACAAGTCTCATCCCTGCTTGGATGGATTCCAATCCAAGCTTGATGTTTTAATGGATGAATTGTTTAAAGCCTTCAACCATAATGTCAAACCAATATTTGTCCACTTTGGCTGTTCTGATGTGCCATGTTTTGCAAAGCAACAACGCCAAGAAAATCTGCTTCAGTGCTTTTCTTGTTTTCATCCAGTTTTACTTTCTTGAACTGAAATATGAAAGAGGTGATGCTGTCATGTATTTTCCCAAATTATCTAGATTTTCGGCGCCAGATATCTGCTCACACCTGAATGTTTTACTTGGATTTACTTTAGATGCGTCTATACCTTCATCTTTTCTCCTGTAAGAAGCAGCTTAGCCATTTGGTGTCTTCATGTTTTAATCAGATTTTGCTCTGTTCAAAATTGTACAATGACAGAATTTTGAAGAATAATCCTCTGCATGTGTGCTCTACAGGCATCCTAATATCCTGCGCCTCTATGGCTACTTTCATGATACTTCTCGTGTTTATCTCATCCTTGAGTTTGCGCCCAAAGGTGAGCTGTACAGCGAGCTGCAGCGCTGCGGAAGTTTTCCTGAAGATAGAAGTGCCACCGTAAGTTAATTTTTTATTTATTTATTTATTTTTTTTGAGTACTTGTTTTAAAAACTGACAAGATTACGAGGTGGTGCATTCCTAACACTTGGTGCTTCACGTGTGGTGCTAGTACATCATGGAGCTGGCAGATGCCCTCAACTATTGTCACACCAAGAAGGTGATTCACAGAGACATTAAACCAGAAAACCTGCTGCTGGGAGCCAACGGGGAGCTAAAGATTGCAGACTTTGGCTGGTCTGTTCACACTCCATCTTCCAGGTAGGTTCATACACTTGATCTAGCTCCTGCAGTTCTCTTGTTTGAGTTCCGTCTGCTGACACATTAGTGCATTATACAGTACCTATATTTTGTCAATTCCGTACAGGAGGTCAACTCTGTGCGGAACACTTGACTACCTGCCTCCAGAGATGATTGAGGGGAAAACTCATGATGAGAAAGTGGATCTGTGGAGTCTAGGTGTCCTTTGCTACGAATTCTTGGTTGGAAAACCTCCATTTGAAGCAAAAACTCATGATGAGACTTACCACAGGATTTCAAGGGTATGAGCCTCAACTGGTATAGAAACATAGCATGAAATACAGTCCTGGTTTTGTCTTTAATGCTCCAAGCTCTTGGATTTTATGTGTCTGATCTCACAATTGAACTTTCTCTGTGTCTCTTGACTGGATGTTTAGTGCTGGACTTTAGTCTAGACATTGGGATTTGGGAAATGTGGCTGCTCACATAAGGAAACAAAAATCAGCTTTTGTTTTAAAACACTTAAGTTTGGACTCTTATTATACAATTTGGCAACACAACCATGTGCCACAGTAAAACATTTTACCAATTTAGGAGACTGGGGTTGCTTCTTTTTCTTGTCTCCTCCGTCGTCAATTATGTTTCCAGTTGAGATCTGCACTGAGGTTTTTGTAGGATGGCTGCTGCACTGCAACTTTTCTCATGGATGTTTTTTTTCTTTATTTTTCTCAGGTGGAGTACACTTACCCTGCACATACCTCCATCAGTGCTGGAGCTAAAGATTTGGTTGCCAGGCTGCTGAAGCACAATCCCATGCACAGACTGCCCATCCAGGGAGTTCTGTCCCACCCCTGGGTCCTCGAGCACTCCTCCAAGAAGCCTACAACTCTGAATAACGGAGAGCCCAGCCAGTAAGTGCTCTTCAGACATCAGAGTATTTCAGAATGCCAGTAGTTTTACGCATTGGAGCATGTTTGTCAACATGCAGCTGGTTTCTGAGAACCTGCTACTGTTTCTATAAAAAATAACTTCATAGTTTTTTGTTTGTTTGTTTTTTTTTCCCCCAGCAGATTCCTTGAGCCGCCTTGTTTATAAATGTTTTTGTTCTTATCCTTTTTTTTGAATTTCTTCTTACCATTGGCATTCTTTTGCCTGTAAATATTTCACCGTTGTTGCATAATTATGAACATTTTATTGATGTTGTTGTGAAATGCCATTACTTGAAATAGCAAATAAATTAATTTTCATGGAATATATCACTTTGGTGTCGACCACAGTGTGTTTATCAGATGGTTATATGTGATCATGTTTGCATTTCAGTCTCTTGTAAACTTGTCAAACCTAAACTTTGCACTAATGATCTATCAAGTTTCAGTACCGTTTCATTCATTACGGATGTGTGATCAGCAGAGGGCGCTAGAAAACCGTTGGAAATCAATCCATGTAACTGGTTTTGGAGAATTAAAGTTATTTTGTCAATACAATAAATTGAACTGTAAATACTTTTTTCTTGTGAGTGCGTCTGTACAAGCTACTAACATGTTAAATGAAGTCTGAGGTCGGTGTGGATAAGTGGTCTCGTGGGAAACTTGTATTGGTCTCGTGGGAAACTTGTATTGTATGAGGTGTAGTTTCCCCTCTAATCCGCCAGGAGGCGCCATACGATCATATTAGGCAAATGATGTCACCTTCAAAGGAGGAAATTTTGGCTTTATGACTCTACTGTCAAATTTTTTTTTTTTTTTTTTTTTTTTTTTTTCTCTCTCACTTCCTGGTGGTGTCTTTCTGTGGACGGATAACCGAAAATCTTGATTTTGGTTAATCCTTTTTTTCTTTTTTTTTTTTTTTTTTTAGATATTTTGAATAAAATACAAACGTTAATCCTTTCAAGCCGATAAGGTATAAAACGGCCACCCCAACCGTGGACTGTATTTATTTTATTTTTTTTGCAGTTGTTGCCTGCACGCGCATCAGGCCTTCTGCACAGATGGACGCCTACAGCGAAAAATCTGTCAAAACGCTCGCGTTATTTGTTCATGCCAGATTGCGCAGCGGAAAGGATGCATGCTGTGTCTTTTTTCGCTCCCTTTTTATTTTCTTTCTGCAACTACAAGTCTGGATTCAAAACAGCCTAATCTGATGCTGAGTGGGCTGAGAATGACTCTTCTCTGATACACACACACAAACTTGCCTTGTACTGTGAAATTACTGGCCTGCACTGCCTGTGTCACTTAACTTAAATTTCGATAAGAAAAAAAAAAAAGACTGCGATTATTCGACATTTTGTGTTTTTATTACAGAGAAAAAAAATACATGATCTGACCGTTTTTCGTTTTACATAAAACCACACACATTTTTACAATATAATTTCACTTATTTCTTTATTCTTTAATATTTATTTCACAATATATGATAACGACTTTGAGATATACATTCCATCTTTTTGAAACCACAATAACACACTACACATACTGTTTTTTTTTTTTTTATTATAACATTTCCACAGGACCCATTGGATTGCACAGAATGAAAAATGTCTGTATGCACATTTTCCTCTTAAATAATCTCAGTATTTCTTTTTCATTTTTCTTTATTTTACTTTTCAGACACCGAATTTTAAAGACATGAGTCTCACACTGATTTCAGAAAGACAGGCCACGTTGTTTTCTAAATGCATTACGTTAAAACTGAGTGTGCAGTATTTCACTTTTAGGGGTCCCCATCTAGAGAGAATCTGCGCCGTGGTGAAGGGGCTGGACGTTACAGGAAGGGGGGCGGCGGCGGCCCGTGAAGGCATTTACGCGTCGAAATTTTGTGGGCTTTTTGCACTTCTCAATTCCATTTTGTTCTGTTTAGAAATATCATACATTCAATGCATAGTTTGTATAGCTGCTTTTGTTCAGACATGTTGCATTTCTAGAACTTTATCGGGCAAATTTCCACATCTCTTTATTTCTAAGGAAACCTCACTGTTCGTTAACTTATTCTAAATGCAGTCACGGTTTTTTTTTTGTGTCAATGACTATTGCCATTGTCTCATTTTGTCTCACTTGTTCACTTATTTTAAATTGTAGGTGTAAATGACATTTTCGTTAACTATTTCTCCCATTTTAAGTAAGCGTACATCTTATATCATTAAATCACGTCGCGTCCGACCACCACAAACTCAAGCATTATGAAGTGAAGTCTCGTGTGGGGAATGCGCCACAGGGGCCAAGAAAAGGCGAAACTGCCCTTTTTGCAACTGTTTTAAGGTCAATATTGTAAACGTCCACTCCACTGGAAAATATGAATATGTACTCGTGTTCGCATATTTATACAACGTGTCTGTATGGTGTTTTGTTGCTTATTTAGATCCCATCACTGCCACCGACTGTGTGTGTGTGTGTGTGTGTGTGTGTGTGTGTGTGAATCGATGCAAGAAGTGCATGGCTGCGAAAGTGTCCGTGCGTGCTTTTACGCACGGGTTTTAAGCAGAGAGGCAGCGCAGGCCGCGTGTTTGAATGTTTTCACTAAATGGGGATTTGCACTTATAACATCTAGCTCCAGCAATGGCTTGCATCTACTCTTCTATGTTATATCTGAAAGCCTCTATGAGCCCCTCCATTGAGTGGATGAAACCAGATATGCTGCATATACCGCCTATTACGAAGATGGACACGTCAAAGAAGACCTGGTGCCATTGCAGCTTTCTCCACAACAGCTTGAGGTGGAAGATGCTGGGAAGCAGAAAGCAGAGGCCTGCGCCCGTCAGGCTGCCGGTGAGACCCATGAGGAGCGCGAAATGCGGCACGTAGATGGCCATGAGCAAGGTGAACACAACAAGGCTGCACCGGAGAGTCAGTCCCCAGGACTTTAGGCGTCCGTCGCCTCCGTAGCAGTCTGGAAAATACGCTTGTGCTCCATCCTGGAAGAAGGTCTTCTCTAATACCTCGACGGCGGCGAAAAACGGCAACGGATACGACAGCAAAGCTTTGGCTACGAGAAAGATATTGACGACGGCTCGAATGGTCGGGGGGAGGTTGTCTGTGATGACCTCCTTGGTTTCGTCTGCCCAGGTCAGGTAGGCCACCAGGGCGAAAAGCCCCTTGAGGATGCAGGCAGCGATGTGAGTCCATTTCATCATGCAGTGGAACTCGCTGGGTTTATGCATGTTTCCCTCCAGGGATGGCAGGAAGATCTGCGAGGTGTAGCTGAACACGATAATTCCAATGGAGATGGGGAACTTCTTGACGTCAATGTAAAACTTGACCTTGTCCCAGGCCCAGTCCCTCGCCCTGGAGAGGCAGTACGCGATCACCAGGACGTTGATAACGAAATGGGCCAGCGTGCACAGCAGGCTGAACTTTGACACGGCTTTCAGGTTCTTGAGGAAGGCGCAGGGGAGGAGGGCGGCGGTGGCGATGATGGCCCACGACTTCTGCGAGATCGGCATGTTGGGAAAGCTGTTGTACATGAGATTACCGCTGACCACCACGTACAGGATGCAGGTCATGACCAGCTCTATGATTTGGGCTACATTCACGACATGGCCACCTAAAGACGGGAATCTGGGCGCGCAGCAGGCGTTGGCAATGTCCACATAGGAGTCCCTCACACGCACGAGCTGCCCGTCTTCGTCCTCCTCGTACAGGCAGGCGATGAGGATTTTCCCCGTGTAGCAGCACACCACAGCAGCGAAAATAATGAGAAAGAGTCCGAGGTATCCTCCGTGCAGGATGGCATAGGGCAGCCCGAGAACAAACATCCCCTGAAGACAAGAAAGAGAGTAAAATGCGTTATTGCGTTAACGCCAACAGTGGTGGCCATGAGGAAGCAATATAAACAATATTGACTGTATGAAAAATCCTATTTTTATTTATTAATTCTTTTCTAAGCAGTCGAGTCATGTTCCAACGTGGGCTGGGGTGGCTCGGCGTCACTCCCCGTTTTTCCACATTGTGGGTTTTCCACTTCCCTTTGAGCGCATCCACCCGCTTCTGACGTCATCACGAGCTGGAGGAGACACAATGTGACGTCAGGATGTCCGCCGTGACCGCAGCCCCAAAAAGGTAGAAAAAAGGACTGCGTCTTGGGATTTTTTTGACGCATAGCCTCTCTTGCATCTCTCGAGTGAAGGACAGGATCGCGTATCTAAACGATTTAATGTGCGTTTGCAGCTTTTTTTGTTTGTCTTAGGAAAACTTAGTGCAATAAGACATACATCTTCCTAACTTGTCTAAAAAAAAAAAGCCATACCTGTGCGTCATAAACCTCTTTAATAAACTTCATCATCCAATATAGCCTGACTCCTCAAGTTAACCTCTGGAGCGATAAGAATTTAGCATTTCACACATCTAAACTTTGGAAAAAATGTTATTCCTCATGGACATGCAGAGTAAAACATTTATCAGGGACTTGCATCGGTGACACTGGACATCACAGACAAAGAATGTGTGCGTTTTGGGGAGGGAGGTGGAGGGAGCACAGCACATCAAGTAGACCTCCGTCTTTTTCATCACAAAATAAATGTAAAATATCTACAAATGTCTGATCAGGAGTAGAATACAAGCGCAGTAGTTGAGAACACTTTGCTTTATGGAAATTATTAGTCAAAAATAATCGGGCCTATTGTGAAAAAGAAAAGTTGATCTAAAGCGACAAAGCGCTGCAGTTGTTGGTTTGTCCGTGGATATTTGAAAGCACATCTTAAGTGGGCGCAGGTGTGCTTTTATCTCAGATTTCACAGTTGCTCGGAAGGATGCTCAGCCAATTAGAGTCGCGCACCTCAGCCTCCCGACTACAGTCCGCGCTGCGCGTTTTTACCTGGATTGCGTTCGTGACGTTCCAGCCCGCCTCCCATGCGGTGATTTTTGGTCTGTCTTCAGTCAACCCGCCGTTCGGACCCACGTCCTTCGAGTCGGAGTGCGGTGGCCCGGTGCCGTCCCGTTGGTAGTGGCTGTCCCCATCCAGTGCGCCTCCGTCTCCTTCCCCCTCTCCACCGGTCTCGTCGGACGTCAGTATGTCCATCTGCATGCCTTGCCGATGGTCGTAGTCCAGGTCGTCGCAGGCGGCAAAGCCCAGACCCTCCTCGTCTGTGGCGGCCTGGAACCCCATCCTGGCGAACATGCCACTCACCTTTGCCTGGGATTTGTTGGACACAGCCGTAGCTGCATTTGAGAGTTTATTAGAGAGCTTGCCTCTGATTAACGTCGCCATTTTGCTCCTCCGCTGACTCTAGACTGTCTGCTGCTTAATTAGTGTTTTCTCTCCTCCAGCAAGTAATAAAAAAAGAGGCTACTTTGGATTGCAGCTTCTTATTCTCTGCATGAGATAAAGCCACGAGGAAAAAGCTCAAGTTTTGTTTGAAGACACCGTCGGTTTTCAGTTGCTATCTCCACTTCTTGTTCAGTCTGCGGCTGGTGTGCGTGACTATCCCCAGGTACATGTCACCTTCAGACACCGTTGCTCTGTTTCTGCATCTTGGCTCTGCGCTCTGATGCTCGACGAGTAGCGCACCTATTCAGACCCCTAGGCTTTTCAGCACGTGTGCGCAAAAGCTTTACGCACGGCAGGAAAACAACAGAAAAAAAAAGAAAAAAAGAGAGCCACAGGTTCCTGCAGGGCCCCTATTATCACTTCTGGGTTACGAGATGCCAGGCAGCGTTTCCTAGAGTTACTCGTCGGTGTTCAGGTGCCTTTACTGATGCCAATGCGGTACCGTGGAGCCCGGCGGGGGAGGCAGGGAGGAGACACGTGTCCTCATCAGCCTGGCTACGTCTTCAGCCCTCCCAGAGCCCCGCCAGGAGAAAACGGGATAGATTTGCTGCATTTCTAGGGGAGGTGCTTGCAGTAACCCCACCACCCCTTCCCCAACCCAAAATCTATAATACCTCATTCAAACATCCAATGACATTCCGGGGGCCTCGATTCTTGCATAACTTTACGCTTATAAAAGGAGGTTGAAATTTCACGAAACCCCAAGTTCTTTGGACCAGATTATATAACATCCCAATCAAGGATCTGCCAGTTATACATGCAATGCTGTACCAGATAATCTTTTAGAAGAGAAGAGGACGTGGAGCATCACATCTTCTGGGATTACTACGTACATCGGGTTCAATAACAGCGTTGGGTTTGTTGATTGACAGGAAAAAATATTTAAAGACATTTCACTAAATTTTGGTAAGATATAGAAATCGAGATGTCCCACATTTCACTTTACAAAATGCATCTTTTTAAAAAAAAAAAAATTTTTTTCTGTGTATAAGTTGACTTAAAACGTTCATCATATTCCACCAGCTCAAGTGTCCATTCAGGAAGCGCGTTCATCCATCCATTCATTCATGACTGTGACTGTGAGCGTTCCGTGGAAACGATGCGACAGTCTGACCCGTGGCGGTGTCCCCGTTGAGAAAAAATACAAGCGAATGCTACATTTTCTGATTATAACATTGAAAATACAAAAACTTTGAAAGATAATATACCATCTTTATTTCAGTTTGATTTCGAAAGCCTGCGGTCCTGATTTCTAATCTCAGTCGAGAGTTTTTGTGACATTTTCCATATAATCAAACCATATATATATATATATATATATATATATATATATATATATATATATATATATATATATATATATATATATATATATATATATATATAGTGTTAATGAATTTTGGTGATTCGGCTTGTTTGTCACAGCTTATTGGTAAAGACACTTTAATTGGAATCTCTTTTTTCCATTTCTCATGATGTTGCTTGAACTAATTAGTTGTAAAGACCCACATAACTGTACACAGTTTGTTGACATTGCCTTGTCAGTAGTAGTCTGTGCCCGCCATGTTCATGTTTCCTCAGGCTGAGGCATCACACTGCTTCTCCATGATACAAAGCTGCGGCCTGGTCGGCTCCACGCACGGAAACAGCCTGGACTGACATGCAGTAAGTGATGCGTGATGCAGTAGTTTGAGCTTTAATCAAAATAAAAACGACCTATGAAAGGGCTGAGTCTGGTTTATTGAATCATATGTAACCTGATACAAACCAGTGTTGCAACGGCACACGAAAAAATAAAGGAAGATCGAAACTGCATGTTCTATGTTTTGTTAATATTAAAATTATTCTCCACCGGTGCGGCTATTTGAAAATAAAATATTGCTTTATCTGGATTTTTAAAACTGAACTGTATAAGTTAACGCATTTGTCTCGGATTCAATTTTTAAAAGAGCTACACAGCAACAACGGAAAAACCGCACGAATGCGTTTCTTTTTTAAATTGTTTACTTAAAAAAAAAAACTAAGCTTAGATAATTGAATGAGTTTCAGATAAAGCCACCTAAAGCCAAACTGCATCGCGGGGATCTCACTGACTCCCGCTCAGATGGGAGTTCAGGCCGAGCAGTATCAGGCCTGGGCATCACTGTAAAACCCACTAACACGAGGCCAATAAATCGCTTGCACGGATGCGCTCGTGCTTTGCACGTCCTTTGTTTGTCTCTCTCTTTCTCTTTTTTTTCCCCTTTCAAATTTTCAGTCGTGGGGACGAAAACGGCTGCTTTCTGTGCCCTGAATGAAACAGTTAATGACAGACGCTGTTATCAGCGTGCTGCAGACCTCCTCTGATCTGCGCTGTGCGCTGTCTGATGGAGTGTGTTGCAAGATGAAAAGAGCAGCCCTGACACTACCAGCCATGAGGTTAAAGCAGCTTCGCATCTTTACACGACCTGCTGTCATAATAATAATAATAATAATAATAATGATACTACTACTACTAATAATAAATATAATGATAATAATAATATTAATGATAATGATAATGAAAATGATAATAATGATGATGATGACAGGTAGGAATGGAAGGTATTTGATTTATTTATCATTAATTTATGATGCAGCACACACGTACAAATACTGGAAAACACACAATAGATAGTGATTCAAAGCATCTCTTAACTCCTTTAAGAAAATGTGGATTTTAGGTTATACACACAAACATATAACATTTTTCATTTGTATTTATTTATTTTACTTGGTCCATAACTTTTAAAGTCGGGGATGTTTTCCATGCATGAAGGTGACAGTGTCAGCATTTGCAATAAAACGTTGGAGGGGCTACTGATGTGTTCGAGTTTCATCGTTCTTCAGCAAAGAGGAGGGAGGTGATGATTCCAGTTTATCACCCATCCCAAGAGTCACTAGAGGGTCAGGGTGCCACATCCCAAGAGGATTCTCAGATATGACCAATCAAAGCTCTTCATCTGTGTTATCCTGTTGCCTTTGTGTTTGACCCACATCTCCAACGTCCTTCCTTTTTAATTTTTCTTTTGTGATAGAAAAGACACATCCAAAATGACGTTGTGTGGTCACAGTTCGACTTCAAATCTATTTCCTGCCATACTCACCCCTCACTATACACGCATTTTCCATCCTCCTCTCCTCCCTTACTCCTCCATGGATCTCAGGCCACCCACCCCCACCCCGCTCCTCTTTTTCGCATTACACACATGGGTGAGCTGGCACAAGATGTAGCCCCCCCCCCCCCCCCCCCCCCCCCCAATCGCTAGCGTATCCCCCATGTGACTCCCTATAACAACGCCAGTCAAAACATTATTTGCGATTTCCTGGGGAGAAAGGTTTAATGAATAAAGAACTGGACAAAGGTGGCTTCTCCTGAAAAATATGAGCTATAACGACAGAAAAAAATCATGTTACACACACATGCATATATATATATATATATATATATATATATATATATATATATATATATATATATATATATATATATATATATATATATATATATATATATATATATATATATATCTGTGTGTGTGTGTGTGTGTGTGTGTGTGTGTGTGTATGTATGTATGTATGTATTTGTGTGGATTTGTGTGAATTTATAGCTCCTTTATTTGTTCCCTTCACCTCATCTGAAATGTTTTCAGTGAGACAGATAGTGATGTATGAGTGGTTAAAATGTCTGGAAAGTAAAGCACTCATCCTTCGCTACATTACCTGCCATTTAACCCCTGATTGTCTGGCTCCCGCGTCTGTCAGTGAGGCAGAAAATAACATCAACACTCATCAATAGAGAAGGGATGATGAAAAGGCACTCTGTGCTCTCTCGGGACTATAGAACAGGGAAATTAGCCGGCATCAGGCTAATCAGAGGACCTCAGAGTCCATTAACATTTGCATCACAATTACAGGTAGTAGCCTACACTGTCTGTGTGGTTTCACGTGAGCAATACGGGGGGAAACAACCAGGCTTCAAAAAGTCCAGATTTCAGCACCATGGACAGAGTTTGGTTGCATCGACGCAGCATAGTCGAGGAAAAACCAAAGGTGGAAATGTTCAAGTTCAGAGGTACAGTCGCTTTATTTTAAGAACAAAGTGTTTTCTTTGATCGGGACGTTTCAGGTCTGATTAAATCACTCAGTTGTTGGAGACATTAGCCCTGTTGTTACAATGATTTGGGACCAAACCAGAGAGGTTTGATGACTTGACGACTCTTGTTAAGTCATCATGCCGGGTTTCGGCAACACCTTAAAACCGAAACATTAATAAAACAAAACCAGTCGCTAGTCCGGAAAAGAGTAAGATATTAGTGATTCAACAGGGTTTTCTGTACCTAGGAGCTTCTTGTCGACATGCATCTTTACGACAAAATGATAACTGAGAGCAGCTTGTGATCCAGACATTATCATATTCTTTTCTCCCTCACAATGCTGCAACGGAGCCATCAGGCAATCACGTCAGCCGCCCACTTCCACAGTCAAATCCAGGTGGCCCGCAGTAGTAAACCACTAAGAGCCTTTTCATTACACATAATTTGGCTGTTTAATGGTTTATTATGGGCTCCCGAGAGACTTCTGCGGAGAGTGGTTGCATTAGTCCTGCTTGGCGGCTTCTGCACGCACGAAAACAAAGACAAATGGCACAAAGAATTCTCCGCTAAGTCATCATGCCGGGTTTCGGCAACACCTTAAAACCGAAACATTAATAAAACAAAACCAGTCGCTAGTCCGGAAAAGAGTAAGATATTAGTGATTCAACAGGGTTTTCTGTACCTAGGAGCTTCTTGTCGACATGCATCTTTACGACAAAATGATAACTGAGAGCAGCTTGTGATCCAGACATTATCATATTCTTTTCTCCCTCACAATGCTGCACGGAGCCATCAGGCAATCACGTCAGCCGCCCACTTCCACAGTCAAATCCAGGTGGCCCGCAGTAGTAAACCACTAAGAGCCTTTTCATTACACATAATTTGGCTGTTTAATGGTTTATTATGGGCTCCCGAGAGACTTCTGCGGAGAGTGGTTGCATTAGTCCTGCTTGGCGGCTTCTGCACGCACGAAAACAAAGACAAATGGCACAAAGAATTACTCCTATCTATCTATCTATCTATCTATCTATCTATCTATCTATCTATCTATCTATCTATCTATCTATCTATCTATCTATCTATCTATCTATCTATCTATCTATCTATCTATCTATCTATCTATCTATCTATCTATCTATCTATCTATCTATCTATCTATCTATCTATCTATCTATCTATCTATCTATCTATCTATCTATCTATCTATCTATCTATCTATCTATCTATCTATCTATCTATCTATCTATCTATCTATCTATCTATCTATCTATCTATCTATCTATCTATCTATCTATCTATCTATCTATCTATCTATCTATCTATCTATCTATCTATCTGTGATAAAATCGGACTATCAGGAGTATATAATTTTTTTTCCCTCACTGCCGTTCAGCTTTGGATATGAAACTCTCCCCAGACACCGTTTTGCTGTTAACCCACAGTGACTCCGCTCTCTCCATCAACCTTTCACGTTCTCCTTCCCGATGCAGGTCGCGATCATTCTCCTGCTGCGACACATTAACATTGTAATTGCCTTTTTTTGAGCACAATAAACGGAGTCGGTCCACAGGGACTTGCATAGCTGGAGGCTGGCACAAAGCTATGCCATCGATTCTCTCTCTCTCTCTCTCTCTCTCTCTCTCTCTCTCTCTCTCTCTCTCTCTCTCTCTCTCTCTCTCTCTCTCTCTCGCTCTCTCTCTCTCTCTCTCTCTCTCGCTTCTCACACGCCACCAAGAACATGCAGATCTGACCTGAACATGCATGTTTTTCTCTCAGCTGAAATTCTGCTGAAGATGTTGGGAATCAAGTGAACACCTGACACCTGCCTTGAGGCAAGTCAAGTGAACTTTCCAACAGCGGGGCTAATTGTTATTTTAAATTGCCCATTAGTCACTTAAAACATTGCAACTCATTGTTTCTTTTAATTCTGCAGACCAAACGTGCACGTGAGTAGTGCATGAGTTAATTAATGGACTGCTATCAATGTCTGTCACACCTAATCTACTGATCTACTAATCTAATACAGTTAGATCTTCTTATTTGTGTCTACACATCCACACACAAGCAACGTGTGTTATTGGTGTGTACATGTGAGTGTAGAAATGTATCTGTGCCAGAGTTCATGTATGTAAATGTTTGTGTGTGGTCTTGTCACCCAGAGGGAAGTCAATAAATGAGCAGACCCTACTGGCAGCTTAACTGGGTAACAGTTTTGTTCTCATTAAAGTTTTATGTCATGAAAGCAGTGACATCTTGTTGGCTCTCTCAGGGATTCCCACTCTTAAATCAGGTTTAAAAGTTCAGTGTGTTTCATCCTGCAGGTCAACAACACACACGCTGAGCTGGAGTGCCTCCCTGAAAATCTCCGTTCAGGTGGTTGTAGCATCAAATTCTCAGTGTGGGTTACGAGACATGGATTTATGCTTCTGTAGATGATACATACCAGCATGACCTGCTGGTATGTATAACACACATATATATATATATATATATATATATATATATATATATATATATATATATATATATATATATATATATATATATATATATATATATATATATATATATATATATATATATATATATATATATATATATATATATATATATATATATGTGTGACCATATATATATATATATATATATATATATATATATATATATGCTTGCAGCCTAACATTAACTCAAATCAGAGTCTGTTTTAAACCAGGAATTTTACTTAAAATGATTTGGCAAGATTTATAACCGGAAAAAAACCCAACAGAAAAGAGAAGCGAGAGGCGCCCTCTCTGGTGTAAATGTTTAGCCTCTGGAAGCCTAAAAGTGGAGCAGCACTCAGTGTCTGTGAGCACCGGCTCATCCTCTTCCCTCTGGTCTGAAAGTGAGCTGTAAGCCTGACATAATCAATATAATCCATGTTTATTACTGAGCCTGTTTCAAGTAATGTGAGAGAAGGCATCATGAACTGTTACAACAGGATGTTTTTGGTTGAAAAACAGATTATACCCTTTGTGTTTAGTTATGTATTTATTAGCCACTTAAAAATATGATTTATTAATGGGAATATTCATAATAAATCTGCAAAAATGCTAAATGAAATGAAACTTATTTTCTTGGGCTGCTGCAGGAAAACGGTGGGCGGTGCTTGCCTTTGGCAGTCTTGGTGGCCAGTCAGAGCAGACTGGGAGTTTTCTTCACATTTTTCACTAATTTCTACATTTTTATTTATTTTTATTTGGGAATTTGTCAATGAAATTAGAGTTCTAGTTTTATGGTAACTTTTAAAAGGGGATATGAAAAAGAAAAAAAAAGTTACGCATATATGTGGGTGCTTGAAGTCACATCCACCTTAAAGAAAATGATCATACTTTGTTTTGAGAATTCACAAATCTAAGAAAAAATATTATCCCCTAACCTCCTCAGATGTGTTTGTTCCTGTGACATCACAGACCCAGATCAGAGTAGAACTAACCATCTTAGCCATTTTAATCTACAAACACTTCAGATTTTTATTCAGAAATGTATGAGCTGAGTCAAAGTACAGCTACTAAAGTTCACCATGGGGCCTTTACCTATGATGTCAGATTAACTGGAATTAGACTAATTCCTTTTATATACTCATCTTAACCATAAAGGTTAGGCTACACTTTTTATAACGAAACGTTTCCGTGTCGGGGTCATGAATGTTTGAACGTTGATCCCTAGGAAAGCAAACTGGTCCCAGAACATGCGTCATGGGTGTATATTTAATGTTGTACACAGCTGTTAATATATGTGTTTGTCCTGTTTTTAAGGTGCTGAATGTCAAGAAGAGCACAGTTAGAATATTAACGGATTCTCTTAGTAAAAACATAAATAAGAAAAATGTAAAATGGCATTTCACATACTTCAAGATCCCGAATGTAATATCCTTGATTTGCATGTTTTCACAACCTTCTATGTTTCTAAAAAAAATGCTCGGTGTTTCCTCTGCTGGCAGAAATTGTTTTTCTTATAACCAGATGTTGGATCAAAAGATGAGATGAAGCAAATATAGCAGCGGCACCGGGAATCCCTTTTTCAAGTGAACGGCAATGCTTTGTGTACGCCGACGCATCACTGTGTTTTTATTAGTGTAACCCTTCCATTTCCTCTCCCGATCAAGTCTGAAGGAGACATTGAAATGCACATCTTATTTGCAATTGACTACATTCACAACCTGCTGAAAGCTTGTTATGTCTCTGTGATGTCGGCGGGCCTTCAAACGGCTCGGGTTTAATTGAAAGCCGCAGCACACGTGGAGAGTGCTTGGAGGTTAATAAAGGAAACCGTTGGCCTCACAGCAAACAGGTTTATGAATAAAATAACTAAAATGGGTTTTTCTATCCACGTCTGCCCATCCCCCTACAGTCGAACCCGTGCAGCCTCTCTGGGCTGTCATTAACTGCTATTGTCAGCAGCACAATCGAGGACAGGAGGAGAAAAAAAAAATACTCCAGCACTTATCATGAGCTCAAGCTCAACCACAGCTCCCACGTACACAGGGACACACGAAAATGCCCAGTGCACACTGGGAGAATAGATGTTACTATTGATTTCTGGGCTGACGTGCGAGACACTGCACAAATACAGAAGCCTGGCGACAAAAGGTGTTTTTGTCTTTGGAGTGCTATAATTGCTTGTCCTCACCAGGCTAATGACCGGCTCTGTGTGCAGATGGAAGGTCAATAACTGCAACACTTTTTTTAACCTGCAGGTTTATTTCAGCCTCTCCTGCACCTGTCCAAGAGCTCAACCGCAGCTGGCTTTACTCAAGAATATTCGGATGTGTTGTGTTTCGTGTTTTCACCGTTTTTCAACCGGTTTTGACCTCTTTAAATTTAATCTTAAGTTCCAACACTTCACAGGAAATGAATAATAATGTTTGACTGTTTTGTTAGTCTCAACTAATCCCACAAACGAAAAAGAAAATAAGCAAAAAAACAAGCAAAACTCCCCAAGATTTTTTGAGAAAGGACATTCATGTTTCACCTGATGCCAAAGTAGCTTTAAATAGAAAAAAAAAAATCTGTCCCACACAGAAATCAAAGGAGCACAAATACCAACACGCTCTCCTTCTCTGGGAAGCTGGTTGTCTATCGACAACCACAAGCTGTAAGTTTACACTCTTGCAGATTTAGAGAATTACCAGTCGTTTTACACAGATTTATAATCATGACCATATAATTCACACCTTTTCTTCTTTAATTCAGAAAGAACAGATTCTATGTAATTTAAATGAGCGAGTAGGGATAAGATACACATCAGCAAGACATGAATCACTGAATGATCATTTTAGGGATAAGAAAACTCAATTTGATTCAATCCAGTGCACCAGTTTTGCATGAATGTGGAGCTGAAACTAATACAGCCCCCCCAAAAATACACGGTTAGTGTCTGTGTAACTTACTTCTTTAACAGTTTCAAGCCTCGTCATCTTTATTAGGTAATAAATGGTAAGATATGGGGTTTGTCTTTAAAGATTTACTCAAAATCCTACAGAGGTGAGGTGGTTTTGAGACAGAATTGTGCAGACAGAATAGCTGCTAACAAAGTACCAAAATCTGTCAAATGTTGACGAAAACGGTTGGTGTTATCGTATCATCACGATTCAGAGTGAACAAGCTAAATCAGAAAACTAGAAGAGTGCAGAAAATGCACTTTCAATCCCCTTCACTGACACGTTGGATGGTAGTCTGCTCCGCTGGTTTCTTGCCTCAGTTGCGCTGTACGGTTCCCCGGGGGCGCCTGCAGAAACACGTCTCGTACGAATCAGTCAATGCGCCCGACCTCTCAGACTCCCGTCGACGCCTGCCCTCAGGCCTCCTCCTTGTGTGTCTACGATCCATCGCCGGTTGCTTTCCAAACTCCCTCATGTATAATTTACTCCGAACAGTGAGGAACACGTTCATGTCTGTAGAGGTCAAGCTGGACATACAGGGAACACACACACACACACACACACACACACACACACACACACACACACACACACACACACACACACACACACACACACAAAAAGCGGCAGGAATATTTTTCTTAGGTCATATTTACTCATATTCATGCTATAATGCAGGAGAATCTTTAACGTGTAAAGAAAGAGAAGGATTAATTTGTGTAACTTCAACCTGAGATATGCAAAGTAGGACATCTACATTCCCAGTGCCATTTTTCTTCTGGCCCTCTATCGCTGAGGTTTGACAGAAACACAAATCAGGTCCTGTCAGCGGCTGTCGCCGCTGTCTGACCACCGCTTATGGCTGCGGTCTTCAGTGGACAGTTACAGTTACAGTTACAGTTACAGTTACGTAAAAGCAAACAGGAATGCTGCATGACACTAAGGTCGCCACACTTTGTATTTATGACTTTATTTTCCTCACATTTTAAAATAAAAAACAGGCTTACATTACTGGATGCTCTCTTTTGCATCCCTGTAAAACCAAAAAAAAAAAAAAAAAAAAAAAAGAAATCTTCTGGCCGTTTCAGACATTTCGATACCAGATCGTAACATCTTCTAATCCAATCTTAAATGTGCAATATCAGGGTTTCCACAGTGATCTGAAAGGTTTCTCACAAGTACTGGGCGAGATAACATCTCCGCTGTTGCACTTCTGTATAGTTAGATAAACAGCAGACAATAATATATAGTGTCGTATCTTCTTGCATTTCCTCGTCTCTCACACACTCCAACTATTTCCCCTCACTGCTGGCTTATTGCATTTCAGTCCAGCAGTCCTTTATATTCTCTGCTGAGCTGCCCCCCCCTCTCCCTGTGTGGGAAGGTGCCACCGCGGGTATCAGGATGTATTTGCAGGTGGTGTTTTTTTTGGTGAGTTAGGATTGGTGTGGCGGGAAAGGGAACTAAAACTAAAACTAACTGGGGACCAAGCATGGGATGTTTAAAATAAAATAGGACATTAACAACAGAGCCCATGGGAAGCATCACAGATTGTGTCTAAAACAGGATCTGCTGTCGGTGGTCGAACTGAAAACAAAGGAAAGTTGAGAACTTGAGAATAAAATGTCATGTTTACCATCACAATTGTCCGCTTTGTAGAAGAGATGGGTGCAAATTAATTCAATTCAATCCAAAGTTGTCTCTAGGCGCTTTCCAGAGACCCAGAACATGACCCCCGAACAATTATTACATAAACAACGACACATTAAAACTCCCCTGGTGGGAGAAAAAAAGCAGTGGCAGGAAAAACTCCCATTTAAGAGGGAAGAAACCTGGACCAGGACCTGGATCATAAGGGGGGACCCTCCTGCCGAAGACCAGAACAGGAAAAGGGAGATCAGAAAGACAATTAAGTTAAAGAAAGAAAAGAAAGATACCTCCTTTTTTTGTTTGGTATTAATTAAAATCATCGAATGAGGTTATGTGCTTTTTAAAAAATAGAAAATAAATTATAACAAATTCTTCCTTTCCCTACCACCTGCCTTTGCTCCTCTTCTTCCTCTCCTCCCTGGTGTGATCATACCTCCACCCAGGCACCTAACTGCAGATAATCACCCCATGAAAGAAAGAGAGAGAGAGAAAAAAATCACTCCATTTTTTTTAATCAACAGCCACAGCTGCAATTCTGTTGAATGACAGAGAGCTTAATAGCAGACCGCCCACCCCCCCGCCCGCCCGCCCGCCCGCTCAGTTTTTTTTTTGTCTGCCCTCCACTTTCTGGCAGTTTTTTTCTACAGCTGGTGCTTTCAGAAGGGTGCAGTTGAATTCCCCGTTTATAATTTGCTGGCGCTCTGATTTAAAGTTTGGGCCGTTGTGGGGGAAGAAGACCCGGTTCCACATCAGGCTGCACACCGGTTCAGGTCAGAATGAAGAAGTGCCCACTTTTCATTGCTCCCCACGTTATCGTCTTTCTTTAGTCATGTCATAAATTTTAGGGTTTTGCAATTTAAGTGCATTCTATAAAAAAGAAGAAGAGGAAAAACACTGTGACTTCAGAACTATTAAAATAGCTGTTTGTTTGTTGTAATTATAAACAAGAAGATGCTGCCCTGAAGCAGAAAAGCTCAAGCTGTAATCTCAAAGGACGAGGGAGGACTGGTCTTCTCCATCCTTCGTGTTTTTTGGTTTTGATTTTTTTCTTTTCATTTGGATATCCTGCTTCAGCAGCATTTTTGGCTTATTAAAGGACTTCTGTTGATATTCCGCATCTCCTGCTGACTTGACACTGTTATTGACTGATGCTTAAAAATCTCAAAGGTTGAAAAAAGGGAAGCACAGGTGGAGGAGGTGCTTCTGCAGAAAAAACACACCACCACATACCTCAGCGGGTGGATCGCTTTTGAACCAATCCAGGGGCCGTTCTGTCAAGATTATTCTGCTTAGTTACTATACTATATAGTTGCCTTTCAATTTAATTATTTGAAAAAAAGAAATGACAAATTTTGGAAATATGTGTGCAGCTTTTTTTTGACGCCTGCATGTGCTATAACACAAATGATTGTCAGTATGAAAGATTTTTTCCTGAACGTGACTTTTTGGTTTCTAAAAAGGCGTAAATACATTGAAAAAACAAATCAATTGCAGTTTTCTCAACAATATTAGCAGCTATTTGGAGAATTTCGGAGGCTGTAGATAATCATCTGTTCACAACAGGCCGATTCCTTGGGCGACCAGGCAGCTGCTCTTCAGAGTCTCTGCAGTCCGTCGCTTCTCCTCCAGCGGCGCAGCATGTTCGGATTCCAACACTGATGCTCCTGAGTGAAGTCAGAGAGGGAATTTAACCCAGATGATTCGCTGATGTGGGGTGATTACACAACCGTTCCTGGGATTTTCTTCTTCTCCTGAGTGCGTGCCTCTCTGATGGTCGAAACCCCACTCATGGGAATCTGCTTCGCCCTCCCATAATGCACCTGCAGCACTCAGTGGGAGAGCAGGAGGTGCAGAGGATGAGTCTGTTTACAGGCTGCAGCCCCTTGTAGAGCCATGAAAGCACATCAACATTTTTTTTTCTTCCGTCCCAGCAGTCACAGGAAGATTTCTTTTTCTATTTGGAAATGTACATGTTTTCATTTAACAACACAGTTGTATTTGTATTCAGTAATCACAATTACACAATCACAATCACAAAAACAACGATTCTGAAAGAAGTTGGGTTTTCAAACTTTGTTAGAGACATTTAAAACAAGACCTGAGAGCTTTAATATCAAACAGTTAACAACCCGATAACATGCTGTTTGTTCTCCAAGTTAAAGTCTTTGGAAACACATTTAACACATGACTAAATGTACATATTCCTCTTTATTTCTCATCACAACTTCAAATAAAACTGTAGTAATATTTTTTTGTGTTCATGCTGTTAGTTTCAACTTAGTTACACCAAATTATGAGCTCCTTTCAGATGTTAAGAATGTAATAAAAAAAAACAAACAAAACAACCAAAAGCTGGCAGTTGAAGTGGAGATGATTTCAGCGTTATTATCTCTGATAGTGCAGCCGTGTTACACTTTAGATCATCTGAGATCCGTTCTTTTCTCAGGCGTCTGATATTACTTCCGCCTCAGGAAGCGGCGTGGCTCTCCACTCCGCCGTGTGAAGGGGTGTCTGAGGGACGTGGACACGGGGTTGCAGGCAGAGCCACATCAGGGCATCGAGCTGCAGCCGAATGGGAATTCATGTTGATTTTCATGCTTGGCTAAGTCTGTTTTGCCAGCTGCCATTTATGCTCAAACATTCATTCTGAATGAGTGACTGTTCGTGTGTGTGTGTGTGTGTATGTGTGTGTGTGTGTGTGTGTGTGTGTGTGTGTGTGTCCTATTTTGGCCAGCGTAATGTGGCTTCCAGCTCAAAATAGAAGAAATGTTACTCTTGCAGAACATTATCATCTGAGTCTCCTCAAAGACAGAATAAAACTGCATTTTTTTTCCCACATAAAACAGAAAAAGTAAATACAAACACAGGCTCTGCCGCCTTTTTCTTATTCCTGTGGCTTCAAAAGAAGGCCTGGGAGCTTTTTCCTCATTCAGCTTGGCGCCTAATTCATATTATTACTGAAATTGCCTCAAATTTGTTGCCATGGTTATTTTTTCCTCCTTTCTCTTTTAAGCTTTGTGCGTCCTCAGTGGCCGATGATTAGAGTCGACAGCAGCTAGAAGGAGTCTGGTTGTAAGGAGACTGGCAGCGTGTGTGTGTGTGTGTGTGTGTGTGTGTGTGTGTGTGTGTGTGTGTGTGTGTGTGAGAGAGAGAGAGAGTGAATGGGAGGACAGATAGGCTGCAAGGCAGTGACCTGGTAATAGTCAATGTATCCACAGGCCATATTCCAAGATAGTTGCCATGGTCACAAAAATTGGGAAGGAAAGTAATGAGAGGAGTGTGTGAGTGTGTGTGTTTGTGTGTATTTGTGTGTGTTTATGTGTGAGAAAGAGAGAGAGAGAGAGAGAGAGAGAGGTTGTCTCATGTCTACAGACAGAGACAGAGACAAAGAAAGAAGGAGAGCAGGAATGATTGACTTTAAGGGAAGTAGGCTTGAGGTAACAGTGCAGACTAGCAGCAGGAGACGGTACTACATAACCAGCTGCTGACGAGCACTCTGCTCACAAGGATGTGCAAAACATCAGGGACGGCTTGTTGTGCTGTAATCCAGTCAGGAGCAGCGGCGATTTACAGAAGCTGAAAGGCAGAATCAGTGTCAGCGACACAGTCGTAACGACTGGGATTTCTACACTGGATTGGCTTTCCAATATTATTGTAGACATGAAGTGTTTTTGAAAACCTTTATTATGTGGCTTTGTGTTTGCATACCGCCGCGTCTGCACTGTGAATTATTTAAAGAAGTGTTTCACTTTTACTCAGATGGTTTCTGTCTCTTCTGGCTTGCAAGGGACACATTTACAGCACTTCCACTAAAAGCAGCCGCTTTGGTGAAAGTACAGTTGAACTGCAATCAGTCGGCTAAAAAAAGAGCTGAAACTCATAATAAACCTTCAACTCAGTTTCATTCAGTTTTTTTTTTTATTTAGAATAGTGCCAATTCACAGCAAAAGTCAGTTCAGTTTAGTCCAAATGAAACATCCACATTCGTTCTGAGTCTAAATAGTGCCAAATAATTAAAAAAACAAAAAAACAAAACAAAAATCAAAAGAAAAAGCAGAGGAGCCATAAAGCAGAGTACATTATTTTCCTTGTCACGGAAATATTCATTGAATATTGATTCTTCTGTAGATGATGGAGAGTTTTTCCTTGTATTGTAATAGCCACGAGATGCTGCAGCCTCTTTCATCATGAGATGCACATACTGGCTTTCATTCTGATTTAAAGGGTCGTTCCGTCCGCGCAGAACAGGGTGCCAGATACGGTTACACACAGAAATGATTAAGAACCAACCTACATGATGATCTGTCTGATAAGATACGCAATATCTGCTTACTGCAGGCCTCCAGACACTGATGTCACAAGACGAGAAGTGGTGTTTGGGGGAGGAGAGGTCATCAGCTGCAGAGGCGTAAAAACAGAAAAGGCTTTAGGACAAAAAACAGAACTTCTGTTCTGCTTCTCAAATAAATACTTACATTATATTCAATATTGTGATATATGTTTTCTTTCATCTCACTTGGTAGGGGCCCAGAAGTTCTTAAAATGTTTTAAATCAGCCAGTTGTCTTATCTGGCCATCTATGAGGCTTTTTTTTTTTTTGCTGTACTTGGATGTGATGCGATTTTTGGAGTTTGTTTAATTTTTGTTTTGACCTAGTTGAATGGTGTCATAAACACAAGAGCAGGATCAGTTCATTGTTTCTGTTGATGTTTGCCTTTAGTGAGCGCGAGATAGAAATATCGGATCAATACTTACAATATTATTATTATAATCAGCGTACCCCTGATCCAGACATGATCAGATGTATAAGTGAAACAATGCAGGTGCAGCCATGTCTTCTGGCTGCAGCGGCAGTGTTGTGGGTAACCCCGCCTGACCGTCTGCTCTCAGTTCTGTCACAGTGTGTCTGCAGCTGAATGAAGCTTTCTGTCCCAGCTCTCTGTCACAACAGAGCAGGATCATCATCATCCTCTGACCCCCACCCCCCCCCGATCCTGGTTTTCACATACACACAGAGATCTGAGCCTGTCTTGCCAACCTCTGGCATCCCAGTGACATCATTATCAGTGTTTGCTTCGTCTCCCCGTCTCTTGTCCGCTCTCGTGCTTTGGTCAGGAAAAGCCCCCCGGAGGGAACGTTGCAGTGCGGGTATTTCTTTCACGGCACGCAAGCTGTAACGTAAAGAGACAGCTGAAATAATGAGATGGTGACGTAGTGGGAGGGTGCCAGGGTTGTGGTTCTTCATTGGGTGCCGGAGTTGCGTGTGCACCATCATGGTGCAAGGAAGTGTTCGGAATTTGAGGGCAAACCTGAAGGACGGGGCTGCAGGTTCTCCCTGTCCTGTCATACTGCGGTGGAATCATTTAGTCGTGGGCTTGTGAGAGCCCCGGTGGCAGTGACACATTGAGTATTTGAGTGCGTGTTTGTCAGCTGGAGGGTGCAGTAGTTCTGAGTCATGAGGAGGGGAAGCACAGTCCTCCTCCCGCCCTCAGTGTCCCTTTTGCAAATGAAGAATGCCGCATCAACATCACTCTTCAGGCTTAAAGGCCTCTATTGTCACTGTGCTGTCACGATAAGGTTTGTATGCATGTGTGTGTGTGTGTGTGTGTGTCAGCACATGCAGAAACACACATCAGCCCCCTTTTCTTCTTTGAAGTGTGAAGGCATCAGCTTGTGTCTACATACAGTCAGAGATGTTCAGTGTGAGACACGCTGTCAGGCTGAACTGCCATTGTTTGTCTCACTGCGTACATGTGTGTGTGTGCATGTGTGTGCGTGTGTGAGTGTGTGTGAGTGTATGTGGTTCTTTCCACAAGCACGTCTGCGGCCACAGTCCAGAACCAGTTCTGCAGGATTCACACACGCTTGTTTCAGGCTACATGCCTCTCATTCCCTTTGGTGTGATGTCAGGTGCTGCTGGACTGAATCCTGCATCTTGTTTTTTTTTTTTTTTTGCATAAACTTACAGTGTGAATAATTGAACTTTTCAACCATTGGTTCAGGCTGTAACGAATCACCTGACTATTTATCTCCGTTCACACAGTCAGCTTGCTCCTGCCGCTGTTGCACCTTTTTTCTGCCGCGCTGTGCTGCGTGGATTGCACGCCGTCAGAACAGCAAGTGTTTTGTTCTCCAGCTGTTTCACCGCTGTTCGCCCTTGGGAGGGGGTAACGGAGCACAATGATGGGTGGAGTGTGTGCTGAGTGAAGCAACAAGGAAAGGTGCAACAGCGGGGCAAAGTTGCCCGCAAACCCCTCGCAGAGGATGAAATCAGTTAGTGACGGTTAGTGACGACCCCTCAAACTCCAGCGCTCACGCCCACTGTAGGAGCACCTGGAAGGGCTGAGCAAGCTAAAGACATAGCAGAAAGAAAATAAAAATTAAGTTTGTGACTGGTGGTCAGAGAGGCAGAGACTGGCTTCCATTAGGAATGTTGCTGCTCAGCTTGAGCCATGTAGAAGTCCAAACCAACTCAAGCTGGGCCCACACCTTCCTCCTGCAATATGTGTGGGATATATTTACTCGTGGATCTTACCAAAGACCTGCAAACATTCACAAACAGACTTCAACCATGGATGAGTTGAAGAAGAGAGGTAAAGGGGTAGGAAAAGATGAAGGGAAGAAAGAACCTCAGCTTCCGTCATCGTGGGGGATGTAGACTCCATGGGAGGTGGGATGAATGAGCTCAAAAGACTAACTATGTTTTAAAAGACATATGATACAGGAACAGGTTCTGAACCCTAGATTCAATTCAATTCAATTCAATTCAATTCAATTCAATTCAATTCAATTCAATTCAATTCAATTCAATTCAATTCAATTCAATTCAATTCAATTCAATTCTATTCCTCTTTTCCTCTTCCAGCCTAATATCCCACTGTGAATGTTGTGGCTTTAACATTCGTGGTGAGTTGCATTCTTATACAAAGGTACATTTGAAGAGCTGACATGAGCTCCGGTTCCAGCCTGCTGCCCGTGTGATCATTCAGGATTATCTGCAGCGGAAGCAGGCTCCTTTTAGCACATTTGCACTGATGGATACTGAGAGATAAAAACGGCCTTTTCCATGCAATCATTTTATCTTTAATTATGTGTTTTAATAATGCCACTTTTATATGGAAATGTGATCATATTAAAACTACAAACATATCAAGGGTGTATTTAAAGCTGCTCTGCTTTTAATTTGGCAGTATTTCCTACAACAAAAAAATACGGGCCAAAGTATTTATTTGAATATCTTTGATGTTCATTGCAATGAGTCTTCCTGACGCAGATTCACAATCAGCTCTCCGCCTGCCTGTCGGCTTTCTGCAGGAGAGATAGCACTCTCTTTATTACGCGCTTCATTAATTTAAATGCTAATTGATTCTGCAAGGGCCTTTCAGACCGAGGGCCAAGCCTCGTCTTCCCCCACAGATTGTGTGTGTGTGTGTGTGTGTGTGTGCATTTGTGCGTGCACCTGCTGGATCCTGGAGAGCCACGTCCTGACAGAAAAGCCTCTCCTGCCTGTCTCTCTGCTTCAAGTGTGGAACTGATATGGTTTGAGAGCTCCAAGCCTGGGAAACAACAAAAACGCAGACAACCAGGCGCAAACAAGAGTTGGCGGCCTTACGAGGGGCGAAAGAAAAGCAGAGAACACGTAAATAAAGGTAGTTGGGATGATGCGTGTACCAAACAAGTGGATAAAACAGAGGATCTAGAGGCAGTTATTGTAAATGATCCGTGTTTGGTTGCTAGGAGACACTGGGGCTGGATGGTGGAGATAAACGTTGAGATCCACCCCTGGCAGGGAGCAGAGGGTGGGTACGAGTCAAGGGGGAGGCAGAGGGTAAGGAAGGGAGAGTGGAGATAGGATGGGAGGGGGGGCAGTCACATGACAAAGATAAGCTCCTCTCTTCCCCCAGTGTTTCTTTTATTACCCTTATTTTCTTCTTCTCAGTTATCTGTTGACATTGGTTTATCTTTTTATTTATGCATATGCAACTATGTTATTGTTTTATCGCTTTAACTGAGGCTCCGACCCCAAATCCCTGGCAGTTTGAGCTCAGTATTCAGCCTGACACCTAAAACAAAGCTGCAGGACTCTGGTCGGCTCCTTGATGCAGATCAACTGACAAACAGAAGTTTTTGCGATTTAGGCCGAATGTAGAGAAGTATCATCACCACATGTTGATAAACTCTCAATAATAAGCAAAACAATAAAATCAGCCACACTCAAATACCGAGAAATACTCCTTCCTCTGTTCGACCTGATCGCAGGTAAGTGAAATTATTTTCATTTTTTCAGCTTTTATTTCTTCTTGTGATTTCAGTTCAGTACTGCAGCGTCACGCAAACATCGCAAAATAAGACCAACATTAAAGAGTATATAAGCTGTCGTTAAAAAAAAGACATACTTGGTCAGGTTTAGGAAAAAAGCTGCCTAAGCAGTCGAGGGCGATGCATATCCACTTTATTACTTACGCACCTGAGTGGGTGTACGTACCCTCACGCTGGACCCGGGATGGTCAAAAGGTCATGTGCACGACCCTGTTTAAAAGTGATTAACTGTTAATGTTGGTCTGTCTCTGGACCCTGGAATTTTATTCATTTATTTTTACTGGTGTAGGTGTAAGTTACAGCTAGTGACCATCTGTTATTTTGATGCTGTTGCTGATGCTCAAAGGTAATTGTTGGGTTTCTCTCACTCCAAACGGCCCTGACATTACTTTGGTTGTGAACGATCCGTGTATACACACTACATTTAAAAATTCTCCTTCTGCTCTGTGTTGCATTTCTTTTAGTATGATTTTGGCTCTATGATATCATTTTCTATGTGTTTCACCTTTCTTCTTGTGCAGATCGTCAGCCTTGCTGTTTCCCGCCTCACGTTACGGAGCTGAACACTTGAAACTTTA
This sequence comes from Xenentodon cancila, assembly GCA_014839995.1. Taxonomy (NCBI): domain Eukaryota; kingdom Metazoa; phylum Chordata; class Actinopteri; order Beloniformes; family Belonidae; genus Xenentodon; species Xenentodon cancila. The sequence continues at coordinate 22,442,337 of CM026203.1, read as the reverse complement.
CTTTCATGCAAACTATCTCTTCAGTGGTGACGCTGAGGAGGAAAAGTGCGGCTGCCACGACATGAGGACAGGAAAGAGCTTCATCTCTCTCCGTCATCCCCTCATCTACCCGGTCAAGCCCAGCACAAAAACAAAAAGACAAAAGGAAGAGAAGAGTGCTTCCTCCGTTGAAAGTGACGGAAGTGGTGAGCGGTGCGCGCAAGTCGTGATTAGTTGTGAATGGGACACGGGGGCCTGATTGGTGCAAAGAGCCGGGGGTCAGGCGCTCTGCCAGCGGTTCACACAAGGCTGCTGATTGCTATTCATCCGCTGATTACAGTAATTTAGATCTGCAGTAGACCAAAGGGGGCAGCGTCTGGCAGGCTGGCTGCCGCTGCGCTCGGACCGGGGCCGCACTTTGGATTGCTCCTTTTTCATGGGTCAGAATTGAGTGAATGAGGTTGAAAAACAGTCAACACAGAGAAGATTCTCAAAAAAACAAAAAAAAAAACAAAAAAGAAAACAACAAAACAAACATGAGTTGTTGACGAAGGATTCATCACAGGAACAGAAAACTAATGCCGATTAAATCAAATCAAAATTCTGCACACTTAGCATTGAGGATGATTCTAAAATTAAATATTTTAAAGAAGAAAATAGCTGCAGAAATATCAAATAGGTATCAAAGCTCACTCTGTGTAAGAAAAAGCAATTAAAATAAAAAGAAGGAATCAGTATAACACATTTCTTTCTTTTTGTCTTCCTTGCGTCTATTTAGACACACGAACACCAAATGTTTGAAGTTGATGAAGCAGTAAGTTGCAAATGGTTTTTTCGAATGGCCTTGGCGATGATTAATCAAGGACCTGAGCAGCTCTGGCCTCTCCAGCTGCACACATTACAAGGTTAATCTCTCCATTGATTGTTGCCGCAGAATAAACCAATACATCACTTCGCTTCTTGCCTGCGTTTTCGTTTTCTGCAGATGCATAAATATGAGGAAGCAGATGTGACTGTACTGTCCATGAGTGATGGTTTTGTTGATATTATCTCTCTGCTAGTTGTTTGCACATAGAAACAGACAAAAACAAAAAAAAAAAAACCAACCAAAAACAGGTTTAACACATTAGTCACATTTATTGACCCAAAAAAAGGAACATTTTTCAAAAGTTCTTCTTTCTACAGAAAAGTATTTTGTTTTACAAATACCATAAAAACAACTTGTGAAAAGGACATAAATATACATTCTGACATCTGCTGGCGGACGTCCAAAATCTTCATCATCGAGAGGTCAACACTTGAATCACAGAAGGAAACAAAAGTCCCTATGAAAGCTCATCGTCCAGCTTCACAGCCACTGTGTATTTATGAAGATAACACTTTTTCTCACACACACATTCATATATATATAAACACAGAGTCAACAGGAAGCTTCTGTACTGCACAGTGGTGACGCTGCACTATGTTGTGTGTGTGTGTGAGTCCATGACTTCTGCTCCTCGGGGTGTTTGGTTTCACGCTGCTCGCCCTCAGGAAACCGCCTCAGAGGTGACCTAGTTCTTCTGACTGTCAGCAGAAGGCGGTCTCATCAGCTCGCTTTGTGCAGAGGCACTGAACTGTGCCTGGGACCCTGGGACGGGCCAATTGGACAAATGTAATGAACCTCATCACATGCATGCACAGACAAACACACACACACACTGCCGTAGTCGAGTCTACGGCTGCAGAATTTATAACACCCATTTATTACCTCCTGCTTTATCAGAGAAATGTGATTCCTGTGTGTGTTTGCGGTGTGGCGTGCTGCCATTATGGTCCATTATGGGGAGGTGACAGAGATGGAGCAGAGGGTGGTGATAGATGTTGGTGCAGGACCTGCTGTCATTACTCCATCTATTGAGTAGAGCGTGCAAGACACTTTCCACAAAATGGCCGCGGTGCAGCAACATGGCTCCGTGCGCGAGGAGCAAATGGTTTGCATCTGACGATCGGTTAAAAAAAAAGAAAATGAAATACATTCGTTTGCTGCTTGTGTGTGTGTGTGCTGACAAGCTTCAAGAAGCAACACGGTCACAACAAGCGTCCTGCTGCAGGGATTTCTTCACAAGTGTGTGTGACAGAGGAACATTTACAAAGGAAATTTAACCGAGATTTAAAAAAAACAAAAAGAACAAGAACATTCGAGAATGAAAAACACGTTTGCAAACATTCCCAGGATGTGGATGAATTCACACAACATACCGTTACACTGAGTGCAGCAACTCCACATTCTATCCTACACAATACACAGCAACTACAGAAGCAATACAAGTTCTACATTCATATAAATAATAACAACAACCCCAGTGTGCCCCACAAGTCTCTTCAGGACCTCCGTCTCCATCCACGTGGTCAAAAAAACCATGACTGAAGACCAGCTTCACTGTGTGTTTTTAACAACTCCCTTTAAAGGTACAATAATTGTCCTTGAGGTTGCCACACGAGATCCCTTGGTATCACGACATAAAAAAAAAAAAAGAAAAAAAAAAAAAGGTTGTTTGAGCCGTTTCGTCACTGGTTTGTTAGAAAGCGCAGCATTCATACAGGTTCACATGTTAAAAGACATCAGTTCATCAGGGTCTCTTTCCCGGTTTGAACGTCACAGATAAAGAAACTGAGCCGGCTCACTGGGACCATCTGCTTTGGTCTACTTCTTCTTCAGTGGTGCGGCGTGGACATACCGCAGCAGGAGAGAAAGAGCAGGAGCGATTGGCAAGGCTGATCAATGGACTTTTCATTAGGTGCAACATGAAGGACACGATCGATGTGTGAGATCATGTAAAAAAGACAGCTCGTTCCTGAAGCAGAAGAATAAGGAAGCTGTGTTTGCCTTCATCTGTTGAACACTTATTTCTGTCAGGTGCATAGTAATCAGTTTTATGAATATACACAGGCAGAGAGGGAAAAAAAAGAAAGGGTAGAATAACACTTGTGGATCAAAGAAGACAGCGAGGCGCCGCATCTTCATTTGTGCAGACAATAATACCTCCGCTCTCAGACCTGTACGGTTAAATAAAGGACAATAAATGCCATTCTTATAATATGAGGTTGGAATTTAGCACATCCTGACAACTACAGCTCCCTTTAATCTACACACACAAAGATAATGTACACAGTGCATTAGTTGATGCAATTTTTCTCAGGAAATGTACAAAAATCTCTACACTTGATCATTTTTTTCTTTGATTAAATCCTCAGCAGGCCAGAATCCCGTCTGTGTATGAGGACGTGAATCTGACGTGGGGGGGGGTGGAGGGTGAGTGGGGCTCAGAATAGCCAGTGGTGCTCTGCATCCCCATCTGTTCGGTTGGGGCTGGAGATGATTGCTTCAGTGAAAAAAAAAAAAAAAAGTAAAAGCGAGTGGTCCAACCACGCGGCCCATCTCTTCTCTTCTCTGCGCAGCAGGCTCTCTGTCAGAAGCAATGGATCACAAACGCAGTTTTTCGCTTGCGTTGATGCGGCACCGCAGTAATGCAGAAGGAGATGAATACTGGGAGAAACAGTGAAAAGTGCAGGGGAAAAGAAAGAGGGCAGTCTGTGTTCACATGGCAGTTTTTAGGGTCTGCTCCAGGCAGGTTCCTCCACGTGTCTGCTTTGGCTTCCTCCATCTGTCTCCTTTCTGCTTGTTGCTCAGATGATGAACAGGACATAAAGAGGTTTTGTATCAAAGACTCTGTCTTTATCCCTCTTCTGAAATCGTTCCTCAATCTGTCCGTCTATTGTCCCACAGGTTACATGTTAGAGCCCTCTGCCTGCGTTGGGTTTCATCTTAATGACCCACTCTCCTCCTGGGTTACTGTTGTACAGATCCAGCAGGTAGGTGTCTGGATCTAAGCAGTGCTCACCTGGAGAAAAAAAGACACACAAGAAATGATTTACTTCATGCCAAACTGAGGGTTGCAACAAATCTTTTTAATAATTTGGAATCACTGAATGACTAATCCTTAATATAGTTGTTTATTATGTGTTTCAGTGGAAACAAAAATAATTTCAAGTTGACATCAGATACATAAAGTACTCAGTTAAGTCGTAAAAAAAACAGCAGCAAACTGTAAAGAGTTTCTTATGAACTGTCTCAATTAATCATTGATAAGCTACCCGTTAATCAGATCTTCTGTTTTTGTTTAAAAGACAAAAATATGTAAGAATTATACAGCTGAGTGTTTAAAAAAAGTTTCTGTTGTGAGTGCACAGACGTGTGTAATAAGCATTTATCTGCTCTGATAACTGCAGATGTACAGCTTCGTGTCTCGTTGGCTCTTGAACACTTCGTTACATAACACGTTACTACTCTCATCAGCTTAGTGAACAGAAAGACATTCGAATTTCAGCGCTGTAGCCCCAACTCACCAATGTTCCCTCCCACTTCGTACAAGGCGCAGTCTGGGTACGTCACTGAGCCATTTCTGTTAGATAGATAACAGCATGTATTAGTTTGATATTAATTTGGGTAAAATAAATGTTTTAATTAAAACCAACTGATCTCTACGTGACAAATATAGTGTGACAAGTCTGGATCAAGCATTTTGTGAAATCTAATTAGACGGATTGATAACGTGACATCATTTAGAAATGCTGCCATGTCGCACCTTCGCGTTTTGCCCTTTCCATTTTCAGGGCTGCAGAGGAACTGACGGTGAAACTGGGCGAGCAGGTCTAAAGTCCGTGAGCTGAAGTTGAGTTGAAACTCCATCGTGCTGCTCACCAGATCTCCAACCTGAACTTTTACTGTACGACAAAGCTGCAGGACACAAATGAGGCAGAAGCTATGAAAGCATGAAACAAAAGAGCAGTTTGTTATAATTATAAGTAATTATAATCAGGTGAACATTTACAGACAACATAAAACGAGGATTCTTATGTGTCTAACTGATTTGATGATCAACATATTTTTCAGACAACAACCTGCCTTCTCATGTAACGGCTGAGTAGCACGAGTAAACCCGGTAGTGCTCTACCCGCTCACCTCGTTGTTGCTCTTCTCTGGTTTTTCTCTGCTGTCCGTGTGAATCTTCCTCAGCAGGTTCTTGATGCGGCGGTCGTAGAACTGGTAACGCCGGTTGCTGTTCTCATTCAGCTTACGCACCTGGCTCATCAGGAAATTAGGGATCTGGAGAGAAAAGCAAAACGGCGCAGCATTTATGACGAGCTTAATTTGAGTAAACGGTGCATGTGCACAGCGTCAAAACAATCTTACAACGAGAGCACGTGTCTGGTTTCTCCGGAAACTTTAGCTAATTTTAAAGGGAGGAAAGTAAAGGCACCTTCCGGTAAGATATTATCTTTTTCTTCTGGTACTATTCAAAACATTTGCTTATTTTATTCAGGACATTGAAGGTTTTGTGATGATTGTTGCTCGTCAATAAAACCAAATTGGCTAAAAACTCTACAAAACAAACACCACAGAGTAGACCCAGTATAACCATACGATGAAATATAATAAGTGTTCCTACTGTCCAGAGCAGGTCCTTGTAGCGAATGAGGAGCCTCATCACGTCAGCTGCCTTCTCCGCCTGCCCCTTCTCTGCTCCATCCGTCAGCCTGCTGGGAACGGCCTTATGCAGGAAGAGGTTGGGAGCCATGATGGTCGCGACGGCCCACAGGTTCATCCTGTTCGTCTTTTCCCGGGAAACCACCTTACTGAGAAACTCAAGGAGGGCCTGAAGGAAACACAGATGGAGAGATCTAAAATTGCACATCTGTGTCGGGTTTTACATGCCCATTATTTTGTTGCATGGTGCCACGTTTGACACAAACAACCGTGTTTTATATTATTTAAAGATTCTCTTGGCCTACACTGAACAATGTTCAAATATATTTCAAATGAAAAAAAGCCCTTTACATGACGCACAACATATAGTGAAGTGATTTATGAGAGAGGCTGAATCATGCATGACACCTCTGTTGACAACCATGTTCATGCTAGTATGTTTCAGCTGCTTCCAGTGGAGTCAAAGTAATTAGTTCAGGTGGGTTTTATGCTCGTAGTTGCTATAAGTGGAACTGAATGCACACTCCTGTTGGTGAAAGCGAGTCACGATTAATGCAAGCCATTATATAACAGAGCAAAGGGTTTTGACTGTGCATTAAGAGCAAAAGAATACAGTAAGTTATTACGAACGAGCGCTTTGGTCAAGTGGGATTCGTTTCTGATAATCCAAGAGGGTCACGAAGTGAGCGGCTGAAGGGCGCTTTTACGGCACAAAATGCCCACGTTTGTGGCTTCTTGTTAGATTTCTGCAGATCTTTACATGTTAAAGACATGCTCTAGTAACCGGTTACTGTTTGCTAACTCACCAATCAAACTTGTCCCTTCCTTTTCTTGTGCTACAAATTTCTAGAGGATTAAAAAAAGCGATTGAGAAAAAAATACTATTAGTTGAGACGTTTTTTTTTGCTCAATTCCCTTTCAGAAAAAAAATGTAGGGAGGAGAGGATTTACATGAATCCTGCGGTGATTTAGTTATGACTGAAGTCACAATCACTGTCAACTGTGCCATCAACTACCACTGAAAAGGAAAGCCTGTCCGAACTATGAACCAACAACGTGAACGCCGAATGCCTGACATGACTGTGGTAGTAACTGTGAGGAGAAGGCACACATGTCTTAGTTTTAAGTGTTTGTCCATTTCCTCCATCTATATTTTTATATGACCGAACACAAATGGTGAGGCTGCAGTAAAGAACGGCAGGCATATATACACATGGTTTTACTGGAATAATGACTTTCCTTCATTATGGTTAGTGGACTGAACCCTAGTTTTTATGGACTCTTTATCACTTATGTAATCCACATATACCTGAACATGTTTTTTTATTATTATTCCTATTATACACACTATGACAGGCTCCTTATTACCATAAGTTCTGCTTCTTGATTTGCGTCTGTTTGCACGTGTTTGTAAATGGACTCAGTTTTAGAGCTTCACCCACCGAACTGAACACTCCCATGTGCTCCAGTCCCCTATTTATGATTTGAGACGATGTGGTGACGTGCTCATTCATGTTTTTACCTTTAGAGTGTTCCTGTTGGGCTCGGGCAGAAGCAGGATCAGCAGGTTCAACATGTGAAGCTTCTGCTTCAGGTCTGTGATATCTGAAGAAGAAAAGAACAAGGTAAGACAGGCCAAACACAAACACACACAGACATACACACTGCTCATTTCCTCTGTGTTTGACTAAGAGTAATGAGGTGTCCAGTGATTAATGTCATTATGACAGGTGGCCATTAGGTTTGTTAGTTTATGTCTCTGCAGCCACACATCATTTATCATTCAAGCTGATCCTCATCATGACGTATACTTCAGCAAGTCATCCTTCAGATGATAAAAATATGAATCTGCGTTTTGGATTAAAGCAGAACTAATGTGAAAATAGCTAATCATCTCATCTGCTGGATCATTTTGTATTTGTGGCAGCGCTGAGATGCCTTTTACGATGGTATCAAATTGTTCATCTTAATGCTGATTTTTAAGCCGGAGCAGGAAAGATAGGAATCACACAACGCTGCCAAGAGACTTAGGTAAATATGATTTGAACCATGATGAACAGTCAAGAAATGTGGCCATCAGATGTGTAGACAAGTGAAAGAACTGATGCATGAAGTTATTTTATACTCTTTACGGAAACATTTGAGACTTTACATGATATGTAACAGACACACAGCACTGTTCTTCTGCACATTGTTCAGAATAACAAAAAGGATAATAATCTATGAATGATAAGTACAGGTATGAAAGATGCTGGCTCAGAGAACCACTGAGGAGCCTCCTGACCTCTGACAGCACTGAAGGTGTTCAGGTACTCGGCAGTGAGCAGAGGAGCAGGCAGCTCCCGGATGAACTTCTTTAGCAGCGCAGCAGCGTCGTTTGGGCTCACTTCGTCCCAGCTGATCTGCCCTGAGTAGAAGTTGATTTCCATGTTCTGCTGCAGCAGCTGCAGAGGGAATAAATGTTTTTTAGAGCAACAATTCAACTGTTACTGAGTAATCTACAATTAACTGTAGCTGAAGTACTAATCGAATGTATCTTTTCAAATCCACAGTAAATTATGCTCTTTCTGTGTTTATTGTTTAAATTACAAAAAATATCAAGAGTTAGTCTAGTAAATAGTAGTTTTGTGTTTATGTCCCTTTGAAGTTTGTTCTTTTGTATTTGTCCTTTGTCCTAATGCCCTTGATCATTAGTAGAGCACCAAAAGTACAAACTTAAGGAGGATTTGAGAACTAAAACAAAATTTTCTTCTAATTTTCTCTGACTAATGATCAAATCACTTAGTGATTTGATCTGATTTTTTTCCTCCCTCATAGGGATACCACACGTTACAACGCTAACTAGCGCTCTCTGGTGGTTGCTTTTGGACTTATTGATTTATTACAATGAAAAAATTAAATACAGTATGATGAGAGCGATCATGCTGGAAAAGGTGAAAAACCTTAATAGATTTTGCCTCACTGGAGCTTGTTATTCTAAATGTCAGCTGTAGTTAAACTCAGTCAAACCAGCTGGTTTTCTTGCCTGAAATTTGAGCATTTCTTACATTTAAAAAGGGTCAACATTTCTACTTCTTTGTTTTACATGTGAGAAAAAAACGGGAACATTTTGAAAAGCCCTACAGATGTCTGTACCTTGATTCTGGACTGAGATCCTGGAACCCGCAGGATTCCCTCCGAATCTACTCCTTTCTTCTCCAGAAACAATAACAACTGCAGGGAGAGAAGACAGCAGAGTCAGGCATCAGTAGATCTGAATCGCTTGCTCACCTCTGCTGGTTGCATTCAGTAACTGCTGCTGCAAACAGGGTGGGGCCTTACATGCAGAAAACACTGGGATTTTTAATGTTGCACTGAAGGCCAACTACGCTCAAATAAACGCAAGACCACTGTGACAAATACTGAACAAACATCGCAAAAAAGATAAAGACTGCTAATTTGTTTGATGCCCGGACTGAACATCAGACGTGACACATGTGGGTACAGCACATGCAGTACTTTGCTTCAAATGCGTCATTTATCTACTGCATAATGTTACACGTACTAGCTGGACAGACACGTACCTCGAGCAGAAAGAGAGGAGTTGAAGTGTTTGGCTTCATTTTTTGATCATTCTCCAGCAGCGTGGCCAACGGCACCCCAAAAAGTGTGCTCTCTGTTAAAGATCAAAATGTTCAGCATCTTTTGTCTCAAAAAATTAAGGAAGTGTTTGGACCATTGGCTTTTACTTTTTTGTTTTTGCACACATAAATAGCTACCACTATTCTGTGCAAGGACAGAGGTGAAATTTTAAATACTTATTTAAAAGCATAAACACATCTCAAGCCAAATTTCCATTGGAACTAACTGATATTAGTCCATTGAACCATGTTGGCACTAACGAAACTGGAGGAACAGCTACAAGTGTAAAAGCTGGCAGTTTTTGTAGAAGCACCACCGGAGTCAGACATTATTATGGTATTGCCGAATTTCTTTATCTATACTGTAAAAACACTTGGCCCAAACAGTTCTGGAGGCTCTCTGAGGGTTATGGGGTCTGCAGAGCTCCACGAACACCAACGTAACCATCATGGGATGTTTTTAGTCAGCCATGTGCTACCAGTGCTGTGCTGTTATGTTTAACCAATCATACTTAAATTATCTGGTCCAGTCACTGTTCAGTTACATACAGTAGTTGCATCACAGATACTACAAATGCTCCAAATCTAAGGTATGAGCACAGAAGAAGAAGAAATCTATAAAAGTTAGGAACAACAATCAGCAGCAGGTTTTGTGGTTTAGACAGAAAAAAAGAAAAGAAACTTCCTCGAACAGCTATAAACCCTATGAAAACATTCCTGTATATGGAAATTAAGCACCCTAAGGCCATGTCCCTGTGTTTAATCTTATTTGTGAGCAGATTGGCGTGACAGTGCGGTCGTACCTGGGATTTTCCTCTTTACAGTTTTGTGCCGTTTCACCTCCAGCTCTAAGAGGTCGCACAGCGCCGTCATGTCGATAAGAGCCAACTGACGAACCTTCTTCATGTCAGTCTGAGAGAGATCTTGAATACGTGTCACTCCGAGACGGCACTTAGGGCAAATGACCCGCTAGAAATGAAAAGATGGAGAGAGTGTAGAGGAGGAGAGATAAGTTGAAAATTAGAAAATGGAGGTCAAGACAGAGACAAGATCAAAAACATAGAAAAAAAAGAGAGAGAAATAAAGAAGAAAGAGGTTTAATATGACAAATGGGAAATTAAGAGTACAAGTATAAAAAGTAAAGTCACTTTAACTAGTATTTACAGAAGTTCATCAGTTTGCAGAGGGGAATCTGTCTATACTTAACAACACAAATTCAATCTAAACCACTAATTCTCCCCTTTTTTCTTTTTTTTCCCCAGAGGAAATCTGTTTAGCCTGAAATAGAAAAAGAAGTCTTCTGGACTCAGAACAACAACTCTTTCTTTGTTTTGAGCTAATTCCAACTCTCCGTATGTGCCTAATCTCATTATCTAACCAACAGCAGATTGTAAATGGCTTGTAATAACATTGGTGGTGTGTCGTAATCACATAAATGACATCAATCACATAAATTACATGAAACTTTAAACCTACTCTGACCTAAGAAACAAAAGACAGATCAGTTGATTTAAAATATAAAACTAAAAGTGGAACATTTAGCACCAAAAAAACAGGAATACAGAAAATGATGTGATCACCTGGAGGTTGGTGACTCAGTTTAAAAAAATAGAAAAAGCATTGAGCACAATGCTCGTAGTTATCCTGACGACACCAAAAAGGCTGCTCAGATAACAGTAAGTATTTCATCATGTTTAAGAGATATATTTACAAAACGCTGCTCGGATTTAAAACATTTCAAAAGACTGGTAAAATTCTAATCTTTAGATTTCACAGGCATAAAAAGAAAACGCGAGCTTTGTAACTCAGCTAAAACGTGCAGAATTTCCCCCATTTCAAACTAGAGTTTTCTTGAGATTAAATTGGAAAATAAGAGGAAATGGAAGGGAGTTGGGGTGCTTACAGGAAGGGTGCCATCATCTTTCCTGCGTTGGCTGTTATTTTGCGGCAACTTGGCTTGTTTGAGGAAGATGACGGCTTGTTCACAGTAAGCCACGTCTGTGATGAAGAACTCCTCTTTAAGGGCACTTCGCTTATGTTCTGGTGTCACAGCTAAACACACACAAGCACAGGTCTGCAAGTTCACTACAGGAAGTTCATTGTAGAGATGCCACAAGACAAAAATGTGGGCGTAAGAGGAAGAAAAGAATCAAGATTAAGACAAAAATGAGGAAACGTACTAAAAACTCTTTTAATCACTTAATCTTTTCTGATATAAATCATAACTCACAGAACATAGAAACATATTGTATAATTACAAAACATTTAGGAGCAAGAATGATACCCGTCTAAACAAAAAGCTAATCAGGGATTAATATGAGCTGGAGAGAGGATAGTTAATTAACCCTCATCAGGACTACAACACTATTGCTCATCTGACTTCTTTACGGTACTTTCTAAACACAAGACTATTAATTACAGTTCATCCTTTGAGTAATTTGTAGGATGATGTAAAAATCTCCGTTTATAGGGCTGGTCCTGGAGTCAAATCTGGATGTTTTCCAAACAACTGCAGCTACTGCAATGATGTACAAGCCTTTTCATGGCTTCAAGAGTCCAACCTTGTTTTTTTTTTTACAAAGGCTTGCGTATTAACAAGTTTATTTTGAATAAGTCTGATTATGATCTATAGCACTTACCTGTAAGTGGTGTTTTGGCCACAGATGCCATACTGTTTTGGGCAAGGTCTTCACTATGATGAGACTCGGGGAGCAGGGTCTGGAAAAAAATGGCATTGACACACTGAAAACAACTATAGTAAAAGTTATAAATATACGCAACAATCCAGTTTCCTCTGATAAGGAACAGATAAGGATCAGAGGAGCTGTGTGTTACTTCCCTCTGAGGCTGTCACAGACATGCAGCCGTGACAAAGAGCGACCTTTACATATGATTTGCCTTTATTGTTATAGGTTGTTTCAATCATAATGCACTGGAACAACAGAAAGTCTCTCTCCGAGTCCCGACATTCACCTGGGAATTTACTGCATAAACTGCATCTACTACATCTTCACTACATGTGACTGTGCTTGCTATAAAACTGAAAACTAGACATCTGGGAAACCAGTTCATTAATGTGCGATACAAGGAATCTGTATCAGAGAATGATTTCTTTATCTGAGTGACTGTGAGAGCATTTACATGTGAACACACGTGTAAGCAGATGTAATCTGTACATGCTACTCTTTTTATTTTAAGTAGCTGGATGGATTGTATTTCAGCATCCTAACCTGAGTGATAGGGGAGCCAAAGATGTCGCGAACGTCACGAGGTGGTGGTTTGTTTTTTTTGCGCCGGGACAGTGTGTAGGAATCCAGTCGACGCTGAACGGCCTCGGCTTGTGTCCGGGTCAGAGTGGATAGCAGGACTGCATTGTCTACATCCTCGCTGTCCTCGCTGATGAGGGTTGATAAGCCAGCATCAGCTAACCACTGCTCCTCTTGCTCTCCCTCTGAGACACATCAAACAGAAATTTAGATGTAAACAGACAGACGACAAACCGGAATGACAGAGTGCTTCAGCATGATTTTGAAATAATGTCTGCAAAGAATTTTATTTAAATTTTGAATTTTTGATAGTTCAACACCTTTTAATACCACTGTTTGAAGCAGTAATTTGAAGAAGTAATTTCCGGTATGACTTTATCAGAGTTTTAGCTCATATTTCTTTACATTTTTTCATTTTATTGAAGTATTTGCTTATTCACAGCTGTCATAGGTCCCACAATAACATTTCAAATGTGTTGCGGTCTGGGCTCTGAATAAACTATTTTTAAAGCCTTTATTCTCTTAATTTCAACCATTTTAATGGATGGATTTGCTGAGTTGCTGGTGTGCTTTGGATCTGTGGTGTAACCCAGTTTAAACCAAGCGTCATCATCATTTGATCACATTTGCCGCTAGCTGGCATACAGAAGAGTTTATGGCTGACTCGATGACTGCATGGTGTCCAGGTCCTGTGGCTAGAAAACAATCCCAATTTTTAATCCACCATTGTGTTTGACAGTGTGTATGGGGTGTTTCTGCTTTAACAAACTGCTGAGCAGTACAAACCACAACTGCACTTTGGCATCATCTGTTCATGGGCTGCTATGTGAGAAGTTTTATGGTTTGTGTGGTGTGTTTACGGAGTTTAACATTTAACATGCCCAGTGATGTCTGCATGGTCTGATATGTACTTCCTGACTTTTTGTGTGTGTGTTTTTATTCTCTGAGCATTGTAAGGGCGACATCTGCATTGTTGGGGTACATCTGCTGGCACATCCACTCCAGAGAAGACCGACAACTGTTTTAAACGTTCTCACTCACTGTACAACGTTGAACACCACATTGTCTCCCAATGGCTTGATAACTCTTTTACAAATTGATGTGCAACAGTAACTGTTGCACATCACATGTTGCTGACCAGAGAGGCATTGCGTTAACAAATATCTAAATAATCCAAAACACAAAGTACAAAGGCTCTGCTTTTTTAGAGCTCTGCACACCTGCTGATGATCAGCTCATCAAGGGCTGATTAAAAAAAATGACATAATAATAATACATAATAGGAAATCACATCATAAGATGTCAAGGTTTTTCCAGAAACTAAGCAGCTAAAATCATCAACATTTTTTTGTTCACTCACTGAGAATCACATAAAAAAGGCAATGTAAGGTGTGTCAGTTATTCATTTGCTTTCATTATCAACAGAGCATGATCAGCTAATGTGTTGTATTTAGGCTGAGGTTGTGTTTATGATGAATTAGCTTTTAGACACTAAATGCAGTAATTAGTAAGCATCTGCATAAAAGGCTTCTTGTTCATACAGTATTTTAACTGAGTAGTGATGAATTAAAACATGATATTAACATGAAAAGGATGAAGAGCAAAGTTATTTTGCCCCTCTACTGAAGAGTAAAGAAAGGTCTGATCATTTGAATAGAGCAAATTAAATACTCAAAGTCCAATTAAAAGTCAGCAGTCATGAATGGCCATTTAGATTCTACTCATTTAATCCCTCTCTCCAGGAGTGTTTGATAGCGTTGTCATGGTGATGAGTGCTACTTTGCCGCATGAGAGAAACCTGATATGTTGCCATAGCAAATGCATCAATTTATGGAGAGTCATAGAACATCTCAAAAGCAGCGATCTAAAACATTACTGCTTTATACTGCTCTTCTTTATCATAAGCCCTTCTTTCTCAAAATCAAACTGCAGTAGTTACCTTCTGACTGTCTAGAGTCCCTTCTGGTGCAGTCAAGGTCTGCGTCGCCACACCCCTGTCGGATGGTTTCAACCTCACTCCAGAATGAGTCCAGGCACAGTTTGTCGAGGTGCTGCTCCTGATCCTGAGAGGGTTGCGTCTGTGTTCTCTGTTGTTGATCAGCAGCTGTTTGGTCCTGCGGGCAGGCCCGGGGCTCCACGCTCATCTCGGTGGGGCTGGGATCTCTGGTGCAGACATACACACACGTAAAGAAATCACACGCTTGCATGCAAACAAATGAGCAGAGAGACAAAGACACATTCGAAATCAGGAGGAAGGGTAAAGCGAAGATGGTGAAGTAAAGTGGAATCTGAGAGCGTAAAGAGATGAAAACACAGCAGGAGAGGGATGAAAAGAGGGCCGGAGTGAGGAGAGAGATGGCGAGAGCGGACACAAAGGGGGGTCTCTATTGTTCTTGTAAAATGTGGCCTGGTGGAAAAATTACCTAGTTTACCCTCTAGATGTCACTGTAACTCTATGAAAGCTGCTTTCTTAAGGGACACACCCCTCCATCCACTGGCAACAGGAGCTGAAGCATGCACTTAAAGAGCAAGATAAAATGATTCTGAAATCGTCTAAATTTGTTTGCAGTTTCCCTGTAGCACAAGCAAATAAAAATAAAAACAAACAAACAAAAAAAGCAGTGTAGCTGCTCAAAACAGAGGACACTGTTATCTGCTAACAATGAAAGACACTCACATGACAGCCACACAGGGATCCTGAAGCATTAATGTGAGCCCCTCATCACAGACACAGGAAGTGGTCAGATGATTCACTTCAGTGGTGTGCGGTTCAGTCACATTCTTCAAATGAGCAAATCATAAGAGGCAATCTCGTGCATTTCAAAGGAATGTTAGAGGGTTTTTCATGGCCAACATGACTGCAGAGACAATGGAATGACAGCTGCTGAAACTGTCAGAGCCAAAAATAACCAACATACCGTCAGCTGTGAGCTGCTGATTTCCTCACACATGCTTACATCTACTGAAAGTCAGATGAAGCCAGATCACATCACATCCCATCAGATTTGTTAAACCAGTTTAACTTTTTTGTTGTTTTTTTTTTTGGTGGGGGTGGAAGTGGGGTGTGGGAGGGGGAGGGGGGGGGGGGGGGGCTTCTCAAGTGGTGAATTTCAACAGAAAATCAGTTTAATGACAGTTTTGTTTATTGGCAAGCACCAACAAGGGAAAAAAATAGAACCACTTACATATCCAAACAAACAGTTGGTATCTGGTCATAACAGAAATATTTCCATTCAAAGGAACGGAGTCTTACTGAATCAGATATTGCACTTAATTTGCACTTTGAGAATTACAATTAAATTAAAGCAGGAAATTAGAAAAGATACTCAGACCCAAGTGACACTTAATTATTGAGTTAAAGAAATACAAGTGTATATTACAAGATGAGCTACTGTGAAATGAAAAGGACCATATAAAACATTGTTATCACATGACAGCATGCTCATATTTCAAAACTGCAAAACGCTATCAAGACTATCAACTGAAAGAACTCATCAGTTGCTGTTGTTTTACTCTTCTGTAAACTGGTGTGATCACATTCCAACACGGAGAACTGCAGTCTATGTTTCTGTGTTCCAAGAAGCTCATTTTCATCCAGTCCACGTCAAAGAAAAATAAACACAACATTTCTGAACTACAGAACTCAAAGCTATAAATACAATATGTGTTTTGTTTGTTTTTTTGTTATTTTGCTTACAATACACAGTAGATACTGTTCTAATGCACTGATTTGGTAACAACAGCAATACTTTTTCATTATCAACAAATATTAGTTTATCAATGTCCAACTTAACTTAAACTTAAAATTATACTACTATCATGTGTGGACTGTTTTTTAAAGTAAATATATTCTTTACAGTATCTGAATTACATTTATTTAAAGAAATGTTATGCAGCATTGCCAAAAATAAACTGTCTCTAGCTCAATATTTACATTAAGGGAGCCTATGGCCAGGCAGGAGATATTTTATTCTATAAATCCTCAGAAAATAATATCAAATATGACAAACAACTATAACATAAGAAAAAAATTTAAGTTTAGTACAACCAGCATAGTTCATAGATACCACAGCATCTCTCATTCATAAAAGACTGTCAGCTACGAACATTTGGCACTTTTGTTTTTTATACAACTTTACTAATTCATTTTCCATTTTCTATATGTACACCTGTAGTTTTAGCTCTGGAGTTCTGGAGTTCAAAAACAATTTTGTGTTCTATATTATATATTTTAATATATTTTATTTATTTTTTAAATGTCTTTTTGTTTTTTCCACGACAATGTGAAATGTTTATTTGTGTCCACTTTACAAATACGAACTTATTCAGACATGTCATGTTCAAAAGTTTTCTTTATCTGTCCGTTAAAGAAAATTCAAAGGCAGTATGCACTACATCTGATCAAAGCCCAACCAGCTAAAAACATAAGTTCAGATACAATAAATTGTAAAATAGAAACCATATGAACACAGCAACTGACTCATAAACCACAATCTGTCAAATACAACAAAATCATTTTGGGAAGACAGACTCTACATTTTAAACTGAATACCCCCAGTATCACAAAACAATACCACAATAACAAACCACTAGCAAACTTTCTTTTACTTTGTCAAAGAATGTACTACACAACGCTTTACTTTGAGAGTAGTCAAGTCAGACTTTCAAGAGAAGTAGCGACTTTGCTCTTGACCATAAGCTCCAAGAAGCTCCAACCTTCTCTTATCACACGTACCTTTTCTTTTTTTTGTGGGGTGACGTCCTCACACGCCTACCCCAGGCTGGGGTTTGGTTTGGACGTAGCCTGAGACGAGTGAAATTGTTGCGTGAAAACTGCATGTTGGATTCAAGTCTGCTAACCACTACCTCCTCTCTGCCTCCCATATCCACACTGCTGAAGGAATCCGAGAATTAGTCCTGCACAATAACTAGCTTTATCCAGCAGTGGTGGCTGGACACCATGTGAGTCCCATGTAAGTCTGTTGCTGCAGTTTTTCTGAGTGCTGACAGGAAGTGATGTTATAAGTCTTTAGTGTGGCTTCAGGCTGTGTGGCGTGTTTGAGAGCTTAATGGAGCTGGAATGCAGGAGGGAATGACGACTCCCAAATTCAACACATTCACACCTGTCCCCTCCCTCTCTATTCTGAGATGACACACCCTGCCCACATGCTTGACAGCTATCAACTTCCTTTCTGGTTTAAACAAGAATCTGTTACTTACCACACTTTAACCTCTCATGTGACATGCATTGACTGAAGTAAAACAAATTAAAAATGTGTTTTAGTCTGATAGATATAAATGTCTTCTTTACATGAGCGAAAATGCTGACTAACTTAAAAGTCCACTCATAAATACACTTAACACACTTTATTGAACTCCTAATGTGAACTTAACAGCTCATGAGCTCATTCATCAAGAGTACTTTCTCAGAACAAAGCTTTATATTACAGGATTAAATTAATCAAATGGATCAAAGAATGAAAATGTGTCTTTCAAATGCATAACACTTTGCAAAAAGCATTGCAAACTATCTTTAATTACACAGCACATAGTCAAAGTGTGGCAAGTAAAGTGGTGGGTTAAATTAAACTATGCCTTCAATGCAGAAAAGATACTTGCTGCAACAATCATAACCTCAAAATAAACATCCTTGCGCCACCACAATGCAGCTAAATACCTGACAAATGACTCTCAAATTGCTGAGTGTTGATGTGATGCATGTGCACAGATACGAGGCACAAAGAGATAAACATAAAGCAGGTGAAAGTTGCTCAAGTTTGACAAGTGTGACAGGTCTGTCAACAATTGCTGTGAGCAGCCCTGTGACCCCAAACCCCTCACCACATCTGAATTTCCTTTCTTTCTTTCTTTTTTTGATTGTCACATTACATTGATGGCAGAATATGTATTGTGGAGCATGTATTGATTGAGGGAAGACAGAGAGAAGTATATATAGTATATCTAAGTTTATATATCTCTATCAATATATGTATTGATAGAGAGAAGATAGAGAGAACAGTGAGAAAAATACTGTAGTACTGTAGTTTTGACCAATGTAATGGGATTAGGGATAAAGTTTACAGATATTCACCTGAATATGCATGTGTTTCGGTCACATATACACAACAATATGAATGTTTTACTACAAACTTGATGATAATCCAAGCAAAGCATCTGCAGGAAAATTTTACTGAAACTTGGGAAACTCACAAGAAAGAACCAAACCAGCTGCTTTCATCTCCAGTTTGTCATATGACCCTGCTCGCAATATGAATCTCTATCTTGTACAGGAATTTTAAACACTTGTGCCAGACTCAAAACAACTGAAATCATAATGTCCTTGAGTTAAACCTCAAGTTAAAAATGCCAGCAGCATTGTTAACGGTGAAATTATATTAGAGATCATTTGAAAATAATGAATGTCATGAACCAAGGGCGAAAAAGCACTATCTTAGATTTCAGCTGGCTAATTATACACTTCAACTTGATCAGAAAACAAAGCATGGTCTGTGGCAAAAAAAAACAAGAAAAAAAAAAAACACTGTTGAAAATGTCAGGGTGTTAGGGGTTGTTCCTAGTTGAATGGCCCCTGTATTAACACAAAGAATCAACCGGAAACCATGCACTCTTAAAAGAATGGACACATGCAGAGCTGTCCACCTTAATACTGGGAACTGTGGTAAATAACACAAGGTAGTCCCAACAGACAGCTCTGATTAATCGACCTGAAAAAGCAGCCTGTGTTGAAAGCAACACAGCTTTTAATCCTCAGGCTGAATTCCACAGAAAGCTTCTTAGCTGGCTGAGAACGCAACAATTAGCTCATACTACACTGAGAAAGTGTTTCTGAGAAAAATCTAAAATAAAGAGAGTTTTGGGTCATACTCAGAGTATAAACTACCCAAACCAAAAATAAAAACACACAAAAAAACCAAACAACAAAAGGGTGACATTGTTAAAACATGAAGACATCTTCTTTTTTGAACTGACTATCCTCCCCCAAAAATTGGTAAGAAAATTAAGTGACACATAAATCTAGTTAACTCTAGCAACTGTTAATCTATACATGACTTTTAAGCACCAGCAGAGTTTGAAATTACAGCAGCGGTAAAAGCCTAATCCTACCTGGCCTTGGCCCGCCCAATGGCTTTGCCCGTGAACAGCAGCAGGGCTGCCGAGCCACTTCTCCCCCATGGCATCCTGCAGTTGTCCCCCCAAACTGCTGAGAGCTGTAGGAAACAGCAGCTGCCTACCACTGGCAAGCTGTTTCCTTGTAATCTCCTCAGCGCACAAACACATTAAAACAAGGACAGTCCGCCTGTGCTGGCAGACACGTCACTACATCACATCCTGGGGCAGGAAAGGATGTCTACACAGGGGGCTGGAAAAGGAGACAAGCTGAGTGGCTGAGATGCTGACAGGGGCTGGGACAGACAGAGGGAAAATGAATGATTGATATGGACATCATGGAGCTGGGGGCTGAATGGATGAAGCAGAGAACAAAACAGCTGCGCGCCTAACTGGCATACTGGCATACGTGGCTTGACCAGGTTATTTTGCAACTTCATCTGTTTCTAGGACAAACAAGAATGTGAAAAATCATTTTATACCAGTACCCACATGACTACTGATTACCGAACTCTGTACCACTGTTACATTAACTTAACTTATAGTCTTTGAACTGTATGACTGCATCAGTAACTGTAAGCCATCATCTGCTTTACTGTCACTTATTTACAGCAAAGATGAACATGACTAACTCTCAGAGACAGAGAGGTACATTGTCCAATGGTGCCGTCAACCAATTACCAAGGCAGAAATGAAAAACAGGGTCCCCTCACTGAACTTTGGAACAGATCTAACGAGAGGCAGTGGCACAAGACAGACAAAGGTCAATAGGACGTAAAGTTAAGTGCTAATGAGCCCCAGTTTAAAGCCAACACAGCAACACAGCAGCAGACAACACTGAAGACATGGCTTGAAATGTACACAGATATGAAGATGGGAGAGGTGGGAAGCCAAGCGTGGAGATACGTATATGATATCCTTGAAACAGCTGCCTTTTAATGCTATGGAGGCACTCTGGCCTTCTGTCATCAGCTGTTCATGTGTGCACTGAGGGGGGCTGAGCTTTAACCGAGCACAGTTTCACACTGATCAGTGAAAATTTAGGAGATATTGCAATCTAGGCTCAATTTTGTCGTGTCTGAATTTTAATGTATATAATTTTAAGGTTTTATTGGCTCACAACAGTGTTAAGTTTAGCAAATATTGAACTACCACCACTGACAGACTCAGTATACATGTTCAGGAGTATGTCTAAAAGAGTCAGGCAACTTGACCCGGTCCTGTGCTTATTCTAATGGACAAAAGATGTGCTTGACCTTATGTGTCTGTGGATTCAGAACTACAACTGGCATTAATATCTTCTCTTGCATGTGCTTCAAAATAGGGGGGCATGTGCGTGCAGCCTCTGGCATACAAGTACTGGCTGGGTAGTGCTTCCTGACAGCTTTTTTATCATATAAAAACAGTGTCTTGACTACAGATTTCCACTTTTACTTATGTTTTATGATAAAACAACATTACTCACTGGATTTGCTTTATCTGTGATCAGTTTACAGTTTGCTTTCGTTTGCTTTTGTTTTTTCTCACATCTGGTCTTGTGATGGGTGGGTCTGATCTAGTAGCCAATCTGACCTGGTAGCCAATGTCAGACCTTTTGGCTGTGTTCAGATGTTCCAAACATATCATTCTCACAACATTACAAAATAAAGTAACTTTTCTGATATATATATTTAGAGGCTCTATGTATTGATATGTGTAAAGGAAAAAAAATAACCAAGTGAGTTACCATTCATGTTGTCTACCAAGAGAGTTTATCTCTAGTTACCTGTTACTGCTGCATGTATTTATCAGCTCAGTTTGTTGTGGTCTAGGCTTTTGGTTTTGCATTAATCTTTTGTTCATTTATATGATTTTGATTAAATACACTGAACTCCTTTATGTAGTATGTATGTTTTAAAAGATCAACTCTCTATTGTAAATAAAATAGTTTTCAGTTCAGGAACCTTGATGGTGTACATCAGATCCATATGAATTGTCTAAAATAGATGTGCTCATTTCTTTCTTCAAAAATCTTTTCACTAGATGTTATATACCAGAGCAAATGAAGTTGTACCAAACAGTCCATCCATCCATCCATCCATCCATCCATCCATCCATCCATCCATCCATCCATCCATCCATCCATCCATCATTTATACCTGGTTCTTCCTATTCAGGGTCACAGGGGTCTGTGGCAGTCTATTCCAGCTGTCTCCAAGCATAAATCCCATGCCAGCACGGAGGTAACATGCAATTTCCTCACAAAAACATCCCATCTGGGATTCTAAGATGTTCAACAAACAACACGAGCCTCTCCATGTTTGCGAATGTAAGACATTGGGTTAGTTTAGCATCGTTTTTCTTCTATGCTGCTGTCATCTCTGTACACTGGCAATTTTCCTAATGACTTCTTGGATTTAGTTTGTCACCAAACAGATCAACACAGATTACACAGACCACAGGGATGCCTCTTAGAGGTTTTTCTCCTCTCCCCAGCTCATTCTACCTAAACTAATTTGCTCCTTACCTAACTCTATAGTTCCATCCTAATCTCCAACATTGGCCCTACTAAATGTTCCTCAACCTACATTTTGTGAACTTCCATAGAGTTCACTGATCATCTACCCCTCAAAATAAACCTCTAAACAACGTGTTTTCCAATGAAGTATCCAAAATGTGTAGTGATCCATATTTCTTGATAAAGATTTAAACTCCTCAGTATTGGTGGCTTTTTTGTGAAGCGTCACTACAACATTAGGGTCTCTTTATCCTTAATAGTTTCAAAATATTTCTTTTTCTTTTCCCTTGAACAGTCTTTGACTGTTGTTTCTGGCAAGACAAGATATTTCTTTCTTATCTGACAATTCTCCTTAGCTCGCAAATATGTAAAAAGGAAATGGAGAGCATAGAAACTTGAGGGCACACCCTCATGTGACCTTGCAGATGGCATGTGACGGTCAGCTTAGCCTCTGGTGCTGTTCATCCATGTCTTGGCAACTAGAGCACTGAACGTTTATGGAGTTAAAGGGAAGGGAGGGGAAAACAGGAAAGTTGAAAAGAGGTGAGATGATGGCAAGAGAAGAGTTCAAGTTATGACTGAAGGTTGAAATAATACTACAGTATTAAAGGGAGGGTGTAAAAAGACGGAAAGCCAGTTGATTAAAACCCAAATGCCATATTAATTTACAAATCCTGTTTCCAGAAACATTGGCAAGCCTTCTAAAATCCAAACTAAATAGAAAACATATCAAATATTGAAAGTAAAAGTGAGACATTTCACTACTTTTTGAAAATATTGGCTCGTTTTGTATTAAATGGAATAAAACATATCTAAAGCAAGGCTTAAAAAGCAAGTGGTACAAAAAAAATCAAATACCTCAAGGAACATACTGAAACTAATGAAGTCAATTGGGAAAAGGTAGGTGACATAACTGGGTACAAAAAGAGCATCTTAGAGAGGCAGTTATCTTAGATGAAGAGGTTCACCAATCTTCAAAGAGCTCTCTCTACAAACTGTTCAGCAATTTCAGAGTAATGTTGCTCAGTGTAAAATTGCTCAGACTTTGGTCATTTTATCATCTACAGTATCTGATATCATCAAACAAATCAGAGAATTTGGAGAAATCTCTGTGCCCATAGGGACAAGACGAAATATCAACATGGGATGCCTCTAAAAGCACTGCGGTGAAAAAACAGGCATGATTCTGTCATGGAAATCAGTGCATGGAGAAGACAGTTCATTGTGGCATCCATAAACGCAAAGAAGTCATATGTGCATATGACCCATATTGACAGCTTGCACATAGCTTGAAGGCTGTTGAGCAGCTCAAATCGTATATCAGAAAAGAACCGGACAACCTTTCCCAAAATACCAGTAACTGTACTTCTCAGTTCCCAGTTTTTTGACAAAAGAAAAGGGGATGTTACACAGTAGTAAACACTGCCCTGTTCCAACTTTTGTTAAGATATGTTGTTGCCATAAAAAAAAAAGAAAAACATATTTTTTCTTTTTTTTTTTTCCTAAGATTGAAGATTTCCTTATTTTCCATGTTTTATAAGGTTTTTATGGTGTGTTGTGAATAAAATATTGGGTTATGAGATTTGCAAATCATTGCATTGTGTTTTTCTGTGTTTTAAAAAAGTGTCTCCACTTTTTAGGATTTGAGGTTCTACATAGACCATGCTGACATTACTTAAGTCATTATACCATATTATGAAATCTAGACTTTGATCCCAGACACACACTCAAAAATGTTGGGATGGAGGCAGTGTGTTACAACCTTCCCACACCCTTCCTTTTAATTACACTTCTTAATCTTAAACTTTGATAACTGAGGATAGTAAGAGTTGTATTTTAGTAAGAAGATTCTGTGTCTTACTGAACGCAAGATTTCAGCTGATCACCGGTTCTTGTCTGATTCTCCGCTTCATGTGAGGTGAAATATTTTCAATATGACACAGACTACATGCAGGATGTGCAGTCGTGTGAACTCTGGATTTTTGAAGTCACAATGGTGATAAGTCATACAGAGTTGAGTCCAACATTGCACAGCTAAAATAACTACAGACCTCAATCTGTAACTATATTTTCACACACACGCAAGTAATCCACAGCACAGGCATTGCTGCACTCCTATACCACCAGGAATGCTGGTTTTTACATCTTTTGCTGATAGCAACCAGGATGGTATTTCTCTTTTTTGTCACACAGAACAAAATCCAACAAAATTTAATCCACACTGTATGACACCCTTTGTTGAATATTAGTATAAGCATTTTAACTGTTTTGGAGATATGGTTTGTATTTAAACATCAGTAGTTTTTTTGTGCTCTTAGCTGACTAAAATTTAACAAGAGATTTAGACTGTTTTTTAAAATAAGAACAGCAATACAAGTCATGTTAAGGCTGACTCCTCAGCGCAGCCAGATGGTCTGATGAACAAGTAAATGGTGCCAGAGTGAGAATGGCATTAGGACATTGCGGATTTTCACACCACACCAACAATTTGGTTGCACACCAGTGTGATACTCATGGTCACTCTTGCACAGACACAAACGAAATCACGTAAAGAGGATCACAAACTGTGTCATCAACTTATAAAGTTCATGCAGCTGATGCGTTAGTATTTAACCCACAAACCACAGCAAACCAATAAAAACACAGTGAAAGCAAATCTTTGAACAACTGAGTCACACAAGTATAGCACATTTGACAAACAATGAAAAAAAAAAAAAGAGTCTCGTAACAAACATACACAACGGCAGAACGGAGTTGCAAAAATTGACAGCCTTCATCACACCCACAAAGATGTGCATGTGTCCTCCCATCATTATTTCATGGCTCCAAAGTTTGTTGCATATTTTCTTCAGGTTATTGTAGCTGAACCTGCTCTGAAAGCATAGATTGTTGGTTGAAAAGCTTTAATTATCTGGTCATAAACCCACTGATGCTGCACTCAGTGTGTACTAGCACGTAGACATGGAGAGTCAAACCATTAAAACATTGCTTTGTCAAACTAAGACTTCACAAAGCTTAATCCAATGATTAAGCAGGGTGGGCATGCGCTCCTGAAACCCTACACTTACATGATCATAACAGCCATGATAAATGATTGGAACATGATCTGTGGTGTGTAACCATATCGCTGCTAATGATCAGGTCAAACTAACTTCCTTGAACTGATCTCTTTCCCTGAGAAACTTTACAAACACTGGCTGCCCTTTATGAACTCTGATTACTGGAATGATTTGAATAAGTAGCAGATTATAGCTTTAAATTTTACTTCTTTCTTGTTAAAATAGCTTTGACATAATTACACAGCATACATCTTCTTTTTGAGAACAGACTGCTCTTTGTGTCAAGCAAAACAAACAAGTGTCCTCACGTAAAGCCCCACGCAGTATCACAGAAGCTGCTGGGCTGAGCTGTGCAGGATTTAAGTTACTAGTAATGACAGCTGGAAAACCTTCTCCTCTCGTGCCATATGGAGCTAAAGTGGATTACAACAACCTCAGGCTTTGCAATGACTTTCGTCACTTTCATGGCAGAGCACATGCCCTTTACCCTGACTTTTCAGGTATGATACTGCTTTTATAAAAAGGTGTAAAATACATTAAATCAATGTACGCATAAAATGGACTCAGGGTACGTGCTAATATCTCTGTACACGAGGCAAAGCAAGAGTTTAACCAACCATAGTGTCACTGCAGTTGCGTCTGACTTGATCAAATCATCAGTCAGCTGCCAACTGCAGAAGAGTGAAACTTGTAAATGTTGAAAGTATTCTGAAATAGACGCAACAACAAGGCACTGACAACCACACAGTTATCAACACGGACACAAAAGGCTCAATCCCACTGAATAGAGCAACATTTTTTGTTGAACATCATTAGCAAAACAACTGATAAAACAAAAGTAATTCTCTTAATTCACTTGCAGGTAATTGCTGGTTTCTGACTAATCATTAAATGATTTACCTTAAATGTTAGATATTTGACAGCCTCCAGTTGGCTGCATCACTTTGCAGGTGAGCATGATTATATATGTATATTTTTCTGTTGTACAACGCAAATATTCGTTACTTAAATTATATTGAGTTTTACTAGACCACCATAGTCTGATCACTCATTTTGCAGTCATTAACGTATAAACAAGCAAACTTTGATATGGGATAAAAAGATTAAAGTAAACCTGTATTTGTACCACAACTGAGGAAAGGCGCTAATTTCACACAAACATGATGCACCCATAAAAACCACTCTTTTTAACTGGATACAGGTTAATGTGCAGCAGTGATCCTCGTACAGCCGTGCAGAGCTGCACGTGCCTACAGAGAAAAAACGCCCATAGCAACAGGTCCTGACAGCCTAGCAACCAGGCACGCTTGTGAAGTAATACATAACCAAACTAACCACATATAACCACAAGACACATGTTGTTTTAACAATTAGCGCTAAAAAAATTTAAAGTAAAAATACCTTGCACAAGACAGCGCCAGTGTCAAATAATTCACCTGGTTTGTCAAACTGCTCTTGCAAAGGACAGCTAACTGAAAACAAAGACACCCAGGAAGGCAGTTTGACTCACCTGGAAAAACACCGTCGACGCCAACGGTGTGCGAAGGCTCGACTGGACTTCACGCGAATTTGTTCCCATGTGGCAGAAGGGCTGAAAGTCCTGCTGTGAGCGGCGAAAACGACAAGCAGATGGAGACGAAACGAGATGAGAGATGCTGCTGCACTCCGCTAACGTCCACGTTATCCTGTTCACCTTGCGGCTGACGTCATTGCACTGGCATATGACCATGTGACTGACCATCTATCTATCTATCTATCTATCTATCTATCTATCTATCTATCTATCTATCTATCTATCTATCTATCTATCTATCTATCTATCTATCTATCTATCTATCTATCTATCTATCTATCTATCTATCTATCTATCTATCTATCTATCTATCTATCTATCTATCTATCTATCATTAGTATTATTAATTGTAAGTAGTAACTATATATATATATATATATATATATATATATATATATATATATATATATATATATATAGCCTGCTCTTTTACTTAAGCAAATGCAATGCTGATGGTTGCCTTTGTAAGGGGTTTTATTGTGAATTTAATCTGTTTGCATAAGCTTTTGTCACACAGACGTATATGGCAGCTCAACCGTCAATGGCCTTGTGTTTTCTCCCAACTAGAGGCCCTGATACTGTGAGAAGATTGTGAGGTTATATGCAAAACGTGGTTTGGTGCAATTTGTCAAATCGGAAGCATCGTTTTACAGATATCTTGATTTAATTTGTGTTGCACCCATCAATGCAGGTATTGTGGGCTCAAAAAGAGAGAGAGAGAGAGAGAGATTTGGACTCAGATGAACATTAAACTGAAAATCTGAATCCCGCTTCAGTCTGAGCAAGTCAAAGACAACACAGTGTGGGAAAATCTTTAGTGCAAGGTCTTCTTACTGAAAAAAATCAGGGTCATCGAGTGGAGTTGTAAATCCTACTGAAAGACACAAGCTGGAGCTGACTGTATGAAATTTTACAGGAAGTGCTGCTTGTGCAAAAAAACAAAACAAAACAAAAAACCTCTTGTCAAACTACTATTTGCAAAGCAGATAATTATAGAGCACGCATTCAAACAATGTGTCAAGGCCGCTTGTGTATGCGGAGCTCTGACTCACATTTAGACTGAAGTTTCTATAAACAGACACAACTGTGGCAAAACTGTATCAATGTGGCAAAAGCTGACTATCACATGTAAAGATTTTCTTAGACCTTTGACGATTAATGTTTGGTTTTTGATAGAATAATGACACTCTGTGTTCCTTTACGTAGCAGCTCGGATGTGTTTGGACTTCACCGTTGTAGCTATGACTGCCTCTTTCTCCAGGCGTCTCACGGCTCCTTTATCAGGGAAGATAAATCTCTCACAGAGCAGACACATTAATGGAGGAGCAGCGATAGTTATACAGCAGATATTTCATCCCTTACATACTGCAAAGCTCAAAGTGACTCATCCACTCCACCTCTGCAGTGTGTCTGTTTGCAGATGGAAAGAGGTTACGAGGTTCCTCCTGGACAGATAAATTCCATCTGACATCCTGTTATTGTTGTCACAGACCTCCTTACTTTCTTACAGTCTGCTTCATTACACTGTGCGTGTACGTGTGCGTGGGCGTGTGTGTGTGTGTGTGTGTGCAAGAGAGAGAGAAAGGGAAAGAAAAGAAGGAGAGAGGGAGAAAGAGAGAGCAGTCAGGATCACAGAGGGCCAGTAAAGCCTCCTACTCTCTTCCTGCCATTGTTTCATCTCAGGGACCCACGTGAGGCTCTGGCTTACTCTCCCCCGCCTCACACGGCTGCCCCGCGTTTCCATGGTGATGGAGAATATGCCTGCAGATGATTGCATCCCCTGCTGAGGGGAACTATCAGGGACAATGACAGACAGCACAATCACAAACTGTGACAGTAAAAAACCGAAAAGGAGAGAAAAAGAACCCAGCAAGGTGACGAGCAAGCAAGGAGTCTCCCAGAGACATGTCGTAGCTGTTTGTTATGGATTCACACATGTTGCTGTAACTCACTGATAATGAGTGAAAGTGTGGATGAACTTCCAAAGTGTTTACTCATGTCACATACTAACGCATGCACACGGGATGCACAAATGCAGCGAGTGATTGAAGCTCTGTCCGAAATGAGAAACTATGTCTTGGCTAAAGATCAGGTGAGCCTCCGTTAGTAAGAGAGACAAACACTTACTTGTTTACAATGCAGGAGGATTGTTGATGCTCAAGATTTTAGTTGGCTTACACTGACGTGTGCATTAAGCTGGATTTCCAAATTCCTTTAGGCCCTCAGCTTTACTCCAGTCGATCTGGGAAAAGGGCCAGACATCTGCTGTCTTGCTCACAACAGCACGTGAAACCTGCCCTTCTTATGTGGTCTATAATAGACTCGTGTTAATGCGCTGCACGGGCTCCCGTTTGCTGCTGTACGAGTGTGAGTCTGCAGTTTGCAGGATTTTTTCTCACTAACGTACCCACTCAATTAGGACGAGCCTTGCGTTCACACACATTTCTCTGCTAGAGTTAAGTACATTCATAGTCCCGGGACGAGAAAGTTTAAGCAAGTTTAAGCAAGTTTAACCAAGCAGCAAAACTAACAACACGAAGAAGTCCCACAGCAGCGCCATCAAACTCTAAAACCACATATATTATTCATCACTGCCTCACAACAGTTCGATGCATGTTTGTGCTTAACCAATAAACAAAAGTACTCTCTCACTGTATTTTAGTTACTTTAGATTTTTTTTTATCCCACTAGTTTGCACCCAAGAGGTTTAACAAGAGAGGGTGATTACATAAATTTGTTAACAATAGACACTATTCAAGTAAAAGGTGAAGAAAAAAATCCCAGCTATATTTAACTAACTCCCCTTTCATTCATGGTCCCCTATTATCCCACAGTGGGATTAACCGTGATTTGAACTGGGCAACAAAGTAGCACCGGCGTGATGTGAACTCAGCAGCACGGGTTCCGTTGACATTTGAAGTGGGTATTGCGTGGCTTGAATAAGAGGACGGAAAAAATAAGAAAGCAGCACGGTGGCTTAGTGGTTAGCACTGTTGCCTCACAGCAAGAAGGTTCCTGGTTCGATTCCCGGCCCAGAGGGTCTTTCTGTGTGGAGTTTGCATGTTTTCCCCGTGCGTGGGTTCCCTCCAGGTGCTCCGGCTTCCTCCCACAGTCCAGAAACATGCATGGTAGGTTAATTGATCACACTAAATTTCCCATAGGTGTGAATGTGAGTGTGCATGTTTGTCTGTCTTTCTATGTTATGGACTGGCAACCTGTCCAGGGTGTACCCCCTGCCTTTCGCCTACTGACGCCTAATGCGTCGGGAAAGGCTCTGACGGACCCCCGTGACCCGGAGACGGATTAAGCGGGTATAGATGATGGATGGAAAAATAAGAATTTCCATCTCTAAATAATTCATTATGACTATGAACTCTATTGAACAATAGATTTTTTTCTTAAGTAAATGATGTTGCAAACATACATTTGTAGAATATGAAAAACATAATGGCCAAATAACTAGTAGGCCCTTGTTTTTCTACACAACTGTGCAGTTGATAGCACCACGGACAAACAATGTGCCTTTGTTAAGACTTATTGTTGTGATGTTGTAAGAGTGTAACAATACACAGATCCCATAAATCTTTTGAAGGTTTCATAACATTTGACTTTCATTTCAATTGTGTCATAAGAAGCTGTTTGTCATGTGTACAAGAAGTTGTGGCTGTTCATGAAAATGCAAAAAAACAAAAAACAAAAAGCAGTTCAAGTAACGTTACAAAACAATTTAAAGTCCACCTAAACTTCATATATATATATATATATATATATATATATATATATATATATATATATATATATATATATATATATATATATATATATATATATATATATATACAAAATGATTCACCTCATCATCAGATGTTTTCAGACCTGAGCTGCTGCTGTATTTGTGTGAGGATGCAGTGCGTCAGTGCCTCCTCATCTCCAGCGAAAGCCCTCTTTCAGCAGCTTATAAAAGCAGGTTGCTCACGTTTTGCTGAGGTAAGTAGAAACTGGATGACAAAGCATCAGTACCACTTTTTTTTTTTTTTTTTTTTTGGACAGCCGTTTAACACATCACTAGCGCCCCCCTGTGTCTCAACGAGGATGCGACAGACTAGTGATCAATATTTTAAAGTCTGTTGTGCTATTGAAACGTTGTTTGTGAGGTGAAAAGGAAAACAAGCCATACACACACATAACGAGTATTGTGAAAGTAATGGTATAATTCAGGTGTAAAACGATATCTACGCGATATTTGTGTCTAGGTTTTAGCAGCGTGATTATCGCTCTTCCAACTGTCTCTTCATGGATTTTCGCCATTCTGCCGCTAGAGGGAGGCCTTGCCTTATATACGGAGAAGAGGTTGAACGAGCTGAACTAAGGTTGAATGGTGTGGACGTTTTCATTTAATCTTTAATAAGATGTTTCAATAAAAGATTGGCATTTTATTAACTCCGAGAGAAAATGTTTACCTTTCGGTTTTGCTTTTCAAACGTGACTGCACAGTTTCTGCTCTGCATAGCATGAATACCCTCAAAGACAGGGGCTACAGGTACATATATTTTATGTTTTGTACAACAGAACTTTAAACACTTTTTTGAGCAGCCTTGTGAGTAAAATTATATATTTTTCTTTGTAAATATAACATTTTTCATGCTAAATATATAGTCAGGTGAACAGTCAGTGTCTGAACGTCTCTGCCAAACCAGAGACCGACCAATGTTGTTATTCATGGAGGGTACTAGAAGCTTTAGAAAGATGTACAGTCAAAAAGTAAAAATGCATGGAAAAAGCTGATAGTCTTTTCCTAAGCCCTTTGCCTTGACCCACTGGAAAATGTCATGAGGTTAAGGAAAGATAATTGGGAGACCACAGTGCCGCCAGAATCCGACCACATTCACTAACAGAGTCTGCAGTAAAACTATAGATGTCGAAAAAATATCCTACTAAAGGACTAAGTGCAACTTTTCTTTATATGTTATAACACTCCTCTTGTAGTATTTCACATGATATAATTTTATTTCACATAATGTGAAATACTACTTAATTGTCAAAGGTTTTGAGTAAAAGAAAGGGGGAAAACAATCACACAAATTAAAACAAAATTGTTATTAGAGGGGCATTACAGTGGCTTAGTGGTCAGCACTGTTGCTGGGTCGACTCCTGGCCTGCAGGAGTCTTTCTGTGTGGAGTTTGCATGTTTTACTTCTGGGTGCTCCGGCATAATCCCACAGAGACGTTGATTGGCTATTCTAAATTGCCTGTAAGTGTGAGCGTGAGCGTGCACGGTTGTTTTTTTCTCTGTATGTGGCCCTGTGATAGACTGGTGACCTGTCCAGGTGAGGACCCGTCTATGATGAGCCAGGATCGTCCCTGGCAGACCCCCATGACCCTGCAAAGGATTAAAAGAAAATAGAAAGAAGAATATAGAAAAGGGATGGATGGATGTTATTATGACACTTTCACACTCGCCTCCTTCTCCTCACATTTCACATTAGTAGCCTGTGATGTCTGAAAATAACCAAGCACCCCTGCAGTTGCAGGCACAAGCCTCCTAAACTGGAAAGGAATTATTTTGCTTATTTTATAAAGGATGGTCCAGCTGACCATCTGTTATCATGGCTGTCACTTTGATGCGCCTCTTCATTTCCCTCAATTTGAAACTTTCCGAGGCGGACCAGACCCACAGTCTCATTTCTTTTAGCACACTGACAGAGAAATGTGAAATTATATTACAGCAATTTGAAGAAATGTCAGTATATCTTGCTCAAGATTTATACATACAGTCACATTTTAACCATCAATATGCAGGGAACAGAAATGTATTTACAAGAAGAAAAAATGTATTATTTTGCAGCTGAAAAGAAATCCCAGTATGTTGTGTTATAGTTTAGCATTTATGCCATTCAGAGTTTACAATTTGCAACTCTTTAGCAGTTGGAATACCACATATTTCATGTTTTATCTTGTCAACATCACTTCATATATATCAGAGTACATCCACATCTACATTTCAGGTTTGCAAGACATTACAATAAACCTTGAACAAGGACCAGTATTGAGGTTAAGACACTGTATATCTTATATTATACATGTGAAGTTGACATGTAATTGTAATCGTCATCTGGAAAGCTGTAAAAGTATGTTTCATGCAAAAATGTGACTTCAAACTTTAGTATGCATAAAGGAGGGCTTTTTTTTTTAAACCTCTTTTTAACCATATCAAGATGTGGGATGAAAGTTCATGGCAAGTTTTAAGCATCTGGCATGGACCATCTCACAGTAAAAATGTCAATAACATTCCAGATCTTAGTTTTCAGAAGAAATGGACACAATGTGATCCTGCTCAAATAAAACAAGGACCATCCACAGTGTTTCAAGCAGCTAGTCCAAACACCAGACCCTGAGATGGTACGTGCTTGTGCCAGTGCCTTTGGAAAAGGTAAAAGGTTCGAGATTAGTGAAATGGGACATTAGTGAAACGCCTAATGCCAAAATGAACACCTGAGATGTCTGACGGGTTTGTATCTTTGATGCGTGTGGTTATTTCCTCTTTAGATGACAATCCTCCATACTTAGTTCAGCATGCTCACAGTTAATTCAAGTCTTCAGGTTTGTCTGTTATAAAAAATAAAAAAAACTGAAAAAAAAGTACCCTCAGGGACAGTGTGTGCCAATTGCAGCCGTCACATTTGCATCGTTAGTGCACATAAAGCGTACACTAATTGTGCTCTCAAAGTACACTGAAGATCTCTGCAAGCACCTGCATGCTGCTTCATGACACTGTGGACATATAAAAACAAACTTTTTTGTTGTTGTTGATGTGACTATGTTAAGAAAATTACGAAATCGCAATTTAAATTGTGATCATCAAGACCCCAGAACCTCGGGTCCAATTTCTGCTGCAGACTTTTATCTGATTTGACTTGAACGGGGTTTAGATGTACGAGATAATGTTAAATAAAGCTTCTGCGCACCGGTTTGTGTTTTAGTCAGTCTTTGAATCAGAGCGCAATAACTCCTAGAGACACGTTTGGTTGGGCTGATCAGTCAATCTGATCAAGTCACACTCGAGCAGCCTACTTTCGGTGAAGAGGCTGCCCGGTTTTACGATGAATAAAATGCATCTTGCAGCTGCTGTCCCTCATTTCTTTGGAAACAAACGGGGAATTCTTAAAGGAGATTTGATAAGAGCATCGCAGACCTGTTAAAAGGCTTTCTACAGTTTTGATTTGGTTGAAGTAAAAACTGTTTTGGCTGTGTTATGGTGATAAGGAGAAGGAGTCCTGCTGCAAATCAGTTTTCTGAAGCGTGCTTCTTTTGTGCAGAGCTCAAGCTTGTTCACGGTGGCCTCAACCTTGTCGAACTGCTACTGATTGAATTTAAGTTTTTCAGGGAGATGTTTCAAAAGAAAAGTTGTTCTTTGTAGTGTTTGTGGTTTTTTTTTAAATTTTAATTTTCTTTTGAATGAATTGAACAACATTTAGATATATCAAAATGTGAAGCAAAGTTCTCGATCAACAAATTAATTATGCCTGTTTCAAATGATTAGAATTTCAAAGGAAATTGTTGTACACGCTATTTTAATTTAATGATTACCCAGAAGGCTTTTTAGTATTGACTTGCCTCTTAAATGATCTGAAGAATAAGGGGCAAAAAAACATTTCAATGCAAAAATAAACCCGCCAAATAACAGATTCCGAGGAGGGAGGTCACTCAGAACTATTTTGTTGGAAATCCTTCCTGATTGTATCCAGACTGATAATATCTGGAAAGCCTTCTAGGAAATTTGCTTAAAGCTACAACAGAGCAAGTCGTTCATTTATTTCTGAAAGATAATCAGCCTCCATGTCTCCAGAAACTAATTTTCATCCAGAGACTAAGCACTTTGTTATGTTTTCATTGAGAGCAGCTACATTAAAACCGAGAAAGTACAAGACCCTTCCTGCGTGTTACATAAGTCAATACCCTGAAGGATAAACAACATTATGCCAGGAATCAAAGCTTTCATAGCTAGATATGCAATATGTTTAATCTATTTTTTTTTTCATTGAATTTTAATATCAAATTATGTAGTGAATATTACAACGCTGCTGTTAGTGCCGCCACCTCACACCAGGAAGGTTCAAATGTATGAGGAAAGCATCTCATGGAGGTTGCATGTTGTCCAAACTGAGATTCAGAGCTGAACATCTCTTGTTTGTCTCTGTGATGGACTGGTCAGCCGGTCCGGGACGTACCCCGCCACTGGAATAACCGGATTAATGCCACTTACATCAGCGCAGAAGAAATGAACAATTGAATAAATATGATGGTGCAGTAATGAAATTTCACGTGGAAAGAACGAGTGCAGACTGTTGTTGACAAGGACTGTTATAAATAAATATGAGAACTAGAAAGCAACAAGTAGGCCGGCAGCCAAGTGTCATAGTGACTTAGGACATATTTGGCATTTGACTGATGGTCTGACAGTGACAGAGAAAAAAGACCCCCCCCCCCATGCTGAGGGCTCACTTCCCTTTTCTTCTTGGTGGTGTTTTCTGATGCACGGTTGCTTACAAACCAACGAGTATTTAAATCAATGGAAGAAAGGTGAGGTAAGTGTGCTAGAGACTGGTCAACGTAATTCACTCTGCAATTAACAGTCTAAACGATTTATAAGCAATTAATGGATAATAAGATTCTGGTCTGTTCGTGGCAACAATGGACTTAATGGTGGATCGATGCTGCACAGAAAGACGGAAAAGACAGCCCCTGTTCTAGTTTATGACCCAGTTCTTCAAACACATCCAACAAAACAAGATTATCTTAACTGATAAGTTCCTTTAGGAAGACTTCCGCCGTAGTAAAGATATTCTCGGTGTGTTCTTGTTTCATTACACACAACAGTGTCGGGCTTTGTCCGCCTGCATACTGAATCCAGAAAAATTGATGACGGAAAACTTCTGACTTGAAAATTAATTTTATAACCTTGTGGTTGGTGATCAGATTTGTCATTTTCAAGCACATGAGAAGCGGCACTGTAAAGCTCTCAACAGCAAAGTTTAAAGATAAATCGCAGTGTTCAGTAATAGGCTTTTTTTTTAAATTTGAGTGTGTTCTTTTTGAAATTTGGATGACAAAAAAAAAAAAAAAAATAGATGACATGTCCAATGTCCACATAGAGACTGAAAATAAGGTAAGAAAAAAAAAAAAGCAACCAGCCTGCTATGTCTTTGGGAAAAATGTCCAAAGGGATCACAATTCCGGCTTTATCTTGTGTCTTTTCTGTGTCCGGGTGTGAACCTGACCCTGCTTACTGGCAATAATATCACAGCTATTGTTCCCTCATTCCAAAGCTAATCACATGCTGACAACTGTGTTATATTTGGAAAATTAAAAATAATTTAAAAAGTGTGTGCCCATTTCCTG
This sequence comes from Xenentodon cancila, assembly GCA_014839995.1. Lineage (NCBI taxonomy): Eukaryota > Metazoa > Chordata > Actinopteri > Beloniformes > Belonidae > Xenentodon > Xenentodon cancila. Next base: position 22,406,286 of record CM026203.1, on the reverse strand, counting down.
ACCGTTTTATCCTAAAATAAAGAGCTATATTGCATAACAGTTCTGTTGCACTGAAGAACAGTTCAAAGTGTTCGATAAAAGGACAATTTGGGCCTAGTACCGAGCTGGCACTCACATCCACGGTGAGCGTGTCCCTAGCCTGGAATCTATACGTTGGACTGGATATGTGTTTTCCTAGTTGGAGGACAGTCTTATCATCTAATCCTGGGAAATAAAGAGAAAAAAGAGCTTCTGCCAAAGAGATTAACAATGCTTTTAAACGTCCTACAACCTGGCATACACGTATGTGGACATGACATGTTTTGTTGTTGTTAACAGGGGCCCAAAGCAACAAGGAACATCTGCACCAGGTCTTAAGAGGTCATTAAGTGACGTCATAAAATGGACTCATAATAAATGACCCGGTCCTGATTCACTTTAGTTGTTTATGGGCTTTGCTTCATGGCCACGTTAACAAAAATAAAACCCACTTCTTTCTGCTCCTGGGGAGAAATGGGACATGTGCAAATCCATGAAAAATGTAAGAAGCTACGTCTTAAACCTGAGCACCACTTCCAGCTGCCGTGGGACCGCAAGATTGAGATTAAGAGTAAGAAGGGGAGCATGTATGAACACAACACTGACCCAGATTTTTGGCTCAATTTCTATTTTTATTTTTTTTTTGCCAACCTGTCTGCTTAAAGAAAAGTACTTTATGTTTCTTTATGGTCATTCATGATTAGTTTTACAGATGATCAACTTCATGCCGTTTAGGTGCCAAATAGATTGATAAGGACTTTCATAGAGATCATGTTACAATTAAAGGAACATGTGGCCATGAAAAGTGAATTTACACCAAGATTTACGTCCTTGTGGGCCTGCGTGTAGGACGTTTCTCTTGACTGGGCAACACAGAATCACTATAAGGATTCATTATTAGGAACAGGAAAGAAAAAGGACGCTCATCCATCCCCTGAGTTAAAGGGACAACTTCCGTTTCCCTGTAGATTGTGAATTATCTGCTGTGAAAAAGATCTTTACAAAACAATTTCAGGTCAGAAGTGTGTTGAACCTTAACATCTAGACTCTGTATATCCTCAGCTTTGTGTATTAAATGTAGTGGGCAAATGAAAAATATCTTTATTTTACACAGAAAAAATATTCTACGTTGGGTGAAAACTGTGGAACGTGAGCGCCTTTTGTTTCTAGTTTTTACCATTTCCTCGACAAAGCAAAAACAAGGTCATAGAAAATGGTATGGAAACTAAAAATGTGAAATTCCGACTCTCCAACCTCGTAAATTACAGAAGAATTAATTTTGGCTCACACCACAGACACCAATACCTGAGGGATAACTTACAGTGAATGCTTCACAGTAAACTATGTGAATGTTCTTATTTAGGTGGTTACATGAAGAAACCAGATTTTATTTCCAGTTGTTACGATTATGCTTTTGATAACTTTACATGATGTGGTCCACATAAAAATCGTGCCCCCCTTGTGCAGTTGTAGTGGATTTGAAATCCATCTACAGACTGTTTTTTTTTTTTTTTTAACCAGCTTGTAAATAGCTTTATTAACTTTGCAAAGTTGGACATTTTGACATGGAACTCGATGGAGGTTGACTGTCTTTTGGAGCCGGCCCCTAGTGTTGAGCTGATGAACTGCACATTTCTTGCTCCATCAGTTTGGCTTTAACAACGTCAAAAGCAAACGTTCCTAGATAGAATAATAGAATAATATATAATTACCTTAAACTGAATAAATTGAGTGGCAGTTGGCTTATTTAGGAGGGTTTCCTGATGGTTCCCCTCGTTTTTTTGCGCCCCCCCCCCCCCCCCCCCCCCCAGCCGTTCTCTTAGCTACACCCCTGTCTCAGTCTCCTCCTCCCACTCAGCCCCGCCCTCGAGGAGCGACTTGTAGCGAGGAGAGAGAGACCGAGAGAGTGAGTGAGTGAGAGAGAGAGATTGAGACCCTGCAGACTCACACACACAAATACGGATACACACTCTGAGCTTTTCTCGCCAGCCGTAACGGGACAAGTTTAAACCTCTGGATACCATCTTCCTCTCTTTGCCCGTGGTTCTCGGGTCCATGTGAATATCGCGACCCGGACTGAGGTGAGTAAAAAAATGTAGTCTTGCTGCCAGTTTTTTACAGGGAGGTGAGATCTGGACCGGTTGAAACTAGGGGAAGAAGCAGAGGTCTTTTTTTTTTTTTTCTTTTCTCAGTAGAGGAAAAGCGGCAGCAGGCAGGCTGGAGGAGAGGCATGTCCGGCTCTTGTTGGAGCAGTTCAAGCTCGCTGACTTTATCGCTTTTATTTGGGGGTCGCCAAACGGTTCACGGAGCTGTAATTAACCCGGAGAAAAGCGTCGTTTCCGCCGCTGGCGTCTGTTTATTTAGCCGCGGCAGAAGCTTTAACATCTTCTCCTTCATGTTGCCTTTAAACCAACATGCTGTTGCACATAATTTTACTTTCAAACACTACAGTATTTCCGTGAAACTTTGGAAGTTTTCTCGCCTGGGACATAAAAACAAAAACAAACAAACAAACAAAAAAACAAATTATTAAATGACTAAACCTCATCTTAATGGGAAGAAATGTGTTTTCAACTTTTAAACAGGAAATTCAGTAATGTACGCACGCATATCCTTAAGCTCACAGCTTGCATTTAATTTTTCTTCGGATTTACTTGTTTGATTCATCAATGAGTTTATGACAGTGTTTAAAAAATGTGAAAAATAACCACCTGTTACTGGTACAAAACCTAACAAGTGCAGTCTTGTTTGTTTAATTCGGCTCAGGCTCAGGTTAAATATGGCTTAATTAAGCCATATTTAACCTTAATATATATTGTTTAATCTTGTAGTTGTGCCCACAGACCGTATAAGAAGAACTGGATAAACCTTCTGTGACATCAACCGTAGGGTTTTTTTTTTGGTTTTTTTTTTTTGAAGAGTGCTTTTGGAGCCTGTTTTTAATTGTATTGTGCAGACCATGTGGCAAATGGGTTGAAACAAACAGATCTGGGAAGCCTGCTGGAACACATCCATCCGTCCATCCATCCATCCGTCCATCCATCCATCCGTCCGTCCGTCCACCCATCCATCCATCCATCCATCCATTATCTATACCCGCTTACTTCTTCGCAGGGTCACGGGGGAACACACCCAGCTTACGTTGATCGTACTTAGACATTTCAGCTCGGTTGACTTTGCTTATGCCAACCTATGATGTTAATTAATATTATTTTGGAATCATTATTATCGAATCTGTCCAAACATCCGTATTTCAAGTGTCGCTACTGAAACAGCGTCCGAAACAGTTGGACTAGCAGAGTCCCCCAAGTGGTACGTCGATGAACTGCACCTTTTTCTTACTTCCTTGTTGGCCTCAACACAGAACTTAGACCATTGGTCACACCTTTAGGAACTCGTTTGATGCATTCTGGCTTTGTGTACACCTTGAGGATTGGCAACAACTCATTGAAGGCAGAGAAAGATGGTGTACCGCATAAGTGGTATTGGTATTGTCTCCTCTGTCACCTATCCTCAACCCCATGGTGCTAGTTTGGGATGGGCTTGGCCAAAGGGTTTGAATGACTCAGCCAGCAGGTGCACAGCTGCTCTGGAAATATCCTCGGACTGCGTAGAAAAAGTATGCAGCAGGCTACTTTTGACAAGCTCACAGTCAGGAAGGTCAAAGTGTGCAGAGTCGAGATCCAACCAAAGTGGCTATTTTGAGGTCTCAAATATGCATCTGTAACTTTTAACTCAGGTTTTTTAGTGTTTTTTTTATCATTGGTAAAGTAAAGTATTTGTGTTTCTTTACTTTTCTAATCAAATCTATTGTGTTTTTGTCGGTTGAGTAAGAGAAATTGAGCGATTCGAGGACAGAGGTTTATGATGATTATTTATTGATAAATATGTGTTTCAGTGCTGTGAGACAGACCATCAGACGTCTTCACTGCCTTTTGATACCACAGTGACATCAGATTTATAGTACTGTCATGTTCTAATGCCTACATGCACTGCTTTATGTTCACATAGTAGCATGCACAAAACAACCTCAGTTGTGTTGGTCTCACTTTGTAGCTGATGGGCACTTTTGTTTTGAAAAGACGGGTACACCCCCTGTCTGGCTGCGTCTTTCCTTTTTAAATGTTTGATGTTGCCGGGTCATCCTGAGCACTTTCCTTGCTGTTTCCCTCACCTAAACGGGTTCTTGGCTCACTTTACAGAGATGCCGCAATCTGCAGCCTTGTCTGCTCATCAACTGTACGTACAAGCAAAGGTAATGTTGGTGATGATGCACGTGGGTGCACGCAAGCAAACATGCATCCATGCCTCCATTTTCTGTACCTGTCTCATCCGGTTCATCTTTGCAGGAGGGCTTGATCGTAGCTGTCACTGGTAGAGAGGAGTGGTACATCCAGGACAGACTGCCAGTCCATCCCAGGGCTGCAAATATACAAAATACTCAGAAATAGCCTGCAGGTTTGCATCACAAAAACCTTGAGACCATTTGGCATGTCTGTTTGCATAACAGCACTGCCTGCTGTCGTTTGTTGTAATCTCAGGGATTAAGGTTTTGCTTTGTATAAATCATTTCCATGTGACATGTGATTATTAATAATATGATGCTGCTCTAATTGTAAAGGAGGCAAAGCAAAGACTCGCCTCAACCTAAACCCCCAGGATTCTGTGCACTCGTGAGCAGTACGAGCGTCTTTTAAGATGGGTTGTAGAGTTACAGTGCAGGATGGAGCATGTGTTCGCTGCATCTCTGTGTTATAGCAGTTAGAGTCGCACAAAACTTCTGACACAGCAGAAGTCAAGCCAAGAAGTCAGGTGTCCTATTTTGAACATGCTAGTGAAGGCCCGTTTGAGCTATTAAAACCTTCCTCGTTGTTTTTATCCAGTGCCTGTTGCCAACAGGAAATCGTAGCTGCTGTCACAGTCGGCCGTCAAATATTAACCTAGTTTAAATCCAAGCACACGCAGAGAGAAAGATAGAAACAAAACATGAAGCTGGCGGGGCTCGGGTGACGTTAAGCATCTTTTTGTTTATGTGAAGGAAAGTTGCAAGCATGTCGGTGTAAAATATGTGTGGTTATGATAGCTGAATCTGTTTGGGCATTTTCCAGCTCCTCTTCTGGGAAACCTCGGTGGCTTTCTTTCTCTTCCAAAACAGCACATTCTCTACGTTCATGTTTGTTCGGACAGAAAAAGACGTTTGATCACAATAGAGCAATGAAAAATGACTTTGAATCTAGCACAATCATTGATTCCCATTTGTTTATTATGTTTTTGAGGTTAAGTCCTTAATTATATCAAATGCATTTGGTGTGGAATTTGAAATAATTAAGATTGATTTTTAGATCCAGACTACAAAGATGGACTGACCTCTACCGGATTGTCTGCAATGTAAAGCAATATTTTCAACTCGAAGACAGTTTTATAGACCCTCTTGTGGTTTGAGGGCTGGTGGCTACATTCATAAATTAACGTCTGCCTGTGTAAGAAAACTGAAATTGATATTGTGCTGATGATGGTGAATTTCTCCATCTGAAGTCACTTCTACAAAAATGCAACCCGGTCTAAATTTTTGGTTAAGTTATGTACAGCGACAGATTTTCCCCAAACGGTGAAATATCTTTTTCCCATCATTGTTTTATTAATGCACATCAGCGCTCCTCCTTATCGAGCCAGCAGTTGCTCTGGTATTTGAAGCGATAAATCATTGGACTGTTCTGCAGTGTTTTTATAATGGCAAACGTAGACTCCTCTGAGTGTGTGAGTGGGCCTCTCTGATCTCCGAGGGGCCCGCTGCTCTCCTTCACTACTTCTTCTTTACCGAAGAGCTGCCTCCATCATTTATTCTCTGTAGCTTTTGTAGCCTAACTGTTTAATTATTCCTACATGATGATTTTGGTCATTGTGCATAAAATATTGAAGCAGAAAGTAGCCCAAGCATCACGCTGAAAGACGCTGACCTCATTTCACGCTACGACTGGGAGCTGAACTGGCTGGTGGAGTCGACACCAACCCACAGACACCTGCCTCTTACTCTTTATGGCTTGGAGGATTCATAAGAAGGACCTCCAGGTCTTTAAAAAGTCTTCCATGAAATCATTATTGCTTGTTGACTTTAGAAAAGAGATTATACAAGCTCAGCTTTCTGATTACAGCTCACGACCGGGCACGGCTGCTAATCTGTGCTCCTAATTCCAAGACAGGCAAATCTCAGGACAGCTATCAAGCCTGCTAAGAAGCAGTCAGCGTCCACAGTTTGGTGATTTCCGGTGCATACTTGTTAAATTTATCATTACCTCGAAGTGCTTTTAATGTTTGCGTTCAGTTTGAGGTTGGTATGCTTTGTTTTGTGGCTGAATCAGATTCAGTAAAGAAGGTTGTTTTTTTTCTGAAATATTCAAACCCTACAAATACAAACATTGTATATATGCTCTAGTTTTAAATGGTTCAAGAAGTCCTGTTCTAGTCTGTCTAGTTTTGTCTGAGCAACACTCTGAAACCCATAGATTCACACGCCAATCCCGCAAGGCGAAGAACCGGGTAGCTCCAAATGTCTTTTTGTAGCATCGTAGTTCATCTGTCTTGCAACACAGTCTTTTTCTAGTAGTGGTACCAAATTGCCTCTGAAAGTAGTGCTTTTCAGTTGAGTAAATAATTAAGTGATTTGTGGTGGTGTTGGTGGATCCCTCCTGCTGCTGGATGCTGGGATAACTGAACCCCTTGTGTGCTGAGAGGATAAAACCACGAAAATCTTTTTTTTTTTTTTTTTTTTTTTTTTTTTTGGTCAAAAAAGGGCTTCGGCTTCTCCTGCCTCTTCAGCATCATCCAGGTCAAGCTGTCCTGCATGTTCAGATTTGCCCATTAAGCTCTTAATGCGCAAATGGTTACTGTCCAGTTTAAGGGGTTCTCATAGGATAAACTTAGATATGCTGGAAAAAAAAAATATGTAAAGTGTAAATGTGACAGGATTTGTTTAATTTGCCAAAACTGACATTCAATTGGTAAGTTGTTTCTTAGTGGATTGATGTGCATGGTCCGTCTCTGCCGGCAGCGATAGATGCAACACAAGCTGAAAATGCTCTTTAAATGCCCAAACCTTATTCCTGGGATTTTGACAGGAAAGTCACAAACTTCCTTACAGAGTTCATGGGCGTTGGAACGGAATTGGAACGTTGGAATATCATCTTGTCTGCATTTGGACACATTGAAGTCACAATTCTCATTAAAAAAAACTTTCCACTTATGTTCCACATGCATTCATTTGCACTGATTGGTTAAATGTTGATCAAAAACCAATATTTTATTCTTTCTGGTTAATTGTCTTATGGAACGGAAGCTAAGAAATAAAAGTAGAGCACACAGCCTCTGTTATCTTTCAGTGATTATTTGTTTGTGGCGAATTCATGCAAAGCCAACTGGAATCGGTTAAGAAAATGCTGCAATGAATGCATCCTTAAATAAACATGAATGAACATATTGCCGCGTCAGTCCAAATGCCTTGCCTGAAAGGCAACGTTATGTGCAACAGCAAACATGACTACACCGATGTTCCCTCACTCGTCCACAGATACTCTTGTAGGAGAGCTGTTGGCCTCCCTCTAGACTCACCCACGCAGCGAGTCTCTAAATGGGCCATAAATGTGCCTCTAGTGACTGGCAAAGCTCCACCGAATACCGAATACTTCCTGCCTCTTCTGTTTTTTTCTTTTTCTTTTTTCTAATCATGCAGGTAGGGAGAGTTTTGCTGAAGTTGAAGATGCAGTTACTCTTTAAAAATTTAACATAAACAAGCCTACATGATGAAAGCTTATATTTAGGATATATTAGGGTTCAACCATCTAAGCGTCTGCTCTCTGGCATCCCGCTTAATGTTGTTGTGATTAAAGTGAAAGTTTAAAAAAAAAACTCTTCTTTATAAGCTTGCATGCATATCGAGCATCGTCAGTGATTCAGTGTTGTTGCATCTTTTTTTATGACCTACTAATGCATTTATAGTTTGTAGCATCTTTCTGCGTCAAACATCTACTCCAGAATTGGCGACAGCAGTCAGAATCAGCGAAGCCGGTCAGTGAACAGGAAGTGAGCTCATATATTCTTTTCCTCACATTGTGTGAACCGCAGTGAGCCTGCCTGCTCCAGTTTGGATGATTGTGCAAAAGAATTTTCTTTCATTTTAGTTTCAGTGTTTTCATGATGAATTAATCACACACACTTTATCCCCTCCATATCAATGGAAGCACTTCCAGTAAATTGACCATGTACCCAACATGAAGCCTCTGAATTTACTGTAGAGTCATGCTTTTATTCTGGTCTCCTGATGAGCGTGATGCTCCATATATTAGATGAACGCAGCTGCTGAACTTCAAAGGCAAAATTCAGCTAAGACTGGTGTGTGTGTGTGTGTGTGTGTGTGTGTGTGTGTGTGTGTGTGTGAGCGCCACTGAGCTTTTTTGTTTGAGACGGTGCTTTTAATGTCTGGTTTGCTCCATCTTGCCTTTCTGTCTGTGCTTTGCACCCATTTGTTCAAGACTGACCGCATACTCTGGTGCTTGGTTGTGCCTGTCTGTGCCTGGGCTGCAGTTGCACGACGTGTGTGTGTGTGTGTGTGTGTGTGTGTGTGTGTGTAAGCGTTTTGTGGTTTGTCCTCTTGTTATGCTCCTTTCTCTGTAGACCTTTTATACTGTACATTTGAGCGTAGATGCTTCTGGAAGAGTTCTGTCCTATTTTTGAGCATGGTTTATTACTTAAAACAGCTCCCTTCTGTTTTATTTACTCTGTATGCTGTTGCTCCTCAGCTCTGACATCTCAAGTGCAGTTTCTCTTAAAAAATGTTCACAGTTGTATCTCTTCAAATATTTATGAGTGAGCCCAAATTTATCTGAAAACTTATACCAAAAGAGACTAAATGCTTTCAACCGTATCAGTGTCTAGACATGATTGTGGTGCTTCCTGATTCGCATGAGGGTTTAGGGAGCGCAGATGTGCCACACACGCAGTCATGTGGTCATTCCTTTTATTCCTTGAAGGTTTCAGTCCCACTTTCTAATTTTTCTGTCCCATCTGGGAGGAAAGAAAACTCAATCTGGATCGGTGCCCAGCTGGTAGAATAAAGAATATCAAGAAAGTGGACGCTGACCCCGTTCCCATTCATAAAATGAATTTCATAAAATTACATTATCTTGTTACAGTGCAGTGTTCTGCTGGGAAACCATGGGAGCAGGAGTTACCACCCACTCAAACAATAACTACAATCTCACTGCAGGAGCTTTCTTCAGGGATTGTTGGATCGATGGTGTGTCCTGGTCCCTGACCGTGTCATAGTACAGCCCATTTTGTGTCTTGCTCTTGTCTCGTCTGTTCAATGTTTTGCTGAGCTGCTTCCTGGGTGGTGGACCCTGATGCCAATGCCCTCCCACATCGTGACATTCGTGATATCCTGATACCCTGCAGAAATTGCTGAGGAATTGTACAACAAAGTCAAAGAGCCCAGTTCTCTGACCCGCTGTCTCCAAATTTCACAGATCCCAAACCGATTAAACTTCCGCAGGATGTGCCCATCCACAGTTCTTTTAGATGTCCCGTCCTGCACTCAACATGTCCAGTTGTGCACGTGCTGCATGAATTTGGTTTGACGTTACGGGGCCGACAAAAGATCAAGAGGTGGCGTAGTTTCTTTCAGTTTTAAGGCTGCTGGTTCCCCACTACGTGGAAAAATCTTCTTTTTCCAATATACTGAACCATATTTGCCTCCAAATGTTCCTCATTTTTTTTTTTCCTCAGTTCCTCATTTGAATAAAATTGCCTGCTAAATAAATGTAATGTAATGCAGCATAATTCATAGGAATACGATAGAAAAATCAATAGGAAATATCCTCTGCTAACGTAAACTGCAATTATCCATTAACAAATCCCAAGTGACACTAAGCTCATTCATCTTACGGTTATTTAAACAAATCAAACTGGCCAGTAGAGCAGATTATGGAGGTCAACTGTACTGCCATCCTTCAGTTCTGTCTGCCTTTTTTGCTCGTCTTTGCTTCTATGAGACAAAAGCAGAGACATCTTGGTTCGGAGAGGTGAAATGAGAAATCAGGATGCACAGCTCCTACTCGTGCCGTGCTCTTGCCTGCAGTTACTGTGACAGTGCAGGCTCAGTGTGCACCCATCTTGGTTTAGTAGTGGATTAGAAGTGACACTTACTGCAGGCTGGCTGTGTTTAAGCCTTGTTTACTCTGACTGGGTCTTAACCGAGTACTCAAACCATCATTAGGCAGTGAAATGACTCAACACTGGAAGAGCTCTCTAATCAGACGTTCTAAAAGGAGGCTGAAAAAGAGGGGAAAGAGTAGCAGGGACAATTGAGAGGAAAATGGAAAAACATGATGATGAGGAGATATTTCCTGAATTTTGCCGAAAGTGACCCGACTAGCTGCTGCAGGGGAGGGTAAGTGGCTGGAAGTTCGAGGCCAGGGCGTGTTGTAATTAAACCCTTTTATAAATAAACACACAGATTGGTCTAACATAAACACAACTTGCTCATGTTGGCGTAGAGCAGATGGACAGATAACCCCACCCAGGATGGGGCCGGACAGCATGTCCTGCTCATGGGGCCTCTGCTGTTGTGCAAAAACATCACAGGTCAAATATTCCCAGCGTGTTGTTGAGCCCTCTTATAAAGACACCCACTCTAACGGTGTTTTCCTGCCAAAGACAACCTTGTCAGATGTGTATCCATTTAAAACGGAGTTTCGGGAAAGAGGATCAGATTGAGGAGACTCAAAACTGTGGGTGAAGGATCTAGATCTTTTATTTTATTTTTTTTCTTCCTCGTGTGAAGGCTGTAAATCTGTTTGTTTTTATGCCCCCTCAGACTTGCATGCTGCTCTGTTCTGCTGATGAAACAAAATGCAATAGGCTTGTGTGGGCAGATGAAATAAAAGCTGTGTTTATTTGGAAAAAGCGAAGAATAAAAGGAACATTAAAAGTGAAGAAAATGTATTGGGGCCTACAGCCTCACATTTGGACATGGGGAGGCATGACGTTTGGCTGCAGTGAGTCTTCTGCAGATGGTAGATGAATTGTATTTCTTCAGGGTTACCTGAATTCAGTATAATATAACGGACGGGGATGAACCACCAAATGGAATAGCATTTTTCAATAAGAATGAGGTTCACTGTGCTCACTTTCAGGTAAATTGTCACGACCACAAGCCATTAAAGACTGAAATGATCACTGTAGACATTTTAAGACGGAGAGAAACAGGAAATCACTGCGCAAACTGCTCTTAATCATGTTCAATCTGTTCCACACCATCAGAGACACAGTATTGAGATGGTAGAGCTCCATTTCAAATGATCTCATTTAGCTCTTCTGTCAAAATGTTTAACAAAGAAATATGTCAGCACACTGTACAGCAGCTCTCCTCCATGTGACAGTTGGACCCACTGTTGCACTACCATCTGCACTAATGCTATTTTTGATCTTATTCATTATTTATTAGAATATCTGCAAACTGATTCCCATTTCGTTATATATTATTTATATATAATTTTTCCATATTTAGTGCAATTTTCCTTTTTTTCTATTTGATTATTACAAGAAGGAAATTATATTGTTCCAGTAAAAAGTTAGGGCTTCAGAAATATTATTAAGTCACTATAATGAGTGATTATGGAAAGTTTTAGATTGGTCTGTAGTGCAGTGATCCTGAAGAAGCCTCTCGTTGAGGGAAATTGCTTTGTTGTGTAGAGGATGTGGAGTGTTGTAGATTATATTTTGCAAACGTATACAGCATTCTTCTTTGCTCATTCAGCTCCAAGCACCGAGCCAACATTCCTTATCACTTTTGTCGCTTTATGCGAGTTGCTGGCTCTGATGCTGCTGCCCAAACAGATGACTGCAGATGAAATAGTTTTATTATCCAACACAGACTTCCAGAAAGCTTGCAAAACACTAAAGAAAATTAAGCTTTTTCAAAGGAGCGTCGTCTCTTCTGTTCCTTCCCGTAAACGGCCTCAGTGATGCATCTCCATACCAGTCCATCACACATGTCACTACCCAAGTGTCTGTAGTCCATCCACTTTTTCTCCAAAAATGAAATGGTGTTCAACTCCAAAAAAATCCACAGTTGTCTCCCTTTGCATGCTTTGCGAGTAATTTTGAGGTAGCGCATGTTTTTAATATGAGCTTTTCCACTGCGTAAGGGCTTGAAATCTGTACTTTTTAAGCACCTTTCACACCTGCTTTTCCGATGTTGAAGCTATACTGTTATTGAAATGGGTGGGATTGTGTACAAAACCATTTCACATTTGGCTGTGACAGCTGCATGCCGGCCATCAGGACCCTCTGCTTGAAGCACATTGTTAGATGCCCTTTGGTTGTGCTTTTCACACATTGCCTTAGAGCAAATGCTTCAAGTGTGCTTTCTTGTGTGTAACCTTACTCACCTTCTTTCCATCTTGGCTAGATAAATGACTGCGGGAATAAGATACACTTTGGGGCGGAATTGGAAAATGTCTCACTCTGAATCCATCGTTTTTCTCCTACCCCATTCTGCAGCCTGGGACGGCCTTACTGGAGGGTTTGCTCGCTCCACCACGACGTCTGTCAGCGTTTCATAACTGTCGTTTTTCAAATGTATCGTTTCTCCCTTAAATTCTCCCAATGGCAAAAACGGCTCCTCCATAATGTTGCAGATAGACACTAAAGGAAGCCGCAAGCCATCCCAAGCTGTTTAAGCACCATTTCTCGGTGCACTACAAGATGTCTGTTTGAGTAATGACTGCTGACACCTGCACATGTCCTCAAGACAAGGCTGTTGAACCCACAGATTCACGCAATGCAAAGAATTATTGGCTTGTGCATTTTTTGTGCACACAGTGATGTCTAAGTGGCATTTTTTCCCCCTCTCGACTGCAAATACCAACCCCCACTTGACTGTAAACAGACTCCATAAACCTTTGAAGCATGCTTCAAAGTGGCATTATTGTAATTAAATGATACACCCCCCCCCTTTTCAACTCTACCTATGCACGTACGTTCCAGCGGTGTCATGTGGTATGAATTACGAGCACAAATGACGTTAACTTTTTTGTCTTGCCTTCAGATGCGCAGTGTTTTGCTGCTGTGATTGAAATGTTGGTCATGTATATGTTGGTCAGTAGGTCTAGTGGAATCAGTCCTGGCAGGGAAATCCTGATTTCCTGCAGATTTCTGGCGTAGTATTGGTAAGCATGTTGTAAACGTGTTTTCTTTGCTTAATCCCGAATGGTCAGCAGATGCATCACGTAGCACCTCATCATCTGGCTTTTTCTCGTCATGTAGCGTGATGTCTACTTCTGCCCTGGTTCATTACAACGAGGGAGACAACGACCCAGAATCGAGTTGACCTGACTCCTTTAAATCAACGCTCTACTGGAGGAAATAAATTCTCGCCCCACCAGGACACCCTGCGCCAAGTAGGACAAGTAATCCAGACAGAATAAAAACGTCCTCTTAGATGACGCTGTGGGAGAGAGGGATGAAGTTGCAATGACACTTTAAGCTCAGCGTGGAAGAGAGGTAGACATAGAAGTGCAGGAATTGCTACAGGATTGCTTCAAAAGCTTAGTTCGCTCTCTGATATCAAGACAAGTCATCAAACAGTGCACTGATTTGAGCGGTGCCCTAGAACAAATGAATAAAACCGTCCTCACAATGGCTCCTCTTTACTTGTTAATGTTGAAAATCTTTTGAAGAGTTTTGAAGACATCCTAATCTCATTATATACTCATTTGATCATACAGTTGAACTTTTAATCAGCCAATCCAGGCTTTATTTAAAAGTCAAACGTTCTTGAAGATGGTGTAATGTAGGTAGGAGTAAACACTTCCGCTGTTTGCAAGATCAAGAGGGAACCACTGAACTCAAGCCGTTTGCCTTTTTATCCTGGCATAATTTGTGATTTTAAAAAAAAAAAAAAAAAACTTCAAAAGGGAGTGGATGGACTTCAGAGATGCAGCCATTCAGATTTAACTACCGTGTTTCCATTACACTTTTGTGCAAAAGAAAATCGAATCTCTGAAACTTTGATAAAGGTAGCGCTGCAGGGGTTCGCTGTTTCCATTGATTGCTGTTTTTCAAATAAGCGTAATTCTCTGTAAAACTCTGTATCTTGTCTCGCAAGACTTCTCCTCAACAGATGGTCATTTAAATGATTATTCAGAGGCAAAGCCCCTATGTAATGTATAATGGTTAAGTAGTGATACAGGACAACTACATCGTATTAATGAAGACAAAAACAGCTGGAAACTAGATTGTGATGACTTTAGATTGACATCATACGTCACATCCAGCACTGCTGGAGACATGGAAATTTGTAAAAAAGCATTTCCATTACACTTTTGCGAATAAGTGGATTATCGAATCGCCTTAAAAACCACCTCCTGAAAGCATAAAAAGGTTTATTTGATATTTGGGAGGTTTTTCAAATTAGTGCCGTTTTTATTACAGGATTTCTGTTTTGATATGTGGTTTTGCACAAATCTAGGGGGAATGAAAACATCTGTCTCCCATGTTGAGATTACACCTCCTCCCCATTTCCTGCTAAAAATACCACCCTTGACATTACTTTATTAAGAATTAGATATACACATTAGGAAGACTAAACTTTGGAAACGCTAATTGCACAAACCTGCAATATTATGTCACAACCCGGATAATGTAGGGGTTGTTTCATCGCCAAATGATATGAAATGTAAGCCAGGCTCTGTGATTAAAATACAGTTCAAAGAACATCTTTCTTAAGTGGTGCTTAAAGGCAGGGTTAGAGATCTGCGGATGATGTCACACCTGTTGACATTTGAAGCAAAACATCAACAAAGCACTGACACTCGAGACCTATCGCTTCGCTCCTCCTCCCTCCAGTGGTTTCCCAGACAGACACGTCCCATCACGAACTCTCCTGAGCCCCTACGCTCCGTTTGTTTCCAGTTTACGGATCCAGGGCTGCGAATGGAGACCAAGTTGTGTAATCCAAGATGTGGGCAACTTGTCGATGGTGAGGAGACATTTACAGAATGTGACAAAAAGTGTGCTGGGTTAGGAATCACACAGAATCGCTTACCCTGCCTTTAATAAAACATCATAAGGCATAGTGAGCTCCCAACCATGCACATGCATGCTGTGTGTGGTTGGCATGCTTGGGCAGGCAAGTTGTCGTTTCCATTATACTGTGGAATTTCCCATGTGGGTATGACATGGGAGGAATCATCTCTCACATATGGACCAGGAAAAAAAAAGTTTTATATTTGCATTAAACCGTGTTTTTCTGCCATTATCAGTGTTTGAAAATGATCAAATTATGAATAAATTTGTTTGGATTATGTGTATGTCTTCATAAAAGTCTTTTATAAGTTTGATCAGTTAATGAGAGTCAAAATTTTCTTTCTTTTTCTTCTTTCAGAGAAGTTTGAAAGAATGCAGTTTCTGATGTCTTGTTTACACTGCAGAAGCAGCCTCTTTAGAAATAAGAATGTCTTTTTGTAAGCAAAAATATTTTTGCCAGTGGGTAAGAAAAACATTCTTGACTACAAAATTAAAACTAGCGAAATAGTTTTAAAATAGTTTTTTCAAAAAAAAATTTTTTGAAACGAGGCTTTTTTTTTCTTTTTTTTTTTTTACTTTCTAGAAATTGGTTTTTGCACTGTAGATTTTAGGGTCCGATTTGGCGCCGCACAGAGTAAAAGTGAACATTTTTTTTCCCGTGGGACACCTGGGCTGAACTTTGTAAATAATACACAGCTGAAATGGTGACATAAAAATCAATGAATACACATTTTACACATTGACGGTCTCTCAGCAGTAATCAAAACTGTGCAGGGTGATGGTACCATTACCCCTCCTCCCCTGTTTGCACATATATTAATAGTTAATACCAAGTTTGGTAGATTCCAAAAGCCATATATATATATATATATATATATATATATATATATATATATATATATATATATATATATATATATATATATATATATATATATATATATATATATATATATATATATATATATATATATATATATATATATATATATATATATATATATATATATATATATATATATGCATTTTAATCTTGCAACAGAGGTGTTTTTTTTTATTTATTTATTTTTTTTTTATGTCCTGATAGGTGTGTCTTCCCTTCACCAGCCCTCATGACAGTCTAACCATATTTTATTAATCCCTAGAGAAAGAATAGCAGTGTTTCTTCATCACTGGATTAAGACACAGAATAATTGCTTTTATCTGATAAGGCCATTAGATGAAAGCTTTGACGAAACTGCGTCACAACCATCCTTACTATATCTTTTGACAGTTTATTTATTTACTTACTTACTTACTTACTTACTTACTTACCAAGTTGAATACAACATAATGTTGCTGTGAAGAGTCTGGCAATATGTGTGGCTTGTTGAGAAAAATGACCTGTCTGCAAAATTATTCCGAAACCTGCAGAACAATAGGCCATGTACAAGTATCTACAAGCTGAGCAGGCCCAAACCACAATTCAAGAATACAAGGTGCCACATTTTTGCTTCTGCACAACTTTGACATTACATGTTGCGTTGAGCACTAAGTATCCGTTGCTGAAATGAGCGCAATCGCTTTTCATATGAAAGTTTCTGCAGGTTTGCAGTCTCTCTCATAACATGTCGCTGAAGAGCACAAATACCTAAAGTCTGTGAGGACCCAGCATCCAAGTTTTGGATTGAAGACTCCCTGGTATTACGTCAACCTAATCGTTTCCAGAAAACCGTCATTATCAGCAGGGTTTCAGCTGTGTTCAAGTAGCGATCTATCTTAATAAATCACCACATTGTGTAACAAAGTGTAACATGCGGTCATACAGATAAAGAATGCTGGAAAATAATGGCATGGATTTTTCCTTCTCCAGGGCCTGTAGCCCTGTTGTAACTCTCAGTAATGAAACCGGAGCAGTCACTGCTTGGCAACATTTTTTATCGTTCAGTTAAGTCTTGAAATGACAGGAAGTAATTTCATTCAAACGGGCTATCCAGTTCTTTTTGAACATGAAATTGGATTTGATTATTTCAGTGCAAATGTCTTCAGGAAATAATCCCATTTTTTGGAAACATTGTTGCATGAAGTGTTCTTAAACGTCGAAACAGAGCTTGAGCAGCTGAAACTCCATAATACATATTCCTTTTTTTCCCCTTTTTAAATTAAATTGCTTTGATGTCCTAAAACCACATTGTTTCATTGATTAAGGAGTAATACAGGATTTCTGCGGGAAGTGAAATGCTTGGATATGTGCAGGGAATGCTGGTGTGCAATGTTTGGGTGACAGCGGTAAGTCCTACTCTCTTGCTGAATGGTTTTGGTGGGTTTTTTTTTAATCAGCATGACCCGTCTGTGGTATTAGAAGGTGATTAAACGAATTAACGCAACCTGGAGACATACGCGCTGACCTGGAACTGGGGTTCTCAGGGACTCTGGGGGCCTTTTGGGTTAAGAAGAGGGAGTCAGAGTGGAGGACCATGGCTCCATGGTTTTGCTAAAGCTGCTGTGAACACATGCATGTTTTAATGACATCGATGGGCTTGTACAACTCTCATGAATACAGACACATGTAGATAAGCCCAGACAGACGCATGCTCTGTCAGACACACTGGGCCATTGTGACCAAACACTGGAGGCTTTTGTTTTTGCACGCCGAGTGTCCTGACACAGCACACGCCTCCTCGCTGCTAAATGTCATACGATGTAACTCTCTTTATTGGTGATGCAGTGGGGGGTGCGTGTGTGTTTTTGTAATTTTTTTTGTCTGCTTCTTGTCGTGTATATGATTTCTGCGTGTGCGTTGCCCTAAAGTTAGAATATGCAGCTGTTGAACCTATCAGGAGAATTAATTACTGCAATATTAGGGTCTCCGGAATAAGTTTCTCCTTGAGATCATTGTAAACTAAAAATCTTTATGTAACCGCTTTAGGTAACTGCTTTGGCAACTCGCCATCCTGTTCTGTAGGTAGTCGGTTTTACAGTGTTTGTGGTGCCTAATTTATTGATCAATAAAATAATTATTAGACTGATGAAAACAATATGAGCTGCAGCCACACTGTCCCGGGACTCATTAAAGATTTCCTTTCACGAATACAGGACACATGAATTTTTCATTTACTAATATTTTTCCTTTGTAAATAAGGTAAATATTAAAAACGTGTCTGTCTATCGGCTCATTATTTTCAGAACTAAATTGCTTCCTGCTGTTGGTTATAATTCAGCTCATGTTGAGTTTGATTGAAAAAAAAAATACTCAACATGCAGTGGACAAGAAAAAATACAGAGGTATGGACTTATCATGAGATGGAATAAAGAGCTGATGAGTAAAATGAAAGCACAGGTAAATGTAAGTAAAGATTATTAGAATAAATGAATGCATTGAGTATGAAAAATGGCTACAGTTGGGGGACAGCAGTTTCCAGCAGTTGGCAGCAAACTGAAAGCAATTTCACCGTGTTTGGTTTGATCTCTTGAGCACAGCTCACTGACCAGTTCCTGCAGATCTGAGAGCACTAACAGGCTTGAAGTCAGCAAACATATCCGTAGTTTCAGGCCTGCATCATGTAAAGGCTCACAGATGATATTTAGTTATATTAAATAGAAAACGATGACGAGGACCGGAGTAACGTGCATTAGTGGCAGCACTCTGAATGAGTTGCAGATGTTCAGTGATCTCACCGAGTCAGTGTGGAGTGAATCAAGAAGAAGTAGAAGAAGGAGTTTTTGCAAATCTTGCAAATTCCTCTTTTAAGATGCCAGGTAGAAGTCAAACAACTCACTTAGGAGACTCTATAACTCATGATGATGAAGCACTACGAGCTTTTTACAACACAATAATTATTCCAGAACATATCCTGCTTTCAAAATGTACAGCATTTGGCATATTCATATCACCAAAATTATTTATTTTTAAATACATCTTATCCATCAACTAATTGTTTGAATTCCTCGCGTTTGCCTGTTTTTACTGAATTTTTTTTCTCTCGTGGACCAGGCAGAGACTTGGCGGCATCACCTTGTCTTCTTCCTAACAAGAGCAGAAGCTGTGCAGCAGGACATGCAAGAACATAAAACAAACGCACCCTCACGTCCTCACCTTTTCTTTATAGCAAGCTGCTGATTGATTTTTTTTTTTGGGGGGGGGGGGGGGTCACGTCACAGTCACAGTCACTATCACTGAGGGTGGAGTGCTTTGGACACTATCCTCCATCAGCTGTTTGTACTTGCTAAGAAGCATGCTTATTTAATAAAATTGATTATCAGAGGCCTGACTTTCAGTGGGATCCTGATTTTTATTTTGGGATAGGCAGTATTAGACATTCAGATTGGGAAAGGAGTGACTGAAATGGAATCTGTAAAAGGATGTGGGCTTCATTTGTGATGTTATCCAAGTATTTTGTAAAGACAGTTGTGCGTGGTCGGCATAGTAACAGATCTTGACTTCTCATTTGGCATCCGCATCATCCTGGATTGTACTTTTGGTACTGTTTTTATAGTCTGCCAGCATTATGTCGTTATTTGTTATTCTCTTTAAATTTGCACGATGGATGTGACAAGTGATATAAGCCTTAATGTTAGGAAAAAGCAGGTTTTAATGAGGTGTTAGACAGGATGAGGAGGTAATATGAGAGAATACAGCTTTTTAATATTTGACCTCACAGAAATAAACCACTTGAGTCACTGACATCTGCTACATTCAAAAAGATGGAAATGCAATTTTACACAAGTGAAAAGATAAGACTGCTCATTTTGCACCGGCTTCATGCTTGAGGGATTAACTTTCTGTTGACTCGTTCAACTTTTCATGAACTTTTCTCACAGAACCCATAATGACTGCATTGGGTATATTTGGGTGTTGGAGGGATTTTCTTACAATTAGGGGAAGTGCAGCCTTGTAATCACAGATGAAATTTTCCGCTGGCTCCAGCTTGACTCGTCAGTCATCAGACGTTTCTGTTCTCATAGCAGCCACTGTTATTTTATTTTATGATTGCTGCACAGTCCCGGCAGATACTTTGTATTCTTCTCACATTTGTTAATTACAGAAATGGTAAAATTGGTGTTAACAGTTAAAATTGTAAAAGGTTCCTCCCCAGTTATTGGTGTAAACATCAAGTCCAGTTTAACACTACAATTAAAACAAACAATTGGGGGGGGGGGGGGGTTACATTACAGCAACGTTGTACGAGTGCGGAGCAGATAATTATAGCTTTGTTGTTTTTAGATTAATGGTTTGTATGAAATACTTTGCATTCTCGGTTACTTCTCCGTAAAAACACCTGGGTAATAACATTGTAATCTGTCAAACTCAGGTCAACTGTCGATACCAACAGAGCTGAACTTCACATATACCTCGAGTCCTGTCTGTCTTAGTTTAGAGCTCAGAAGATTAAATCCAGTGCAGCACTGGTGGTCTCTTACACCAATAAACATAAAAAAATTGTTATTATTGTAAAAGGTCCTATTGCTGAAATACCCCCCTATAATCTCATTGGTCAAGTCCGCCGGTCTGAGCCTGAGCAGGCTCCGCCCACCTTTCAAGTGCATAATAGTCATCAGCATTTTTCTATATTTAATTTTGTTTATTTTTAATTTTTTTTTAATTTTCCATAGATATTCAAAATAAATTAATAAATGTGGTTTCCAATCCATCCTGTACTTTGTTAGACAAAACGACAAACCGTACAGTAATATACATTATATGATTTGACCTATATTATTATTATTATTATTATAAGATACTTTTTTTAAAAAAAAATCTTTGCCGGCTCAAAGCTCACATGGGTGACGTATAACACGAAATCTGTTCTACATTAAAATTTATTGAATGGAAACTCAGATTATTTCCTCATTTCCATCATAAAGTTTTTTTTTAAACTGATTTATACATTTATTAACCTTTTTTTTTTTTTTGTTTTGCTTAACAACTTGTCTAGTAAAAACACTGTTTGTATCAAAACTGGACAGACAAAGACAAATCGATGGCAAGTAAGAAACACAAATTCACCAACTGTGAAACTCAGACAGTCATCAATGAAGTATGTGAAAGGTAATCGGTATTTGGTGGTCTCAGATCTGCAGTCACGAACAGAACAAAAACTGTTGAAAGGCTAAAAAAAACAAAGTAATAGAGGAAATTGTGAGGAAAAATTTCATTGGAGTTAAAAGGGGGGAGGCCCAGAAACCCTGATTACCTGCAGCTGATTAGTATTGACTCATCGTTGCATGAAAATTACCTGGAGAGAGAAATGCATGTGGTGATGTAGCATGATTTACTGTGATTTCAACAGACTCTGATGCCAAAAAGTCTGAACAGTCTTTAAATATTACTCCTTACTTGCATGGCTGCAGCTTTCTATATACCAGTAATTAAGAAGTGATTAAGAAATAATCAAATGGAAGAAAAAAATAACTTTTCTGCAGTTTTCTGCTTTATTTGATCTTGATCGGATTGGCCTTTTTTCCCCATTTCGATTTCAGTTTATCAGGCTTTAATGTCCCTCTCCAAAAAAGATTTGTATGGGTAAGAATGTGTAATGTTTACTTAACATAAATGACATAAATCCAACTTGCCTGTAGGAAAAGGTGTAACCATCTTCTCTGCATCTGTCTTATTGGGGACGTCTGTAATTAATCAAATAAATCTCAGTCTACTTTTGCTCTCTCGATCATAACCTTTTGCTTACCTGTACAGGCCACACCATGAAATCTGCATATTGACTGAGCTCTTCTGCTCTTCTTCCTCGAAAATGGACCTGAATTCAGAGATTTCTGAATTGAAAGACTGCATATTCTTTTCAACTTCTTTGCGCTGCTCAAAGAGTGATCCCGTGCCGAGACAGTAAGACGGGGATAAAATTATGCAAATAGGAAGGTAATATTGATGACTTTTGTTGTATACATCTTTAGAGTTTTGCCCTTTGTGCCAAATACCTTAATAACGATGATGGAACGACTAGAACGGCCTTAATCCACCTGGTTTGTGCTGATATTAGTGATTTAAAGTGGATTTCAGCACTGAGTCGTAATTACACACACTCACACACGCTTCTTTGCTCTTCAGAGGTTGAAACCTTCGTTGGACACTTTCATTTTCAGCTCAAGCATTTTATCTGTAGTTCATGCCTGTCTTAAACATTGATTTAAAGCATTAACAGTCAGCATTGGTCTGAATAGTCGTGGACACTCATGAACATGGACATTAGAGAGATGAAAATGGATCCTAATGACCTGAAGTCTTGCTGAGATGTTTTTCTTTTGTGCATTTGTGTGAATGAGGTCCTTAAAAAAAGCTCAATGCATGTAAGAAGACTTTGCTGTGGAAGATGTGGCATGTTTTTATGGCATATTAAGTATTTAAGGCCCTATCCCTGCTTTACATATATTTCTTGATGTTTTCATCTTTTAAGCAGCAGACGGATTTAACAAGTAGGTCAATTATGTGCTGAGACTAAAAGGTAAAATGGAGAGGCAGCCCTGTGGTCCGTTACTGCAAAAAAGAGCTTTTTTCAAGGTCCTGAATTCTTACATTTCATTTCTAACTGGGAACAGCCTTGTTTGCACGATGTGCCGACAGCTGTCAGGTTCTGAGGCCTGAATAAACAAAGTGACAGAATACAATGAAAAATTCAGGGCAATCGTTCCGTTTTTAATTTGTTTTGGAGGCTTCAATTGGGCATAAATAGTTGTTACTGATGGCAGCGACTTGATGCTGACCTGCTTTTTAGATAATCGGCGTAAAAATTCAGGTTTTGTCTGTTATGTAAGAATTCAAAATACAAAGCGCGAGTGCAGTGCAACAGTCGCATCCACAGCCAGGCAGCTGATTGAGGTCAATCTGTGATTTACTGCCCGCGTACTGGCTGTGATATCACCACAGGGCTTACGGTTACCTACGGCTCCCCGCGCTTTACGTAACATCAGAAAGCTTGTCTGTGCTTCCTGCCAGGACATCGTATCAAGTAAAAGTGTTTGCATTGTCTGCTTTTTGAGCTCTGCTGAACATCTAATGGGCAAAAAGTTATTCCCTTTAGGCTACAAATGATTTATTCTCTTAGATCCTCAGTCTGTGCTGGTGCAGTTTTACTCTTCACCTGGTTTTTTTCTTTTCTTTTTTCCTTATTAGTCTTAATAACCTTATATTTTAACAAGTGGACCTTCTTCACAAGTTGTTAGTTGAATCATCGCATGGAAAGGTGTCTTTTCTTTTTTTTCTTTTTTTTTTAACCTTGTGTCACTCCCCACAGAATAAGTGTGATAAATTTTGTTGACATGTGATAAAACTGCTTTGTGCCTGAGGCGTCGGTTTCCTATCAGTCATGCTGCTCTGCAGCTTCTCTGAATTTAGACCTGTGGGGTTTCAGATGCTCAGCTCGTGGGCTGGAAGGAAAAACGGCTGTTCCTCCGCATTTCCCGTGGATGGAAAATAATCTGGTAATTAATCAGAAAAATGAAACAAAGAGAGGTAGATAAGAAAATTAAGCCACCGAAGTCAGCCTGGTGCATGATTAAGGCTCTATAATGAGCATGAACTTTAGTGTTTTACAGAGTTTCAGATCAAATTTGTTTTCTGTGATGGGGATCCCACAGGTATTGTGCACCGTGACCGTAAAACGCGTGGCAAACAATGACTGTTTTTCACAGTGCATCTGTCAATAATTTTAATTAGTAATGCAGTTAAATTAAGCACAAGAGCAGGTAGGGTGTACTGCTTTGCGTAAACAACAGCACAAAACTGTAAAATAATAATTTGTTCAGTTAGAAGACACAATAAGCAGCAAATCCTCATCATTTGAAGCCTAAAAATACCAAACGTTATAACTATAAATGGTTAGTAAAATAGTTGCTGACAAAACACCATTCGGTGAAACTACTACTTGGAAACAGGAGGAGAAAATTACAAAGGTCGTGCACATGTGAATAGTTCAGCAGCATGCAAAACATCCTCTTTTTACGTTAATGGAGATTCAGTGATATAAATGCAGATATTCCCTTTGGGAATCGGTTGAACAATTAGATTTTAGATGGAAACCTTTTCCAATATTTTCCAATAATATTTATATTGACCCTAACCCTGCACTATTTATGTTTTTATTGTTGCTTTCATTTATACTGGCTTCATTAAGGGTTAGGGTGATGTGGATATTTACCTTTGCTGCCCACCCTGTGAGGATTTTTATGTCTTTACACAGTGTACACGATGATAAATGACTTTTGCTATCAGTTTGTGTCATTGCTTCTTTTTTTTTTTCCTCTGTCTGTGGCTTTACTGTCACTTGGGTGGACGTGTGCACGTGTGTCTCTGGACATCCTGCTCAAGTAACATCGTTACCTCTGCTCTGATTTCCCTGATTTGATCAGGAGTAGCTCCTGGGTTTCGTATTCCCAGCGCTAATGGCCGTGACCATCAAAGACGGCTAAAGAGAACGCCGGACCCTCCTTGTTTGTCACAAATCCTGTCAGAAGTTAATTAACTTTGAACGCCACTCTCGCAGCTCCCTGACAGGCGACTATGAGATGTCTGCGTAGGCTCCTTCATGATGAATTAGAGAAAACTTTACCCTTGTAAAATAAAATAAACCAGCTCATGTCAAGTATTTTATAGATGTCTGCAGTTTGGGGTCTTTTTTTATTTTTTTTTAAAGACTCCGTGTTAATCTGAATTCTCCTGGATTTTCTTTGCTCTGAAAAGGCTGTATTTATTTGATTTATTTGCTGACACAATTTTCTCAGGTTGTTTTTTTTTTTTTTTTTTCACTTCAAGGAATATTTGATTGTATTTTGCTTGCGTCGTCTGCAGTAGCTCTCACAGCCTCCCATCCTCACTGTCAGCAGAAACCACCAAAAGTACATTTGGACACCTGTCCTGGTTGTCTCTTTTTACTCCTTAGTATTCCTTAGTATTTTATTCCTTCACAGCACCATGTCATGCATCAGTAGCGATTTGAAAACGACAATGTCCACGCTTATAGAGGGATCCTCTGAGCTGAAACCTGCAAACGTGTTTGCAAATGAGGCGAAATAATCACCTTTTCTTGATTTGGCAGTTTTGTTTCCTGAAAGTCACACACACTTCGAGCATATCATCCATTGCTGGGTGAGTCTGTCCTCCTTTTTGTGTGCGGTGTAAAGTCATTTATGTAATATCGAGGGCACTTTGGTGTTTGTGGTCTCAAGGATTCATGACGTTTGCTGTGTTGGCATGAATCACTTTCATTTGGTCTAAACTTAATTTAGTCTGCACTTCAGTGAGAACGAGCACCCCCAAATTCTTTTGCATCATTTTAAGGTTATCAGGGCATTAATGGGCACCAATCCACCAATTTAAAACTTTAAAACAGTTTCCTTTCTTGTAGATTATTGTACATAGTTATAAAATGGCTTTCCTCCTGCACATTTGTGCAGTTGCAGTGTTATCAATTGCAGACTTCGGCTGCGTTACGACTGATACCAGAGCGAAGAAAGTCAGCAGATCTTCCTGTTCTGTCTCCAGATTGTTGTCGCAGGAAGACAACACAGACGCATCCTAATGTGTCCGTGTTGTCTTCCTGTAATAGGCACATGAAAACAGGTTTGGTGAATCGGGAAGTAACGGCGGTGCCTCAGAAGAGTAAATCATGGAGCCAATTTGTAAAACTTCATTATTGTTTGCAAAGTCTCGGTGTCGTCCGTCCACGTTAGACAGCACCAGCTCAGAAACTGAGACGGGCTCTGAAAGCGAATCAAAAGTTTGACATTTTCCAGGTTGTCCTCGCCAGTGTAATGCAGACGTCTGATGTCTTGAAACAAGAGGGAAAACTGAAGACCACGGGTGAACTGAGACGCAGGTGCCATGTGCAGCTTCGCCTCTATCCTCGTCAGTACTCAGGACATTATCTTTTTTTTTTCCCCCTCTCAGCGTGGGCTATGTTTCCTGTTTTAGCCCTGACGGTGCATTAAGATGAGCTCAACAGTCTGTTTCATGTTGCTGAATGGATGTGTCTCTTTCAGGAGGAGCAGCATGTCAGGAACACATGAAACAAAATGACTATATTCATCCTGTAAAAGTTGTTGCTGTCACATCATCCCCTGAATAGCGAGCGGTGCTTTTATAGTTTACTTTCATGGAAGATGTTCCTAGGTATTGTGTGCATGTAAATATATTTAGTGCGTGTTAAAATATTGTACTATTTAGGCTTTAAAAGGAGGGGAAGTCATCATTGTAGATGCACCGTTCAAAATCCTGCATATGAAGGCTGTGATGTGATTAATCCCTAAGTTTACTATTATTTTTATTGCTTTTTTTTTTTTTTACATATTATCGTCTCCATGCAATCCCTCAATGTCTTTTTGTAAAGTTTATAGATATTTTCTGTTTCATTTTGCCATGAGTGTAAAAATCACTAAAATTGGACTTAATATGACTTTTGTCTGTATGTTATATGTAAAAAAAAAAACAATCAAACAAAAAAAAAACCCCTAAAAAATGGAAATCAATCTTAAACCCAATCGATATTGTAAGAGCATTAAGCAAATATATTTCAAGCACCTTTTACATTAAATCATTTTGTTTTTCAGTTTATCAAAACTGAACAGTTTTTATATTTCTTTTTTTTTATTTCTAAAACCGTCTCGTCATAGTAAAAAGTCAGTGTGTCTGCTATCATTGTAAATTGACTTGTTGGGGGATTCGAGACTCTGGTCAACCTCTGGGTCTTTTCACAATCTCATAATTTTCAGCATATCAGCTTGTTTTCCTTCAACTCTGAACTAGTTAAGCTTTTTTTGTTGTATGTAAAATCAAGGACGTATTCTGTCTCAGTCATGGAGACGTTTATGCATCCTCAGACTTTCGAGTCAACAGAGCCTTACTTTCATTGGTCGGCCAAGTCACCTTTTTGAGTTGCTGTCTTGGTTGCAGTGTGAGTACAAACGGACGACTTGCACCAAAGCGCTGAGTTGGTAAACTGACGCCTAAGTGATGGTGCAGGAAGTGATCACGCGGCTTGCTTCCTGCCTATGGTTTTAGCAGTTAGGTATGATGAAGGGGAAATGTAGCGTGAGGTTGATGGCAGACTGGAGGTGTCGGTGCGTGGCTCAGTGGAGCGTTTCTTCAGATGCTGCTGCAGGACAGCATGGTTGCATTAGTTAAAAACTGAACGCAGATGTTCTTCTTCAGATTTTGTAAATCGCTGCGTGAGAACATGTTTCATGCATAAAACCTGCATACATATGTGTTTGTGTTTAGTTATGATTGTTGAGGGCTGGACTTGTACAACACTAATCTGTCAATATTGTATGTGTCTTATTACTTTGTTTGTGCTGGATCAAGGGTATTTGAAATGCTTTCTGGAGCTTGCACATAAGTTCCTCTCTGTACGGCTTCCTCTAGTTGGCTTTCTTGGACACATTGCAGTATCAGAAAAGAGAAAAAAAAAGATATTTTTATGTGCATTGCAAATCAAACCTGCAAAAATCCAACTTTGACCAGGAAAATCCTCTCTTTCACAGGGCCGGATTTTGGTAAATAAGTACATTTGTGGACAAATCCAATTTTGTGCGTGCGTGCGTGCGTGCGTGCGTGCGTGCGTGCGTGCGTGCGTGCGCCGCTGCTGCATCCTGTCCTGACGTGACAAATCAAAGCCTCTATTACACTAACAGTGAGGCGATGGGTGCATTTACATGGAGAACAATACTCTGATATTAATATGATTAAAGGAATGATTCTGATTAATTAACTGCCATGTAAACAGCAAACTTAATCTAAAACACTCATAACCAAAGTCAGCCAAAAGAGAGTTTAATTACTGAAAATATGCTCTTTAAAAAGGTATGAAGTGGATATTTGTAAAATAACTCATGCAAACACCGTAATGTCAGAAGGCTCTTATTAATATTAAAGTCAGTAATTAGATTATTGTTGTCCGTGTAATCGTAGTCAGTGTTGTTTTTCCTCTTTCTTACAGCTTACAGTCTTTTTTTATTGTTGAAATCTTTAGTTGTATGTATTTCTTTGTTTAATTGACTTACTTTCTGGATTCAGCTGAATTTTTCATAAAGTAAACTAGGAAAATTGAAACAATTGAGGGTGTGAAACGGTTTGTTTCAGATTGTCAGTGTTCTTGTTTTGTTAAAGAAAAAAAAATGATAAAAAAGAAAGTTATTTTGTGACGTGACTGCACTTATTTCTTCTCATTCTGATGTTGTTTCTCAGTTATTTTTGGATATTTTACCTACAATCTTAGAGTTGGCTCCTTTGTTTTTTTTTAAACATTTTTAGCAGTAAAAATTGTAAAAATGATGGAAGTAAAATGCATCAGAATACAAAATCATTTTTTTTAACCTCATTCAGATGTTGACTGTGGCTTGTTTTGTTTGCATGTTGTTTTAACTGTAGATTTTATTTTTTATTTTTTTTGTGTTGCCTTTACGGGAGCTTGAACTTCATCTCTCTCTAATTAGGCCACCAAAACACAACTCTGCACGTTTGCTGAAGTTTGAAGTTCGTTAAAGTATCAGTGTTACTGTGAAAGTTTGGTTTAGAGCCTTTACAACTTGAGTGATTGAAGTCCAGATTGGCATTTGAGTTATTTCCTGAGAAATGTTATTTCCGACTTTTATATTTGATTAACTGACTCATTTACTGAGCTACACAAGGGAAACGTCTGTAGCGTCTGTGAACAGGTTTCAGATTCTGTTTTTGTTTCTTCTCACAGGTCGTTCATGCTCCTGAAAGGATGATGATGAGGATAATGGAAGGAGGCCACGGCGGAAGGTGTAGCCCTCGCTAGAACCACACGTTCTCCGCTGATTCATTCCTCCGGTGTCGCCCTCCACTGCCGTCCACCCCTCCCCTCCCTGCACCTGTGCACCATGGCCAACCACCTGGAGCTGATCCAAGAGCTGCAGCAGCTGGACAAGGTGCCCAGCCTGGAGAGGCTGAGGGCGGCGCAGAAGCGCCGTACCCAGCAGCTCAAGAGATGGGCCGTGTATGAGAAGGAGATGCAGAACAAGAAGCGAAAGGCAGACAAGAAGGGACGCAATGTCAACAACCTCCATCAGTCCGAGTCCAGGAGACACGTGTCTTTCGCTGCCAGCGTGGCGCTTCTGGAGGCGTCGGCCAGGAACGACCCAGATGAAGGTAAATGTTTGTAATATATGTGGAAAAAATAGATATCAGAGGTTGAGTTGACACACAGTTGAGTCTCATCACTGACAAAAATACAGTCAAAGCCGTGAGACACGTACTGTATGAATAATGACACTAATTCCAGCTTCACCTCACTTCTTCTGCTAAATATCACAAATCCAAGGTCAGGAAAATGATTAGCTCGGCCCGTCCACTCAAACAGCCTGTGGAAGTCAGTCTATCTGAACCAAATTTGTTCTGCTACAAGAGCGTTTTATCATTAGGAAATAATGGACTTGTCACACAGAGGCGAAACTCTGCCAATCTTTTAATTAAAATTTCTACGGATCATGCCCGAGATAATATTTTCTTCTTGTAAAGACAGTCCCACAATGCTGCGGTGCTGTGCCTGTGATGCTGGGATGATAACACACATCTAATTTAATATCATTTTAACCTGAAACTGCAATGAGCTCCCGTTTTCTCACGCAACATAGCCCACAGCGGTGTTACGATACTCCTCTTTATGCAAGCCGTCTCAACAGAAACTAGAACCACCACAAGCCCGCTGCGTTTTCACTGTAATTATTACAGACCAGTGTGTTTTCACTCAAACATGTGCACACGCACGCTCATGAGCCACGAATTGGCACGCTACTTATTATGACGCTGTTGTTGCCAATTCTCATGGCAGAACGTTAGATTGTTGTTTTGGAAACGCTTTAATTGGCATCGAAAGGTTGTTGTTGCACATTTCTGTGCTGTGTGAACAGCAGCTCGAGGCAGTTGGACTGAGACGGGAAGTTGTGGTGGCTCAGTTAAGTCATTTTTGTCTGTAGGAAAAAAAAAACAAAGCCCAGAAAAGGGCGAGCGGCGTCTACTCATGATCTATGTACACACTCGATGACGGTTTAGAGACGAGACGTTTGATTTGTTCGCAACTGTTTATTGAAACTAACAAGGCAACACTAAATCGTGGAAAGAGTGTAACTGGGTAGTTTTTGTTGAGAAGAGTGACTTATTTTAGTTACAGGAGGACAAAAGGTGATTTTTTTTTTTGTTTTTTTTTTCACAGGTTTTGAGGCCTTGAATTGAAATGTTTTTACGAGATAAAATGAACTCAAGTATCTCGGGTTGTGTAACCTGTTGCCTTGGCCAAGCAACCGATTATATTTCTGTGCTCAGCAGGATTTTGGACGAGATGGTGCAGTTGGATGAATTTTAGATCAGTTTATGGAAACAACGCAGACAGTATTACATCTTTGGCCTCCGTAACAAAAACACCATAATAAGGTTGACATTAAAATATTGTCCCTAATGTCAGTACTGTAGTTTTTACGACATAACTATATTTTGTAGCGGCTCTTAAACAACACATCTGTTACGTTTGTGTCTGTATCAGACTGTCATTTCAGCTGTTTATAAAAGTCTTTTTTTTTTTTTTTTTTTTCAAATCGTTGTCACGATTTCGTGAGGTGCCGAGGAGGTGCCTGTGATGTGATGTGGTTGAAATACAACAGCGATGGAGAACAGCAGTTCCAACCACATCTTTACATCTCTGCTCATAAGGCAGTAAAACGTGTCAATCTGCTCCGCTCGCCGCTTCCACGGGGCGAACACTTTCTAAAATCAGCGCTGCACCTTTGCAAAGTAGGATGGAGATCCAGTAAAGATGGGGGAGGCTGGTTGATTCTAGTCTTGATCTGGGTTTTGTGACGTCACAGATCCCTAGAAACCCGAGCCCACTCATTGGAAAGTACATTTAAGAGCTGTGTGACCCCAAATACATTACATAATGTGTGTTTTTAGCTCGGTGGTCACATGAAACACCCCTGTGTATGCAGTGTCACCCCTTTTAAAGTTAATCTGTGATTTCAACCGTGATTCATGAAGCCTATTTTTGTAAATAACACTCCAAAGTGATTCCTTGGCATGGGTTTGTCCACACTTGATGTCATTTTCGCACTTGTTTGTCCCAGTGTCTCTCAGTATTCAAGGCTCGACATATTTGGAGCAGATTGCTTTGCTTTCTTCCCAGCATGTCATATGTGCAGAGACTTTATGTGACCTTATGTGCAGGGACACGGTTCTTTTTATCGCCGACAGGGCCTGGACGTAGAAACGTTTGCTATCATCGCTGTTTAACAGGGGTGACCATGAAAGAGGGAGCGAGATAAAAAAAAAAAAAACGAGACAGGATGTAGTGTTGCCCACACAGCTTCAGCAGCAGCTGGCTGGTGCAGGAGCCTGATAATCTTCTCTCTTATTCCCTCTGGTCCCTAAATGCTTGATGAGGCGCCATGACTCCACACGCTATGCAGTTAATCTCACTGCACACAATCTCTTTGCTTTTCTTATGGAAATGTAACGCCACTGTGTCAAGGATACTGAAATATGCCACTCCAACTGTGTGAAATGTAAATAAAAACAGAATGCAATGGTTTGCTGATCTCATAAACCCATATTTTTCTCGCAGTGCAGGACAAAACAATGCACTGCATATTTAAAGTGGAATAAATGAGCCATCCTTTATGGGGGGAACTTTTGAATTTCATGGGAGCATCTCCTCAAAAATAGTCCACCAGTTGCAGGAGTTTTGGGAGAGGACGGTTTTCCTAGTCTTGTCTGATATAGGATTTAAGCTGCTCAGCAGTCCTTTGTCTTATGTTTAATTTCATGATTTGCCAAATGTACTGAGTTGCTGGGAAGTCTAGACTGCATGCAAGCCAGTTCATCAGCGAACCTCTCAAACCCCAAAGCCATCGGTTTGTGCCGTCTTTCTATCCAGCATTGTCTTGCTGAAACACGAGCATATCGTTGAGCTGTTGGCACTTCACGAGCTGCAAGATGTTCCTCCACATCTGAGTTTTCCTGTCTTCTGTCATCCCTCTCCCAACTCTTTTTTTTTAGATGTTTTGCCGCCATCAAACTCTAAATATGTTTATATTTTTCATGAAAAGGTAAAAATGCCTTGATTTCAACGTTTGATACGTGTTCTACATTTTGAATAAAACATGGGTCAGTGCGATTTGTAAATCGCTGCGTTCTTTTTTTCTTTTTTTAAATATTTTTCCCCAGCAGCACCAGCCTTTCTGGAATTGGGGTTGTAGATTTTATGGAAATTATTTTGAGCATCTTGGATCGATAAGCCATAAAGAGAGCAGCGCTGGTTATGTGATAAAAGTATCTGATGGACGGGAGAGAGGTTAAGATCGACGTCGACCTTAGGGTTACCGTACAGGACCGACTCCCACTTAATCCCCGACTTCTAGAAGGAGGCGAATTGCTTCCCGTGATTCTTTACCTGCTCCGTTTTCTATCCGAGTAAATTGTTTGTGAGACCATACAAACAGCCACGTGTGTTATTTATGCGTTTTATAAAAAGAGCATTTACTTTCTGTGTGTACTTCGTGAGCTGCACTGTGTTTATGATAGTAGAAAGCTTCATTGGAAGTGCGAATCAAAGGAAAATCAAGTGAATGTCCGTATTTCAGTGTAAATAAACGTGCTTGTGCAGTAGCCTGAGAAAAACTGAAGAGGACATAAAAGCAGGGAGTAGCACAAAGGGGAACGATACATGGAAAGGGATGCTTCCTGAGTCCGAGGCCATTTTTATCACCCTTCAGCTGACACCGTCCTGAACCCTTTGCCCCCTAACAGAGGAGCGTTTATTTCTGTGAAATTACTATGAAGGACCTCTGTGTGGCTCTCTGGCCATCTATCTGATGGGATTTCTCCTCTGCACAGAGCCACTATCCTGCAGAGGAGCAGCCAGATGGGTCAGAAAGGACAGTCAGAACACAAACACACTCGCAGCGTGCCCCTTCTATCGTTTTCATTTAAATTGACCATTTTATCAGATCGGTTAACATAGAAAACTTAAGAAAGAAGACACAAATGTTTTTTTTGTTTTTTTTATTTGTCACACTGCCTTGGAAAGCTCCTCAGAGATGAATATTTGCAGAAATGACATTTCTGTCTGAATCTTCAGGGTGGGTTTAAGGTGGAAAAAGACCCATTTCAAGGTCACATCCTGCATGGGTCTGTTTGAAAGGCCACATTTTCGCTTTCCTGCTGTGTGGAAAACAGGCAAACACATAGTATTAGTCTGAAGCCAATATTGGATGGTGAAAATTGTCCACCTCCTGGGATCCTTATTGTGAGCAGCTGTCAGCCCCATCACAACTCTGAATAATCGAACCGAGGGCGCTGTGGCCACCGGCTGCTGCAGTAAGACAATGACTACTTACAAAGATTTCACACGGCCGCACTTCAGAAATAAATAAATAAATAAACACCCCCTTCAACCAACCTCATCGGAAGTGCTTGCTGCTGTCCCCAATCACCACACTTAGACGTGGAGTGAAAGCGGACCTGAGAGTGGGATAAAGTGGGATGCGGTAATTGTAGCCACAGACAGTTGTGTATGAAATTAAGAAAGAGAGTTAAAGTCTCCAAACACCACGCGCTTCTTCATAATCCATCACCTGCCATTGCATTAAGCTTCAGCTCAATTCCTGCCCGCTGTGAGAAAAAGAAATCTCTTCTCTCACAATATGAAATATCGTATTTAATGCCTGAAGGCAGGTATTTATGAAGCTGCAATGAACGCATGTGGACTTCTGAATACAATGAGAGCCAATTCTGTGGTCAAAGCATTTAAGTCCCCAAAGAAGGACTTTAGGAGACTTCTTGAAAGGGGAAGGTTGATAATCTTCAGTTGATTTTTCTTAAAAATCCCAACATAAACAGCTGGATTTTAACACAAAGAAAAGAATAACAGGTCTGCAGGACTTGCGGTTGTATGAAGAGCAGAGTTACTGATCTGCTCCCTTTCTATAACAGCTCTGCTGCTTTCCCAACTCTGAAATCTGTTTATTCAACCCCCCCATGAGGCAACACCCAGTGCACTATTTACCCCCACCACCCCCACCACCACCACCACTCCCCCGGAGTGAAAATCGCAGCTTGTAACTTGCAGTTTGAGAAGCCACCCTTAAAATCCACATTCCAGTTTTAGACATGTGGCTTTTCTTTTGGTTTACCTTTTTCTTTTCTTTTTTTTTTTTTCTCTTGCCATATTCTCACTATATGAACAGGGATCTGGAATAGAAGAAGATTTTATGAAAGAAAAACAAACCGACAGACTCTTCCACCTCCTTGGAAGGAGAATTCCCTTGTGTCTCGTTTTTCTTTTCTTTTCTCTTTCTAGTTATTTGTGTTGAAATGAGGTCTCAGAAGAGTTTTGGTCTTCTACTGCCGTCTTATTAGAGCTGCGAGGTCTTCTCCTCCGCGGCCTCAGAGGGGCTTAGCTGCGTCAATAAAACAATGTTTTCCCTGATGTCCGCTCTGTTTCGCCTCCTCCTGACTTCTCCATCTGACTTGCACATAGATATCAAATAGTCCGTTTAACTCGCTATTTTCAAATAGCGAAGATAAACAAACTCATTTGTCAACTTGATGGGACATTCTTCTTAAATCTTTGCTGTCATTGAGCATTTTATTTATTTATTTATTTTGCTATGAGAAATGATTCTTTTATGAAGGTTTGGGTATTTGTTTTAGTATGTGTCATAGAAGTTTAAAAAAGAAAAACATGTTTTTATATAAAACTACTTCGCTGTCAGCAGTGCTGCTAAATTGCCGCTAAAACTTGCTTTTTCACTTTCGGATGTGAAGAAATTACACGACGGAGACGAAGGGAAAACAATTGCAGGGACGATTTTTCGTCACGCTACTGCGGCGGCTTTGTGAAGTTCTTTTTGGTTTTTCGAGGACTCGTAAAGGCTTGTTGAGGTTTTTAATCAAACCTGTAACGGGTTCAACTCTATCCAAACACAATACGGAGGGTTGATGTGTGTTAAAATGAAAATATCGGCTCATAATTTTATTTTGGGGGCTTGCTTGAACAAATGTGCATGCATCAGTGTCAAAACCGTTGTTTTGTATTCTGTGCATTTGTGGAGCTCTTGTTTTGCAGGGTAGATGCTTTGTTTATGGTATATCAAACATGCTTTATGCATTATGGTGCTGATGATGCCAGTGAGGCAGTGCAGCATCCTCTGTGAGGGAGAATAATGTCCTTTTTATTTGCACTTAGTGTTGCAGAGCTCTTTCATCTACAAAAGGATGTTCAATATGGTAAAGAAGATGGAAAATCTCTTCAAATAATGTGTTCCTAGATGAGACGGATGCTTTTGCAGCATCTAGTTCTTGTTTCAGTGGCAGTCTGATGCAGTCCGGTGTTCTTCTGAGTGGCTTAAGAAGTCAATTACCAAATGAATCCAGAGACGCATACTAAAATAACGTCCAAAGTAGCCGGATCGGTCCAATTCAGGTAGGAAACGCGACTGTTTCATCAAATGGTGCCATTACCATTTTTCACGATGAAAGGGTAACGAGCCGAGCTCGTGAAACGGGACAACTCTCAGGTCACGCAATGAAAAATAAATGGTGCAGTGGTCTGATGATGGTGTACGCCCCCCCCCCCCCCCCCCCCCCATCACAGGATCAGTGTCCCTACTCTTCGTGATTGCAGGGAAAATGCTGCAGTCAGATAAGAGAGTTGCTACACTTCAAAAGACATAAAACGGATGGATTCTTAACCCGATTTATCATCCATTAAATGTGGTCTGGACCTTGTTATAAGTCCTCTCCATTCAAACACTTTCAAACTCGGTAAACTCTGCGGGTCTGACACAAAAGCCAGCGATATGATGACCAGCGCGGAGTAAAGGTCAAACTGTATGGACTAATGTGCCGTGTACTCTGATCTGGTGTGGTGTTTCTCATTTGTCTAATTATTGCCACTACTGGACAATCAGAAACTGCTCGTGTGAGTCCAAAACAGCTTTTGCCGCTATTTATTTGGGAGACTTTACATTCACGTTGAACATTCCGGTTTAATTTCATAGCTGGTGTAACTTGATCGTCTTTTTCCCATAAACATGTATGTGTGGAATAACGAGCCTGCTGAACCCAGGTTCATTTACAAACATTTTTTTTTTACTAACAGGACTTTTCTCTCAGCTCAGATTGAACAGCTGAAACGTGACATCGGAGTGTTTATACACATGTCCAAATAGTTCCTTGAAGAATTAAAGCTTTAAGTAAACGTGGGAAACAGTTATGTCTTCACCAGAGAGAGCATTCATTTTAACACTTTAGAAAAAAAAAATTAAAAACCACTTGGCTCTTGACTTGCTCGTCTTCTGAGATCGTTGTTTAGACTGGTGGACAGACAGAAGGACGTCCTTAAAGGTCTGCTGTCTTGTGTTTATTGTAGACTTTTTTCAGTGTAGACTTTGTGACTCTAAAATTATGTGTAAAAGGTATTTATTTTTCTGTTTCCACTCTTACACGGTACCATCCGTCTCGATACTTAACACCCACAGATACATGACTGGTTGTTTTCATTCATCTGCACGACTTCCAGCATTTTTTTTTGTTTTTTTTTTGTTTTTTACTTTCCCAGAGACAAAACTGGGCCACTTGACTTAGAACCAGATACAGACTCCCCCTTAATTGTCTCTTTTGCATTTAAAAAAAAAAAAAAAATCCTCTTCATCCTCATCATAATCCTCGATTTTAATGCAACATTCCCATCTCTTGATTACTCAAGTGGAAGTTTGCATTTAATTTTCTTGAGCACCTCTGCAGCAGCGGCTCGCACCCTTGTTCGAGTGGCATCAATCGACGCGCCTCTGATTAGGAAGGCCAACCGTACCCATCTGTCATAGTCTATTTTCTCACCATCTCGTCTCCTATGATAGTTTGAGATTTCTTTCTTGACATTTTCTGAAGTCTTTTCGTTCCTGTCAGTCATGTGTGATCTCTCTTTCTGTTCTCCTCACATCTCTGTTTTTTGTAATGATTTTGAGGTTTTTTTCTCTGCCATCCTACAGTAAGACTCTTCTTTAGGCCCATCAGACTCGGATCCTCCAGGCACGGCTCTGCTTGGCACACACCGGCACTGTTGTCTCCTCCCATCGCCTTTACTTGCTTCTGCTGCTTCTGCTGCTGCTGCTGCAGCATAAAGGAAGGATATAAAAGTGGATGGAAACATGATTGAAATGTGTACAATGCTGATTGGAGAGTAAATGGGGGATGGTGTCAGCGTATGGTGCAGTCAATTATGAGAGCAGGAAGCAGCGAAGCAGGGAAATATCCGAATGTTGGCTTGTTTAGTCTTATATTCCAGTACGTGCTGTGGGTATGCGACTGCCACAAACAATCAAAGAATCATTTGTTGAGCTTGACTATTTCTCTGCTCTTTACTTTCACTACAGAACAGCTCTCTCTTTTTTTTAATCTGCATTTTCTTATCATCCACGTGTCACTTTTCAAACTACTTGCATAAATCTTATTAATACCA
The DNA here is from genome assembly GCA_014839995.1 of Xenentodon cancila. Taxonomy (NCBI): domain Eukaryota; kingdom Metazoa; phylum Chordata; class Actinopteri; order Beloniformes; family Belonidae; genus Xenentodon; species Xenentodon cancila. The sequence goes on along the minus strand of CM026203.1, from coordinate 22,368,727 downwards.
CAGTTATTTAGGCAACTATTTCTTAAATTTTTTGCTTGCTAAGGTCACCCTCTCCTTTTCTCCCTCACATCAGTCAGATCTCCTGGGAGAGCCCTGACTTTCACGTTAACTCCTATTTCCATGGTAACTGAGGCAGACACAGAGGAGTCCAGGCATCCATGGCCTGGAGCTACTCAGCTGGAAAGGCACAAATTGTGCATTGCTGATGCTGCTGCACGGGATAGTGGGATGAAACTGTTGGATGTGGTTATGGCTGCAGGGACAAGTCCCGTTAAAAAATGTCTGGAGAGCTCTTACCAAGATTGTAGTCCCAACACTCGCTGTGCTGAACATCTTTCAGTTACAGCTGCATGCTGCATTAAAAGGAGCCTCGTCGTTCCTTGTGTGGACAACGGTTGCAGCCGCTACCAACCCGAAAGGAAATCCCCCTGTTTAGTATCGGGAAGTTTCACAGTCCTAAGAATAAAAAGTGAATATGAACGAAGAGGTTCTGGCTAACCTGAAATTCATTGGAGTGGTTTCTGCTTGTAGCCTGAAGGCACAAAAACAGAGGACTGTTTGGAGTAGCTGTTGCAGATAAACTGCCGTCTCTTTTGTGCTCTACAGACGGAGGAAACCAGGCTCTCTGAGAACATGATGCACCACAATAGATTTATTATATTGAAAATACTAAAAATACTGAGCCTAAATGAAAGTCATTTTAACCAGCAGGATTGTAAGTCTGTAAACAATTTATAAGTCCTACTTTCAAGCTGTGTTGGGTGTCGCTGCCACTAAATTCAAAACCATTTTATTATTTTATGTGTTAAAAATCTTCATGAAATAGTGTTTTTAATGATTTCCAGTTGAGTTGTTTGTTTGTTTTTTCAGTGTCCCAACCGTTTTGGAAACTGAATACTTGTCTGTTTGACCGAACTTTAAATGAAACCGATTCGCTGAACAGTTTTAGGAACTTACTCATCATATATTGAGATAACAAGAGAGTTTGTCGAACAGGAAAGAAATATTGGGAGAATAAACGGCATACATGAGTTAAAATAGGTGCTGGGTCGCAGATAAATCTATCTACATGGTTGCATCTCATCTGCGACTTTGATTGAAGGCCTCCCGCCTGCACGCTGATCTGCCGAAGGCATGTCGGGGCCACTTGGGCGTGGATCCCCCACTGCCAATCCCCCGAATGCTTGTTCAGCATCCCGCTGCTCCCCCACTCATCCCAAAGCTCCTCATAACATCTACAAAAGTCGGCCCACCTGCTCACAGCGAATGAACAGCCCTCCAAGCATAAATCCTGCCGAAGGATTTTTGGATTATCCAACAAGGATTAAACCTCAACAAACCAAAGAGGGGGCACCCACAACATTTAAACAGATGATGTCTAAACCCTGAAAAGCGGGAAGGAGCCGTTTAATTGTATTGAAACTCCGGCAACACCTGTGGACTTGGAGGGTCTTACTGATGCGGGGAAGTGAGGTCCGAAACGGCAAACGTGCCAAAGGATTTTAGAGAAGTCCGGGGTCAGCGAGCAGGCTAGACACAAAAATACCAGTAATGACAAAACTGCACTCCCTGCCAGTTTAGCCGGATGGTCCTGAATCTAAATGTCTAGATGGGGACGGTGGAGTGGAACTGAGTCGAGCAAATGGCAGCATCCACAGCTGGTTATCCTGAAGAGTTATCAATCAAGACAAACGAACAAAAAGAAACCCACTAAAAATAAACCAACCTCTGAGCATAAGCTCTCTGTTATCAGAGCACCAATAACTAACGGCGCGGCTACATGCAGAGAAGCTGTAGCTTTTACAGTCAGTGATTTTTGCCTTTTTGTTTCTTGGTTGTAGAAAAGCACAACTTTATTTAGTGTTTGTTACAGATGCGGATAAGTTGATGGCACGAACCACAATAACTAATGTTTTTACTGTGGCTGACAGCAGTGTGATTACAAATGATCGTATTAATTCATTCGGGTGGGAAAAAAAAAAATCTTTTTCACATCATACATCACAGCTGTTTACAGGACCTTCAGCCGCTCTAAAATTAATACATTAATTTACTGCGAACTAGTGTGTAGTTAATGAAGTTTCATTTTGTCTGAGATTCATCATCAGATATTTGAGTTCACAAACATGTAGGTGACAGCTTGAAAAATGGCTCATAAATAATGATCATAAATGTTTCCTTCTCTTTTGTGTGGATAACAAACACACTTGGATTGGAAATCTATATTTAAATTGTGCACAAACTTACAAATATAAGACAGATGTTTTTTTTTTTTTTTTATGCCATTTGAGCGGCGCGTGGAAACGCCTACAAACTCGGTTTTCTGGTTTTTAAGATTTCAGAAGAAAAGAAGATGCTTTTTACGTGGCTGTAAATCACTCTGCTGCCTGTTTAGGTTACTTCTTCACTGTACTTCATGCAAATCCCGACAGTAAATACTGAAATCAGTTATAGTTGTTTACTACTTGCCTTTGGTCCTGATTAAACTACTTGATGCCATTAGATGCAGAGCAGACGCGTCACTCAGAAAGCAAATCTTGACGTCTCTGGTAATCCCCACCCTCCTCCACCCTGAAGCCACCTGCAGGGTAAACCGTAAGATCTCAGTCATGACACGTGACACTTACAGCGCGGCATTCATGGTTCCCAGAGGATGCATTTTAATGATTCTGGTTGGCTCTTCAACTTTTGACGTAGTGCAACCTTTCAACCAATATGATGATGATATTCGGATTAATCTTATAACTGATGAAAAAGCTTTTCTATAGACGTTTAGTCTGTAAAAGGCAGCATCCCTCTCTTGGAGCCAGAACTGAAAAACAAAACAACACATTTTTGGATTTGTCTGTGCATTCTGCAGTGTTATCAGCGCGATTAAGCACCTAAACTCTGTTTATTCTGTCCTTTTTAGTAAATTCTGAGGTTGTGTTCAAGTTAAAACCTGAGGTCACCATTGCATCTTCTTTTTTTTTACTCTGCTTCAGTTTTAATTTGATCACAGTGACTCAGAAAACCTGCTGCATCCTAATTTGCAACTTGTTGGTGCTTTGCTTTTCCTTCCCTGTTACACTACAGATTTTAAGGCTGCGAATCATACAATTAAAAGCCCTTAATGGCTCATCATGTGGAGGATAATTATAACGCATACTAATTATATCTGTGATGTTCTCTCCTAACGTCCTATAAAACCAATGTCATTTAGCTCGTACTTATGCAGTTGCAGAGTGACCTAGTTTCTGCACAGCTGACAGCTTTGCCTGAAGAGCACTTTGGACCTGACTGTGCAGTTTGTTGTTGTTGTTGTTGTTTTTTTAAAGCTTTATTTGCATTGTTTTAGGCTGTTTTTAGAAGTAAATGGTAAAAAATAATGTTGCATTTTTTTTGGAAACTGGTGTGTAGTGATTATTAGGTGCACCGCAGAAGCCTCCTTTGGTGTAAATGAGTGGGATGTGGAATGATTGAAATTAAGTTGATGCAAAGAAATGGATGCAGAGAACTCAACAAGCAAAACTTATAACATTCTTTACTGCTGCAGAAAAACACATTTGTCTTGGACACAAGAGCTTTATGGAGCTGTCAAGAACTTAAGTACTTGGTTTACAGACAATACAAAGACATGCATAATAAATACAGAGTATACCAAGTATGCTTACAATAATATATCACGATTGTGAAGTGAAAAAAAAGATTGTGAATTCCCTCAAGTGAAAGCGGCGTAGTGGGTAGAGTCGGGTGCCGTGCAGTCAGAAGGTCACAGATTGATCCCGAACCCAATCATAATAATACAATTATTAATACACAAAACTCCAAAAAATCCAAGTATGCACATGCTTGTCTGCAGAAATAGTTAAAGGTTCTGACACTGGTCTGTCTTAAGGACAATAGTCACAAACAACGGGCTCCAACTGCGGAAACAAAAATGCTGGACTGCAGGTGGGAAACCAGCGCATAAGGAATGTAAACCGGTGTGACACGAAACCTTTTGGAGGAGCAGAGACTTGAGTTCTCTGCTTTGACTCTTCTGCATGCTTCCACTTCATATAAAGTTTTTATCCTCAAAGCATTGGCAAAGCTTCCTTATTAAGGATCAGTGGCTGTGATTATACGAGAGTCGAGGGAGCATCCTGATGAGCATCCTGACCTAAAGCCTTGCAAATCATAAGTCATATTAAAGCATATTAATGCGCAGTCAGAGAGAAAAGCAGCTTTGTGTTCAGTGTTTATTTATTTATTTTTTTATGTCAGCTGGAGAATTTTAAAGTCTCGAAAACATATGAGTGTCTGTCCTTCCAGTATTCATAGTCCACTTCACAGTTTTCTGCCAGGGATTACCTGAGCAGCAGCAAGTAAACTCATGAAATAAATCTGAAAAAGAAGTTTGAAAGATCCTAATCAGTGTCACAGCACACGTAGAAGGTTTTACACAAGGCTGATGACGTGATCTCATATCGCGAATGAGCGCTTTGTTACGGCTTAAAAGGAAACGGCACAGATCAGATATTTAAAGTCGAGTTTTTAACATTCACAATTTACCATTATACAGTAAAATATGACTTTTCTTTTCTTTCTGGTAGCTGCTAGAGGTGGTCGGTCCAACATAGCAGCAGAAACTAGGATGCTGAAAGGAGGAGAGTTTTGGCAAAAACGCAGGAAACTGCGCAATTCTCCGTCAGGGTGACTAGAAAGACTATAAAAAAACATATTTATATTTTAATTCTTTCTCCACGCAATACTTTATGTACGACGACTTTCAGTTAAAGCGCACGGTGTGATGCAGGTATATCTCAGCTGTTGGTGCTGTGAAAGTCCAGGTGTTATATTTAGTCACCGTGCTGAGAGACGGCATGTGTTTTGTCAAGAAGTGGGTAATAATTGGTCATTTCTGCCTCCGTGAGGCTGGTGTTGCCACAACAAAAAAACACAGACACATCATCAGTAGTTCCACGTAACGTTTTACAGTCATCGCTTATCAGATTGCGGCGCTTCTTGCAAAGCCTGTGATGGTCCATGATGTTGTCACGTGTGGCAGCTGGACCGCACATTCCCCTTTTTGTGCTGCACATCTCTGTTATTTATGCCAAAAATTCTTCCATAAGAGGGTAATTATCCTCTTCCTTAAAAAAGAACTGGTTTCTCCCACATCCATGCGTCCAGACACGAACAGATTTTTAAATCTGTACGTGAGGGGAACCATACTTCTCATGGGTGGGCCGACGTTTATTGTGATCAAAATCTCTCTGTTGGCTTTAATATAGCGTTGACTGGCTGATGGACATCTGAAGTTTGACATATGTTTGGTTGTAGTATTGAACAAATTTTGCAACAGGTTGCCTGAGGGAGACCAGGAAGGCCTGAACTTGATGGGGTCCCTTTGATAAATGTCTCTGGTGTGGTTGTGCTCGAGGTAAAGTCAGTCTAACACTGCCATCCTCAACGCCATGCTGCTACACAGCCGCTGAAAAATAATGATGAAATATCAGTTCTGCTCTGGATGTCTGATAATGAATCAAAATGTTAATGAGCGGGAAGATTGCAATGACCAGAGCCCTGAAAAAATAAAAGCACCTTAAACTTTGGCAACGCTGGCTCATTTACTCCATCTATAAATACATTAAACTCAATATTTCAGTCTGTGTAATCTAGAAAGCTCTGTTGCAAACTTATTTTTCAGGTGTGCTCGACAGTGAAGAGGATTTAATGTTTTAATAAAAGGAGTAATTATAATTTATTCTGACATTAGTATTCATGATTCTGGTTGCACTTCAGAGCCCACATTATCGTTTGTTAATAACCTCTTATCAATAATCAGTGTTCTGGAAAGTTATAACCTGAATAACCTCGCTGGGATTTGTTTCTCTTCCCAACATGAAACTGAACACACACACACACACACACACACACACACACACACACACACACACACACACACACACACACGCCCTGCTCTGTAAGATAACAGGAAGGAAGGGTGGGTTTCACTTCCTGCGCCATTATTTGTTGATGTATCTTTTATCTTTGGGAAGCATGTCGTCCAGCTCCATCTCCATCTCCTCCCTCAATGGGAATTTATGGGAGCTGCCCAGGAAGGCGTGCATGACATTTCTGCAGCGATGTGCTACTTGATTGTGGGGAGGCTGATAATTGCCACGGTGATCTTCGGGTGTAATAGACGTTTTTGTGCTCGGTCCGGTTGGGTGTTGGAGCAGACAGACGGGAATCACTTTTATGCTTTTTGTCTCTGCATTTATTTAAAGTTTGAATAATTCACTCTCTTATTTTATTTCTTTCCAGTACAACTGATACACCGTAGGGAAGAGGAAAGACATAACTTTTTCAGAGTTAGGTCATGGATCATTTTTCTTTTTTTAAACTTTTGCCATATGTGCTTTTAAAAACATTCATTTTAGTGCACTGATGATGTTTCTCGCTTGATAATAATGAAAAATCTGTCAAGTGAAGTGAAATGATTTGATTTTGCCATTATTTGATTACTAAAGTATAAGAGTCTTGATACAACCTGATATGAGCTTATTATTCTTCTTTTGCAAATTTTAATCTTTCTGTAGTACTCAAAATCTAGCAACTTGAAATGATCTTAAATTGTGAAGTTTAGGATTTTGAGGTTAAGTTTAATTATTGCAGTGGAATAAATGTTTTGTTCTTTAAATAAACTTTATGAAGTAGGAAGTTTCATAAAATGGTTTTACCGCAGTGTTGAAAATGATGTTTAACTGTAAAGTTGCATCCGCAAGTGCGTCATATTGTGTATGCCAGCTAATATTTGATGTTAATTTAGCATTTATTTCATTCTGATATCACAGGTTTTTCTTTGCCTTTTGGCACTGGCTGCTTTTCCGATGAAATTCTTTGTTTTTGATCACTGTGTTCAAAAAAAAAAAGAGGAATAAAAATTGACTTCCATCTTTATAGATGAAAGTTTGCAGGTTTTCTGAGCCTCTTGGGATTTTGACATCCATCTTGACAAAACCACCAATATAAAAACATGGTTAAATATATTTTGCAGGCATTTGAGACTCAAAATCAATCACTCGGATGATGGATGGTGGCTTCAGAGTGTGGTCTGGTCCAGGTGAAGTCTTTGGAAGCCTTTCCACTGTGTCTTTAAGCCACAGCAATAAATTACAACATTAATCAATACGGCATTCAAGTATAAAGGGTTTGCTGCCGTGAACCTGTTTGATATGGGAAACTGGATGGTCTTGGCGTAGCGGGTGGAGTTGGTTGCTCTCCAGCTGGAAGGTTGCCAGACTAATCCCCGTTTGAGTCCCGTCACATGCAGAAGTGTTCTCGGGTAATACCCTGACCCCCACGTTGCCATATGGTGATCAGTCACAGTAGAACAGAAATGTAATTGCTCGAAATCAAGACAAACAAGTGGCAAAAATGCACATATTTTACAAACAAAAAATTAGAAATGTGTATTCAAATTAGTGTTGCCTGTTTTTTTTTTTTTGTTTTTTTTTTTTTCATAGACCCGGTATCCAACAGTTTGAAGACTGTGATATTATCCGTTTTTGTTTTTTTGGGTTTTTTTTTTGCCATCGGTTATTTATGATTGCAAATGCACAACCTTTCCTCAGACTGCAACCGTCCTGTGATGGCTGTCACGACTGAAGAATCGTTTTGGGCCTTTTCTCTATTAACGACTTCGACTCAGAGTTGTCTCCGAGCGCGTCGGGTGCAGATGGAGACCGCATACCTGCTGCTGCTGCTCTGCTACTAATCCTGCACACGCTCTGCTTTCCCTGCAGACAGCATTAGTTGTTTCATGTGATTTGTTTTATTTTTGGGTCGATTTCCACGTCTCTGTAGAAGCTGAGATTTCTGGTTTGCAGTTATTTTGTTAGTCCTCCCGTGTAACCAAATGTGACCAGAAAATGTGTTAATTGCACTATATTCATTGATTTATGCAGCTAAAAGGTTTTTATTCATGTGCTGGTATTGTTTTATATTGATTGCTTTAGTGATGTACATGCTTGAGCCTGTATACATATTTTTCTGCATGCCTTCCTACAAACAATCACATACAGTGTCTCATATATATCAGGAACCAAAAAAATGAACCCTGAAGAGCTGCTCGAGGTGACTGCCGCCGACATAAACCATTAGACAACTGTCAGCCTGTGATTTGTCAGACTTGCAGTGGGGAAGCAGAAGTGTTTATCCTCGTCTATGAGCATGGCCAGGATGCTCATGCAGAGGAAAATCTGCACAACGCACATAAACGGCGTTCACATTTATAACGTTCAGGCAAACCTCCCTCAACTGCAGCAGTGACTGTACGAGTCACTGTGCAGCAGAGATCAATTACAGGGGAAGAGAACAGTAACAGCCTGCTATTTATCTAATGCTGCAGTTCACACAGACTGTCGCTTTTGCAAAAAAAAAAAACATGTATTGCAAAAGCTATATTTGATATATATATATATATATATATATATATATATATATATATATATATATATATATATATATATATATATATATATATATATATATATATATATATATATATATATATATATATATATATATATATATATATATATATATATATATATATATATGAGAGAGCATTGCAATATGTATTGTTATCTGTTGTTTGAAGCACTTTTATAATGGCTATGGCATACGTCAGAGTGAAATGTGAAGGCATCGCTTTGCTGCAGGAATTTCTGCTGGTGAAGTGAGTGCTTTCAAAAACTAGAAATCATAACTCAAACCTTCAGAGTCTTCTGTGAAGCAGTTGTTAACTGACCTTATTATATTAGCTGAAAAGTGTTGCTGGCATTTCCAGTCTCCAGTCTGGTGGCAGAAGAAAAACGTATGGGAATTTGTCTCTTTTATTCTCCCCCCCAAAAGAATATTCCTTCCATCTAAACCCAACCGACTGAGAGAAAAAGGCGTTTCAATGTGCTGCTCGTTCTGCTTGAAATCAGCGGCAAAATTACCTAAATGTCAAGGAAATCAGATTTATTCCTTTTTCACTGGGATACGTATGAAAAGGATTTGAAATTTCCCCTTTTTTTCCCCTAATTAACTAAAGGTTAAATTAAATTTTAAATATATATATATATATATATATATATATATATTTAAAACAAATTTTAAATGAATGAAAAGTTGTCATCCAAAAAAAAAAAGGGATTGAACTTCCAACCTTTTAGATCAGTAATAAACCGGAGTCACAGCCTGATGTTACAGTTTATTAACAAAGACTAAGATGGGAAGTTGCAACAGAGAAACGAGAAAATTATAGACATTTACCCGTTAACGTTCCCATTTGTTAATGGGCATTAATCAATTCAAACAGTTATGGGTTTTAGTATAAATTATAAATGCATTTGTAACTGGACTGGTCGTTTGCCACGTTTCTTCCACTAATTCTTTTCCTGTACATTTAAAATAACCATCTGCATTTGGCAGGTGTCCTAATCTAATAGTTTTACATGAACAAGGTTTTTTTGGCTTTGACTGCCTTCGCTTTCTTACTTTAGACACTTTTATTTATTTATCAGTTTATTTATTTATATATATATATATATATATATATATTTTTTTTTTTTTTTAGATGTTCAATGGCATTTTTGTTTAGAAACGATAAATTAAACTTTTTTCTCAGAATATGACTGGGAAAGACATCAAGTGATGAATACGTATGCTTTTACTGAAGAAATACATTAATATTAGCAGCTAGTTATTGCCTAATTGTGCACACTATATCCCCGGTAGTAACGTTTGATATAAACTCATACTTTAAATGCAAACATTCAACTGATGTTTGAATTTCAATGCATTCCAATTGAAAGCAATTTAAGGCCGAATACCACCACCCCACATTTAGAGCATCCTCTAAAAAACAAACGAACAAATAAAACATGTCCATAAAGTCTCGGGATGCTGCAGTGTCCTTGTGAGATTGTTGTTAAAGATCTGAGATGATCTGCAGAGACGCTCTGTGACATTTATTGGATCCAGTCAAACTGCGTTTGCACTTTACTGTGTGACCTTGGCTCCATTTCTCTGAGCGCTCGCTGTAGTAGTTCACCTTCTTCTTCTTCTACTATCTAACATGAATGCAGACAGCTGCTCCAGCTGATCATTTTGCTCGGTTTGGCCTCTGCTTTTTAATGATAACTGCTGTGTGAAGGGGGCTGAGCTTCTGTGTGCATAATCATAAAAATCTAACCAAAATACAGTGAGACATCACAGTTATTTGTGTTTAAAAGCCTAATTAAGGTCTAACAGATGCACAGTTTCACTGTAGAAAAAGCATTTCCTCAGCTTTATTTTGCACATTGAACTTTGATAGGAAGCAGCTATTATGATGTTCAAAGTCAAAATACTTCCATTTAACTCTCACTTCAAAGGAAATCCTGCAACACATCCACTGATCCACTGTGTGCAGATAGTAACTTTGCTCCTCGTAGGTTTTTTTAGTTATGTGGTTTTCATCTTGTTGTCATGACTTCCCTCTGTAGCACTCCTTTCCTCTCTTGTATCCATGAGGGGAGGAAATAAAATCACACCATATGCCATCATCTTGCAACTCAACCTCCTCTGAAGTTGACTTTTAAAAGATTTCTGCAAAAAAAAAAAAAAAAAAAAAAAAAATGCTCTCCATCTGTCACCTTCACTTTGAAGATGTTGAGATTAATGAAAGGCGCACTGTTTGAAAATGAAGAGTCAACTACACTGGTGGAATAATGAAACAGCTCATCTCTGTAAACAGTTTCCTGTCAGAATCTGATTGAGAATGTTAATACATTCATCTGGGTTGACTTCAGTGAACCCCACTGATTGCACTTTACAATTAGGGACAGTTTTTATTCCATCCCTACCACCTCTCTTAACCCAAATGTTCTTCCATCACACAGCAGAAGAGGCTGATGGTCCATAATCAATGCAAACGAAGACTGCGCCAACCGCGAAGCCGCCCCCGTCTCCCTCTGATTTATTTCTGCTGTTTGAATGTAACAAAAATTAATTATAACATTCGAAACATGAAACAATCTCACAGTTTATGTGAAAAACATATTGCAAGTAAAGGAGCAGTGCGTAGGCATAATAAATGTACCTCTTTTGGTTTGACTCAACATTCGTGAGAGAAAGAAGTAAAAAAATTTTATTCTTAGAAATGACACGTGTGCGTGCTTGCACACTGCTTCAATGGTGACACTGTTGTCGCTGATCATAATCTAATGAGCAACTCAACACACAACTACTTATTCGATATTAAAATAAAACTATGTAGAGCTGTTGGTCTCAGTGTTTTTTTTGAAACAAACGTTTTTGCTTAAAGCATCACTTCACTCGGTTCCCCTTTTCCTGTTTGCAGTTTCCTGCTGGTTTCCCGTTCAGTTGTCTCGCAGTCTCATAACCACTTTTATCAACACCGTCACTGTGTGTCTTTAATCTGCAAAATGAAAGCAGGTGGTGGCTCTGCCAAAATCAAATCTGCCAGCAGCTTCCTGCTCAGGCTGGCGGGTTTGAACAGTGATGCGGTCCTGGCTGTCCCGCGTGCAGAGGAGAGAACTGACATTATTGGAGCTGGGGTCTATTTGGGGTTTATCTGTTGATCTGCTTGGATTGGGAGGCAGGTGAACAGTGTAATCCTCAGCATCATTGCGTCCTGCATCACGTGCCCTCCCCGTCGTCCTTCAACACCCATCCGCTCAGTCATACTTTTAAGGTTGGTTAGGAAGCCCTCTGGCAGGCTTCATGACAGCAATGCGTCTCAAAGATGTGCTACCATAACTTTTAACTCTTTATAAATAATAGGTGGGCATGAGAACCACTTTTTTTTTTTTTTTTAAAGCAATCTGCCTCCAAATAAACATTTGTTTGTGCTGGTAAAGCATGCTGAGAAGTGAGATCGGCTTCACCTAACAGAAACATCTGGAAGGGTTCATTATTGTTTACATGTCTCTCTTTCCTTCAGTTCGTTACCTGCTGAGAAACAATGTGAGTCCGGACCTCTGCAACGAAGATGGTCTCACCGCTCTGCATCAGGTACGATTATGCATTTCTGTCATAGCCCGTATTTCCCTTTGAAAGTGGCATACTGATGGAAAACTGGCATCAGCATCTTATCTCAAGCAGAAACGGACAGAAGAAGGTGGTATGATCAGTTTGATTTGTCTCCTTTCTCCAAAAATGTTTTCTGTGTGTGGGAATCAGAGATTTAGGGCGATAAACTGGAAATCCAACCCGTTCAAACAAAGAAATGTTATCCTGATGTCTTTTTTCCTGTAACTGTAAGCTTCATCCTTTAGTACCTCTTGTATTTAAACACAAAATTTTTCTGTTTTTGATTCTGATTAATCAAACCTTCATGATCATCTGCTTGTTTTTTTCGACTTTACATTAATTAGATGTCTAATGTGTAAGGTTTTTGTCTTTATCCCATCTGCTGTCTGTTTGAATGGTGAAACGTTGTTTGACTTCGAGGTCCAATTAAACCATCTTGGTCTTTTTTCACAGACTATTGCAGCGTTAGTGGATGAAGTCAAATTTGGAGGCCTTGTCCAGATAAAAATGTTGATACTTGGATGCCTAAAATGGTTTAATGACGAGGAAATGATTGCAATATTGGTGTAGATAAGTCAGTTTTAATGGCGGTTATCACTTACTAATTAGTATCATTACTGAGTTCACAATCGGAGCCTCCATCTCCTCCAAATTGGTGCTGCTCTTTTCTTTTTGGCTGCAACGGCTTTGTTTGGCAGTAATGATAAATGGTGGATCATTACACACCTCATTTATGCCACAAATCAACGAACCTTCGGAAAGACGTATTTTCTTGTTCGAGCTGTCTTTCCATTCTCTGACCTTAAAGAAGCAGCTACTTCGTCCAGAACCTGAAATGGCCTGGCTGTCTGGCTCAGCCATTACCCAGACCCTGAGACGATTCTTCAGGAGATAGCAGCCGGAGAGAACAATTTACTTTTTATGAGCTCCATATATATCTATGAAGAGGCTGTCGCTGACTGAATCATTTTGCTTCTCCTTCCGAAACCAAAACGTCCATCCGAAGAGCCATACAGGCACATTTTTCTCCTCTCCAGCGCCTTCTCTTCCTTCTCATCTGCGTCTCTGCCTCTCTGCCTCTCTCCCCTCTGTCCTTTCCTTCATTTTTTCCCCTCCTCTCTGGCCCTCGACTAAGACAACCATCTCTTTTAACCCTCCCGGCTGTTTAAAGCCTAATATTCAGGGCTCGCCGGGAGGCAGTGTGATTGAACAGACGACAAGAAAATTGACGTGGTCGCAGTTTTTAAACTGGGCTGCCTGCCAAAAGATCAGCATGACCTTTCGGCTTTGAATATGCATTTACTTTTAATTATAGTCTGTTTTGGTGGGTCACCCCTCGTGGTGGGCTCAAGAAAAAGACCCTTTCACAGGTGTGATTTCACTGGAACTATGGCATAAAGACAAAAGGGTGTGTGCGACTTCAGAGGAGGTTACACTCCAGCTGTAAATGTTTGTCCTCATTAAGAATACCTAACAGTTTTGAGTCCCCACAACATGAGCTGAACCCTTTGACCACACGAATACACACGGCGCGGGAAACAGGTGAGATAAATGAGGAAAAAGTGGTGGCGATGTTTCTGTAAATGAGATGTCGTACCGGTCTATGGCTGTGTCACCTCTCTGACACGAGACATTTATCAACAGATTGCTTTCAGGGTCGCTGTACGCACCAAACACACACCCTCTCGCACATCGAGACAAGCATGAAAAACAAAGGAAAACCTTTGTTTACAAGTAAAATTAAAGAAAAAAAAAATATATATATATATATTTTATAAATGATATCCACATCATAATGCTGAGATGACTCTGCATGTCAGATTGTGTCTAAATAGCTCAGTGAAGTCAGAGGATTCTGCTTTTCGTGGGCTGTTGAACATTAACAGCAAAAACTCATTGCTTAAGAAAGTAGAAAAAAGCTATTTTCAAAGTTTTAAGAATTCTAGTCAGGGAAATTTTTCCTACCTTTTTGGCAAACACATTTATGCTTAAAATGCGACAAATTTGACTAGATTTATGGGATATTAGGCTTATTGCCAGGGGGCCTGTTTTTGCAGTGTGCAGCTCTTATATAGAAAAAAAATGGCATCTGGTCACACCATAAAACCCAAAGTGTCTGAGTGTTGTAGTGACGGTTATTCTTGTGTAAGTCTCCACAAATAAACTCTGGACATCGTTCATTGTAACTCATAAAAACTTACACCACTAGTCCTCACCTACCTGTTTGACGATCGGCCGGTCTAATAAAACCGCTGGCACGTCCATGCCGTTTCTGCTCTTTGACAGTTTAAATGCTGCAGAAATATTCTTGTATGTACTTGTAACTTTAGAGATACCGCAAGGTCAACAGATAGGAGGATGCACCAAAGTCAGGTTGCAAATATCATCACAAATAACTTGTTTCATGGGAGTTACATGGGAGTTACTTTCAGATTCAGGTTATTGTAGATGCACAGAGGCGTTTGTGGTTTGATAGCAGCTCCTTTTCCAGGATGAGCTTCCCAGCACTCCCGCCTCGTGTTGTGCCGTATTGTGATGAGACACAGCCGTATCGTGGCTGTGATCTCTCGTCTTGTGCTGCAGGATCCCACTGTGCGACTGTGCGTGCACAGTGGCCGAGAGCATCAGCGTCACAGCTCAAAGCTTTAAACCTCAGTGTTTTAGCAGCGGAAACGTTCATGCAGAGATGACAGGTGCTCGCGGTGTAGCGATCATCTTGCAGGATACGGTCATGTAAAGCTGTGACGTTGAGAGTCTGGGTAGTTCTTGTCTTTTTAATCAGGTGTCTTCAGTTTTTGAGCATTCATATCCACCTGCAGCATCCAGCTCATATACTTGCCTCCCCAAAGTCAGTGATAGCCAACGCTCTTAGAATAAATATTCTCTTAATAGAGTGCTTTTATTTTTTAGACACTTTTCATGCCCTTTCAGACAGAAAGATTGAAGAAAATGCAATATTAGTTTAAACAGGAGCCAGACCCATGGCGCTCCACTTACGTCTCAGCTGCTTGTATCGTCTTTTTAGCCTTCAGGTTGCAACTCCGGCAGCTGAACTTCACATTTTGGATGCGATTACGCTTGATGATTTGCATTATTTTCATCAGCTCTGGTAAGAGTCAAGACGATTGAAGCTCTTATCTCTAGCAGTCTGAAGCATGCTCTCATCCTCTAGGCCCCACAATTGCTCACTTAAACCATCAGTATTTCAGTTTTAGTGCCAACTTTGTCACCAACAGCCCTCTGCAATGCCGTGAATCTCACGCATTCAAAACTCCAAATGTCAGCCTTATTTCATTGCCATTCTGCTCCTCAGGCTGAACCACAGCCCTCTCAGCCCACTCATGACTCCCCCTGAGACAGCTGCTGTCATTTTCCAGCCGCACAGGAATAATCTGGGCCTTTGTTGGAGACACACTCCCATCCTTGTGTGAACACTTCCATGAATAACACGTTATTTTCCTTTTACATTGTCTTCAGATTAGTGGTTATTTTGCTTGTAGGTGCATGTGTTCAGTCCTAGCATTGAAATTGCAGGTTGATTATGTTGGTTTTATCAGAGGGAGATTAGGCCAGTTGTTTGTTGATGTGGGCTGTTTTTTTTGGGTTTTTTTTTCTTCTGACATCTGTCATGCAACTGCTGCAGGCTCAAAATGAGCTAATCCGTCAGTGTACTGGTTGTCTTTAACTCTTAAGAATTTTGGTTTTGTCAATGTTATGAGGCTTTTCAGGCTGAATTGTACCTTCAAGTTTGCCAATTACCCCATGTTGACACAAAAATGGAATTCACATCTCGTCCTGGATGCATAATATAAGTGTGTGACTCATGCTCTTCTGTGCTCTGAACCTTTTTAACCGTTTTATTTTCTGCTATTTCTGCTGGAAGTTGGTAAACGTTTTAGGCAGCTTTTCTGCTTCAGGCCGCTTTAAACGAAGACACTAAAGACGCTTTGTGCCTTCCTGTTCTGTTTATCACAGTAGTCATCGGAACATTTATGACAATAAATCAGGTCATTACATCCTGTAACATAGTGTATTCTATGATATTCAAAAGTTTGGGCACCCTAACCCAAGACGTATCAACATTCACATTTACTTTTTATAAACTTTGGCTCCTCAGATCTTATTCCAATAATCAGCAGCCATGAGCACCACTAAGAAACTACTGAGCACTCTGGAAATTAACTGTTAGAAAAGAATAAGCAAGAAATCAGAATAGACTTTATTGGCAAGGTTTAATGTACAATTGAGGAATTTGGTTTCAGTTAACATGCTTTTTGTGTACTGTGGACACCTCAGTAGTGCCCTGCAGGTGGACTGACACCTCTCCAGCCACCAGTCCACACTCCATGATTTTTCTAGGTTGGAACATGAACTGGTGACCCTCTGGTTCCCAACCCAATTCCCTACCAACTGAGCCACTGCCGAGCAAAAACAGTAGTGTAAGATGCAAGAAATATTATAAAAATGGCATTTAAGAGTGCAAGATGCATGTGAGTGGTATTGCACGGTAAGTATTAGATATTATGAAAAAAAAGAGTCGCATTACAGCATATTAATATGCATGCATGTAATGATGATTAATTAGGAGGTGTAGGTTTCCCTGGTACCTCGTTACTGTCGGAGTTAATCAGAGCAACAGCCAGGGGAAGTAGCTGTTGCACTGTCGGCTCAGTCTGGTGCACAAACCTCTAACCGAAGGGGGAGGAGTTCAGTTTGTGTCCATGACTCTGTTGAAATCCACTGTGATCGCCACAGTTTTGAGTGGATTCAGCTCCAATTGGTTGTTACCACACTAGAGGAACAGCTCTTCTACTGTCTTCCTGTATGCAGACTCATCTCCATCCCAAACAACGTGATGATGGTGACATCATTGGCAAACTTTAGGAGACTCACAGATGGGTTTCCTATGCAGGTATTGGTATAAAGGGAGAAGAGCAGTGGGAAGAGGACATAACCCTGGGGTGCACCAATCCTTGTGGTCCCAGAGAGTGAAGTATCGAGGGGGGCATCTTGGGTCCCAGCAGGAGAGGATTAAGACATCAAAGCCTTATTATATAGTTGGATCTTCAGTTTATGAAAACAGTGGTACCACAGAGGTTAAATGTCTTGAAACACAAGAAAAAAATCTTTTAACGAAGCCAAAACCTGAATGAGGGGATGAGGGATGTGTGTCAGTGATGCATGGGCCAAACCAAGTAGTCAACAGCAGTCACCTGCGGTCACGAGTCGGACAGAAATATGAATAATGATATTTGGGTCAGGCTTGGTCAGGATGGTTAAAATAATTATTGCACAATGAAAATGAATATTTAAACACAATTTTATTGCGTATAAAAATGCAAATGCTATATTAGCCATAAATACTAAGACATCCTTGGCTGATTGACACGAAGATGCGGCACAGGTTTTCCGTGCAAGCGTGTGTGACATGAGGCAGGTGATGGAGACGGTCAGGAAAAAGGTGAAGATGGGGGATTTGAAAACAACATGATGCACAGATAGATAAAGTAATGTCTGCAAAAAATTTGAGGAAATATTGAATCAACATTATATTTGCCGGGTCGATGGATGGACAGTCCATGATTATTATAGGACAAGGAAGGAAGATCACTTCTTTTCTTTTAAAATCAAATGCGAGTAACAGCGACAATATGTTTCAGATATATCCAAGAATTGGTCACAGACGGGGAAGCCCTTTTTAAGTCTGGGCAGTAGGCTGTAGCCGTGTGATGATGCTGGTGCAAGACGTAATGTCTTGCTTATGCAGTAAAATATATCCTTATATATATATATATGCTGTTCCTATAACTTCAAGGCAATGATAAATCAAGAGCATATCTTTTATTTATTTTATTTTTGAAAGAGTATTATTTTGCGTTCATTGAAAGTTGCGGTCCAGTTGGCTGAAAACAGCAGGCGGTCGCTGGTCGTTTCGAAACCTACCCGCGAATCACTGATGTGTGTGTAGCTGTTTTTTAAACTGCGTGATATACTAAGAGCTCACTTTGGCAAACGTTGTATTTAGTATGCAAAAATGTGGTGTACTGCTTGCAGAAACATTTCCGGTATGCAAGTGACCAGTCGACCAGAGTTGAAACACAGCACCAAAGATGCTGGAGCGGCTGCACGCCATCTCGGAAAAACCAGGTTTACCCTCAATGAATTGAAGTTTGAAGTTTGAAGTCTTATTGTGAGGTTGTCATTGGGATTTTTTTGTGATTGTGGTTACTGATTTTGTGCAGAGCCAGTGTCATACTGCAGCGGTTAGAAGGCAGTGCATCTACTAATTAAACAAAAGTTAGTTGTTGCTCCTAGACAAACTTATTGACTACATAGGGAGTGAAACACGTTAACACACACGCACAACAATAAATTGAAATTGCTTCAGCATGATGGCCGCTGGGCTTTCCGACTTTTACATAAAAAGGTCTTTTTTTTTTTTTAAGATAAATGCAAAGCTGTCGACTTAAACTTTAAATCTCTTATTCTTCTCTTACAACAACCCATCACCTAAATTGTCACAGGATGTAACAGGATGTGTTTGTCAGCTAGTTGTGTTTTCAGTCAGTATTTGCTTTCCTCTTATCTGCCTCCTGCTATCTGTGCTCTATATTTCTGCAGTAATTTCCTTTCCTCTCTCCTGTTGTGTATTAATTTGTGTTTGCCCACCATGCGCTTGTGTCAGAGCTGCCTTATCTCTGTAGCCCCAAAACTCCTAAGAATGCACATAATGCAGGTTCTGCTGATGTCACTGTGGCCCAATAATCTTTCTTTTATTGTTTTTTTAAAGTTTTATTAGAGTGTACAATGGCAAACTTGGAGATAAAGTACAAGTGATAGAGGATGGAGGTTTCGTTTCGTAGTACAGAGGTGGGTGTGAGGATGGTTATCATCTCAAAGTTGCGCTCATTATTGACTGGAATATACACTATATGGCCAAAAGTATTCACTCACCTGACTTGACTCGCATCTAAACTTAAGTGACATCCCATTCCTAATCCATGGGGTTCAAAAAGATGTCAGTCCAACTTTGCAGCTATAAGAGCTTCAGCTCTTCTGGTAAGGCTGTCCACAAAGTTTAGGATTGTGTTTACGGGAATTCTTGACCATTCTTCCAGAAGCTTATTTGTGAGGTCACACTGATGTTTGACGAGAAGGTCTGGTTCTTAGTCTCCACTCTAATTCATCCCAAAGGTGTTCTGTCGGGTTGAGGTCAGGACTCTGTGCTGGCCAGTCAGGTTCATCCACATCAGACTCTGTCATCCAGGTCTTCATGGAGCTGCTTTGTGCACTGATGCACAGTCATGTTGAAAGAGGAAGGGCCCAGCTCCAAACTGTTCCCACAAAGTTGGAAGCATGGAATTGTCCAAAATGTCTTGTTATGCTGAAGCATTCAGAGTTCCTTTCACTGGAACTAAGGGTCCAAGCCCAGCTCCTGAAAAACAACCCCACACCATAATCCCCCCTCCACCAAACTTTACACTTGGCACAATGCAGTCAGACAAGTACCGTTGTCCTGGAAACCACCAAACCCAGACTGGTCCATCAGATTACCAGATGGAGAAGCGCGATTCGTCACTCCAGAGAACGCGTCTCCACTGCTACAGAGTCCAGTGGTGACGTGCACTTTAAGGTCGCTTTGGTGCAGAGTAGCGGACCACGGCAGCACCCGCCGCTCACTGGGAAACGAGTGGAAATGTTGCGTGCATTCACAGTAGTCTCTCCAGTAAGAGATGAAGGAAGTGGCTTGATTTGTTGCTAGAGAACAGTCAGTCTAAATACAGTCAGTCACGATGGCAACACCGCTGCGGATGCCCCAACAATGAATCATGTGACGAAAAGGTGCCACGTCATGGGTTGAAGAGAAGGCAACGACAATGCAGCCTTCGGATGCGTTGAGAAGCGTTTGAGTCCTAGTCCAAGGAAACATGGAGGAAAGTCGGAGCGTTTCTGTGCGATAAAATAAAATTCAGAAGAGTCGTTGTCAGTTGGAAATACAATTGCCCGGCAACTGCAAATTTTATAAAAATGTAAGTATTCAAAAAGGATTTCACGATTGTAAGCAGGTCTAAATCGAGAGCACATTTATTTATTTTTTAACAATTTTACTGTGCAGCCCCAGCAGTACGTCACAGTATTGATCCATGCTGTCTACAGAGAGGTTAGGCTCCAGCAGTCCCCCGTGACCCTAAATTGGATTGAAGTGGGTATAAATAATGGATGAATTGGTATATTTTGTAAATGAATAACTTTTACTCTCCATTTTACTTGTTTATTGTGTTTAAGATGATGATTAAGGGTGTCCCCAGTTGGGGCTTTTCTTTTCTGGTCATTCCAGTAACAACAAAAAAAACACAAAAAACTGTTTATAGTCATTTGGCCCTCGCCTGCTCTATTTTCCTCACTTATACAACATTTCAAATACAGCTCCTCCCATTCGCATGCCTTAGCTTCAATCTGAACTCACTGTCTAAACAATTTTAACCATGTTGCTTCGCTTAGATAAAATCCTCATTTTATATCTAAAATTTCAAAACCATCTTCCGAATAGTTTCGAATCATCTGTGTGTGATTCTTGTCTGTGTTTGTGGTTTAATTTTCACCCAATGAGAAAGTTTGAAGTGACACCATGTCTTAAATGTCTTCAACAGTCGTTTAACGAACCTTAATTGTCACCTCTGACAGTTTTTGTCCTTAATTATTTATATAGACTTAAAGTAAATTCAGACAAACCGTCTTTCAGTGAGCATGTTTTCAATTTCACACCATAGACGTGATGTGACCCATGGTCATGTGATATCTGCAGGCGTTTGTAAGCAGAAGAAATACTTCCTTTAACACCTAAGCAGTCACTTTTTAAAAAAGGATGCATTCAAAAAAAGAAAAATCACACTCGATTTGCTTGTAATGTTGGGTTTTGTCTTCTGTCCTTAAAACTCACTCTGATACGCAAACCTGCAATGACGTGAAAAAGGACGGAGAAGAAAATCCTCACATTTCAGAAGCTGGAGCCACGATATGGCCGTCAATATTTAAATGATTTAAATGATATAATTAAACTGTTTTATATCATTAGAAAGCACAGAGTGTTAGCAGCCTACAAACTCAAGATCACAAGCTGGAAACATGCGGTGCATTTGGAAATGTCACTAGAATTGTGTAGTTTTAATGACACTAATCAGACAAGATGTGAAGCAGGCTTCAGTAATCGTGGGCCTGAAATCAATGATGCTAAGCAAGAGGACACAATAAAAAAAGACTGGTGTATTTATCCCTCTGTGATAATGTGTTCCCCTCCTCGTCCTCCTCACACAGCAGGATTTTATTTTCAATTTCCTGCCATCCGTAGTTTGTGATCCTTTAACACCAGTCTTTTTTCCACTCATTGTTTCATTGTTTAGTGAAGTAGATTCATGGATTTAGGGCCTGGTGAACAGCATTTTCTTAGACGCAGATGTTTCATTTTGGAGGGACGACACCAAACTTTTCATGGTGTAGATGCTCTCTGGTAGAGAGCAGTCCCACACTGACTCCAACCGTCTCTGATGGATAAAATTGCTGTTGCTTGCGACAGCCGGAGTGCAGGATGGTTGTCGCGGAACATTCTCCTCCCTCTTCACCCTATAATCACACCCAGTTTAACAATAAAAATACTTTCTCCCCCTCTCTGCTTTTGTCCTTCTGTCTCTGTGGACGGGAGGGAGTTGTGGGTGCATTTCCAGTTTTGTCTCAGCGCCTGGAAGCAGCCCACGCGATGGTTGATGTGTCAGAAAGACTGCATCCATACACCCGAGTGTTGTATTTCTACCCTAACAATATGTTAGTTAAAGACTGTTGTCATGATACACTCTGACTTTTTAATTGTGGACTTCTTGTTCATCTGGGATGTTTGTAACAAATGTACTTTAATTCCTGTCTTGCATTAATTAAGTTGGTGCAGCACAACCGAGTACTTGCAGTATGAATCGTATTTGAATTTTTTGTTTCAGCCAGATTCGCTTCTTTAAACCAGGAGGAACTGTATCAGCTTGTCAAGTTTAAGAGCTGACTGAATCAAAGTGAATCTCTCTGCTGTCCTCTTATTCCTTTTTGAGCCTCTTGGTTATCTCCACGACTGTTTTAAAACATCAGACGGGTATTAATATTATGTGTCAGGGCTGAACCAGGTCTAATCTAGCCCCACTCCCCCATCTTTCTCCCTCCAGTGTTGCATAGACAACTATGAGGAGATGGTGAAGATCCTGCTGGACCGAGGAGCCACCGTCAACGCTCAGGACAACGAACTATGGACGCCGCTGCACGCTGCCGCTACCTGCGGCCACGCGGGACTCGTCAAGATACTTATTGCACAGTAAGTCGTGTAGACACGCTGCACGTGGCTTTCTTGTACTTTTTCAGAAAATTTTATAATCAGTCAAAAATAATAGCAGATCTCAGATTTCTTTTCATGCTTCTGTCCAAGAAATGGTAGATGAACCACGAGCAGCAACTCTTAAAAGTACGAACACCCAGCTGCAGTAAATGCTGGAGAAGATTTACTGCTACATTTCCAGCTGACTGTTAGCGTTCACGTGTCATAACCATCTAGAACATATGTGGAAGATTTCTAGACTGGAGGCCAAAGTGCCCTTGGGCATGACACTGAACTGCAGACTGCCTCCCCCTCCTCCCAGAGCTGAAAGTTCACAAGTCAGTGTTTTCATAGCGCCGGTTTCAAGCCCAGATAAATGGACTGGGTCGTGTCAGGCGTTCGATAATGAAACCAAACCAGATCGGTACGCAGAACGGTTCTGTACAGTTATCCACTGTGGCGAGCCCTAAAACAGCCAAAAGGAGTTGCTGGTTCACAACGTGATTCGCAAGATTCTGCATCATAAGACGTGACATGGTGACGACCGTCGAAGAAGAAAACGCACAATATTGTGATACTAGCAGGCATGCTGACAAATATTCAATTATGAATGATGCAGTGGGCCACAGAAAGCAATTTGTTGGAGCTCTAACTTTGAAGTTTTAAACCCGTCCTCCAAAAAAGCAGAGGATGCAACCTGGAATAGAAAAATAAAATAATGGTAATGCATCAGGCAGTGGAGACGCTTGCATTAATAAAGAAGCCGAGAAGAACAAACGTGCAAGACTGTTAATGCATAACAAACAGAGGACTGGAAAACAGGCTGATTTATGGCATTGTGTGTGAGAAGTAATGTATCTGAAATGGATCACGCTGAATTACATTCAGCCGCTGGACATGTTATGATGTACAGACGGCAAACGCTGACTTATCTTCCATCTTCATTATACAAATGACTTTAATAATGCAGTAACACTAAACTGACCCGGGCACCTTGTTGCATGACACAGCTGAAAATCTGTTGGATAATTATGACTCTCACGCTGTGATATTCGTAATTTAGGTTTAATAAAGCAGGTTTATTAGGTTTTAATTACACCCTGATGAAAATGTAACAGCACAACGCTTGAAAAGAGGCACACAAATGAACGCACTTCACATGCACATTATTTCTACTTTTGGACACGGAGGACTGAAATACAGGTCGCTGCCGTCCGTTACAAGTCAAAGCAGGCGTCGGTGGGGCTGCCATCAGCCACAGTGAAATTACAGATGAAAACCCGAATTGCTCTGGATTAAAAGAATTTTCTTGCTGTCATCAGTTTCTGCTCTGTGATTTATTTTGTAATTTCTGTTCAAGACCTTTATAGATCAGCATTTCTTAGCACTTTTAAATATTATGTTTTTTGACCATTTTCAGTTCATTTAACACAGAAGGGAGCCATGTATAATGTATTGAACCGTCTCCCTCATGCAGCCCAGACGTACTGTAGATGCGTCTCAGAAGAGTAACTTTGCATATTTATTTATTGATTTATTCACCTGCTCTTCTCCCACAGCGGTGCAGATCTGCTGGCCGTCAACTCTGACGGTAACATGCCCTACGACCTCTGTGAGGACGACCCAACACTGGACATCATCGAGACGGCCATGGCCAACAGAGGTGGGTGTGATTGCAGCAGACATTGCAGTAGTTTGGTGGCATCCACAATGATGCCACTCTGCAGAATTTCTTCAGTTATAATGAAAAAGGCACCGGCAGTGTAAAGGTAGCAAATAAATTCCCAACATTTTCTGAAAGTGGCCACATTACACTCATTTTCAGCCGTCTCATTTTATTCTCTGGCACGTCTGGAGTAGCTTTGACCCCAGCATAACCCCGAAAGCCTCTAGTTATTCCAAAAGAGAGACTCATTAGGAGGGTCTCTTCCTGAAAAGCAGATGTGGCTCAAGTGCTTTTTGATTGGCAAAAATTCCAGCTTGGTCACGGGCAGAGCTAACGGCTCATAAACGTGCATGACACCTGCTGCCAGTCAGTGATGTTGTCGGTTTTCAACACCTCTAGTCCCTTCATTCATTCTCAGGCCAAAACGGTGTCCAAATATATATGTAATGAACAGAATATAGGTAGACATCTCAGTAAATAAGATATACATTCATTGTTATTGTGTAACACGGAGTGGGTCGCTCCCTGTCCAGATTGCTTAGATTTTTTTAAAATAATTTTTAATACCCCTTTAATATTTCTAAGGCTCTGATGCATTCCTTTTCAGATGTAGGGGCTGTGAATTCCCTCTGTGTGTGTGATATGTGCTTTATGAGTATAGTTGTCTAGAAACGAAGAAGGGCCGTACAAAGCTGACAAGGTCAGAAAACATCTTGAGACAGAAAATCTATTGATGCCGTCATCAGACAAGTTAAACGAGGCAACAAGGAGCAGTGCAGGGTGGCCAGAAAAAGCCTGAAAAAGAAGCATCCAGTAGACTAAGGCTGCAAACGGACAGATTCAGCACGAATGTGGCAGGGCATCCAACAGATTACCAACTACAGGGCCGTGTCTCCTTGGCAGAGCATCTCAGTCATTTGCTCGCCTGCTTTGAAACATCTGAGGAAGTTGGATCTGCACCCTCATCTGTCCACACCGGTAACATACTGAGCAAACAGACACAGGAGGTGAAGTGAATCTTCAGCTCTGTGATTGTCAGGAAAGCAGACGGGACCAGATGGGATCCCAGACAGAGGCTGTGCCCACCTGACGTTTTTAACATGTATCTGTCTCAAAACGCTGTTTCCACATGTTTCAAATCTGCCGCAATTATCCCAGTGCTTAAATGGTGCAACGCCAGTGCTCCTAAATAATTACTGACCACTGACTGTTATCCCTTTCATCATCACTCTCTTGTGAGACTGGTCTTAAAACAGATAAAAGCCATCCTACCCCCTGATCTTGACCAGAACCAGTCTGCTTGAAGAACCAACAGGGCCACAACCCTGACAGACCGCAGCAGCTCTCTGTGTGCGTGGATCAAAGACTTTCCATCTAACTATCCACTGACAATTAGACTTAGTCCTCACCTCCCTTCCAGTTTGTCTTTCAGTACAAGGGCACCCCAAGGGTGTGTACTGAGCCCTTTACTCTACTCCTGCTACACATCCAGCCGCGTGGCCAAATACCCCTCAAACACAGTAATTCAGTTTAAAGATGACACACCGGCGGTGGGCCTGAAGACAGACGGTGGTGAGACAGCCTACAGGGAAGGAGTCTCCGGTCTGACAGACGACTGTAGAGACTACAGCCTCTCACTTAACGTCGATAAGACAAATAATTTTTGCCTTTTGGAAACAGAAAGACGGTCTTGTTTCAGCGTATTAAAACAGAGGAGGTGGAGAGGGTCTGCTGCTTTAGCTTTTTGGGATCAACATTACAGAGGACCTCACATAGCCAGTCAACACCAATGAACTGATTTAAAAAAAATAAATAAATAAAAAAATAAAAAAATACTCAAAAGCAGCTTTACTTTCTAAGGACACTTAAGAAAAATAGCTGCTCAAGGCCTTTTATCACTGTTCTCCTGAGAGCGCCTTAAGATACGGTATCACAGCTTGGTATGCAAATTGCACTGGGATGGATAAGAAAAACCTTCAGGGAGTCATAAAACATAACCGAAAATCATCAGACTACCCCGCTCTTGACAGTATCTTAAAGCACATTGCCTCCGCAGGGTGAGCAACACTCAGAGAGACAGAAACTAGTCGTCGCTCAAGCGCTTCTCCCAGTTACTATCTGGGTGGCGCCACAGAGCCTTTAAAGCCCGCACCACCAGGTTTTAAAATGGCTTTTTTACGAAGAGCAAACACAGAACCAGACTGCTTTACTACTGTCATATCTGTCTGGGCTGACAACCATTTACTCTTTTTGCTCTTTTTTTTTTTTTTTTTTAGTACATTAATAAATTAAACCAAACATCAGATTTTCTTTTAGCAAAGGCAATATAGATTTAAATGACCATATAAGGAAATTTCGAACTATGTGATGTCATAAAGAGCCAGTGTAAGAAAAAATGAATCTCTATAATGGCATCTTCTCGTTACATTTAGGATAATACCGTACACGAATTACAAAATGCAGAAGGAACATAATATGGTTACTTTAACTTTCAAGTTTGAAGCCGTTAGGATTCTTCTTACACGGCCCACTGCGTGAACAGTTTGCTGAAGAGCTCTGGAGCAGAGTTACAACCTCAGTATGCACTTGGTATCCTGTGCAGATTAGAGCTCGATACTCAGGGTACCTCTGAGGTATTCACCATAGACTCCTTCTCCTGATGGGCTACAGATGAAGATACTGAGTATTCATGCAGCTTCACTGTAAACAGATGCGTGATGTTGGCAAGAGAAGTTCAAGGAGGACGGCAGAAGAAGTACAAACTGCATATTGGTGATAAAGGTGTGGAAACTCTTACCACGCCTTCAGTGAACGAGTCAGGGTGATGTAGTTTTAAATGGTTAGTATGAGTTCTCTGGTAAATAGTTGAACAAATCTGTCGAGCAGTTCGGAGTTTTCAGCTTTGGAGAATTAGAGTAGCATTTTCAAGTTGTTAAAATCTGGTTGTTTTGAAGAAATATGTAGGAGGTAGTGAAATGCATTTTCATTTGGGAGTTTAAAGAGACAGTTTGGGGTTCAGGCTGTTACTGGACTTATTCTACCTGAGGAGAGGTTGCCAGGTAAACGGAGCCTTCAGGAAGTTATAACTTCCAGCTAAGAAGTACATGCAAACTATTCTGGTTGAATTTCTTTTTTTGAAACTTTTTTTTATTTAAGTTTTCTTTTTTTTATATAAAAAAAAAAAAAAAAAACCCAAACATGATAAGCTTAAGCAAGTTCCTTTAACAGGATGCAGTATAGTTTCATATTTGCTTTATAAACAGGGCAAAAGTGTTTCCTCTTTTTTCTTTTCTTTTTTAAAATGTTAGTGAGACTCTGGGTTGTTGTATTGCGTTTGAAGTTGAAGCATGTAAAGGTAGGCAGCAAAATACTCCCCAGCTGTAAGGAGCGTCCAGCATCCCACTAGGTCCAAGATGTATCAGTGGGATGCTTGATGGTACACAGCAGAAGTTGGACTGTGTCTACAGGGGGTGGTGCTGAAGCGTCATGAGCGTTTATTCATATCTCCCTGGACAATTGAAGGTCAGAAAAGCCCTGTTGTAAAGAGTGCCGTGTTGTAAACAAGTGCGTGGTTAATAGCTTTGATTTTCCTCTGTAACTGTACAAGTAGGAAACAAGACACTACATAGTGTGGGTTTGCATCCTGGATGTGATCCGATATTGGGAAAGCATACCGAGACGAAGTGGAGGCTTGGGGAAGGAAAATGCGCACTCGAAAACGAGCATCACAGCTTACAATGGGATCACTCGAGCTGCAGAATGCAGATAGCGGTACAGTAGGTGAGAAGAATGATTATTATGCTGATCAAAGGGAGAGCAGTGCTGCTAATTGCTCCAGTAATGTTCTCAGCACTGTAGTGGGGGATAAGACTTCTGTCTCTAGAGAAACCGTGAGTGTGTGGACACAGGCAGAGTCTCTGTAACACACACACACACACACACACACACACACACACACACACACACACACACACACACACACACACACACACACACACACACACACCGCTGAGCACTTAATATGCAACATTGACTGATCTTTCTTTCCCTTGATACTCCCCTATGGATCCAAGTTAATCTGCAATAAGCCTCAGTGATAAGAAGGATATCGCTCTACCTGGAACTGAAGTGTGAAATAGTCGAGTCGTACAGTAGAAGCTCTGGCTGCAAAACTGACACTGGGAATGCAGTTTTTCCTGCTCAGTCAAATTTAAATGGGCACAGAGGGACTATAAATTATAAAGTGTACCATTTCCATCCATGTTTCAGTGACGTTATCATACATGTCGGCGATAATGACACCCATCTACGCCAGTTGGTAGTCACTGAAATTATTATTGTGTCGGTGTGTAACTACGCCAAAACCATGTTGGACTCCATAGTACATGACACCTGCTGCCAGTCCCAATCTGACCAGTGATATGTTTACCCGCATGTCATAGATCCGTCGCTGGTTGTCTCTGTGGTGTTCAGAAAACGACGTGGCCTTTATTGACAATTGGAAGATGTTTTGGGGAAAGCCTGGTCTGATCAGAAGAGACGGGATTCATCCCACTCTGGATGGTGCAGCTCTTATCTCTTGAAATCTGGCTGATATTATTAGACCGTCCCCCTGACAATCCAGGGTCCAGGCAAGGATGCAGAGCTGCAGTCTTACACGCTTCTCTGCTGCTTCTCGAGGACTACCGCCTGCCAATAAAAATGTCGAAGTAAATTATGTAATTGGTGATTCTAATTAAGTGCCAAGAAAAATAGAATCAGTGTTGATTCCCCGTCCTCCAAAGGTTCACCACGTAATAGAGGCGTTAATCAAAATAACCTCATAAAAATAAAAACAATACGCATTTAGTGCAAACTAAAGACAGAAAAGTTTGATGCGGATTACTAAATATACGATCTTTAAGCTCCAAGTCTCTATTAGTAAACGATCTAATTAGTGAGACCCGGAGGGACATTTTCTGCTTAACAGAAACGTGGCTCCAAGAGAAGTAGTTTGTTAGTTTAAATGAATCGATGCCGTCCGGTTACTTTAATTATCATATTCCTCGAATCACAGGTTGAGGTGGAGGAGTAGCGGCGATCTACAACTCCATCCTTACAATAAAATCCAAACCTAAATGCGATTATAATACGTTTGAAAGCCTCACACTTAGCTTAAAACTGCCGAGCTGGAAATCAGAGAAGCCAGTCTTGTTGGTGGTAGTTTACCGGCCTCCTGCTGGAGCTTATCTGGAGTTTCTGTCTGAGTTCTCAGATTTCTTATCTAGTTTATTGATCAGTACAGATAAAGTCATCATAGTGGGCGACTTTAACATTCATATGGATGTTGACAACGACAGTCTTAAGTTGGCTTTTGATTCTCTTCTAGAATCGATGGGGATTTTACAAAAAGTTAACGAATCAACGCATTGTCTTAATCATACTCTTGATCTGGTCCTCGTCTACGGTGTAGAACCTGATAATCTGTTAGTGTCGCATGTAAACTCCCTCCTATTCAACCACTGTTTAATAACGTTTGAGTTTAACATTGTCAACGTTAAAGCGCAAAATAGGAGGTATTACTTCAGCAGATGTTTATTCGATAAAGCCTTTGCTAAATTGAGGGAGGCCATTGCTTTTCATCTTCCTACAGTGGAACATAGTGAAGCGGTTGAGGGCTGTGACCTCGGTTCTACCTCTGCAGACGTTGATTTCCTTGTCAGTAACACTGCAGATTTGTTGCACTCAGCTTTAGATGCAGTTGCTCCTTTGAGAAAGAGGGTCTCTAACCGTAGGAGTTTAACTCTCTGGTATAATTAACATATTCGTATGCTGAAACAAAAAGTGTGTAAAATGGAAAGGAAGTGTTATTCTTGTAAGCCTGTAGATTATTATCATCCATGGAAAGATAGTCTAATAGTATATAAAAAAGCCCACTGCAAAGCTAGAACTGCATATTATTCATCGATGATAGAGGATAATAAAAATAGCCCACGTTTTCTGTTCAGGACTGTAGCCAGACTGACAAAGAGCCACAACTCTGTTGAGATGTGCATCCCTGCAGCGCTCAGTAGTGAAGACTTTGTGTATGTATATTTCTTTAGCTGAAATTGGGAAATTGTCACAATTAGAGAGGAAATCAACCAGGCCATTAGTACCAGGGTAACTGAAAAGGTTAAGATTCCTCCCACTTTTTAACAACACTTGCTGTGATCGAGATTGAAAATTTCTTCACAATCATTGATATTCATGTCTGATGCTGCTGGAGGAGGAGAGCATAAGACACTAAAACAGAGGTTTGACCTTACAAATGTTGGACAAGAGGGTGAAGAATTGAATGATTATTAGCCTGCACCATGAGAAAAAATGAAATATGCACAGTCAGGTGACACCTGTCTGTGTAGGAATGGATGGTTGAAGGCATTACCTTCCACATTGCACCAAGATAGAGGTGTGTGTGTGTGTGTGTGTGTGTGTGTGTGTGTGTGTGTGTGTGTGTGTGTGTGTGTGTGTGTGTGTGTGTGTGTGTGTGTGTGTGTGTGTGTGTGTGTGTGTGTGTGTGTGTGTGTGTGTGTGTGTGTGTGTGTGTGTGTGTGTGTGTGTGTGTGTGTGTGTGTGTGTGTGTGTGTGTGAATTACAAACCCCTCAAGATTTTATTTTAGTTGGGTAAATCTTGGACTGTCAGTCCATATCAGTGGTTTGCAGTCATATCCACTGCAGAAACAGTCCCTCTAGAAATAAACCTAATATTCCTAAATGTAATCAAAATTGTGTTACTTAAGCAAAATATCTTTCCTGATGGGGTAAGAAAAGTTTTCTTGACTAGAATTCTTAAAACTACAAAAAGTCTTGAAACAAGGCCTTTTTATTTTCTTAGAAATTAGTTGTTTTTTTTTAGCATGTTATGTTTTAGAGTGAAAAAAGGAAACTTTCTCCTAACTGATTGATCAGTATTCTGCTTGCGCGTTTTATAGGCATCACCCAGGAGATGATCAACGAGACGCGAGCATCCACAGAGAGGAGGATGCTGGGAGACATTCAGGAACTGCTGAGGCAAGGAGAAGAGGTCAACCAGCAGGACTCTCAGGGAGCCACGCTGGTAAGAAGCTGCTCAAAAGTTTTCTTGTTTTTTCCCATTTCAGCTTCCTGAAAATGGAGCTGACATGAAATTCACTGCCTGTTGGTCAAATGTTTGAAAACTGTACGCATACAAACGCAGACAGAAAATGACCAGGCTCTGACCAGGCCTTGAAACACTGAACACGATGAATTAGATTTGGCTGAATAGAGAGTAGTAAATAATTTGTGGTCATATCCCTTCTGTAGCATCTCCACATTACAACGCATGCAAGTACAGAGAACTTATTTTAAGGCACACAAAAGAAGTGCTGTGCAACTTTTTGAAGCTTCTTCAGATTACTTTGGATTTGGCCTCGATTATGAAGATGTCTGTTGAACAATTTCACAACACAGCAGCTACTGTTGCTCAGTCGTTTCATCAGATAACACTGAGGGGCAACGTTTTTCACGTCGCTGTACAACTAGTGGCCTGAACCGAGAGGCAGGCTGGATGTGCATGTTCATTGAGTGAAATGATTGTAGTCTGTTGTCCTTCTCCCAGAAAAGAAACCCCTCATTGGTCTTTCATAACCTTTTCTCCCAAATTAGTCTAAACTACAACCACCAACTACATCAGTTCATTGTACAACCTCAGTCTAGACCTTTTAACATGAAAAAATAGGTCAAATTTAAATTTCATACTCCATATAATTCATAAAGCTTTACATTTTGGTAGTTTTCTTTTCATCTAAAGCGCACACCTGCTTTTTTCTGTTTTAGCTCACAGACTATTAAAGATGATATATAAGAAGAAAAAAAAGTCCTTTCTTTATGCTTTCTTCATGGATGGATATTCAGTAGATATTGAAATTAAAACTAATAGTTGGATTTCCTATCCAGGATAAAAGCCGTGACAGGGCCAACCTCCTGGCGTTAAATGAGAACAGAAGACTCGAGACTCGGAGACTCGAGTCACTTCAGTAGCTTCATTTTAAGCTCAAGATTTGGGTTGGCGGCGTGATGGAGAGGGACACCCAAACACACTCCTCCACCCACTTGTAAAAAAGCAAATGGTGCGTAAATATTAAGTGGACCATCTTCATTACGGATTCACCCTTTAAGGCAGATATCCTCTGCAGCGGAGCCTCATGTGGCTACAAAACCGTCGAAAGTAATCAGGCATCAGAGACTCATTATAATCGTCTTAAAGGCAAATCAGCTGTGTGATTTAAAATGCTCTGCATATGTAAAAGCCATCTTGTCATGCATATACTTTTAGTCACTATTCAAACAAACATGACGTTATGATTAAGTCTTGGCAGTAACAGCTATGTTAGATTGGATAAGTAAGATTTGAAAACCACCGAACAGCTAAACTGTTATATCTTTATATAAATTTAATAATTTTATCTCTCTGCCTGTCAAACTACCTTTATTGCTTTATTGCAGTTATTTGCACTCAAAATCAAATCAGCCGTGGCCTCAGGGCGGATGGGCACTATTGTCTCTTCTAAAATAACAGAAATATGTCTTTGACGGGCTTAAACAATACATTCAACTCACAACACATTTAAAATACATTGCAAGCAACCACAAACGCATTAAATCAATATCTACAAGTGTTCAGAGAGAAGTGAATGTTAAAAACAAAACAAAAAAACAACTGATTTAAGCAAGTGCTGTCCAGTAGTGATATTTGCCTACGTAGGGAAAAAGGACCTATAAATGTTTTTCCTGAACCGCTGGGACTATATAATGCTTGCCTGAGTGTGGGAGCAGGAAGGAGTGATGGGGGGGGGTGGGAAGAGTCACAGAGATGTTCACAAGGAGCCTTGGACTGCTGATCTTGCTGATCAATTATATGGGAGTATTTACCTTTGTGTTTGATCGTTAGGAAAAATGAAACCAAGCAGGAACACTGAATGTGACGATGGATTCAAAGCGAGAGCAGTAAACCGGTTTAAATGTGCTCACTGCCGTTTCAAACACCTTCATTTCCTCAGCAGGTGAAGGCACTGTTGTGGGGGGGGGGGGGTGGTTTGTAGACAGAATCAGCATGTTGAGTGGAGGTGTGACAGGTGATCGGCGCTGTGTCCAGGTGTTTAAAAGCCTGCTCAACAAGCTGACCCTGAGTTCTGAGCTGTTGGAAGAGTGCTCTTGTTGATTTATCCCTTCGTCCACGGCACCTACAAGCTGATTACTCGCTAGTAACGTGTCAGAGCAACTGCAGCAGTCAGGTGAGCCACCAGGGCCGTATCAGCAATGTTGAAGATGCTGCATATGTCTACACAGACACACACATCCATGCAATCAGTGTGGGGTGGACCCGAAGATCTAAAAGATGGTCCGGCAGGGTGTCTGTATGTACAGAGACGTTCATGAGTAAAACCCGGGTGTGGGGGTGTGCAGAGTCCAGCTGTCGAGGGACAGCGTTTAAAAGTTTGAGACTTACTTCTTTTTCACCACCTTTGTCGTGACTACCGCCGTTACTGATGACGTTTAACTCCAGAGGACAGCGAAGATCTGCCCAGCTATGTCTGAAAGGATCAAGGAGAAGTGTGGTTTTCGCTTTGCTGCCAGACCTGCTGTGGGCTTCACGTCTGCCGATCAATAAACGCCCAGCGCAGTGCTGCGTTGAGAAGTTAGGTTCGGTCCTAAACAAACTCATTGATATATAATGTAATGCCAGAGACCTTAACGACATATTTATTATGAATCAGGAATTCCGTTGCAGTAGGGAAACGCAGTGAACAGATCAGTGGGTGGAAATAGCGGCAGGATGTTGGTATCCTAAAATAAACCCGTACACGTTAAAACTTTCTACAGATTGTCTGATTGTGCTGCTTGTCCCCCAGCTTTATGCGTCCCGTTAATCTTTATTGAAGCATGATGAAGCAAACTGGAGCATGCTTTATTAAAATCACTGGCACAGATGAGGAAGGACCTGAAAGGACCTGGAAACTACTAGGAAGTTATGTAACATTATTCTTTTGTTTTTCATTTTGACCTTCTTATAATGTCCAGGGTGATGATTTTCATTTATTGTGGCTGTGTCTAATTGAACTTTATATTTATATAATAATAACAATAATAATAATAATAATAATAGTAATTGAGTTGATGTAAAAAATGTAGTCATATGGAACATTAGGCTTGTTTTCTAGAGGAGCTGTTTATCCAGTGTATTTCTTATGGGGAATGCTGTAAAATCTTTGTACACACAGTGGATCGGTGGATAAATGAACTGTATTTTCATTATATTGTGTTTTTGTAGCCTTCTTTACCTCTCAAAGTGCTTTACATTGCAGTCCATAGACATCTATACATTTCTCTGCAGTGAATCTAGGCAGTACTTTTTCTATCTCCACTGAAAGCCAATGTGGGATTGAGTTTCTTGCCCGCGGACACCTCGATAGGCAGGAATCAAAAGCACCGACCTTCAGATGGACGACTGCTCCTCCGCCTGAGCCACAGCTGGCTGAAAAGCTGCAGAGCAGAATGTTTAAATGCAGAAATAAGTAAGGCATCTGTGAATTTACTGCCCCCGCGACCTGACCTTGGATAAGCAGAAGTTAATGGAAGGATGGATGGAGGGAAGGAAGGATGGATGAGTTCACGGTCACTAAGAGCTGAGACACATTTTCTGCACTTTACAATTACAGCTGCAAGTTTCCAACACAAGATTACATATATATATATATATATATATATATATATATATATATATATATATATATATATATATTTATTTATTTATTGGCTAAGCACAATACGTAGGTCTACCGCTTATCTCTTACATGAAGATGGACATTACAGTGATCCCTGGATCAATAAGTGATTCCCCCCCCCATTACAAACCAGAGTGAAAATGTAGTGACCTTTTGAGTAATTACTCAATTACTTTCGGTGCAGTCCAGTCACACGGTCAGCTTAAACACAGAGAAGCAAACCTCATTTTGGTGTGTAACTGTAATGACCAAGTTAATGTGATGACTGATTACCTGACCGCCTTCATTTAGCAGCTCATTGAGCAAGTAGTGGAACAATAGTTTAGAAGAAAAAAGTACCTCTGTGTCATAACGCCGCCACACACACACACACACACACACACACACACATTTGTTTTACTATGACAAAAATATTCCAGATGTGTAATAAAATGACATATTCGTTTACGTTGCACATTTTAGGAGCCATTTCCATTTAGAATAAGCAGTCGTGGCTCTGACATCACACCATGGGCCTGAACTGACGGCAGAGCCTTTTCACATCGTCCCGGATCAGACGTGACTAACTCGTAGCTGCTCAGAGACGCACACGTCTCCAAACTTACCAGAAAACTAATGCTGGCTCCCCCTCTTTCTTCTTCTTCTTCTTCTGCAGCTCCACATTGCAGCAGCAAACGGCTATGTACAGGCTGCAGAGCTGCTGCTGGAGGGGGGAGCTCGATTGGACCTGAGAGACCCAGACGGATGGCAGCCCCTTCACGCTGCAGCGTGCTGGGGTCAGGTAAGGTACACGAAACGGATGAGAACATGCGAAAAGGTTCCTGAAAGCATCATCACAACTTTCGCCCGTTGCTGTTTCAGATGCAGGTGGCAGAGCTGCTGGTGTCACACGGAGCCAGTCTCAACGCCAAGACCTTCCTGGAGGAGACGCCGATCGGTATATCTATAGACCAGCACTCTCTTATCATCCCACCTGGTTTTGGGGGAAGCAAATAGTCTCATTTCTAGGTTGTTTGTTGCTTGTTTAGACGTTTTCAAAAAAAACTAATTAAGGTTTTATTTTATCAATGTTAGCTCTTATAGTTTTATTCAATATTGACGATAAAGGGGGTTGCTCCGTTGTAACCTCAGCCAGTTTTAGAGACTTCTGGAAATGTTTGGTTTAGTAAAGAACTCCAAACAGGGTTTAAATGGAAAGACGTCATGCCATGTCCTTCATTCGTGTCCCTTTTAAGATCTGTGCGAGGATGAGGAGTTCAGAGGCATCCTGCTGGACCTGAAACACAAACACGACACAATCATGAAGTCACAGCTCAAACACAAGACGTCACTGTGCAGGCGGACGTCCAGTGCAGGGAGTCGTGGGTAGGTGCTGCCATCTACTGGCCACTCCTGGCTACTGCAAGCTTTTTTGTGCAAAACTGTGCAAAAGGCAGCACAATTGTAACAAAACATCTATCCAGGACAATAACACTATGAATAAAAAAAAACTAAAAAAAGACAGTCACTGAAAAACTTGTATTCACAGAAAAGTGGTGCGGCGAGCCAGTCTGTCGGACAGACACAACCTGTGTCGTAAAGAGTACGAGACTGAGGCCATCGTGTGGCGGGGAGGAAGAGAGGAGGAAGAGGAGAAGGAGAAGGAGAAGGAGAAGGAGTCTGATCAGGAGAATCAAGTTGTGAATGTGAGTGTTCTGATCATGATGTTTTACTGAGGTTTTTAGAAGTTGAGTTTGTGGCGTCAGAGTTAAAGAAGCAGGACCTCCTCCGAGTCTAAGCTGCAGCCACAAAGGAGGAAGCTCACAGTGTAGAAATGCTACGAGTTTGAACTTACTCTTTACATTATCCCCAGGTTATCTCAAGGAATTATGTGAGAAATTAAGATCTGAAATGGGACTAAGTTTAAAAAAAAAAAAAAAAAAAAAAAGCACCCACAAAGAGCATTTTAGCTCTTAGTCTCTAAAAAATGCTCATATTTTTCTCAAGGGAAGAGCTTAGGCTTTTGATGGTGTTTACTTACCTCTAATGACAGTCTAATCAAAGTAATCCTCTGATGTTCTGCAGGTCAAACCTGTTGTAGCTGTGGAGCTGCCAGAGAAGTCCAAGCTGCCCACCATCCTCAAAGACGGCAACGGCAAACAGAACGGCCTCATCTCCACGACAACGTCCATGCCGCCTCAGGTGCCCTCCAATGGCGGCACATCGTCATCTAATAAGGGTGGGGTCGTCACCACGCAGCCTATGCAGGAGGAGGGACGGGAGCGCGCTCAGACTTTGTCGGAACTGAAGAAACAAAGGGCCGCGGCCAAACTGTTGAATCACCCCTTGTTCAATGGTCACCTAGGTAACGGCTCCACAGAGTCCTTCTCTGATGGCAAAAGCTACTCTGAAGACCCCCGCATGCCACTGGTCTCCTCCAACGGCAGTGCAGTTTACTACACGCCAGCCAGCGGCGACCCGCCGCTCCTCAAGCTGAAGCAGCCTGTCGAGGTGGAGCCGCCGAAGCCACGGACCTGCTGCTGCGTGTCATAGCGACCCTGGTCACGTGACTGCAGACAGAGCAGGAAGGGTTGATGCAGAGGGGGGGGTACATGTTGTGGTAGGGAGGAGAGGAATGAAGGAAAACAGGGGGGGCATCACCATCCTTAACATCCTGTCCTTTCCTCATTTTAACCTTCGGCCAGAGAGAATCTGAAAACTTCCTTCCAATGCTGCATGACGACCCCCCCCCCCAAAAAAAATAAAAAAAACACAGGCACATCTGAAGTGGAGCAGTGAGAGGGAAAGAAACTGAGCAGTGGCACTCCTTCCTGCAGATCTTCGGCCCCGCCCCCCACGTGCAACTTTGTGAAAAGGGTGGGGGATAAAATGAAACAAGGGAAAGTAAAACATGACAAAGTTTTGCATGTTTTCCATTGTAACTGAGTTGGGGAGGAGTTTCTATTTTTATTTGAACCCTACCCGTGGATAATTACCAGGTCATGAAACATTTCCTCCACAACTAAGACACTGTTGTCCAACATTTCCTTATGAGCTGGAATGTTCATAAGGAAATCTCGATGCAAGGAACAATGTAGCAAGAAAAGACCCAACATTTCTTCTGAAGTCTGCTTTGTGTTGAAAAACTTCCTGCAAAAAAAAAAAAAAAAAAAGGTAAAAGGGAAGAACTGCCAGAAAACAGTGTTAAACTGTTCAAAGAAGTGTACTTCTACAGCAAATAAGACGGGTGAGAGGACAGAGTGGAGTCCTGCACTGGTGTTTGAACCTTTACTCTGTTAACTAATCGTCACCTCTCATGTCCAACCTAAACTGATGGCTCATGCTTTGTATTTTGTATAATCCACTTTGTGCTCACACGTAGAGATAATTTAAACAAACACGGTATAATGTTGCTGTACATGTCTATTTATGAAATTAATGTAATGTGTAAAAGCATTATGGTTCCTAATTGAGTGTATTTATTATTTGGATGCTGTATGGAGAGTGTGAATGCAGTATGAGATGAGCGAAAAGCACCTTCTGACATGGAGAAGCGATCAAAGACAACTGAAGTAAGAGCGACTGTCTGATACGTGTACATGTAAAACACAAGCCATCCTGCCGCGGCGGCTTCAGATTTGTGTCATTACGAATAACAGTGTTATTTGTTTTTGTTTTTCCTAGTGCCCATTGTGTGGCTCCACATTCTTCCAGCCACTGTATTCGTCTTCTTAACAGAAATTGTAAATGTTGTGTGATTAATTACTGTAAGTGTGGTGAGAGTTTCCAGACGACGAACACAAACTTCAATGCCTCTTTAGTAAATATGATGACGATGATGATGATGATACTTTCATGCATTTGAGAGATGTGTCATAGCTCCAAAACAAAACATGCACTTGTCAGTCCAAACACACGTGTGTGTGTGTGTGTGTGTGTGTGTGTGTGTGTGTGTGTGTGTGTGTGTGTGTGTGTGTGTGTGTGTGTGTGTGTGTGTGTGTGTGTGTGTGTGTGTGTCAAAGGAATAGTTTGGCATTTTTGGAAAATTTCTTCGATGAGTACTTTGGTTAATAACAAGCAGAGATTTTACTTGTCAGGAGGAAATGTGCAGATAAAAGAATAACATTAACATCGGCTCCGTTCAACTGAAGCTCCACCTGCAAAATCCAGAACCTTGAAATGAAACCCGGTTCCTTTACTTGTGCTCATGACTGATACACAACATACGGCCTCCAACACCAGTCTGGGGGCAGTAACCTAAGCAGGGAAGTCCAGACTTCCTGGCCATCCACGGCCATCTGGGGGGATCCCAAGGCGTTCCCAGGCCAGTGTGGCTTGGGTCTTACCCGCCGTCCCCTTCCAGAGGAATGTGCCAGGAAAACACCACCAGTGAAACGAAATAGTTTAATATCTCCCACCAAGAAGGTACGACTAATAACTACATTACACGTAACTGCACTGATAGGCAACAGAGGGATTTTTCAGGACAAATTTTACAGCAGAATTCCATTTTTGAAATGACGTAAAAGAAATTCAACTCTTTTTGAAGAAACTAAGAGTAAATGAAGCCAGGAAGATGTTTCCTCTTTAATTTGGATTTTCAGCGTTGGGGGTTTTATTCTTTCCAGTCGAGCATCTTTCAATGACGCTGGAGCAACATCACAAATGTGTGGAATTCAGCTTAGCGTCGCCCTAAACTGAGAAACGCCATCTGCACTAAATCGACAACCGAAACGAATACAAACTATCCACCGATTTTTACTGAAGCTTTACGTTTTCACAACTACTGTTGCTGACTTTGTTTGTTTGTTGACTGAACATCTGAACTCCTACATGCAGCTACTCCTAACACGTATGATCTTCCTTCCAACGGTCAGGAAAAACCGTTTTATGCTTCAGTTCTTCCAGAAGGCGAGCTGCTGGTTGTCGTTTCAGAATCGGCCGATCACGCAGCAGGTGGCTGCACGTCCAAAAACGTTGGCCTATTCCTTTAATCTATTGAAACCTCCTCTAATGAGTGCCAAAGAGTCTCGAGTTGAAAACAGCGTTTATGAGCATTTGGACAGTTCAGAGAACGGCTGTCTGTGTCATGATGGAGATTTGTTTGCCCCTGCACGCCAGTTTTTTGTTTTGTTTTTTTTATCCCATGATGCCATTCTGTCACACTTTATCCCCAGTGTCCAATATTTGTACAGATGAGTTTGTAAATACAAGTGCATTAGTTTGCTCACATCTGCTCCCATGATTTGCTTTTACATGTCTGTCGTGTTACCGTCAGTGAACATATGGAAAAGCGCAGCCGTCACGCTCTTGGACGTGAAGGCGGAAAACTGTGAGACGACGTAGCAGTCTAGCAGCCCAAACCCCTCTGCACCCGCCCCGGTGTCTTCCCGTTTGAAGGAAAGGTTCTTTGTTTTGTCTTTTCCTGCACAAGTTTGTTTCCAAAGGAAGCGCTTCAGATCAATAAGGACCTCTTTTTCTGATTTTAGTAAAGCTCCCTTTTAATATTTTTTTAAAGAGCGTTTTATGCTGTTTTAATCACTGCAGGCTGGAAAGAAAAAAGAAAAGAAAAGTCAACTTAAGTCCACTGACATTTGAGCTGCTACAAATGATCACAGCCAATTACAGTTTAAACTCTTCATTTGTGCGACGTGAGGAAACTGAGTTGCGATTTCAGTTCTGCGGCGTGGTAATGAGTCAGAAAAGGAAAAGTCCATCTGTTGAAGTTTAACCACGTTCTCGCAAAATACTCGAGACGGAACAATGTCCCTGTTGGACTACAGGTCTCGTTGTCTAATAGGAAACAATTATGAAGAAAAACTACTGACTTTGTAATTACTGGAATATATTGATGGTTGCATTAACATATTTTGAATAAAATGTATATTTTGAGGATTTGATACGGTGCCTGAATTAGTAGTCTCATGCTGTGCGTTTATTTCATTATTTGATTATTTCAGTCCAGTTTGTTTCTGAGTCATTTTCCCTGCAGCTCCCGTCTGTTCTGGGACAAGCCGGCGGCGCGCTGCCAGTCTTCATCACACAGATGTCAGGGTCTTGGCCCAACTTCAGCTGCTCCTTTCAATGACTTTTTTTTCCTCTTTTCTTTTTCTGAACGTCCCCTTCTTCTCAGCCCGTGAGGTCAGCGGGGGGGTTTAATGTTTCTACAGTGACTGGTTGCTCAGAAACAAGACAGTTGGGCTGCGGTGGGAATGTAAGTGGATGGCTTGGAAAAAGCTTGTGTATATTTAGTACTTCACAGCTTATTTTGACTGTTTTTGTTGGTTTTAAGGGAGCGCTCTCTTGGCCTGGATACGGCTGCTAACGTTTTAAGGAGATTTAGTATTTATAGCACATAATTGTCTCATGAAATGGAACCTATTAGCCTTTACGTCTGCTTCAAGGTCCAAAACAATTTGTCAAACATGTTCCTCAGCTTTCGGGACACCATGCGACTAGAGGAAATGTAGAGAGAAATCACGCTTTCATCTGACGCTCCAATGTCCACAGTCGGCGTGTCCAAGGCATATACAGATGGAGGGGAACAATTGTACTGAAAACACATGTTCAGACTGCATTAACCTCCTCTGTGTTGCCTGTCGTTGCTTATTGTGCCTCAGATGCACTGGGTGCAGGCCAGCTGGCTCTGGTCCCAGTCCTTCAGTCCTCTTCACTGAAGAGCAAAGTGGACCAGATCCAGAAAGAGGATGCAGGCGCATTCAGACAGCTCAGACGTCTCCAAACATGATGGGATGCAGAGAGAAGGCGCAGAGATGCAGCAAGAGTTGATAAGATACTGGCCGCACCAGCCGATGAAGAAGTATTTGCATAAAAATAAAAAAAAGACAGTATGCAAATGAATGGCTTGGGCTGGGAGGAGGGCACAGATACAGAAAAACTCAGAGGATGGATGACGTGATGGCTCAGGTCCCAGGATCTGTTGGACTTAAAGCTTCTCTGTCTTATTTGGACTGACTTTAAGATGCCCGGGCCTGTTTGTCTGCTGTGAAAAGGTCACTGACAGTCACTTCATCGATATGCTGAGGTCACAGCATCCACCGTTAGAAATATTCTCTACTTGAAGCAACAGAACTGTCTACTATAACCCTTTTTTCCAGTCTCATTGTTGCAGTTTTACAACCAAAAATGTAACCCGGCAGCTCCCCAAGTAAATGAACAAGTCGCCAAATCTAACTGAGAGCAGCGAGCCACCAGCTGTCAGTTATGACACACGCCACCAACTCTGAGACTCTAAACATGTCAACTTCGGCTCATTCCGACTGAGTGACAATCCCGTCAAACCTGCCGCACTGGAGTTATGAAAGTAAAGAAGGAAACCTTCCGGTCCATCGCCGACATTTTGGTAAAACCTGAATTTCTGGGTTCAAGAATATCAGACTAACAACACGTCCTTCATCTTAAAACGAGCAGAGCTGATTATTAGTGTGTCCAGCTGATGTGTCAGAGCACTTCAAACGTCCACGACGGCAAAATCACGGCTCTCATCTGCAGTCAAAACGACGACTGATTTTACACGCACACAAAGAATT
Source organism: Xenentodon cancila (assembly GCA_014839995.1). Taxonomy (NCBI): domain Eukaryota; kingdom Metazoa; phylum Chordata; class Actinopteri; order Beloniformes; family Belonidae; genus Xenentodon; species Xenentodon cancila. The sequence goes on along the minus strand of CM026203.1, from coordinate 22,326,364 downwards.
TGTGAAACTTGGAATTAAAAGGCTGAGTTGCTGTAAAATCTGCCAGGCAGTAGATGAATACAGCACAGACCACATCGCACCGTTCAGCTAAAAATAGTGCGGATGTTGCAGCAACTTTGAGGTTACGAGCAGAGAACAGCTGATTTGTGACTCCATGGAGCAAAAAATATCTGACTCATAATTTTAAAAGGAACAAGCGGTGTCAGAGGGTGCATGAGAGGAGCCGGATGCAGATTCACACTCAGGATTCGGGCAGGTCGAGATATACTTAACCTGATAATCTAAAAAAAAAACAATCTAAAAATAAAACGGTGAAACAATCGAAAATGCTGTCCTCATTTATTTACACAAATACCAGTTAGTATAATAATTGGAAAATGGTGAAATAATGATAATAATAGTCTGCTGAACGAAGCGAAGCAAAAAAACTGAGCTTTGTGGACCAGGCCCCTGAAGTGGGATGAGGGCAGGAAGCAAAACTCAAGAGAGTACGCTAGAACGTAAGAGTTTTAAAGTAGAACATGAAACATGGCAATGCAAAGATCAAAAAACAAGAACAGACTAAGAAAGCAAAAACCAGACGCCAAACAGACTTCCCACATCAGGTGCGACCGTCGGAGCCGGCACTCTCATGAGGGAGTTCGTGTCGCTGCTTGAGCTGAGCTTTAGGTTTATAAGCACATTTACTGTTTGAATATAAAACAGCTGAGTCATCCTGAAAGCTGAACAAGTCAACCCTCCCTAAAAAAAACAAACAAATAAAACACTCTAGCAACATAGAGTTCAGTTTAGTTGGGGGTTATAGGTTGCACGTGGCGCCGCGAGGCCTCTGAGACCCGCCGCAAACATTTACGTCGCTCGTGTCGCCATCGGAATTAATTTATCTTGTCCCAGTCCTCGGAGCTGAGAAAACAAGCGGGACAAAGGTGAGTAGGGTTGAGTTGGGAATAGAAAAATGCGCTTACGTTGGGGTTTCTTATGAGAGCTTTGGTATTTTGTGGCACGCGGTGAAAACTCTGGCGTCTTGGCTTTGCTTCACACAGACGGAAAGCTTCTGGATCACTTCGGTTGTGCTTTTTATCAGCAGTGGAAACTTACAAAATGAGATTAAACTAACCAAATATAATTCATTTTTATCAAGTCCAATTCAAAATGTTAACGTAAAACAGCCGATACGTGATCAGACATGCCAACAATCTTTAATCTCAGGTCACACTGCTAATCTGAGCCTTGGAAACTAGTCAGTTTGATAAGAGCAAAGCATTTTATTTAATTATGCATAAATTTCCACTTTTAGACGAAAGCTAAACTTGCAAACGGCTGCAGCAGTTGAAACAAAATCCCCTTGATGATCTGAAAAGGTCACAGGTTCCACAGCTGCACCAACTGTTAAGACTTTCTACAAACATCCCGCCACCTTTATCATCTTTATCTCACCTCCTCCTCACTCTCGCTCTTCTGTCTGCCTTTCACATAGCACATGCTTTTCTTTTTTTTTTTTTTCCAAGAACTGCATATCACATGAAAGCACCTTACTTATGTTCGACACGTGACTTACTGAATGTAGACTTCGTGCTTCGTCCTCTGATATCAGTGAAATAATGAACAATAATAATAAGAAGGAAGTGTGCCTCCCACAAATTAAAGCAGCGACAAGCTCGGGTTTATTTGAGCTTAGCCACTACTTCCTTCAGTGGTGTATTTTGTTGTGTTTTTCTTCTTTCTTTTTTTGTCCGTTTCGCATAGCCAGCATGTTCGGTTGAGGTTCTTGTCACCTCTCCTGCCTGCTGGCCTGCAGGCTTATCTCTCTGTGACATGACGTCTCAAAAGTCAGATAAACGCGAACAATGAAACGTAGCTGCGGTCCGTGTAACAGCGCAAACTCTGAGGAAATAACTCGTACATGGTCTGATGAAACTCCATAGCAACTGTTTGCCATAATATCCATTTTTTTAAGCGTCTCCAACACACCATAGCAATATTATGTATTAGTAATGAGGTCATGATAGTTCTGTTGCACTTCCATCGCATTTAGGGTTGTCACAAATACTCTGGTCTTCTTCATACTGTTAAAAATAAAATAGCAGCTTAAGGCACGACCCTAATTAAAACATAATACAGTAACTAGTTTCCTGCCAAATTTATTGTGCATGTGATCACAAAAAAAAAGAAAAAAAAAGAAAAGAATTTTAGTACAAAACCTCCCCTTTTAAGCATGTCTTAACAGGTCATTTCATACCACTTATCTGTTTCATACTGTTCATGCAAAAAACGTAGGCTCTATTCTCTATATATAATATATATAATTCTAATAATTTCAGATATCCTGACAGGATGGATGAAGCAGTTTATTTTATTCAAGTTCCTAAACCCAAACAAAACAGTCTACTTTGGATTAGGCAGCCAATTTAATGTCCATTAGATCAACAAGGATGTTGACTGTGAGGTAAACCAAAGCAACAACCCTTTTATATATCCCTCTGTGGTTTATTCAAGCCCCATTTGAATGCGCCTTAGTGGATGGGAGTAAAGGTGCTTTAACACCAACTTGAGATACAGCAGAAACAGCGTGAAGCTGGGCAGACAGACGGGGATCCTGGATGATTTTACGCTGATCTGAGTCTGTGATGTCACAGAACCCTGCAGACCAGAACGGCTCACTGACTGAGAAACCCCCAGACCCAGACAAAGTGACGGGGGCACGTTATTGGCGAGTTTTCTTTATTTATTCACTGCTATGTCTGCTTTAAAGTGGGCTGCTGGCCTCGACGTGAATCAGCACGGATGTGTCTTTAAATGCCTCCTCCCTTCACCGCAGCCTTTACTATCAGCGTTTGCGCGTCAGCCCTCATTGGCTGTCGGTGGTAATCGGTCAACAACAGGACGGGAGAGGCGGGCGGGGGAGAAGAGACACCCCGGGACACGGGTCAGCATGTTTACAGACACGCACACCTACAATTAGCTCCTGGAGGCCACGCACACGCCTTCCTTGACCTTCCCGCAGCCTCCGAGCTCGCCTGGAGGAGCCGCGCCGACGATGTTTTTGTGCCGCACGGGGAGGCTGTCGGCCGGGGCTCTGGGTCACACTTTTAAGTGCCCGGGCTCGTTTCTGCTGCGAATCGACGCGTCCGGACCGGGGGACGTCACCCAGACCGCACGAACTGGACTCTCGTTTCAGCGGTACCGGCTCTTGTACGCGTCCGTCGGCGGGCTCGATCCAACCCGAGCGCACCTGGGAAAACCAAAGCCAGACCCCGTCCAGAACTGGGACGCGACGTTGTGCGGTTGTGTAAGCTCGGAGCGGGGACGCTCGGACCGGGCGGCCGCCGGAGCCGTGAGTCCGCCCGCGGGGGTGCAGCGACAGGGCGGCGAATTGGACCACAGCAGCCGCTGCAGGAGTACAGGAGACACGCGCGGCGTCGCTTTGTTTACAGGTGACTGCGGACGTAGTCGACGCTGCTTCACCTCCACCATCATGCAGCTCAGGGCTTCATCCACGAGCGCAGCCACGACGAAGAGCGAGGAGCGCGCTGACGGCGACAAAGTGGTAAACAAAGGCTGTTGACTCGTGGTTTGTGTAATCCGAGGCTCCAACTAGGTGGTGTCAGGATACAGAACTTTGTACCATCACAAAACAAAGCGCAGAAAGCGGCCGACAGCCCTCATGTAATGAAACGGGCTCGTTACGCAACTGCGTGACGCGCGGCTCCGCGTCACTGTCAACAATCTCGCTTCTATGGAAGTAAAACGACTTTGACGTTCAAAATTCACATGAATGTCACACAATGCGAATTCTTAGTGACATTGAGTCATCGTGGCAAAAATCAGCTACTGGTTGAATAAGTGTATTTAGGTCTTTGACACGTGGTTGTCTGCCGTGAGTCAGTGTAAGTGTTAAATAAAAGCCTTTAAGATTTAAAAGGGAAAAAAAACACTATAAAACAGGATCGTTGTCTAAAAACAGCTTTTACAACTCTATTCCAGCAGGAGGCTGTGGAGTGTGAAGTGGACCAGGAGATTAAACTCCGCCCTCCCAGTGGTATTTCCTTTATAAATTGTAATTTAGGGCCATTGCGGGTTGGAAATGTGTTGTGCATGAGCATCGCAGCGTTGTGTGGTATTTTAACTAACCTGGTCAGCCATAGCCATACAGCTCATAAATATTCTCCCTGCAGAAATGGGTCCAATACCTCCCTCCCAGTCAGCCATTTTCACTGGTACAGAATGTACCGAGCCAATCACAGGGGGGTAGGCTTTATTCTATGATATATATATGTATGTATGTATGTATGTATATATATATAAAATAAAACATTTACGGTAACTGCACACTTGCCACCAAGACCTTAGATCAATAAATGTTTACAACTAAACAGTCAAAATATACTAAATACTAAAATGTCTAAAATATATTTGCATGCTCACACATACTCTCCTCATTCCGTGTGGTGGGGTGGAGCGAAGTGGCTGAACTCACTCCCTAAAACCTGCTGATAACCAAGTTGAAAATTAAAAAAAATACAAATGAGGAGGTGTGGTATGTGTGCACGGTAGTGTTTTGACCGACATGTACCACATTGCATCACCATCATCAAGACCTCAGGAAATTGTGTCACCGTGTGAATGAGCACAATATCCCCCCTTCTGGTGATGATGATTACAAGCATGAAGGTTTCTGTGGTGCATTGAGCTGAACTCTAGTCAAGTCTTTTAATTAAATGACAGTGCAGTACAACTGTACAGCCAACGAGACCAGTGGCTGTTGAAGCTGACGAGACAGCTTCAGCGTCTGAGGACTTGTCGTAGTTTTCATCGACTCCTTTCCGGACCCCCACAGAAATCTAAGAATTTTCAAGCGTGCACTACCATGTTGAAGAGTTGCGAGAGATGCCTGCACCAATTCAGAGAGACCCTGTTTCCAGACACTCGCATGCCACCGTATTGACAGGAAGGAGCGACCACTTAACCATCTCCCTCGTGCTCTGTGCATGTTTGTGTGTGTGACAGTGTGTCTTTGTCTGTGTTTGCATGTCACTGTGACTTTGCATGTGTTTTTGTCCCTCTGAAAAGCTGTTATCAGACACAGCAGTCCCACTGTTCCCCTCCTATATACCCTCCCTGGCACAGCTTCCTTTAGCCGCCCACTCACATGACCCACTACAGTGTTCCCCGCCTGTACTTTTAGCCGGGCCTTACCCACCTCTGTAAAGCGGAGGGCCTGCTCCCTGGCCCGCTCTGGACTCCTCCTTTGTCTGTGGATGGCAGCCCAGTGAATGCGTCGCCCGGGCCGTGGCTTCTTCCACGAACCTTGTGCTAGAATTTAGCAGGACAAATTGAACCTAAGAGAAAAGATCTTTTTGGCTCTTTGGCATCGTTTCTGGCTTCTTGGTTAATCATCTAACTCAGTTCCCACACGGGATGTCCATAACAATGCAGTATATACAAAAATGTACGTGGAAGTTTCTGCTCGTGAGACCAGATGTTGCACTTGGAGGCCCTCCAAACGCTTCGAAGGTTCCACGTTTTTAACTATAAACAAATGTCACAGAAATAGATCTCCACGTCTGATTTAAAAAATCTTTTTTTTCCTCTTTCCTCCACGGACACTTCCAGGATATCCAGGATATACTTTCATAATGTCGATGATCCTCTGAGTTGTCAGGCAGCTCCATTTAAAAAAAAAAAACAAAAAAAAAAACATCTAGTTACCTTCAAAAGGAAGTGAACTTCAGCTGGCCTTTGAGTTCACTGTGAATTTGTCCCAGGGTGGAAACTGATGCTGCACAGAAAAGGGGCAGGTGCTCTGTGAAAGTGTAGGAAAAAGAATCGTAACCAAAGGAAAGTAAATGGCCAGAGCTGCACTCGTTGCCTCTTTGTGGCACCATTTGGAGCAAAAGCGAACAACAACTCGCACTGCCATCTAAAACCACAAAAAAGACAAAAAAAACAACTTCCCACTTGCTATTTGTGCAATCCTTTCATACCAAAATAAAATAATTGACTGTTTTTACCATAAAACTGCATGAAACTCTCTGTTCATTAAGAACATATTAGTGTCTCAATGTTGATGGTAAAGTAGAGGTTTTCAAAGCTGCTGCAGCTACATTAAGGAGGTTTCAGTTTCAGCTCTACAGACACAATATTGTGTTTGAAAGTGGACCAAAGGTATTTTCTGTTTTCTCAAGGAAGGATTGCGCTTGGCCTTGGCAGACGGGATGTTTGACTAAATAAGAAGACCGCTGGATAAGGTGCCCTCAGTCAACTGATACCAAATCTGCTTTCCTCGAGGCCTGAATGTCCCACAACTTAAGATAAAGTCCCCTCTGATGCTTCGTCTCATTCTTGTTCTGGTCTGTTCAGCTTCGCCACTTATGTCCTGATGCAAGCCGTTACAAATCAATCAATCAATCAATCAATCAATCAATCAATCAATCAATCAATCAATCAATCAGATCTCCAGCGTACCGTTGGTATCCCCCTCAGGCTGGAGTCTTCTCTGGAACAACCCTGAGAAACCTTTTCCTCAGAGGTTTCTGCCATTCTTGTGTGCAGAAACATTCAGCTATCCAGAGCTCGTTTTCTGCATTTAAACTTCCTTTATCTGAACTTGTATCCCTGCTGGCTCAGTGCCAGAGTCTCACGTCTGTGATGTCACCCCCAAGGTCAACTGTGCTGACAGCATCTCTCTGTGGAGATCGTTTTTCTGCGATGGTGGCCGGCCAGTTTAACATAAATCATGTGAAGTCTTTGTGAAGCTTCTACCACTCACTCTGCTGCCTGATGGAGTCCTGTTGTGTGGAGTTACTTAACGAATCTGCTTCACACACACACACACTCTGGAGGGACCTGCCTCCTCATCGTGTCAGATGGTTGCAGTGTGTGTGGCGCGCGTTCATCTCGAAGAGTCAAGTGTCAGGAGGTCACAGAGAGCATCTGTGTGTTTGTGCTCTTATGAGAGGCTCTTTGTGTGTGCAGGACTGTGACTGACATCTTTTATTACCACGTGAAAGAGTGCGCGATAATCTGAATTACCTAACCACACTCCAATAGCAGTCTGTGTTTGATCAGCTGACTCTGCTGCTCCATGAACAGAGGAAGCTCATTAAGACAGAAAACACACACTTGGTTGACCCACAGGGACGACCTGATCACAGCTCACACACAGCATTGCATAGAAAGACGAATGAATGAATATTTACAAGTGGATCCCAAAGAATTCACATTCCTTTCCATCCGTCTGTCACGTCCAGGAAGCCTCTAGTACCTCAGCACCTGAGAAGAGCCTGGAGGTCACGCCAGAGCCAGAGGGAGGAAAACCCAGCAAGACCCAGCAGCTGAAGAAAGTCTTCAAGGAGTATGGAGCAGTGGGAGTTTCCTTTCACATCGCGATCTCTCTCATGTCTCTGGGAATGTTCTACCTCCTTATATCCAGGTAAGATACAGCCCTTTCTGGTGCCTTGGGTCATTGGTAAAGTAAACATCATTTGGAAGATTATTAGATTTATTTAGGATTTATGCCTTCCTCCTTGTTTGTCATTAACAGCTCTGTTTTCTTAGTTTTTAATCGTACACCGTAAAGCAGACCCGCTACCCCGTGAAAGGTCTAAGTAGGTGCGTTATAACCCGCCCCGTCCTAACAGGCCCGTGTAATTGCTACTACTGTTTTTATTTTTGCCAATCAGGATGCATCCCAAGTGTCCATCCAGGACGGTTCGGTGGAGCTTTTCATGCTGCATATTCAGGAGCAGCATCCCCGTTACTGAAATTCTTTGTGCTCATTTACAACCATTAAAAGATATCTCGATGTCCTGCTTTGCTGCACCACCTAACTTTGTTAAAACATTTTTATTTAACAGTAACAGATTTTGAAAATCATGAACAAACATGTGGTTGACGGGGAAGAAGGATGCATGTGAAACTCAGCTTAGACTAAAATGTCCCAACAGTTCTGGTCTCTCTGCAGAGGCTTCCTGTAAGAAAATGTTGAGAAACGTTCACAGTTGTTGTGTTTTGGCACTGAAAGGCTCACACTTATTCATTAAACACAAACCTGCTCTTGGTTTGTTGGTTTCTGGTGCCTCTGTGGGGAACATCAGAGCGATCTGACAGATAAGACCTTTAAATCTCGTCTCATATTCAGTTCAGCTCAGTAACACTTGATGTAAGTTCAGGGGTTAATAACCTGCGTCGTATTTCCAAAATCAGGGTTGACTTTTGTACCAAAGCAACGCAGAAAAACAGATCCATTTATTGATCACATCTAGTCTTGAACTACAGCGATAATTTTCAGCTTTTCAGCCTCCAAAAACCTGTAAATGTGGCCCGTTTATATGGCGCTGGATGCAGGGTAACAACAGTTTTTTACGCCGTAAAAGTAATGAAAAAAATTAGCTGATTCACATTTGCTGAGTGCAAAAAGTAGCTGGTAATGTCTGAGAAAAAAAACACTGATTGGTGCAGCTTGTGTGATAATGCAGTCCTTTTATATTTATTTCCCCAAATGGCTTGTAAATGCAAAGTAGAATTGAAGGAATCCTCGGTGTCCCTCTGGTGGACAGAAACGTGAACTACGTTTCCAGCCACTTCTGCACACAACGTGTTTGACAAGAGAAACATATACTGTATATTGCAGTTGCGGAGAACAGTGTTTCTCAGTTGTTTTTATTTTATGTTTTACGTTTATTTATGTTTATTTACGTTTATTTATTTTTGTGGTCGTTCAAATGTAAACAGCTCATGTCCAGCAGTGTCCACGGCTTAGTAATCTCTTCACGTTTGATGCCCTGCTACTTTTGAAGCGTCTCCAGACGTTTTCCAGCTTTGGTCAGCTCCGAAGGACGTGTGGGAGACCACCGCTGATGAACCCTATATGGGTTGTGATATGTTCTGCAGAATATTTTAAATTAGATTTATGGATGTTCTCCAGATTTATCTTACAGACACTGGAACATCTGGAAGCTTTGAGAGACTTTTTGAGCCAATGTTTGTAAAATCTCATTTTGTTTAGTTGCCTATTAGTGATGAGCAGTAACTCAAACAAATGAAATGAAATGCACCATTTCTAAAAGCGAAGGATGCTGTGTGTGAAAACAGAATGTGCTGATGTTCAAATCCTGTGAACTCTATTAAAAAGAGCATCCAGAAAATATATCGTGAATTAAAACAGATCTGATAGTTTAAAAACACAAACTCTCATTCTGAATTTGATGCGAGCAACATGGTTCGTGAAAGTTGCGTCAGGATTCGTCTGCTTTTAACTGGAAAGCATAAATGCTTAAGTTTGGAAAGTGCAGTGTTTCCTCCACCCATCCTTTCACTCGCTCAACAGTCTGCAGCGTCTTTTGTCGTAAATGTTTATTTCATATTAAAAAACCAAATGTTTCTGCTGTTTGCCAGTTGTGGAGTGAATGTAGGTCATTTCAGCATGCGTCTCCCCCTGTTGCAGCGCATTCGTGAGCTGGTTTGGCGCCGTCTTTGTGAGGCGGATTATCCTCTGACGATGATATCTTGATCGTTTTCATGCCCCGCCATGTGTGGCACGTCTGCGTGAGAGTGTGTGGTCCACGCCGTGGCCCCGGCCTGCATCTCTAGCATCAAGTGTGTGAAGTAATGTGTTTGATGAAATGCACTTCTGAACTAGATTTCTGGTCTCTCCTGCTTCTCCCAGCGGGATCGACATGGGCGCCATGCTCTGCAAACTGGGCTTCAGCGAGGCGGTGGTGCAGTCTAAAATGGCAGCGGGAACCAGCACGTTCGTGCTGGCCTACGCCATCCACAAGCTCTTCGCTCCCGTGCGCATCAGCATCACCCTGGTGTCGGTGCCGCTCATCGTGCGCTACCTCAGGAAGACTGGACTCTTTAAACCGCCCACACCTGCGCCCTGATGACTCCTCCGCACTCTCCCGCTGCCTCGTTCAGCCACAGACGTCCTGAATGGTCATAATTAAAATCTGTCTATATATCCTTACTCATTTGGACTCTGCTCAGAACGTCTCGTCTGTCCTCCCTGCTTTTGTGAACTCGGATGAAATATTTCTCGCGCCGGTTCCCGCGGTAACAGAATACAAAGTGCTGCGCTGTGCTACTGTGGGTTTAAAGTATGATCGCTTGGGTTATGTCTTAATATGTGTGCGGTCAAAAATGGAAAATAAAAGGGTGAAGAGGCCGAGTATTCATGTATGATCAGAGGTTTTACAAGTCAGAACTCTTTCAGTCGGCTGGTTTGTCTCAAAACTCTGAGGGTTCCCAGTGGGGAGAAAAGAGAAAAAAAAGCTGATCTTTCCTCCACTGTTCCCTGATTGCTGACTCGGCCCTGTTCTGGCATTGCATGAGTCAGCAGAATACTTCAGGTTCTGTTGGTTTCTTACACCTCTACTGTTCTTTCTGTCCTTACTTTTCTTCCCCCCCGCAAACCTTGACTGAAACAGATTGTATTTTACTGCATTCCTTGTATGAAGAGTCTTGCATTTGAGTTATTTTTGTACCTGATGCTCTGTAATTAACTGGTAAAACGTACAAAAAGTACAGACATTGACCCCACCTCACTACAAACATAACTATTTGACAATGCATCAGATGACTAATGTGAACTCGTCTCTTGTTGCTCTATTTCACAAGTGATTAAAAATAATCTGACCTTGCTGACGTTTTCTAATCCACATGGTTGCTAGTGGCAACCTGCACACATGTATATACACATGTAAACGAACCGACCCCCTAATTGTGCAGACAGTTCTTGCTCTATATAATTTTACCTGATGTGATACGACAGAAAAAACAACAATTATAATTGCCATAGATGTCAAATCCATCTATGGAGACCAAAGCAACACCTTGAACCAGACTAAAGATGTTGGTTTCTGCTGTAGAGTTGGACATTTGGAGTCGGCACCCAGTGGTCAGTCGCGGAACTGCAATTCTTCCTGGTTCCTGGATGGCTTCAACCCAGAAGCTAAAATTAGGACTGCAGACTGTTCATATTGGGGCACATCTGTGCAAATCCGAAGGGAAGCGCATCTGAATTGCAAAAACCGCATGAAGTGCTTTTAATGTGATTTTTGGCTTTCAGAATTAAAAAAAATATATATATAGAGGGCAAAAAGCAAATAAAACGAAAGCAAACAGATTTGCTAAAACTCTGACTTGGGCTGGCACTGTTAACGTGTACTACAGCTGTCAACGCAAACATTTTGTCTTTGCAGAAGTTTCCTCCTGAAGTGTTCAGAGCCGTGAACTAAGCATGAACACTGGAGTTACAAGTTCCGCTCTAGTATTTACCTTAAAGTAAGCAAATAGATTCTAGAGTAACCACTGAGGGTGTTTTCACAACGAGGGTCCATCCAAGATTGTTCATGCTACGGTGATTACGTCTAATCCGGAACTGGATTTCACTTTCCAGTCGTGCAACATCACAGAAAAAACACGCCGACATCCTATTGGCACCTGGGGTTGTCCCCCTTTTACTTAACAGATATGTAAATGGTTGTTTGTCATCGGTTTATATTATATTTTATTAAAAAAAAGGAATATTATTACTTTTTTTTTAAGAAGAGGCTGCACTTCTCACTTTTAACACATCGGGGAGCTCCTGCACTACACATTCAGAGCTGTTCATCCTCTTCCTCTGCTGCAAACACGATTCCCGTCTCTCGTTAGATTACACGTTTGTCCTCGGAATACTTTTTATTTCAGTAACACCGTCACTCATGCATCGCCAATGTATCACGATAAAAGGTGTCGGCGTGACGTCACGTAAACCAGTTGTGACCGAGGTTTGTGCAAACTACGATGTAAGATGTTTCTGAGGTGTTCGGGCCATCACGGCTCGGCCCGTTTGACTGAACAGCCGTCACGTGTGGTCCGGTAACGTCTGTCTACATCTTTGTTTTCATTCCTTTTTTTTACTCTCTTGGAAACGTTTCTGTGTGAACTTGATGGCTTCTGTGTGTCTGATTATATATAAAAATAAAATTCCGCAAGGATGGCAGCATACAAAGGTGCGTAGTCGCGCGCGCGTGTGTGTGTGCGTGCGTGTCCGACATCAACCCTGGTTTGTCACAAGTAGGAGCTTTGGCAGCAGTCTGACACAAACTTCTACAAACTAATGTCTCTCTCTCTCTCTCTCTCTCTCTCTCACACACACACACGCACACACACACGGGGACGAGGAGAAGCCGAGGCCTCATTAGCTGTGATGAGGACAGGGAGCTGCCACTGCCTCTCCATCCCCTGCATGTCCCCCATGGCTAGGAACAAATTGGTGACAGCGCTCCTGGCCACTCTGTCGGGCTACCTGCGACGCACCGGGCTCCGCCAGACTGCTCTTCCTCCTCGCTGCTGTGCATCTGTGTGTGTGTGTGCGTGTGTGTGTGTGTGTGTGCGTGCGTGTCAGGAAAGATCAGCTCCTTGGTCGCACTCCCCCGCCCACCCCCCAACACCGAGTTGTTATGAGTAAATGCTTCATCTGCGATTGGCCTCAAGTTGGGCAAATTTTCAAATCCCCGCCTCAACTCCTGACTGGAGCGCGTTTTGTTCCGCGCGGCGAGTGTCGCCACTGTCACAGCAGCACGCCGCGTGAATCCATTACGGATGTAAACTCGCAGCCAAGCTGCATCTTGACAAGAGCTGGAAGGCATGCATGTATGGTAGCTGCAAAGAGGGGACGCTTGCAGAGATGTATCAACATATGGCAGTGTCTATTCTCAGCTTCTCGTGCACACACGGACGCACCTTTTCTTTTTTTAAATTACAGCTTTTGTTTCATTTGTACCATTTTTTATTACCCCTCACCTTTCCCTCTCCCTCATTTCCTGCACCTGCTCATTATCTCTTCTCATTACATCATTTCCCTCACTGCCTCCTCATCTCCTGTCCTGCTCGGTAAACTTGTAGGCCTTCAGAGTGTCAGCGTCTAGATGAAAACGCACCACTTCTATCAACCTCACAGATTCAGACACCGTGTGAATATCTCTACAGAGTAGGCTGGCATAAAGTTTCAAGAAGCGCACACACAGAGCTCCATCCCTTGCCTATTCACTGCCTTTTTAATCCTTAAACCCTCTACCCACATTTTTTTCCCTTTTAGCCACGCCTCTCTTTCTCCCCCACACTCGTGCTCCCTTTTTCCCTGTGCTCTTTCTTCCCTCCGTCTCCCCGTCTCAGTTAAGTTTAGCAGATGCACCTGATGGCAGCACCATCCTGGAGCACCTGTCAGCTGTCTGCCTTCATCACGGCTCCTTTGCTGCCACAGAGGCCACAGGGAAGTAAACCTGGAGACAGTCGCTACTATCAACAGCTGCATCTTATTATTTTAAACAGTGTTGCCAGTCGGTTTCCGCCAGAGATGCACACATTGATTCTTTTATTTATTTATTTTTTACTTTGTGTGTGTGTGTGTGTGTGTGTGTGTGAGCCTGGGAATGTGCCTCTGCCTCTCCTCATCCTTGTTGCTCCTCAGGATTTGAAGACTCAGCTGTTAAATGTTGCCAATTATAATGAAGAAGAGTGAGAGGGAGAGAGTTTATCTAGCCCGTGACAGAGATGAGGAGGAGAGAGAACAGGCAACAGTGTCTTTGGCAGCTCTGGATTATTTAACAACTCCAACTGAAACTCTCAGCGTGTGCGTGTGTGTGTGTGTGTGTGTCACGTGTCAACTTGGCAGCTGGTCACACACTCAGAATAGTGAGTCGTGTAATAACACCCTGGTTCTCCATCCTTCTTCTGGTCCAGGTAATTCCACTTTTTTTTTTTTTTTTTTTCCCTCTCTGGCCAAAATGTAGCCTCCGTTTTGTGGATTCACGATAAAATTTTAACGAGAACATACTGTAGACATATTGGGTGTGAAAATACTGATTTGGCTTAAGACCCACTGGGATTTGTTATCTCACATTTCTTACAGTGAATGCACTCGAACATGAAACATTTAGCGTTACAAGAAAGTGAGATACTTACCTGTTGAGTTCTTGTACTGCAGTCAGAGCACGTTTCCATTGAGAATAGGCTTTCTGAAACCCCAATACTTAATTGAAAGGTCTGATATTACATAAAACAATCATCTCTGGGGGGGTTCCCAGGTGCACGAGGAGAAAAAGCAGAATGAGACAAAGAGTATTCTATCACTGGACAATGAGTTTTCACGTTTTACCAACTGTAAAAGTGATTAACTGCAGTTTGTACGAGTGTTTGTGAATATCCAGGCGTGTATTTAAGTCTGACAGAGGATGGGGGGTGTGTCTGGACCGTCACCAGACCGTGCTGAGGGTTTGTGATTAACGTTACACAGCAATATAACGTTTATCTGTAGCATCCCCTCGTTCCGCCTTAAATGAATAATTATCATTAGGCACACGTTGATGGAAATAAGCAACATGTGAGCAGATGTAAGGAGGGAAGCTGCAAAATGAAATAGCAGAACGACACAGTAGGTTTTAAAACATAAATACGATTTCTGGAGATGCACGAATCCATTTTTATCTTTTCAAGTTCAGCTCATTCTGCCTGTTAATCAATAATGTCAGTGTTGTTGCGATTAAGTATCTGCACAAAAAGCACAAAAATGATTAAAAAAAGAAAGAAAGAAAATAACAACATTGTTCAACCCTTCAAATAATTAAAAATCAATGCTGCAACTAGGCAGGATCAGTTAAGTGGAGCTGTTGTAACAGTCCAAACTCAAGTTTTGAATTAGATTAGTGATTCTTTTTTTTTATTATTTTGAACTGTGCTGTGTTTCTGGATACTCCAGAATATCGGATCGGATTAGTCCCATTTCTAACGACTGCCCAAAGCTTTCAAAAGGTCAAGTGCGTAGGACATATAGACATTTAGAGATGTGACATCTTCATTTATTGCAGTGGAATATTTGTTGAAAAATGCAACGAGAGCATGAGGCCTTTAGACGTCAGATAAGCAGTTTCAAAGCAACAATAAGCAGTATTAAGCTTTCTGCGAAATCAGTTTTAATCCTAAAATACCATTTAAGGAAGCTCCGGGTGCGTCATCGGAGGAGGGCGGGGGGAGTAAATAAATGATAGGGTCAAGATAATCTGTCATAATCACCACTTGTACTCTGGGACTGAAGTAAACCAAAACTCCAGCAAGTGGAGACAGAGTAGTAAAGCATTACTAAGCCGCCATTACCAATCGAAGTCTGCTTGCCTCAATGCACTTCATAACGAATGCATCTCATAAATCCTCCCTAAACGATTCCTCCCAGAATGATTCCCACTGCTCAGGCTGTCTGCTTAGCGGAGGGCGTTCATGGATCAACCTATTAACAGGGAACCAGGCCAGGGTGGTAGCAGGAGGCAAAAGGCTCGGGCCCCAAATCATCACCCCGCCCCGACCCACCACCCGCCACGACCGTAATAGAAGGCAAACAGACAGACAATTTCTTTCAATTAGCCCAAACTCGCCAGCCCAATAAATTTTAGTTTGTTCTTGAAGACGTAAGGGCCCTGTTGCATGTCCTGCTGAAAATGAAGACTAATGGTGTATTGTGGAGCTGCTGAGTGCTTGATTTCTTGGTGCCACACCGCCGCCGCCGCCCCCCCCCCCCCCCAGCCTTTTTCCTCCGTACTTCAACTAACTGGAATCATTGCTGACCAGGCAGAAAACATAGGTTTAATACATTTATTCAAGACTTGGATTCATTTTCTGTTTTAAACATTATTCCTGCACAGTAAGGCAGGGCCATTCATCTCAGCCTGACAACAGCTGGGAACATGCCCATCCCACAGTCTTGGGGTCTGCTGAAGGGATGTTAGCAGGTTGTTAAATATTTCTAGGGAGTCATTTATCCGACATAACTTGACATGTAGTAAAGGTGGGGGAGGGGCATGATTTCATCAAACGAGGGTCACTGGCGCGCAGTTCACCGAATCTCCGTCACGTCCATATGAACATCGACTGCCTACCTGTTCCTCCAGCTCTGTGCGTCGTGGCCGACTTCAGCTTGTTCGTGTGGTGCGCTGCGACTGTAAACACATTTGAATTGGCAGAATCATTATGTAAAGGACATGATCTTTGCTGGTATAAGCTTCCCATTCAGCAGTTTATTCCTGCTCCAGGCAGCATTGGTCAGTTGTGTTTCACAGGTTGATTAAAGTAAAAAGTCCGTCTTGTCACCAGGCCTCCGTCACGTCCAAATGAGGACTTGCACTGTGGCTCAGCGGGTGATTGTGACAGGAGGAACGTTGCACGTGCTGCACATCCTCAACACAACAAATAATAGCGACAGCAGGCTTCTTCAGCTTCCCACCACAACTGCTTCACGTAGCAACCCTCTATAACGGACTTCTTGTTCTTCTCGTTTGATTTATTTTTTATTCTTTTTCCTTTTGGTCAATAATACACTGCACTAACCCTCAGACTCCCGCTAGCAGATAAGTAAAGATGCAAAGTTGCTTTGTCATTACAAAGAAAAATGAGCCAAAAGGAAAGGATGGGAGGCAGGAAGCATGGATTTTTACTATTCAGGATTTAATCAAAGAGAATTACACTGTGATCTAGCTGTGCAGCTCGTTGAACTTAAGACTGTAATGCACTTTTTTTTTTTTTTTTCCCCCTCGGCAAAGTCGGGAAAAGCTTTATGGGACAGGTTAAACGCAGTTCAGCCCTGAGAGAATGAAGTAATAACGGTGGACAAGCCTGGAGACGTAGACACGGGTAAAAAAAATAACGGAAGGACAAGAAAATAGAAAAGGAGGAGAAATTATAAATACAGAAAGAGACGGGAAAAAAGGGAGAGGATACACAAACTAGAGGGAAAGAAACTCTATAAGCCTTAACAGATGAACTATGCATCAAAGAGTAGCGTTTAGTGAGGGAAAAAAAAAAAAAAGAAAAAAAAATTATCTGCGCTTGGAGGGCATGAAAATGAGATCCCTATGTTCAAACACGTCAATATAACACTGCAGCAGCAAATGTATTTTTTTTTTTTCCTTCATCTTTTCCCCAAGATTCCCAATCAGATCTTGTGACTCCCTGCAGGCTTTTATGCCAGCCACAAATCGTGCGACTGCCAGACTGACAAACATGCAATCAGTCAGAGTGGAGTCGAGGGGAAAAAGAAAGAAAGAAGAAGAAAAAAAAAACCTCTCACATTCTGCCTCCAATCACAATGGCTCTTTTAATAAGCCTGTGAAAAAGAGCAAGTAATCCTTTGTAGTGATTTCATTAAATGCCCTCATCACACCTGGAGATAATTCCATTATCATTGTGGCAATAAAATTAGCTTTTCATCAAGACCTGCAGACAGAAGTAGGGAAAGCTATTATTCCTCCCGCATTCAGATATGACGTTGCCTATAATATTATGATATTAGGCTATTTGGCAGAATTTATGATGCTTTAGTCGATCTATATAGCTGGCTGAGAGTTTCCACACTGATGAAACCCAGACGCTTTAATGTCGTATCTGCAGGGAAACATTTTCTGTGGCGCTGGAAGTCGCACACAATACAGAATCTGGTTGTGGCGTCTTATAAAGCATTTCAAGTGAGTTCAACTTCTTAAAAGTTGATGCAAGGCAGCGAAAAACACTCGTTTGGTACTTTGTTCACCTTTCAATATATTTAATTGCTTTTTTGCTCAATGCAGGTGTTTGGAAGTCATGCTGGAGGTGAAATTTTGAATAAATGTGAAAGATGTAAACCTTTTTTTCTTTCATATTGTGAACATTGTGACCACCTGTCCAATACGGAGCAAGTCCTCCTCATCTATAGAGCAGGCGCTCCGACCAGTCAGGATGGGAGCCGTCCCCGAAGGTGTAGCACGAGGATGTGTGAACCAGAACCCGTGGGCCCGGTGGGTTTCAGGTCTCTGCGGATTGGCCTCGTTTCTCAGAAATGCCTTCATGAGATAGGTGTTTGAGTTTAGAGGCCAGATGAGCACGGCGTTCTTAGCAGAACATTGCAATGTAACATCATCAGATGTTTTAATCTTGTGGCTGATCGGCGCTGTGTCTGCGCTGAAGCCCTGGACCACCGGAGCCCCTGCACAGGGGGCAGATGTCATGTGGGAGTAGAAACCTGAGAACAGGCTGGTACGTAAACGGTTTTAATTGCTATGCTGTTAATCTGACTTCACACCATCCTACTCGGCTACTGAATATCCACATTCGTTTGGAATAACAAGCAAATAAACATCAAACAAGGTCAATTTCATTCTGCTGCAAAAAAAAAAAATTTCACAGCTAAAACTAAAAAAGAAGAAGTAAAAAACCAACAACCAATTATTATGTTGATATAGACGTTAGTATTGCATGTATAATTCAAGTTAAAGAGCTCAACTTAACGTTTTAAAAAGCAACTTTCTTCTACAGGCAGTTCACACGGCACTAAAATCTGGTGAATTAAAAAAGAAAGAGGCTGGCATGCAAGTTAACGTGCATTTTTAAACAAAGACAAAATTAAAAGGTTTGACCACACCAGGTCAACATTGTGTAAGCGGGATACAATAGATTGGCTCCTCGGTTTTTTTTTGGCAAAATAGTTTTTTTTCTTGTTCTTAATAATAAAAGACAAAAACAATTGTTTGTTAAAAAGTGTCGTCACATGGGCCGCTGCCACTATTGTGTAATCAACAGTGAGCTGTAATGAGAGATTACAGCTGTGTGGGGATATACAGGTATCCCTGGGTATTTTCAGATGTATTTGAAAAAAACAAACGAGGGAGGGAATAAATACTCAGGACTAACCCAGCACACACAACGAGACAGAAAGAACCCAGTAGTGGACTTTGGACTTCAGCGACGGGGTCGCTACAGAACTTATATTATTGTTACAAGAATCCCAGCTTTAAAGAAGACAGAGAAAAAAGGAGGAAAGAAGTGGTGGGGATACAGTGTGCTGTCTGGAGGAATGGGAGACTGTGTGCTTTTGGCATTCATGTCACAGCCCTTTTGAAAAATGCATCAAAGCAATTGCAGAACCCGTGGGACCGGGTTTGGGCACACAAAGCCGTGACCATCATCCAAACCTCAGTGGTGAGGATGGAAAGGGAGCTGCTGCTTATAGTGGCAGGGATTAAATTGCACTACTTTCCTACTTTCCTACTTAATAAGAAAAACTAGCACCCCACCACGGCATGGAAACAGATCCCAGCAATGTCTGCAGACGTGCCTGCTGACATGTAAAGCGCGTGAATCTGCGTTCTGTTCCGCTGGGCTCTGAAACTATTTGCCAGCAGTGGTGGCTGTTTTTTTTTTTTTCTTTCTTTTTTTTTTTTTTTTGGTCCTGTTTTGAAACAGATTGTGTTGTTTTTCATGCTTAAAAACACATGGCTATTAGCTGAGATGCCTTCTGCTTTAAAAACATCTCTCCTCCACCTTCTGCTCAAAGAAATTAACAACAATGGTCACAGTCTAACTAAGATTTTCTTACATGTGCACTGACTGTTAGAAACCGAAATGAGACGACTCACAGATGGATAATTCCCCACGGATGTCGTATTCTCCACTCATCTTCTGCTTTGTGTAATTCTTGGCCAAGACTTCTCTAAAAAGGAGGAAAAAAAGTCGTTCTCTCTGTGGGGTTTAAGAAGGAAATCTCACGCTGGCACAGCTATAGCGCCACTGTTTCTTCTACTCTTTTGCAAATTAGTCAAACTTCAGTATCCGTTTTGCACAGTGGAGGAAGATGGACTACGAGATCAAATGTCAAAACTACCATCCACAGCAAAAATCCGACAACACATAAAAGGAGAAGTCGTGCTGTCATGGTTCGTGATGCCTGTCAGGTATCGATGATTTACAGTGTGTCCACAAACCTAAATGAGATTCACACCGAGTAGCTGTGGATCCAGAAATGTCGGCGCTGCGGATCCACATGCTGCCGGCCTTTCTGTGAGGATGCTCTGGCATCCTCCTGAAGCAGCACTTTCAAGCTGTGTTTCGCTGGAGAGGATGTACCTGTCTTTTTTTTTAAAAATGTACCCAAAATGTGTTCAAAAGCTGTTCTGTGGGACTCAGGTAAGTCAGCTTGGATGAGTCAGACTTCTTCATATTTTTAGTCCGGATTCTTCATGACTTTGTCACTGTGCTTTATATTGTTGTGATGAATTCAAGCAAACTTATTTGGCCAATTTGAACCACTATTAAAAATTATCATGGTACACGTCTTCAGCACCGTTGCACTGCAGTCTACTTAAAAAAAACAAAAAAACTCAACCACTTGATGCGTCTTTTCTCACGTGTTTGTTAAAAATCAGACGCAGGTTAGTTTTGACAAGCGTTTAAGTCATTTCTTTAACAAACTTCACTAAATATTGTTAATCTGAGCCTTCATTTAGACTCAGGTGTAAATGTGCTTTACACTGCATCATGTTTTCACCAGTACAACAATGAACACACACAGAAACTCATACACAGGTATATAAAGTTAATTTTAGCCTAATGATTCAAGTGTTTTCTGACTTTTAGTGTGATAATATCAGTAGTCGTCAGTAGGGACGCACTTTCATGTCTCGTCAGTCTGCTGAAGTAAAAAGGCTGAGATAAAAATCAAACAGTAGATCCCTTTCAAATAACAAGGAAAAACAAATAAATAAATGAATGCAGGCTGCGCTACTTTGAACGGTACATCGTCAACGTGGAGTACTTCTGCTCTCCA
The DNA here is from genome assembly GCA_014839995.1 of Xenentodon cancila. Taxonomy (NCBI): domain Eukaryota; kingdom Metazoa; phylum Chordata; class Actinopteri; order Beloniformes; family Belonidae; genus Xenentodon; species Xenentodon cancila. The sequence goes on along the minus strand of CM026203.1, from coordinate 22,305,756 downwards.
GGACGTTTATCTGGTAATCAGCTGAACTGTGCAATCACCTTCAGCTTTGATCGCAGCCGTGGCTTAAAATGGTTGGTTTAGGTAGGATTCACTTAGAGCACAGCTAAGTTAGTGTCATGCAGTGGAACCAACATAGAACCAACAGTGGAACCAACAGTGGAACCAAATGGATGCATCTTCCTCACATCCAATTAAAAGATTTGCTCCTAAAAAGTACTTTTAGTAAAGATCCCTCAATCTTCGTAGAGAACTTTAAGTAAACAGGATGTAGTGAAAATGGATTTTTAACAATTTAATATGAGAAACAAAATCAGTTTCACAAAACTCAAGAGTTTCAGTATTCAACAGATGTCCTGTAATGTAAGTCGGTTAAATAATTCTGCAACAAACTAAAATTCTGTTATGTCAGCTATCGCATTGTTAATTTATACTTCGCTGCTTTTTTAAGACTCTTTAACCTTTGTTGAGATTAACGGCTCCAACCACATCCTCCTCGTCTTTTGTTCTTTGTTAGACTCTACCCACCCACATATGTTGAACCGGCACACTTTCGAGGTTTCCTGAGAACCACATACTGACCTATGTCAGCCTCACGTTCCCACGAACTGACCTATAACACGAGCAGATCACACATAAAATACACTTTCAGGCTGGATAAGTCGCTTCACATCACCTGGGGCACAAGGCCCCCAAAACTATTAAACACGCCCTTGTACATTTGCCAGGTTGAGACAACATCTGCCGATGTTGGCGATACCTCTGTTATAAATTCACTGACGACAACTTTTCCTAAAAAAAATTAACTTCTCATCTGACAGTCATAGCAGATTTCTCCACAACAACCATATTGGTTTGGTAAGACATTTAAAGGCCATTGTGTGCTCAAAGTTTATAACATGCTCTAATTCCTGCTGCAAAAGTTTATTACGTAATTTCCAGCTACAGTCCAAATATCAGTTGTAAGGTATTGTTGCAAATACACATTTTCTACATTCCTAATATGAATATTCTGCATGTGATGCAGGTTTTCAGGTTACTGTGACTTCATAAGAAAAAAAAAAAACAATGGAAGCTGATATTGCTGTTGCATATTTAACGTAAAGTATACAGGTCAGGGGAAACGGTCTCGCACTTTTACGAGAAGCATTCCCCAACTCTGTCCGATAACAGATCTGGGAATAAGCCCCATATGAACTTTGTAACAGCCATGTGTTATGTGGAAGTCGTCCCCGGGAGGTTACACGTGGAGGTCACTGCTTATTTGTGCATGGGTCAAGACCAAGTTTGGTTAGGACGCCTGTAGTGTAACGTAGGAAGCACAATGATCATCTGCTCACCATGGAAAGACGGAAAACTTGTTAAAAAAATGTATATTCCTTCTGAGTTTGTTTATCTCTGGTCATGAGGGTGATTTCAGGATGATCATAGGTTGCATGACTTGGATGTTGGTGCAAAGATGCAGCAAAGATTAGATGAAGGCACAAATGGAGATGTAAATGGAAAACTGGCTTTAAATTCTAAAGATTTATTTACTGGAGCATAAAATAAATTGGTTCAGGACTTTTTTGGGGGGCTTCAGAAGTGGAATAAGCATTTAAGATTGTAATGTGCATCATCCTTGATCCAGCCAGCTGCGCCATCTATCCATGTAGCCTACTAGTCTGACTTCATCACAGAAAATGACGACGAGACCAGCAAATTTTCCAAGGAATGCTGAAAGGAGGAGGGAGGTATACATTTTGTGAACAGTCAAGAAAGCCACGCTTAAAAGCAGAAATATAAATCACGTGTCACCCTCTGAGGTCAGTAGACGCTCAGAGGTTTGATTTTAAACAGTTGACGATGACGAGCTGACACACACGCAGCATTTTATCTCGGAGGCATTTTTCCCAAACAATCCCCGTTGAAACGAACAGCTGTCTTTGATCACAAAACCGCTGTTAACGGTATGGTTCAATACCTTCTTAAATGACGTCTTACATAAGCATTTAAAAGTTACGACTCAGTCACATTCGTGTAAAAACGGCTAAATGAGTTTACGATGCATTCATTAACTCGCACCTGAACGCTCCTTTAACTGCACCTACCCTGCAGTTTACTGTGTTTACTGTGGCTCCATGGTTTCCCTCAGTGGTAAGTCACTTTGGATAAAAGCGTCTGCTCAACACAATCTAAGATGTAGGGTAAATTAAGATTACATTTTTTTTTTCACCTTCTAAACAGCATGATCATAGAACGTCCTGATTGCAGAAAAAACCCCAAATAAAACTGGAACTTCAACTTTCACAGACCAATAAAAGGACAGGACGTGTCGCCCGCTGTCTGACTGGTGATTGTTGCCTTGTTACATGTGCATGTGGGGTCAGGACTTTAGTCAGGAGCAGCAAACCATCTGCATTCCTACAAAGAAATTCTCATTAAATCCATCCTTTCCCGTATCTACATCACCAGCTGAAAACAGATTTAAAAATTGCATTCTGTCGCCCCTGTTACACGCGCGATCAGCAATCTATTAGGAAGAACAATGGAGGAGAAATGATGAGGGAAGGGGAGGTGTGCATATCGACTTTTTCCTCTCACCTTTTTCATCTAAATGTGTCTCATTTTCGCCAAACCTTTTTTTTTTTTTTTTTTTTTGGTCATCTTTTCTTCCCCATCAGCCCTCATCAATCTACTCACCTTTGCTGGGTGAAAATGTATAGCAATGTAAAGTATTTCCTTTTACATGTGGCATACAGAAACAATATTCCTTCTACCGACGAGAATCCAGCAAAATAACTGTGGTCAACTTTAAATGCAACATTACAGCATAAATCCCTAGTGCAGTAAAGGCCACTTAAGGTCAAGGTCAAAGGCCAAATGTATTTATAAAGTACATTTAAAAAAGAAGTCATCATTTAAAAGCAGAAAAACATAATAAAGAGCTGTTAAGAAAGAATAAAATGAAAACAGCAGTACAGTCTTATATCTGTCTGCGTGTCGTACTCTACTCTGAATTGGAGGCCAGTGGGAAGAATTATGTTTTTACATCGACTTGAACGCAGCTGAAGTCCGAGCAGTGCGAATAAGAAAAGGCGAGCCGCTGTAAAGCTCGGTCACCTCTACGTTTGAATCGCGGAGCGTCTCGAAGCAAGTGGGTGCTTGACCGCAGCGATCGTACTGATCTATAGAAATAGCCGTGCATCCAAAAGAATGGCAAATGTGCAGACAGTACAGCATCATTACCTTACATTTAATGTAAAACTTGCATTTTACATTACAGTGTTGCTTTCTTCACTTAATTTTCCCCACAAACTACTTCTGTTGTTTGTTTTGTTTTTTCTCAATACTTGATCTGCTAAATCCAGCTCTATAGGAGTAACACCACCAAACTGTACGCTCCCAAATTTCACATTACATCAAACTATGCCTTAAGCTACGATGTGCCCTGTTATGTTAGTCAGTATGTCCATCAGCTGGCCCACATCTGCAGGCTGACGGAAACGTAGGCTCCACAAATTGATTAAAGAATCAAAGATTTGATTGGATGCAGGTTTAATAAAAAAGCAACTAGAGGCGCCAACTGTACATATTTCTTATCCCCCTCAACACATTTTGCTGTAGCGAAGGACTCGTGATGTACACAAATCCAGATTTATCTGTTTGGACCCAAGTGTTGGCCTGTGAGATCGGCGATCCGGTGACAGACCAGCATTACTATTCCTGTTATCGTGGAAGAAGGGCTGCTAAAAGTATTCACTCAGGCATGATAAATGACGGGACCACAACAGGTACCTTCAGTGAGGAATAGTAATGCCCTGCGCATTTTTCCTGGCGAAGCATTTTGTTATTAATTACAATAGGTTGATTAAAGAATCTGAAAGGTCTCCAGGTGCAGCATCACAGACTAATCAATTGTCATTATCATGCTTGCGACAAAAGGTCTTGACCTGCAGGAAACGCCGGATGCTGCACTTCTTTGCTCTTCACACGGCAATAAAAGGCACGTAATGTTTGCTGAGGTGTGATTTCAGAATTCCAGAGTAGTAAATGTGCAAAAAGTACAAATAAATCAATGAAACAGAATAAAATACTAAATTATCGTTATTATTATTAACTGTGCAATACCACGTCTGCCTCGTGTGTGCACACACCTACCGTTTTGCTGTTGTGTAACAGTTCACTGAGGACACAGTGATCCTCAGTGGAAACGACTGCGTCCCGAACAGATGTGATTATGAGGATTAGAGCTCTCCTTCTCCTTCTCTGCACCGTCAGCCTCTCGCCTCTAACCCTCTCGTTCGTCCAATGGGAGGCCGGCAGAGGGGACGGGGGACAGGCTGGCGAGAGGTCTCCTAGTACTGACCCGCGATCTGTACTCCACTTAACAAAACAGCTCTTTGAATAAATCTTCAGCAGGGATGCTCTCTCGCATGGATACAGTCCGTCTCTGGCTCCCGCGTTTCCATTTTTAAAGCCGTTTATTATTGTTTTTCTTCATTTTATTTAGTAGGATTTGCTCTTGGAAGAAAAGTAACGATGATTAAGACCGTGATTCAGCATGCCAAGAAACACCCAGGGGTACGTTGCATCACATTTATCTCTTCGTCTCGCTTTGTAAACTGCTGTTTAACATAATATGATGTTCAATCCAGGTTTTCTAGGGTATAAATTCAGAGAATATGTACGGAAGCCACTCACTTGTCTGGAAATGGAAATGAGAAGAATAGTACTATAAAATAAGATAGTTTTACTACTAATTTTAGAAATAGTTTGATGAAATAAGCAGAACCTACAACAACAAAAACTGTATAAACATGCAACTGCACTGCAGTGTGAAACAGGTCTTGGTCTAAAATTCTGTTATGTAAACAAAACTCATATTAAGACCAAAACTTCTGTATAAAACCTAATAAAACAACAATTTCAACACCGTGTAATCGGCTGAAAGCTCCAAAATCTCAGACGTGAAACGTACTCTCTTTATCGTCAAAAGCTAACAGACATGTTGGAAACAAGTATCATCGTTTAACTGGCATATTAATTTGTTTTACAATCACGATAAAATGACAGAAGAAAGACAAAGAAGCCGTCTGTGCTCGCCTGTTTTTTCCCCTGCTGCCTCAGAGCTACGCTAAGGGTGACCCAAATTCATGGATTGACGGGGTTGGCTTGGCAAAGCACCAGAAAAGTAATAAGAGCAGCTACAGTATCGAACCCCAGTGAGTATAAAACACTTCCTATGTAGGTCGGGGGGGGATGGTGAAAGGTGAAACCCCCACTTGTGCGGTACAGTAAAGAGATATAAGTACCAGGGAGTGGACAGCTCCCTGCACACAGGCCTTTTGTTCGCCGTCTGAATGTATTTGTTTTGTATCGGTGACCAAAGCTGACCTGTTTTCGTTCAAGTTGAGGCATTGCAGTCAGTGCACATAATGTGTTCAACGTGAAGCTTTTTCCAAGGTTATGGGAAGTTTGCAGTCAGTGTACGCCGTACCGGACTTGCAGAACTAACACAATCAGCCCACGTTGGTGCACAATTACCATACAATTACTGATGATTGAGCCCCTTTTTCTACAACGCCTGGAAATGAAACAAAGAATAAAACAAGAAAACAATATAAAAAAAATCAATAATAGTAATAAACAGTTAAACAAAGGAAATATGGAAAGCTGACATTTCTTTTAGAGTCATCCAGACCCCCCCCCCCAGCGATAACTGAGGTCGCAAAATGAAGCGGACTAAATTTCCCAGCAGATTAACGCTGTACCGGATGTGGTCATGTCCTGATGTTTGTGTCGAGATGATATTCGTCTCCGCCGCCTCGTGAATTAAACCCCACAACGGGATGCGAACAGGATCTCACAGATCCCGTTTAAAATAAATGAGTCAGAAAGTTTGGCCAGATTTCATTGTTTTATTCAAATTTAAAAAGGTCTGAAGAGTCAAATTTTCTTTCTTGCTGCACTGAAAACAGGCCTACCCCTAATTCACAGAAACTGACACGTATAGTTTGAATCATTTTTTAAAGGTTTTCTCAAACTTCATGCAACACCAATGTTTCTAGTTAGAACGAGTACATATTGAAAGACAGAATGAATCCGAGTGTTTAAGAAGTTGCATGGTTCCTGAGGGGGTTTTAAGTGTCTAGCAACTTTAAGATACTGAACATCAAAGTTTTAATCCCTCTTCTCATCAGCAACAAGGCAATTGGCAATACAATCAGACAGAAGACAGATGTCTGACGCAGCTGAGTAGAGACATCCTTCAGTTCAACCTGATCAAACTGTCACTTCGCTACAGCTTGACTGGATATGTGTGGGCTGAGAACAGCTGTTCGCGAGCGCCGCCACTCCCTCTCCGTCTTATACAGCACATCGCAGAGCGAAGTAGACAGAAAATATATGATGGTGCTGGTGAACAGATGAGGATTGTTCCACCTAAGTTTAGGGTGTGAAATGTGGCTCAACGCATTTATCCTCCTGTCTCTTTAATGTGTTTTTTCTGTAAAAAAGTATTTTAATTCCTCTCAAAGAGACCAGAGAGAAACTCACACACACAGACACACACACACACACACACACACACACACACACACACACACACACACACACACACATGAATGTGTGTGCGCTTGAGTGCAACAATTGGGTCTGTAAGGCCATTTGTGTCAGTATATGCATGCGAGTCTAATTTTGCAGGAGAGTGTGCGTTGCCGTCGCTCAGTCTGACAGGCATGGTGTTTTTCGGAGTGGCTGGCAGTGGCATAACACACACACACACACACACACACACACACACACACACACACACACACACACGCACACAGCAGCTCTCCCTTGCACAGCGTCCTTGCCCGTTCAACCCATGCTGACAGTGAGCAGTCTCACACATGCCCTGAGCCTCATGCATATGGACGAGGTCAGACGGAGGAAAAACCGGAATAGCAACTACCTTGATGTGTGTGCGTGTGCATTTCACATGTGTGTGTGCTCCTGGTGCTCATCAGACAACCACTTGATGAAACATATTTACCACGTCGTCTCTCTACCGTCTGGGATTAATCCGTTGTTTCCCTCCTCTGCTCAGTTGCTCCCTCAGTTTTTCTTCGTGACTCTGGGCATCACAGGCGCCACCTTTTACCTGATCCGACTGGCAAGAGGGCCTCATGTCACGTGAGTTTGTTTGACCGCACTTTGTGGTACAAAAAAAAAAAAAACCAAACAACAACATAATTTTTGTTACAAATACATTTGTGAAAGTAATAGAATTTCTTTTCTTTTACCAACTCTCATCGTCTCCAAACCAAAACAGGTTAAAGAATCACAGGTTTTACTTTAATATGAAGGAAACGGATGCACGTCTTATAAAAAACCCGATCTACACAGAGTTAGAAACGTAGTAAACAGCCTCAGCCAGACCGTTCAGCTGCTAAAGTTTCCTTGCAGATGTTGTGAATTATTACAGCTTTTAAAATGAAGTAAAAGCTCTCCACTTTTAACGATGAACTCATAACTCCCCCATCGGCCAAACAATAGCGAAGCAGTCATCTATCCAACTGATTGTGTATTAAGTTAATTGATGCATAAAAAAAAAAAAACATAAATCAAATGTTCAGCCTGTAATTTTGACTGTCCACATTATAATTAACACTGTCATTAACCAACATGACTGGGAAGGAGCCGCAGGAAGACTTCTGGGTCAGATTGTGTAGGTGTGATGTAGGTCGGGACCCTGCGGCGCAGCCTGACGTTAACCCCGCCCTTCCCCCTCCGCTCCAGAAATACAACCCCCCCATAACGGGCCACAGCAAATGTGATTGTTCCACCTGGTCGCATTGGGTTTCTTTGTGCACACTTCCAGCTACTTGGTCTTCTGTGCCATTTTTAAACGGACGCGGGAAGTACGGCTGCACAAGGCAGCTAGTGTTTGGCAGTGCAATAATAGACCCTATAAAAAAAAAACAACACAATTATTATTATTGTTGTCAACAATGGTAAAATAATGTTTTAACCAACTTTATGTAGCTGTGACAGAAAAGCATAAATCACACTTTAGCTGATAAAAGAGCGACAGCTCAATACTCCCCCATCTGGCCATAAGAGTAATTACACATAAAACCACCCACACCTCGGTACCCTCTACGCTTAACCTTCGACAAGAACCTTATTGGTTTTATCAGATTTTATCAGAAACATGCAGACAGGCAGACAAATACCTGCTTTCTTGCTGCTCCTACTGTTTTCCAACCACATGGTGGCACAATGTTCAATAAAGTGAGTCAATAAAACCACAACATGGCTGCAAGCTTGGAAAAAGTCAGCTTAATATCCTTGTAGTTTTATCACTTTTCCCACATCAAATATAAAAATCTAGCTATAGGGATCAAAATATATTTTTGAACCAGGCTGCAAACGTGTTTATTTATGCTGCAAAGTTGGACTATTAAAAAAGAGGGTCAACGGAGATTGACTGGCTTTTTTAAACCACGGATGAATCACTTCAACGAGAAACCAGCCTTGGCAGTCCCATGGAGGGCATTTCTCAAAGCAAACAGACCTTTCTGGATTTACCACAATGATTGACACGTTCTGTTATACCTTCTGCCAAATCCGTTGCCTTTAGACAGCTAATTTACAAAATAGCAGTGACAAAGAGAGACAGCAGGCAAACATACAGGAGACCTTCTCCAGTAATCTGGACTAGAGAAAATGCAAATATGGTGTAATATGTGCCAACGGTGGATAATAAAGGTTTTTTTGGCCTAACTGCACGTTGGATGAACTCTGGCGTGTTACATTGAAGGCCGGAGATAGCACACAGTCTCCGGTGTTGTGAACGCGCTGTTGTGGCTCAACCCAAGTTCAGGTTTCACTGGTTGCTTGAACTATGAGAGGAAGGATGCTGCAAAAGCAGGTCTGGCAGCAGAAAAAATTTATTCCTGGATGGAGGAGCATTCACGGGTAACTCCAACAACAAAGTGGTGGGCTTCCAGTGAAGAGGAGGTGTTATTTCCCTTTGAAGACTATGAGGAGGGTTCATGGGTCACTGCTGAAAATGAAGACACTGATTACTAGAGATCAGGAGCAACAGGGATGGTGAGTGCCTCGGGCGTGTCGGCGGAAACCCTCTTCAGCCTGGGACGCCTGCACTTTCCTTTCTGCTCGGAGTGGCCTGTGAAGGGAGGGAAGATGTGGAGGGCACCTCTTTTCTTGTAAAATGTTGGTAGGACGTAACATGTTGCAGTCGGACGCATATTGATTAAGAACATCCTGAACTGTAATCAGCCACGATACAACGATCAAAATGCAGCCGAGTGAACAAGCTTGTAAAGTATTGGCAGCTGATGGACACATGTTGTAATTTCAACCGTCTGACAGCCTTGTCAAAAAGATCAAAATCCCAATTTTTGCCTTCAGTTCCCATATTTTTAGAGCTGAAGCACCCCCGCTGAACTTGGCGACCCCTCTCAAAGCAAACGTGGATGGATCGTGTCCTGTTTGCGGCCACACAGAACCTCTTGTTCTGAGGGTCAGTCACGAAGCCTGACCTCATCACCGGCCGGTGATGGGTGGGTTTGTGCTAATGGACGGAAACGGAGGGAGGCACGCTCACCCTGCCATCCCCAGCTCTTTGTTTGCGCTTTGGCAGCATCTCGTGCTGGCGGAGGTGGAGGAGGAGGTAAAGGGAGAAGTGGGGGGACGGACAGTCGCAGCGGAGTCCTCTGAAATCCAGACTTTGGTTAATGAACAAAGGAGAACTGCCAAGTCATTGGGCTGAGATCCCCTCATCTCATAATCTCTCCTATTGTTTTTCCAACTTCAGTCTCCATCCAGTACGTGTGTGTTAGTGCGCAGCGAACCCCCCCCCCCCCCCCCCCCCCCCCCCGTCCTTCTGCTTCTCTGTTCTCCGTGTTTGTTGCATTACGATCTGTAATTCTTGTACACGCGCTTGCACACATGCTTGTCAAATGTTTTATTTGTTGCTCTTACGTTTTCTTATTTATCCAACATGCTGTGAATCATTCCACATCTGCAGCTTCTGGAACAAAAACAGCAACCCAGAACCGTGGAACAAGCTCGATCCAACCTACCAGTACAAGGTGACCACTCCCACGCTGTCTGACATTGACAAAAAACAAAAAACAAAAAAACAAGTCTGGACAAGAATGGCGTAATTTCAAAGAGCGAGCGAAAATACAGTGTTGTAAGATAAACCACTGTTTAAAAAAATAATATCAGTACACCACAGCTGATGGAGCGCTGGGTGTACTGATATACTTATAAAAATATTAACACCCCTATTCAAAAATAGCACACGGGAAACGGGAGAAAACAAAACGAATACAAAACATCCATTTGACAGGGTCCAATGAGATTAGGTGGGATGCGTGTTTCAGAAAGAGAACATTTTCAGGGGTTTCAAGCCTGGGGTCCTTGCCAGAGGGATGAAAGTGGCGGCAGACAAAAAGGTCAGCACATGGCATGTTTAATTCTTGATAGCGAGGCAAAGGTCTCGCATCAAAATTCCACTGAAGTACAAACAATAATCATAATGAGGAGGAGGGAATAAGAATGATGGAAGAGAGAAGGGGGACACGTGAGGATTTCAATGGCAGACCAATCACAAGACAAGCATAGCGAGAAAATAATGACAGCTGAGAAAATCAGCTTTTTTCTTGTTATTGCTGGATGGCTGTAACTTTGCAGGACAAAAGCGTGCAGCCATGCAGCATATGCTGCTCATGACATATTCAAAGCATTTTTATCAACAGAAAATAGAAGTCTATAAATGAAGAAAAAAAAAGTATGTGGAAAGAAAACCATGTTTGAATTGGTGTGTTCACTTATATATATATATATATATATATATATATATATATATATATATATATATATATATATATATATATATATATTTATATATATATATATATTTAAAAAAAAATAAAACAAGCCTAACAAAAGATAATGCTTCAACTTAATTTAAGCAAAACAGATTTAAATGTATTCCTCCTGCCTTTCACAGTTCGTGGCCATCAACACAGACTACAAGAGCCTGAAGAAGGAGGGGCCTGACTTCTAAAGGTCCTCCAGGCAACTCCAGGGGTACCAAAGTTATGGCAGGACCTCCAGCTGTCACCTCACTGACGCAAAACTTCCTTCCGAACATTTCACCTGGATAACCTTTGATAACCGGCTCTGAATTAATGCTGATGCGTCGACAAGAAAGAAATAAAGCCCACGCGAGAGACGAGTATAATCGGTGTTATAGTTTCCCTTGAAGAGGACAGTCAAACAGGCCTGGCTTTGATTCTGGAAAACATTTAAGAGCAAGATGTCATTTCAGCTTTAAAAAGAACAGAAAAAAAGTCCTAAATGTTTTGGCATTGACTATGCAAAAGGCGAAAGTGCTCATTTTCACCCTCAAGCTTAATTTCATTGCATCTGATTCAGTGTTGTTGACGTCTAAACTGGAAAGGAAGCTGGTCGAGACATGTGGACACTCAACTTTTCCAAATAAGGGGGTGGGGGGGTTGCAGGGAGAGTACTTATAAGTCTCATATAAATCGATTTTCCTCACACAATATTTTTTAATACGCATATACATGTTGGGGTAATTAGATGAGATACGTCACAAACTCGAAACCGGCAACAAATACGGGATTAAACACTTGCAGGTCAGTCATGTATGTGATTTATCACACAATTATAAATGAAAGAACTCCCATCTGTTGAGAAGTGGGTCCACCTTGGACCCAACACCAGTCCATCACAGGCCCGCATGGAGACAAATGTCTCATTTCAATTTGATTTGACTGTCTGCATGTGCTTCCACCTTTTGACAGCCCTTCACGTTTGTTTCCCCGTCTCTGTGCCGTCACTTTCTGGGTTGTAACACGCTGACTTCCAATAAAGCTTTTGTCATTAACCTGTCGTTTACGTGCTTTCCCATTTCATTTATTAAAAACACAGCACGAGTCTGGAGTGATGGTCTGAAATGTGACCCAAACGAAAGCCACGTGCAAACCAGCAGCCGGTGATTTTATAACTGCAGCACAAAATTATACACACGATGCCTGTAGTCTAATGACGCTCACTTATGTCACGGATCACTCGGAGAGGAAGCTGGTTCACGTGTGCAGATTACTGTCATGTGTTTAGCCGAACACGCAGCTGGCACCGACTCGGCAGGACGGAGCAGCATCAAGTCTTGGTGTCATGTCTCAAATCTGTCTGACGATAAAAAAAAAAAAAAAAAAAAAAAAAAGAAAGAAAGAAAAGGGATTTTTTCGCCATGCATCATACATACATACACAAACAACAACAAACAAACTACAAAACCCAATTAAACTTTTATTTGTTGAATGTTAGTTAATCATCAACTGCGCAGGTCCAGAAGTGAATGTAATGTTGCCCGAGACACTTGCAACCTGTCTGAGTAAATTAAGCCATTTATCCTTTTGAACTGACTGAACATGAAATAATTTAGGGAAATTAAAAAAAACAACATTACTAGTTACACTGTACACCATTGTACATTGTACATTAGTGTAAAATAAAAATAATAATAAAAAAAAAGCTTTATTCCACTGTCTTTTTGTCTGAAATCCCATCTATGCTGGCAAACTAATAAAAGAGCTGTATTCCCATGAATGCCATTATTTGTGGTTGACTGTTGTTAAACTCAAGTACGCTCTACAACAGCTCTCCTTTTATTTCTAAGGGAAAAACATAATTTACTGAGCTAATCACTTCACAAATGCAGCACTGCTGGGCTAAATAAGTCCCACACGGACTCATGCTGTGAAGTTGCAGTCGAAAAAGACCAAAATAGAAAACAATCATCAGAAATGAATGTTTGTTCGGGTCACACAGCACTTTGAGCAGTTTTCAATCCCAGAAAGATGTAGTCCAAAGGAAAAGAAAGCCAAAAAAACAAACTAAAACTGAATCGTTTCATCACTGCTCATCTGAAAAGACCAAAACATTAGTTTCACTCGGGTAAGGTGCAAGAAAATGACACTCAGAATCAGGACTTTCTACAGATGTGTCTCCTGCTGGCAGAATTATCCCCTGTTGGAGGGATCATTGAATGATAAATGTTTGTCTCCCCGTGAGCCTGTGCCAGTGTGTGTTTGCGGGTGAGTGTGTCTGTTCAGTCACAATCACTGGATGCCTCCTTCTACAGGACACCAGACATAAAATCCCACTCTAATGGCACACAAACTGTCTCAATGTCAAGCCTCTAAGCTCTCCTAATTCACTGTTTAATAGACAATCTATGTTCCAGTCCCTGTATGGACCTATTTAAGGCTGCGTGTGTGTGTGTGTGTGTGTGTGTGTGTGTGTGTGTGTGTGTGTACATTTTTAGAAGGAATATCTTTCTACTAACACTTTGGTGACCTACCCGGTGGCAGACATTTCTGTATGTGTGTGCACACACGGGTGTGTGTATGCATGTGCTTGTGTCAGACACACAAAACCCGCTGTCAGGTAATCAGCCAGGCCAAAGTATCACACTGAGGCATAATCGCAAGGTCACACTCTCCCATGTACATGGGGGAGGTTTATCCACCCTGAACAGGTCATTGAGAGTTTGTGAATGTGGAACCGCGAGGAGAGAGAAGCTCAGCCTCAATCAACTTACTAATAACTGTTATTTTATGACATTTTTATTTGCATAGTCTTATCATTCCAAAAAAGACTGTTCATAGTCTTGTAAAAGAGGGTAAAAAAAAAAAAAAAAAAAAGAGACTCAGCTTGGTTTAAAACTGTTGGTTTGTCAAAGTGTCCTCCTCAGGAGTTGACGTGATGGTACTAGAGCTTTTGTGTGCGAGAGCCGGGCAGAAGGAGGGAGAGTGAGGAAGACCATCTCCTCCTCGGTTACATCCCCACTGATGAGCAGGAGTTGATATTTTTAGATGAGGATTAATTTTAATGGGTGAGATAAGAAGTTGTGGGTGTAGGAGGGATGAATAAATAAGTAAATAGGACATGCTGCAAAACAGGAGGCAACGGTGGCAGCATTGGCTTGGTGTTGTTGCGAGGCCCTGGGCAGATCCATTGATCTAGTGGAGATAGTGACGCCTTTCATCCTTTAATGTTTTCTCCCAGAGCTGGAACACAAAATTCAAAAAGTGCAAACTAGTTTTTGGCCAGAACTCTTCTACGTTACAAGTTTTAAAAAGAAACGCGTACAAACATTTGGAGAGTTTGGGATATTTGATAAGTGTGAAGGTTAAAGTCATTATTCAGGTCTATTTAAAAATACATTTGTTGAGCTGACATCAACAGATCCCCAAACAACAAGACAATAGCCGTTTGTGCACAGCTGCAAAGAGAAAAAGGCACGGCACCACATCCCACCGAAAATACGACAATGCAGAGGTAACATCCTCCCATATATGCAAAGTGCATCCTATAATACACGGTGTGAAAATAGCTTGCAACGTGTGAAAAGCAGGACAAAGAATTATGCTGCACTGGCAGTCTTATTCCTAGAATCCGTCATAGCTTCAGGAGCAAGAACAGTTTGCAATTTGTTAGTGGTGAAAAACAGGTTTCTATTAGCTGCCTGCTGCAGGAGCAATAAAACGTTGACCCAACGCCGAGCTGAAAGAAGAAAATCCGATTGTGAATCGGATATAACGCTTCTTTAGACAGACGCAGACACACACACACACACACACCGAATGCAAACATATTGTTTTTAAATATACATTTACCCTCAGTTCACTGTGTGCAACAACATACTCGCAGAACTGGACTTACTACTAACTACCTTTCATGGTGACAAATCTGTTACAAACGTGACAGAAAATACTGCACCCTACAGTCATTTTTGTTTCATTTTTTTTAAATCTGTGCAAGTCACAACTGATAAAAATTCGCAGTCAAATAGTCAGTAAATACTTGCGACTACTGCGGAGACGTTTCACTTCACTCCAGTGCACTTAAAGGAAAAATGTTCAAAGATTTCACGACCAGCGTAAACAGGATGCAGTTGGTTTATAAGTTCGGAAAACGTGATGTACTGGCACTCAATCCCTGGTGGCTTAACCTTGCTTTTTAGATTATATATATATATATATATATATAAATATATTTATATAAAATGCAAACTAAGAGTGATGTCACTGCGATAGCACCCACTGGTAATCGTGTGCCTATCCATGTGCCCATCTATGCAACTGACATATGTACTGTTTACGACCATATCCTGTAGTAAAAAGTACTTGCAGAAGCAGGATTAGACAGGATTAGACTCGGAGCGGGATCAGGACTGGTGCTGACAAACCAAACCTGAACTGAAGCGGGGCCTCTTACAACAGGAGGGCCCACGTTTATTATCATTATTATTAGTAAGAGCCAATTGCACGGCCGATTAGCTCACGTAGTGTACATGGCTCCAACGTAAACTGCAAATGTGATTTGGATCACGGCCACATCTGGACAGACTGCTCTTCCCGTGTTCTTATCGTGGCCACATCTGCCAGGTTTATTATGACAGGTATTGAAGTGACAGCTACATTTATGTAAACTGTATCTGCTCATAAATAATATCACAAACGCATGATAGGTTGAAGACACGTTCGTAATTAATTGCTGACACTGTCATTTATCCCCCTACCCATTAAAGAGAAATGATTTATTGTCAGATCAGCTACCAAGGGAATTTGATTTTATCATCTTTTCATAGCTGTGTGTATGCCAGTGCATGTTTTTACAATGGCGGAAGAAGTTTTAAGGCTTTGATGAATGACCAACATTACAGGGAAACGTACCAGATGGGTAATATTGTCTATGGTTATGACAATTACGACTCAGAAGTGCTATTTTCATTGCTCTTTTTCTTGCTTATGGACTAATTTATTTTACAGAGTAATCTTGCAATCCTCTCTGCTGATAAAGAATATCACTCATCCATGCTGCTTGGAAGAACCGGATAAACCCTGTTTACCCCTTTGCAGGAATAAAGATTGGGATCCATATAAATATAATAAATTGGTCAACCAAATTAATCGCAGGGGGGGGGTTGGGGTTGCAATTCTTCCATTTAAGTATATTTTATTGCCGCTGAAGTTTTTGTCCTTGAAGATTTGAAAAGGAAGCATCAAAGGTCTGTTAAATATCATATTCACAAGGACAATTACTGATATCAGCAGGTGCAGCTTTAACAAACACTGCCCTACTTCAGCACAGCTGCCGGCACAGCAGGCACCTTTCAGGCACCACCCTTTATAAACAACCATCAAAGTGACATAATGTACATGTAGTCAAATGCAGCTTCAAAGAATTCATCCCTCTGACCACAAATACTCACATTTAAAAAGATTACAGCCAGTAATTATACACTGAACTGACAGATGGGAAAGGTTCAGGGTTGAAAACGACGCGAAGCATCAGCTTTCCGATCTCAAATCAAGCTGAGGAACATTTTTTTGTTCAGTACGCTGATGCAATAATACTAAACAGGGGAATACAGATGTTTGAGTTACCGTTGGTTTAACGCTGGAAAAACCATCTGCATTAGTATTATTCGTGGCCTTTGTCGTCACTCAATCCCTGACAATGCCGTCCGGACACTCCAGCTCCGTCTTCAATCATGCGTCATGAACATCTGTGATGTGAGACAGGTTAGTAAACACTGAGCTGGGCCCAACAGCCCCAAGGGATGGTTGGGGGGGTTTAGTGACACACAAATTGACCCAATGTACGTATAAGCATGTAAGATTATTACATAAATGACCGAACTGACACAAGTCTCTTCTGGCTAGAATTAAAACTAATTAACTATTGTAAATTTAACTTTTTGAGTTGTGGACTTGAATGCACTTGTTATCTTTCTATCTGCCACAACAGAGAAGCTGTGGCTTTAGATGGTGAGGAGGAGACGAGCAGAAGCAAATGAAGAAGAGGGGGAATGTCCATGATGTCCTCAAACAAAGACGTGACAGGAGAGTTTTGGTTCACCAGACTGCAGCCGTACAGTTTGCAGATTTCTTTTTAAACCGGAGCCGTCCTGGTAGGTCTTTACACTCATACAATACGGCTCTTGACAGTAAGAAATGACCAAATCGGCTTCTCCTCCAAGGTCTTTGTGCTCTGTCAGGTTAAACATTTCACTTCAGTGCATGGTGAAGGAACAACACGCTGTCCTCTCAACGTGGTACAACCCAGAGATGCTATTGTGCCGCCCACGTCCTACCTGAAATCCCTTTTAGAAGGCGTTAATCAAGAAACAAAGTGCCGCTTAAGATTTAAGAGCAGTAGCAGAAGTGATTTCGTGTTGAAAACGACCAAACACCTGGGGATGGAGTGTAAGTGGTTTAAATAGCACCGGGCTGTCAGAAAGGGCGTTAGACTGGTCCTGCAGCAGGTGGAGCATGTCACGTGGGAAGAATGAAACACAAAGGACCTTTAAACAAAATACGCTCAACTTCTAGTTCATTTAACCTTTGTGTGAGGATGTCCTGCGTTGTGATAGGCTCCGGCACAACCCCAGGATGGATGGATGTACTTTATAATTCACTGGAATAGCAGGAACTAAGAAAATAAAAGCACTCGATTCCACAGTGAGGGAAAACTTTAGGTTTAATGACAGTATCTGAAAGTACTTCAGGTTATTTGTAATAATATCAGCGTTCCTTTGAAATACTGCCATTCAATACCAAGCAGATAAAACCGGTCTCCCACCAACTCTCATCGTTCTAACAGCGATCGCTTTATAAACGAACATTTATCAAATTCACACAGAAACCTATTAAATTCAGTCCATCATAGATACACAAACTTGTGTAGGAAACAAGTAGATATTAAAATCAATGACACAATACAGTAAATATCTGGATGATTTCATTTTATTAAGACTGGAAATTAATAAAAAGGTTCTGTAAAAGAAAATTAGTTCAAAACTCTTTCGGTTTTGGTACATTGGCTGAGGACACGTCAAAGACGACAACTGATCAATGACAGCTTAGTAAACATTATAGGAAAATACTTGCTGGTACAGTTTGGCAAAAAATGTTTTCAAAATTGTCATATGGATTCTGCATTTGTAATTGTTCTGTTAAAAAACTGTTTTGCGAAAAGTAAGAAAGAGCTATATAATTTTAACACTTGTTTCGGAGTCGTGCCGAGTCGTTCACAGACCTGCTTCGTGATAATGACGATAATCTGTGATCCAGACCACAAAACACAAATACAAAATGTTTTATCAACTCAACCTGCTTCACTGTTGTAATCACTGGACAACACTGGATTTATGAATAAATAACAAAACAAAAACAGGCATAAATCAGAGACGGTGGTCCACTTTTGTTTTCATTTTTGCTCCTGTTTTGTTTCCTTATATCAAACTATTAAATTAAGAAGATACTGGAAATATATATATGAGACGATGGCAACGGTATAGTTTGTTTTAAAACTACATGTAGAAAAGTATGTACTCTTTGTAAACAAAGCAAGAGGAAAAAAGGAATAATTACACAGGATTTCTATTATTCCATGTGTTTATCTATTTCTAGTTTCTGTCCTAGCAAAATAAAGAGTTAGTACAATCTGACATCTACACTATGAAATAAAGCGTCGAAGGAAAAAGAACATCCTTAATTAAATTTATGACACATCCCAGTGCCATCTTGTATATAAACTCACATTAATTTCTACTCTGTGAAACGTGGTTTTAAACAATCCAAGCATGAATTGTCGTGTTGCTTTATTAAACTATAACATATGAAGATGTGATTTAGTCCACCTTCTGCATAATCTGACGTGGACCCTTCCACACTGGAGAAACGCAGCTCAAATCAGTTTCATCTTAGAAAAATATGACTTTAACAGTTTTAGTTAATGTCCAATTTTTTAACAAAAATAGCCCTCCAAAAGAGAAACCAACACGCTGTTGCCGACATAATGCTCCTTATCATGACGCCTCTCTTTGTGCTTGGCTTCCAAAGCAGGAAATGAAAGTACAAAGCACAAAGAGTATGATTAAACATATAAGCAACGCTAAAGATATTCACTTAATTAAGACTCCGTGCGTATCTTGCAGCAGCAGTTTTCACTTATTAAATCAGAGACTGAGACACCAGGTGCTGGTCGCTGTTTGTCGCTTTCTTTCCCCTCACACTTGTATTGAGCGAACGGTGTGAAGACGGCTGAGGAAGCTCTCAAAACACCACAGACCATAAATTCTGTTTCCACTGAAGTCTGTCAAATCGTATATAAACAAAAAGAAAAAAAGAAAAAGAAAAAGCGGCTTCCCAGATCTGATTGGCAAAAGATGAACTTGAAGAATCCTAATTTACAGGCAGAAAATACATTTCAGTACCATGACATTTTTTCCATTTCTGTCTGGCACCTGGCTGTCACAGACCTCCGACTCCGCATCAGCTCTCCTAATGGTCTTTGAACCCCGGCATGGGGAAGGGCCTCGCGAACGCCTCGACGCGATGCCGCAGGTCCGCAATACGAGCCACCGTCTCTGGGTCCTGGAGGAGGAAGTCCTTGAAGTTCTGGAGCTTTCCTGCAGTTGAAAACACAACAGCTCAGCTTTTTATTTTTAGCTTTCTTTGTTTCATCACCGCCGGGCAATTTGTCTCTTTTCATCTAGCCGTTCGATACAACTCACTACATTTTACTTCTAAACAAATGAATCGAGTCTGTTGCGTTCTGGAGGCATGTGAGCCCTGGGAACAGATCTACATGCATCTCACCTCAAAGCAGACCCACCTGTCTTTTTCTTCACATCCAAGGCAATCTTGAAACCTTCATCCATAAACTCAACAACTTGTACAAAGTCATCTTCTTTAAATTGTCTGGAGGTCAGAGCTGGAGCACCTAAGACCATGAAAAAAAATTAAAGGAGTTCTCATTCTGGCTTCTAGAGTTGTATTGCTTTTTTGAACTTAGGGGCCATACAGACTCTAAGTGTATCAAAACTCCAAAGTTTCAATGGACCACTGCAATGACGAGGACTCTGAAAGAAAAGGTAATAACTGCAGAGAATTGCAGTGCAGGTAGGTAATTTAGGCTTCAGACAAAGCTGAAATGTTGAGTAAGTGTGGAGGCTCTGAAACTTCCAAGAAAATGATTAAAAAGCCAAACAGACGTAATTAGTCATGAACTGCTTGGTACTTAAGTGTTGCATGACTATTTCCAGATGCAAGGCTACATGACGAAAAACTAAAAGCAGTCAGTGAATAAGAGATTAATTGCAATGTGAATGTAAAAATAAATAAAAGAAAAAAGGTTATTTTACAGTAGCACATTAAATGGAACAACTGATCAACGTCAAAAAGAGATTTTTTTTTTTCTTTTAATCTCACCCCTAAATACCAAATCCCTTTTTGTTTGTCCATTTTATGAAAACTCTGGGCTTGGATATTTTTTGTGTAGAGTCTCGTCTTGGGTTACTGCAGCGAGACGACGTAAAGTCGTGTCTTACCGAGCCGGAGACCACCAGGAGTCAGGGCGCTCTTGTCCCCGGGGCAGGTGTTCTTATTGGCGGTGATTGAGACGAGCTCCAGCACCCTCTCAGCTCGGGCCCCGTCGATGCCCTTAGGCCGCAGGTCCACCAAGACCAGGTGGTTATCGGTCCCACCTGGAATATTTAATGTTTTTAGAGAATTTTTGAATGTGGGAGGGTGACTGAAAGTATTTGATCACACAGCTTCAAAAGGTTTCAGTGGGTAGTTTTTGATTTTCAAAGATCCCTGACGATTTAGGACTCTATGTTCCAACATTTATGTTCTAGTGTACAATTTCACTGCAGGAAACGATTATTATTTACCATTAAAACACCACAGAAGAAGTCTGTCAACTTGAAAAGGATGCTTCTAGAAGTTTAACCTGCATCCACTGTATTTGGATACCACATTAAAAACCCAATAGATGTTATAAAAATAACACCTTAAAATACAAAAAACGTGTACATTCTGCAGTGGAACCACAAGACAAATATATATATATATATATATATATATATATATATATATATATATATTTTTTTTTTTTTTTTTTTAAGAGTATCAACTTAGGCAACATCAAAAACAAAACAAACAGAAATGTTGAAACTTGCATGTTAAACGCTAAACAAGATTAAAGCCTTTTCTACTGATTTTTCGTTGAGTGACAAGCCAGAAACACTGGCATTAAGCCGTCTGCACACCATGGATTTAATTTAGGATTTTTTTTTATAGCCCCCCGCCCCTAACCGCTGCTCTGTCATTTGTTATTTTGGACAGCATCTTTCACGTGAGTCGTCATTGTTTCTCTGCTATTTGCTGATTCAATGTCCTCTCTTAAAAACAAAAACACAAAATTACAGGCCAGACTACCTGAGACTAGTGTGTAGCCTTTGCTGAGGAGAGCTGCAGCCATGGCCTTGGCATTCTTCAGTACCTGGGAAATATATTCCCTGAACATGGGAGACTGTGTCTGGACACAAAAACAATAGTGAGAAGGTTCATTTAGTTCAGGCATCGCCAGGGCCAAGAAATAATGTTATAACAAGATTAAAAGCCTCTCTTAAACCATTAAATTCAAACAAATACAGTATAAAGATCTACATGCTGCAAGTAAAAGAAACAAGGAGCAGTTACCCACAGCAGCTTAGGGATACAGTTACTAAATCAGGTAGCGCCTGATATATTAATATTAAAAACAGCTGTAGCAGTTATCAGTCTTATTAGGAAATAACAGCATACTGAGTAGGTGCATTGTTAAATCCAGCACTGCGGTTGGGAATTTGTGTTGACCTGACCTGTTTAAGTGCCACGGCGACTCCAGCAATGGCGTGGTTATGAGGTCCACCCTGCAGTGAGGGGAACACTGAAAAGTTGACTTTGTCCTCAAGGTCGTACATGATGTCCCTTCCCTTCTTGTCCACTGAGCGAACACCTTTACGGTAGAAGATGAGGCCAGCCCTGGAAAGAACGAAGCCATTTATGAATAAACAAACATTTAACCTTTCATTTCATGCGTCATCGTTTTACCCGCCCTAACCCGTGGTTTCTGTCCTGACCTGGCTCCTCGGAGGGACTTGTGAGTGGTGGAGGTGACCAGGTCAGCGTGCTCAAAGGGCGAGGGGACTGCTCTGCCTGCCACCAGGCCGCTGATGTGAGCCATGTCAGCCAGCATGTAGGCATTGATGTCAGTGCATAGCTGATAGAAAAAAAATTTAAAAAATAAAATCAAGATGTACACGATGATTATCATTGAAATCACCACATCAGTCTGAATTGCTGCTGACATTTTGTTGTGTTGCCTGGCTTCAACTGTGAGGTTAAAAATCAGACTTTGATCCTAAACTGGAGAAAAAAAACCCAAAACAAAACACTTTACTAAAGCAGGAGTTTTAATCTTGTAAAACTGTCATTTACTTTTAAGTGACTGAGCACCAAGAAAACTTCCTTCAAAAGAGAATAAAACTGCCGTCCGGTTTTGTCAAGTGGATTTTATTTAACTTTATAATTGGTTAAGTTAAAGCTGCATCTCTTTGCACGCTCACGTTACATTTCTCCCCACGATTATCCCACAACGACTCATTTTTGAAGTCTGGGGTTTCTAAATGAGCTCTAGAGGAAAACATCAGGCTTGGAAGATATTTTAAATAAAACCTCAGGTCTGAATGGGTTAATATTTGATCAAGTCTACATCTGCTTGCCGTACCTACCTTCTCAGAGAGCAGATATTTCAAGATGTGTAATTACACTTCTTGGCAGTCTGAAGGGGCCTGAAATATTATGGCAACATTCAATAAATCCATGCTTTCGCTTGCCAGCATTTATTGAAAAAGGCACAAACAATAAATAGCTTGCTAACATGCAAATGACTCACTGGCGAATGATCAGAACAGTAAACAACCTTTTACTGTTCCAATTAATATGCACTATCATGACAATCTCCTTTCCTCTCATATCTAAACTGGATCAGGATATGTTAATTAGATTTAAAAAATGTTTAGAAAAAAGCAAGAGGCTCTGGCTGATAAATGCAAACTAGTGAAGCAATTTTCAGTAAGAAAATCAGAGGGTAGCAAACCACTGAAAACCTGGAGAAGACAAGAGCCTGTCAGGCACATTGTGCATAAAAAAAACCCCAAAAATCAAAACGATGGAAATACACAGGAGGAAGGCGGGAATGTGCCCCTTCATCAGAGTGGCATAGCGCTTTTGTTGCTTAATAAAACTACTGCTGTAGAACGGTGGACAGTCCACTGATGGAGCTCAGTCACAAAAGAAAACGGTTGTGGTGAATCAGCAGGATGGCATTAAAAACAGGAAACAAATAAAGGACCCACTTGTGCACCATCAAAGGGGTTTTGTCAACAGCAAAACGAGAGCTGTCGTGCAAAGTGTGAGGTTAAAAGTTGCTGCGGCGTGCTCAGTACCAGTTCAGCAGACAAAAGAGGAGTTGGTTTGTGTTTGGAACAAGCAAAGCCAAAAAAGTAAATGCATTTAGAGCAAAGACGTTTCAATTAAAGATACAGAGGTGAAGCCGGAAAAATGACGGGCTCGGTTAGGCCTGTTGGTATGGGAAACAGCTGATTAAAGAGACCGAGTGAGTTTTACATTAGATAACAGGATAAGACATAGGGATGCAAATTATCGATAAATTAATGAATCATTAGCCAATTGATTAACAATTAACTGATAAGCTGTTTGATTGATATGCTATTTTTTCCCTAAATCCCGGTTCTATGGCGTCTATAAGAATTAAAGGTAAATATGGTTTATATACTGAATAAAAAAAAAAAAAAAAAAAAAGTATTCCTTGATGAAAGATTTATTGCAGCATTAGGGACAGTCAATGCCACTTATAGAGTATAATAAAATAAACTCTTTATAGAAAATAAATAAATATGTAGGCTACTTTCACATGAAAATAAACTGTGAACTGGCTCATCTGTTGTGAAACATTATCAACTTAACTGAAGAAATTCTGAATAGAAAGCCACACAAAATATTACTTTACTTTCTTTCTATTAAAACACCCTCAATCGTGATGCATACTCTCAGTAACGCCCTCCGCTTTATTATTATTATTACACGAGTCTCGTTTCCATAACACTTTTTTGCCAAACAAAAAATAACAAAAAAAAAAAAAAAAAAGTTCGGCTGGGTGTTATTAATTATTACGATTGCTGCAACCGCTTTTGCAAAAATAGTCAACGAAGGCATCATTCAAATGATTATGAAAGTGAAAGCTCCAATGAAATGCAGTAATGCAGTGATTAAATAGTGTTACAGCACAACTACATCGTAATAATGAGGCCCAAAACAGCTGGAAACTACATTTTGATGACTTTAGATTAACTGGCTACTTCACATCCAGCTCTCTACCCCACTAGTGGGATGGGCGATTAACTGACAATTAATTTAATTTAATCTAGCGACGTCTTATCGACAATTAATTGACAGTCGATTAATTGTTTATATCCCTAATGAGAACTGTAGACAACAGGTGGCGAGAAAGTGAGGCGCAGGATGAAATGAGGGTGAAGTCTGAATATTGGGAGCTCCTTCACCTTCTTGATGCGGGCATAGTCAATGAGGCGGGCATAGGCGCTGGTGCCAGCAATGATGAGCTTGGGCCGGAACAGCTTGGCCGTCATCTCCATCTGGTCATAGTCTATGATTCCTGTTGCGGGCTGCAAAGAGACGGACAAACTGTCAGCAACAGAGGGAGAGAGGAGATGTAATGGAAGAGAGGAAAGAGTGAAAAGAAAGTGGAGGAAGAAAAAGAGCGAGAGCATATTAGAGGGAGAGTATAGGTCGGGGGGGAAAAAGGAACATGAGAACATGAAAAAAAAAATGGTTAGATATGAGGATCAAGAGCGAGCATATCAACAAAGAGGCGAGATTTTTCCGTTTGAAGCAGCTGCAATTGAAGTACTCTGGTTGCATTAAAGGCAGAAGGAATTTAGGAGATATTTACACCTACCGATATGGAGAAAGATGGAGTAATTGTTATAATGCACCCCTACTTACCCTAATTCGACCTTTTAGGGAACAGCTCAACCGCTGTGACGAGACTGAACAGAGCAGACTGGTTTCAAGACTCGCGGTTCCTTTCAAGGAACTGCCCAATTTAGGAAACAGGCTAGTAAATCCATAATCCTTAGGTCGGAGCCAAGTCACTAAATGTCCAGCGTGTCTGATGCCTAAATCTGAAGTTTTAACCCTTCTAACCCTCCTACTGGCACTGCATGAAAGAGACAAGTAAAGACAGCACAACGGAGCATAAAAGCAAAGTGGGAGACAGAAACGATGGAGAATAAGGGCGTTAGAGACAAGACAAAAAAAAAGACAGAAAAAGAGGGAAAGCTTTATTTAGCCAGTCTGATAATCTCCCATCTCCAGAGCACGTCTATGGATGCCCCCTCTCTCCATCAACCTGTTTATTGTGGCGACAGAGCCAGTGGTGCTGGCTAGCATGTCGATTTCCCATTATCTGTCTCGCAGAGGGGTCCTGCCTGCCCATACATCAGCAGGTCTGGACACGGGGACTCTCGCTGCCATCCATCAGCTGCTACCAACACTACCACACAACTGCAAACCCCAGGAATAAAACGCAGTACATTAAATATACCATAGATTGATTATATCTGCTGTATGTGGCAGTTTGATAGATGACTTGTGTGGAGGAACACGATTCCACAGGTTTTCATGCAAGAATGCAACTTTACGGTTGTTCTACAGCGAGACTGTAAGTTTGCATTACTTAAGGTTGTCATGCATCAACCTAAACACCTGAACTGCTCGTTCAGTAAGCACCTTCAAGGAAGTGTCTGTGGGCAGCGTTTCAGAGGAGGAAAGAAGGAGGGGGAAAAAAGCACAGATGCAATGTAGATGCAAGACATTTTCATCTCCTACCCCTTTCACTGGACTTTTAAAAGCTCCTCACACTTAATGAAGCATCAAAAGTATGTAATGTAAATGTTGATGCTTACATTCAACTTGTAAGGCATGGACTCGAAGTAAATGGATGTTGCAGAGATCCTCTTCACATCAGACATGTAACCATGGGTCAGGCTGGGGTGGCACAAAAGAGGAAAGAGCACAAAAAAAAGAGGACAAAAATAAGTGTAGTTAAAAGGGAGCTTTGCATTAATTAGTCAGTCTCTTTAAGTGACACACAAAGAAAATGGAACAACTCTGAGGAGTAAAAGAGAGAAAAGGCGAGAACATGGAAGTGGTGATTACTGACTGTCCTCCGTCAGGAAGGTCCAGGCCCATAATACGGTCGTGGGGTTTGAGCACGGCTGTGTAGACCGCAAAGTTAGCAGGAGAGCCAGAGTACGGCTGGACATTGACACCCCACTTCTCTGGGTCCAGGTCAAAGGCTTCCAGAGCTCGCTTCTGACAAAGAAGCTCAATCTGGTCGACCACTTCTGCACCACCATAGTACCTTGACAGAGGGGGAAAAAAAAAATGTTTTCAATAAATAAGATCTAACTGATTGTGCTGACATAATTAAGCCATACAATCACAAGCATCGATTATCAGGAGTTATGTGGATGCCTATTCTCTTCATTTAAACGCAATAAAGTCTTGTGGGGTTGTTTTTTTTTTTTTTTAAACCACCTCCTGATGAAAATAGCTGCTTTTTTTTTTTTTTTTTTTTAAATCTCCTAGCTCCCATCACTGCCTGATACCTCGGTGCAAGGGAGGTCACGCAAAGATGTCTGTTGAAACTTCTTTGCTTAAACAAAACAAAACAAAAAAAAAAATCAATGCCATGGGACTGATTAACTAAAATGGTAAGCACTGCCCTTAAACAGCTAAACAATACTATGAAACTCACAGCAAAACTCCACAACGACAAAGAAAGCTGTGGAGAAAGAAACTTTCACAATGTCATTCTATTCACTGTCATAAAAACCACATGTTTTACAGTTATTACATGACCAAAGCTCATTTACATTCATGCGCTTCCCTCAAAATGACACTGCTGGTCACGGAAACCTACGCCAGTGTTGACCGTGAAGCTCTCCAGCTGATCTGGATCATGCCAGCTGAGAATGCTACAAGCGATTCATTGAAGCTGCAGAAGAAGGTGCAACAGATGGCTAATGTACAAAACCTTTATTCAATAACGCGATCCTTTTGTTTCATTACATTAAAGTGCAAAGCAGCAGATAAGTGGGATGGGAGGAGGGGGATAAAATTTAAAAACACACACAGCAGGAGGGAGATTTATGAGAGGGTTGTCTTCCAGGAATCAAAGGGCATCAAACGATGAGCATTTCAAAGCACGACAGCCCTCGTTTTGCTGTTGATAAATGTGAATCATCCAAGGGAAATAAAATAAAATTGGGAAACCGAAATAGAAAACATGCACCTATCAGCCTGGTGATAAATTATTCTAATGTATCCTCTTGGGAATCCTCTTTGGCACAGCAGAAGCTCCAGAGTATTTGCAATGTGGTTAGGATGTAACATTACAGGGTGGGAAAAAGAACAAGAGTATAAATTAGCCCGTGTCTATGCGCGCCTTTATTTGTGCGTGTCTGTTAACAAATGTCCTTAAGCACAAAGTATCAGCGGCGCTAATAAGCTGGGGTGTGGCTGAATAAACACTCACCGTCTCCCTGGGTAGCCTTCAGAGTATTTGTTGTTCAGACAGGAGCCCTGAGCTTCCAGAGCTGCTCGGCTGCAGAAATTCTGTGGCAAGAACACACACACACACACACACACACACACACACACACACACACACACACACACACACACACACACACACACACACACACACACACACACACACACACACACACACACACACACACACACACACACACAAGCACATTCAGATCAATGGCATGATAGGATAGAAGGCACAAGGACAGCAAATTAAAGTCTGTTAAGTGATAGTGAGAAATCCCCCTCTAGCAAGAGGCAATCATTAGATATTGACCCTCTGGACTTCCGTAGACTAACACTGCACTTCACATGGCTTCAGTGCTGCAGGACGTAACATAATTCAATCAACATTTCTATACATGTTGCGGTATATTTGAGAAGCTTTTTATCAAAATCATTCTGCAATACACCTTCCTAGAAAAACCAATGTTGGTGAGTATGGTTTGCTGACAGCAGAGGCCTTCAGCAAACCTAACACACTATCCTGCAATTTAACACCAAAATTCAAGATGTTCTTGCTTCGCCACCTTTTCACCGAGTTTCATGAAATACAACTAATCCTGAAAGACAGACAGCAAGGAAAGTCTATACATTTTCAATGGGAATGATCTCTGAAGATTTTTTACTAAAAGAAGAAACTACTTCTAATTTATTTGCTATATTATATCATTACTATTTTCAATCCAAATGTGTTTTTTGTAGCGCAACAGTACAAATATGTGCCTAAAACTACCTATTAAGATATGAGCTTATGTTTTATACTTATACTAAATCAATGCCATTTCCAAAATTAAGAATATTTTCTCTTTGACATTTTACAAATCAAACAACAGAAAAATGAATAAAAATCTATAGCACAATCGATATTAAACATTCTACAGATGCCATTTTCTACCACTTTTCAATGTGCAAATGCAGTATGTGAGAAAGTTAAGTTTTATATTTTTCTGTTTTCGGGTTATTTCCAGCTTCTGTTTTATAAGATTTTGCCACTTACAGAGCCAAACCGTTCTCCTCATCCTATTACTATACAACAATGATGAAAAAATAATAATACAGAGCTAATCAGGAGCATCTTTGAAATTTCTAATTAAAACATGTTGTAAAACTCCATTCTGAAGAAAAAAATATACATCATCAAAATATATCCACCGTCAACTGAGGCTTACATTTATGAGAGGTCATCTCATAAATGTAAGCCTCCTTTTTAAATCCCTAACATATGCCATACAGAAACATAAAAGTACAGTTATATCCGAAAACGTTATTCAGTTTTCATAAAGAATACCAAACATGTCCATCTGAACATTTGGAAAACATGGTTCTTTCTTTGCAGTTCATGTTCACACATTTGATTCAGCATTCATTTTTTCCCCTTTTCTTTCTTTCTTTCTTTGCTGGAGATTTCGCTTTCACTGCATGAACTACCAGTGAGGGTGTGCAGTATAACGTCTGTCTGAAGTACCCAGGAGAGAGGACATGATGCAAACAGTGCAGTAAGGAAATCACAGTGCTTTCTCTCAAGTCAATAACGCTGGATGAGGCCTTTTAATGACTGTTTTTGTGGTAATATCAATTCTACATGCACCTGAACATATCCACAATATCGACGAGTGAGTGGAGAGCAACATACAGACTGGAGTAGAAAGACACTGTAGCAACACCCAGAGAAAATAAATGGTGTGCATGAGCAGCTGCTTCTTTGGCACATTTTAACCTTCTGGACATTTCACTAGGGTGCTGCTTGGAAAATCTCCTGTCTGCAAGATTTGCATTTTTAATCCTGCCTCTCTGAAACATCCCTTAAACATTTTGAGATTGAAGTAAAAGTGTGAAAACAACTTAAATCTGCAATTCAGTCATTGTGTAACATAAGCGTTTTTGCACAGCCTCAATAAAAACCTGTGTATATTATCACATTGGTCAGGAACTGGGTCTAACACAACATGCATATAGAAAAATCTCTTCGAGTTCCTCTTTGTGTGGTGGAAATGTATCTGGTGGTTATGCTACAGCCTCCCCCAGGAGCAAAGAGGAGTTCAAGAGTGATAACCAACCCGGTAACCCCTGCATCCTTCTATCATTCCAACAACTGCGGATAAAATGCATTTTAAGAAAAAAAAAAAAAAAAGAGGCGATGCACCTGCTTTGCAGTCTTCTGAGGTGTGTATGTGTTGGGTGGGACGACGGTTAATGAACATGCGGACTGTCTGCTTGACTGTGATGTGCCAAGCAGCTGTGAGTTATGGAGAAAGCTGAATGAAGATATCAGCTTGATCTCACACCAGAGTGGTCAGGCTTTGTGTGGAGAAGTGGCTGATATACTCCACTGAACAACTACACTGGCAATGAACGGGAGACAAAGAACAACAGAGGATAAAACCTTGCTTGCCTTCTGAATGGTAAAATTCGTCATTTCACATAATCCAGCCTTGAAAACAAAAAAAGGACTGCACTTTTTATTTTAAAGAAAGTACACCGTTTTTCTTGTTTACAGCTAGTAAAATTCCCTCAGAGCATTTTAACCACTAAAGAAGACGTGTGAATGAATTAAAACACACTGCGTAAATGACGAAAAACAACGTTGATATTATTGTTCTTGTCCATGTGTGTAATAGACATTTTTAATAGCCTTCAAGGCTACAGAAAACATAAAATGATGTTTTGTGCTAGAAAACATACATTTAAGATGACTGGAATAATTTAATTTGAAATTTTGAATTCATTACTTTTGTCATTTGTTGCACTTGATGTGCCACACTGTATTTATCCAATGCAGTGCTCAAAACTTAGCTCCAAATAAACATTTAATAAAGTTACTGGTGGCAGCTTAGTCACTGCTGAAAGCAATAACATATCTAGAACCACAATAGAAATCCACAAGGGTAGCAAGACTGCACAATTATCCATCTGATCAAAACACTACATTGGAAGAGATGAGGTGTTCTCAGTTCTCCAGTGTAAACTAACTTACCAGAAAAAAAGTCAAATAATTAAAACCCTCCCATCTAAAAGATACAACAAACAAACAAACAAAACCCAGTAGTTTTCTACTAAAAGATACTTAAAAAAAAAAAAAGTTAAAAATGGTAAAAAACCAAGATAGAAAATAATGTTCGAAAATGTTTGAAAAAAACTGCCACTGTTAAAGCTGTAGTACCTCAGATGCAATGAGCTCCAGACCACGGCACTGCCTGTCCTTCTCCTTCTGCAGCAGACTCCACATTTCGGGGTCATCCTCAGCCAGGCTCTCCTGACCAGTCCAAGGACGATCTTCATCCACTGCACGAGTGGCGGCGTGAGATTGCTGGAGACGAACACTGAGCCGGACAGGAGCTCGCTGGCACAGTGGCTAGGGACACGAAGAAGAGTTGGAGTTGCAGTGAGTGAAGATAAGGAAAGATTGGAAAAAGCTGAAACTGAAGCCTTTCAGTTTTACTCTTAGATCACAGCTGCGTGTTTTTTTTTTGTTTTTTTTAAACTGGGTTACTGCACCAAAATGGGTCATGGGCACTGAGGACCGACAAGCTGCAAAAATTTTAAGAGAAAAAAAAAAAAGAAGATCTGTGTACAATGAAATTAAATGAAAAATAAAGAAATGCCTCTACAAAGCATACGTGTCACTTCACATTTCCAAAGTGACACATTGTTGGTTCTATAAGGATACAAATAAGGAGACATTTCAAGTCCTTTCCAGCAATCTTTTGCTCTTTCATTGTAATAGGTAGGTATAATTAGAAGCTGGTGTGTTTGCATGATATCAATAATCAGCACGGTCATTCAATTATGCTTCCATCAGCACTTCTACAAACAGAGGGACTGACTTTTACAGCCTCAGTGTACCAAGAGGAGGCATATAGAGAACAGATTCAGCACTTCCTGCTTATCTAATCTGTACTTGGGCTGGCAAGTTTTGCTGCTGCCGCTGCAATGCCAGATCACAAGAGAGCGCAGAGTCTAAAATTTTCACTCTCTTTTCAAAATGTGAACTGTATACTGGGACCGGCTTTGCGTTCTGTCCACTGACCTTTGAGCAGAGTGCTTGGGCAGTCAGAAACCCCCTGTAAAAAGGTACGCAGACTAGATCCCATAATAACGGAACCAAAATTGTTGTGTTAAAGGTAACTGAAGCATTTGACATAGTTGGAGTAAATTCACTCATTCCTGACATCAGATGATGGTTCTGCATTGGTATGAAGTGCCCCACAACTAACTTTAAGTAATCATCTGTACAGGTGTTCTGTGGTGTGAGGGACAGCCTCCCTTTAATAGCACCATTAAAAAGCAATTAACACAATGCTCAGGATTAGTTGAGGGCATCCATATAAAAAAGCCATTATGTTCATTGCAAGCAGTGTGAAAAATGTTAAATGTGAAAAATGTTTAATCTTTTAAAGTAACCTTGTTACACATAAAACTTTTTCATTTTTTTTTGTTTAAGTACAAATAACTACAGCAACGTAAATGTTGATGGGCTCATCCCCTCCAATCTGCCGCCAATTCTGCTTCCAGGAAAACATAGGAGACGATGGAGTAACACCCAGGGAAGCAACTGGCACATTAATGACCAATTTCTAACAGTTTCTACCCTGGCCTTCTGTCACTGGTGGCAGGGGCGATGGTGGTAGCGAGGGGGAGGTCCCCCGGCAGGGTTTCAGTAGAGATGAGCGCCAGGGGAGACAGGTCGAGCTGCCTCCGAGGAAGCGTTTCTCACCAAGAAATTACATGGGTCATTAAATCCTGACAGGACCTGTCCTTCGCTGTCTGCGTTTCTGCCGGGTCTCACCAAAGCCAGGGAAAGCAGCCTATGAAAAACACAGCACATGCCAAGGATACGTGGTTCTAGCACTTGTGACAACTGCAAAAACAGACAAGGGTGTCTACCCCTCCTCGTCTTATCTATGCATTTTCATTTTTTTTTTCTTTATCAAGTTCTTTTTCCATCTCATCATCCAATGCTGCTGAGCAAGCTTAGCTATGTAATACTTGTGTGGGATTTTTATTAGTTAATCTCATAAGCAATATCCCTTCTATGGCATCCAGATAGAACAGCTCTGGGCTTCAACAAACACCTGAAAGGGTCAGTTGCTGTGCTATGCGTTTGTGCTTTCCCTGCTTCCTAATTCTTAGCCCTGATCATAACAGGAGATTAATTAATAGATGCAAGATAAAGGGATCCAAGAAAAGTGAGAGCCAAGATGCAAGCACCAAATATGCTACAATGGGACTATTTTTAGGCGACAGATTACAATGCTTTGAAAGGTGAACTTGATGAAAACTCTGCCGTGAGAAAAGGGGTGGAACAGGCCATGTCAACCTGGGTGCTGAACACGAAATAATGGTAGGCTCAGAGATGCACTACGTCTGTGAGACTATAATAAGGTAATTGTTTGCATTTTGCCTTTTTTTCTGTCAAACATCTGTGGGCGAAGAAGAATGGTAGAGAAGAGGAAAATGGAAAGAAAATCATTTCATTAATCCTGGTTCCGTATCACTTTTGCCCATTTCCCAAACCAGGTCCCAATCCCAAGGTGAGTCAATTTTACAGATGGCTGCTGTCCATGAGCAGCTATAACAGCAATCAACACAGTATCACAAGAAACAGATGAGAACACAGTAGGGAGACACTGAAGGAAAAATAAACTGATATGTAAGAAAGCAAAGAGGAAGTGTCAACAGGTCAGCAGCATCCGTCAGTCTGACATGTAGTTGTTTCTTTCTGTCACTGACTAATAGCAGGGCTGTTCGTTACAAATTGCTCTGTGATTCACTCTGAATGACACAAGACTGAGAAATCTTGATGGCTTGTAGAAGCACAAAGGGACCGAGGAGCAGTCCACTGTGACTTTTTTTTTCTTCTTTGGGTCAAAGGTTTGTCATGGTGACAATCAAAGACTTAAGCGATGGAGCAAAGCCAATCCTCAAGAGGTGTTGGCAGAGGAATGAAACATTTATACTGTAATCTCCCCACAACACTTATCCTTGTAGTGAAGAAGAAGATGGTAAGAGGATGGCCCTGTCACTGGATTGACTGGTGCCTCAGATGCATGTGCCGGACTGCACTGTTTTCATGCGCTGCATGCCCTTCACTGGCTGACGTGTGTAATCTATTCGACCAAACACAGGCACACATTGCTGGACTGAATATTTTAGACAACTTGTGACAACAATTTTAAACTACCCACATCTAAACTAGATATAAAACTGAACATAAGCATGTGTGTGTGGGAAACGTGGCATTGCTTGCCACAGTGAATATTATTTTAACAATGTAAAAAGGAAAATATTGGTGTAAATTAGTTTTTCACTTTCCATAAAATTAAAATCTAAACAGAATTTTATATCTAAAGTGTAATGAACACCAAGTACACCTGAAAATTATTTCTGACATATGTTAATTTGGAAAGCAAGTTGAATTGTCAAATTTTAAATGAAAAATCTTTCAAATAGAAGAAAGAAAAAAAAACATTAGATGGGGCTATTGAATAAACTTCCTTTCCTAAAGCTGTAAATTGACCATTTACAGATGTTCTCTGCATGGAGATTAAAACAAACAAACAAAAAAAAAAAAAAACCCCAGCACATCCTGAAATTTATAAATCCAGCGGCAAGTGTTTTATTTGCTAAATGCACCTATGCTTAGTTTTCTTCTTTTTTTGTTTTGTTTTGAATACTGAGGACCTATTTTGTCCTAATTAAATGTGTTAAATTAAAAAAAAAAAAAAAATTTAAAAAAAGCATATGTACAAAAAAAAAATCATCTGTATTTTGAAGTTACTGTAAAATGTTTATCAAACATGGATCTATGTTCATTTGAAAAGAAAAAAAGCCAAAACTGATTGTCAGTTCCAATGTTCTAATACAGAGCGGTGCCACTTCAGCACACGATACATCAGTGAGAACAGACATAAAACATAAATACAGGATTCTGCCTGTACGGATGTGCAGAGAAAAAAAAAAAAAACACAATCAAACAAAAAAACAATGTAAATCAGTAGCATTGTAAAGAAAAACAAATGTGAAACCAACGTCTTAATGTTTACACAAAAACAAAAGTTTGGTGGCTGTTTGCAGCTTATGCTTAAGAATTTAAATATTGCTGTTTGAGATGCATATATGGTGGTGTGTATTGTATGATTTTATTTGTAGGGGTAGGACACTAACAAGAACCAACATGTACATGTGTCATGGTTATGCTTACATGCATTTTATTTTTCTTTAAATCTTGTGAGTGTTCTCGGACACAGACTTCGAATACAGTAAGAAATATACACCATATAATATAATGCAACTTTTGTTTTGCAAAAGTTGCCTAAAATCAGCAGTTTAGATGCATATTTCAAAAACTGTTTAGTTGATGTTCAGCAAACAATGTGGAATAAATAGAGTATTGGAAAACATTTGGGAGAAAACCTGGTCTGATTGGAGAGATGGCAAAAAAGGTAATGAAGGTAACAGTCAATGTGATGCACGACAGAGGGGGACTGACAAGTGTTATACAGCAGGATGACTGAAAAATAAGTGGCTATATTCAAGTACTTCCTGCACTACAGCAGCTTATTATATTCAAGTTAACTCAAGGTTATTACATTTTTCAAAGAACTAAAAAAAAATTAAATATCAAATTGCAATTTTTCTGTCAAATATTGTGAATGTGATTTGATATGCAATTAGCAAACTCAAATTCAATATTATAACTCTGCATTAAACTTTTAATGTATATTGGAGTATTATCACACTGACCCGTGTGGTAAGCAGGAAAGTGTGCCGGTTACAGACAGCGATTCGCCAACTAAGTGCTCGGTATGTCGCAGGTATGGCTCTATTTTCCTTTTTGACCACAAATCAGTTGTTGAGGTATACAAGTAAAAGACATTTCTAGCTGCATGTTAACTGTCTTGTCTATAACTTCATTATAAAATTGTTGAAGGGTAACTTGCCTCAAACATGGGCAAGAAAGGATGGCATCACATTTATTAAGAATTGAGATAAGGTTTTTCAAGCCAGATTTACTCACTGTAGTGACGGACTGAATGTGTGTAGCCAAGGAATGGGTATATTGTTTTAACTTCAGGTACTTTCAAGAGGCTTTATTTATATGGTGTTACAGTCAGTTATGGTCACTAAGAAACTATGGCCTGTTTCGTTAACTTGGCAGACACATCGTCACTAGATTTGTCTGACTTTTTACATTTCCTGCAGCGTGGCCAGTGGTGCGTCTATCAATGTTTGTGATTGTTTCAGGCAACTGGACTGTTACGGATTGTTACGGCAACTGGACTGCAGCACATTTTGCACCTTTTTTTCCCTGTACATTTTATCCAAAGTACCTTAAAACTATGTTTCGGTTGAGCTTTTTGTTGAACAATGGTCAGTTCTTTGCAGATTACAATGACATGTTATGCTTCATCTACTTCCACATGTATGGTTTAAGCCACTTTGGAATGGCTTGGTTGGTTGGTTGGTTGGTAGACTGGTGCTTCTCAATGGAGGACATATCTGTAAGACAAAGAGGACATAGGTTGTGTCCAAACCCCCTGGGTCCTTCTAGTCCACTGATATAATCTAGCTTTTACATCATAAACAGCAGACTTTGGTATGTAAACATGTTGTGATGTATCTGTTAAAATACATATTTCATTTGATGACACCAGTGTTATTAACAAGCCGTTTAAATGTTTAAAACCGTCAGTGTACGATCAAAAGCGAACCCTTTTTTTATATACTGTATAAACAACATAGGGATCAAGAGTTTTTAATATAAGTTTGGACACCACTACAAAACATCAACAAATGTAATGAACTACATAGTAACTAGGGGGTCAAATCGGACACAGCCATGTGAAACTAATCTTTTGAGCCTGAATCATACATGATTCATGATCTATAGTATAACTGCAGCCTTTGAGATTTACTAATTGCAAGATTTCAATTTGAATTAAATTCATTGCTCATCCCTATTTCGGATTTATCAAAGTGTTAGTATTTATTAGTAAAAAAAAAGTGGATGCATAGTTTGCATAGTAATATGACAGTTATAAATTAAGGATCAAATCCTTAACATGTTTTATAAATATTACTTAATTTCATGCCAAAATAATCCCATACATAGTAGAAAAATAGATAAAGGAGCAACAGTCCCAAATTATTTCTCACCTGTTTTTGCACGTGCAACATTATCAAGTTATCACTCGATTCACACAATGGGTCTCTCTTGGCTCCAGTGTGCAAAACATGTCAGAGGTCATGAGAAGCATGCTGTAGTATAACAAGCAAAGAAACCAAAATGTAACCTGTCTGTTACCAGCAGCAGCCCTAAGTGGCCAGGCCTAACGGCACCTATGAGTCAACTTCATATTCAAACTGTGTGCATGCGCTTCCAAGAATTTCAGCAACTGTGTCAGGAGACTGCAGCCCTGTTCTTAGCGGAAGACCTTATCGATTAATCCAACAACTGAAAAGAACCTGAGGTCAACAGCAGCAAGAAAAAAAAAACACACAAAAAAAAACAAAAAAAAACAGCACTGATATTGGAAATTTTTTCTTACTAACACAGATCCCATGAGGGCACATGCTTTGCACATATACAGACAAAAAAAGATGTCTTGTGAGTCCACTAGAATACACTTAATCAATTAGCACCAAATAGGAAAAGCATGCAAGCACATGAACCATGTGAAGTCCTTGGTAGGAGGCTTCAAACACACTGCTAAGTAGTGTTGTGTAAAACTAGGTCTGACTACATGCCACAAAAAATTGGCTCAAACTTAAAGCAGACTTGCCATTTCTGAGAAAATATTTGAAATCCATAACAACCTCTAAATAGGTCACTTCTCCAAGTCCAAAATAAAACTAACAAGACACCAAAATTCTTCCTGACACCTTCATTTCCCGATGTTAAACTAATCAATATGCGTTCCTATTATTGTATTATAAATCATTCTGTACTAATTACAAGATCATAAAGGTGGTTTAAAAACATAAATGACAGAGGAAAGCATTATGAATATATTTTGTGGGTAAGGTATAACAATTAGTACTATATTACAAATGTCAGAGATGTTAGTATACAGTTTGATGCCACTACAATAGAATAAAGTTGCCACGTTAATGACTACAGAAAAGTAAATATAAACCAGTCAAATGGAATAGTCCTGCTAAAAATAATTTGAGGGTCAGTTTTTATGGTATTAGAAGTTAAAGTAATATGTTGGATGGGAATTTAGTGTAATGCGCAATAAATGTTCATTAAATATCAACAACTTTGTTTTAATGTGCATAATAAATTAGCAGCATGGTGGCAAAGATAAAATGTATATCTGTAACTGTCACCCAGCAGGGACTGCTAGCGTTAACGGCAGATAAGAAGCTGATGATTAAATAAAATTAGAGACCAATATATCTGAAACTGGTAAAAAAACAAAACAAAACTAAACCAAATCCTAATCTGTTATGTAACTATCTGAATGATAGATAGGTGTAGATTATTTGCTTGGTGTGCTCACTGAACCTCTGAGGCTCAGTTTGCCCTTTGAACATCAGTGGAAGAGAACCAGTCATTTCTAGTTTATGTCATCGTCTGTTGGCTCAGACTTGCCTTATCTGAGGAGACCCTATTAAAATTAGGCTTTTCACTCGATTTCATTAAACCACTTGTTAGTTCCAACCATTGAGCAGGGCACTGATTAACTTAAAAGAGTACAAAACAACAATGCTTTGCAGTTTTTCAGAAGTTATGAAACACTTGCTGAAGCTTACATATTATATATATATTCATTTCTTAACATGCATGTTTGCATAGTTGTGATTTTTTTTCCCCATTGTTTTCTCAGGAGGAAACAACCGCTGATGACATATCTCCACTCAGCCTGTTACAACACAGATAAAAGACAATGTCCACTCCCAAAGCTGTTCTCAGTGTGCATTTAGTGTCACTATTATAAACATGCCTAACTGATAAAAACAAACTGTTGGCCTACAAACATTAAAAACAGGATACAATAACAAATTCCCCTCGTAAATGATGAAAACCTTGCAGCATTAACTCTAGTGTTGCATAAAGTTTCTTTACTAGACTTTTTTTTTTTATCCTAACAGTCTATACGACCAATTACGTGCAGGAGAACAAGGTAAGAGTACAAAAAAAGCAATTTATCTTATTCCAATAGTTAAAATAAACGTAGCCACACAGCAGATCCGACATGAAACTAATAAGACGCGTCCACTG
This sequence comes from Xenentodon cancila, assembly GCA_014839995.1. NCBI lineage: Eukaryota > Metazoa > Chordata > Actinopteri > Beloniformes > Belonidae > Xenentodon > Xenentodon cancila. The sequence continues at coordinate 22,266,897 of CM026203.1, read as the reverse complement.
ACGTAAACACAAACCAAACCATTTCCGCTTGTAAATGTAGGAGCCTTTCGCGTCTTTCGGACGGTTGTGTTTTATTTCCATAAATACGTGGTGCAGCAGGCGCGAGTCTGCCGCGGCTTCCCTCATGACGACACCGGCCGCCGGCTGTTGCATCATCGCTGCACGAAAACTTCAATGGGCATCGCCAGCTAGCCTGTTAGCTTCCCAGCCAGCTACAACCCGGCCTGCAGCTTTTTTTTTTAAATGCAATTTGAACAGGGTGGGGGGAAAAATACACATACGGTTGAAACGACCCACTTCAAAAATAAAAACAGTAAATCTTCCCCAGGCGAAGGCGGTAAACGTCAATTCCTCCTCAACTACAAGTTGGTGGTTATTACTGTCCGAGTCTGACTGTACCAGCTAACAGCGCACCCGTACGGAAACGGCAGCTTCATTCTCAAACAGAAAACGCCGGAAAGGACATATTTACCCGTGTGAGTTGCTTCAGAGCGAACGAGAACATGTTTGTGAGGAGCAGGAGAAACAGCAGCACTGCGGGCAGGACAGCACAGCACACTGTTGACACGACTGGAAGGCAGGTCGACGCTCGTTCTGCCGAAGGGGTTCATGGGAATTGTAGGCGGTGGGAAAAATACATACAATCAACCTTTGTGACCTGATTTCATTTTTACTTCTGCATATATTTAATTGCACTGTCTGCTTTGAGGTGGTGGTGCACTAAACCTGTGTTTGGTAAAAGAAAAGTTTCATAAATAATATACTAGGTTAACTAATGAGTCTTGGATTGAGTGTGTTTGGTTGTTTGTCTGTATGTGGCTCTGTGATGAACTTCCAACTCGCCTTTCACCTGAAGAGAGCTGGCTCCAGCAGGCCACCATGTCCCTAAATAGGAAAAAAGTGGAAATAGATAATGGGTGGCTTGGATGGTATATGTTAGATAAACATTAATGGTGTCATTTTTTTCAGGGTTTTTACATTTTTATTGTCAAAAATAAATGAGTAAATTAAAAAACACATGTGAACAAAGGAGGGCTAAAAAAGCTCTACAACATATCTCTTAATTCAGCTCCACAGTTTGTATGACTGAACGGCTACGAAACCTGAGCAGGTGGTAAGCAGCACCTGAATGACTGCTGGGCACTGGACTCTCAGTGCTCCTCTTCACTCCTGAACATGTTGGACTTTACTTACAAATGCTGTTTTGCGCAAAAGGCTGTTATCTCCAGACATCGTAAAATGATGCTGCAGTTGTGGGGCGTGTTAGTGGTGGATAGGAGGCAAAGAGGACTAGAAGGCTGATTTTTAGTACGATGTAAAAAACAATCCCCTCATTTTGAGCATGAACTAGACAAAAGAGCTTCAAGAACTGACTGTGCAAAGAAGCATGTTGCAGTACATGCTTAACATCACAAACCTTGCAAACAATGCTGAGATTAAAAACTGTTTTAACATATAGGCATCTTCAGAAAAAAAGACTGTTCAAAGGAAGCAATAGTTGCCCACAGCAACCCTTTATGACTGTATGACAGGAGAGGGAACTTGTTTAAGCGGAAATGCAAGAATAAAGTTTTTATTTTTTTTTAATCAATTTTTATTTACCTTTCAGTTTTTTTCTTCCTTTTGTGGTAAACAATAGATTTTTTTCATTTGTACTGCTGCTGAATAAAAAATAATAATTCAATGCATTAATTCTGCTGTATCTTCTTTGAGTCTACAAATAAAGGTGAAATATTACATCACAAAGAAAATTGTAATTTAAATGAACTCATTCATGTTATATTTTAGCAGATTTCAATTTTTTCTGAAAAAAAAAAAAAATTACAGCCCTACAGTCACTCACAGTTAAAACAAGCAGCCATTTGGACCATAAGAAACAATATCAAATCATAACATTTCCATGCTCTACTGAAAATATATTAGGGTTTTCATCAACCTCATCTTGTCATGTGAAACAGAAATACAATGTGTTTCAAGTCTAAGTCTTGTTAGGTTAAGACTTGTCAGGTGGCAGCGTTGCTGGGGAGCTAAGAGCAGGAGTCAGCGATACAAAGACGTGTTACAACAGCGATTAAGGCAACAGCAAACAGATGGACAAGGGGAGAAGGAGACACAGTGCTGTTTAGTGCAAAAGTCATAGGCACCCCTAGTCTTGTTGTTTCATCAACGATTTTATGACCATCTAGACATTAAAAAAAATCTTTATTAAGACACAAACAGAAAATACAGAGATAATATTAAAAATTGATTGATTAATCAGTTGACTGATTGATCGGTCCTACCATTACTGGCAATTTTTGATTAGCAGCATAGTCCGCATTGAAAACCCAATGCTGCATCAGTGCTGTATGTATGGATAAGCATCATAGATGGACCCCCTCTGATGTCACATGTAGGTTGTCTGAAGTGCTTCTGAAGCCTCCTTTTCACTGTACTTCTCAACACTATGTTGCGTGAATGCATGAAGCGAACAGGCCTGGGAAGCTGTCTTTACTTTACATTCAATTTTATCAAGTCCAAACATCCTTATATCAAGTGCAGGTACCAAATTGACATCGAAAATGAATGCTTTCAGAGCTAAAACGAGGATTAGCAGAACTCCCCGAGGAACTGATGTTGCTCAGCTAAGTTAGACCCGTTACAGTTGGGTGTCAGAGGATAATTGACTGCTGGTCCCAGCTGACTTCTGCTGGAGAGCTCCTGAAATGATCTGTTGTCTCTCCTGGCTCCTTTAGCTGATCCATGTCAGAGGTGCTGCACAGCTGCTGATGAACATTTGCAATCGGAGCTCCCGTTCAAATGAACCAAAATCAGAAATCACCGCTACGTTCAGGTTAGTACGAAACAAAACATATTGGCTTTAAAATAAAAACAATGAATGAATATTTTGTGTTAGGTGTTTATTCACGATACAGAAGCTATGTTCAGAAGTAAATACAGTGCTAAGAACCTAGTAGCAAAAGTGATAACAGCTAATCGGCTGTTCTTGCATCAAATCAAAAGTCCACACCCCCTGACTATACAGAAATTTGATGCTTTATATAATTTTACCTGATAAATTCACTCCCAGACAGTTATCATGGACATGAAGAACCTTTTTTTTTTTGAAACCAAGCTGTAAATAGGTTTCTTTCTACTACAAAGTTTGACATTTTAACTTGGGGTGTCAATAGAGACTGACTCCGTTTTTTTTTTTAAGCCAGCCTCCAGTACTCAGTTGAGAAACTGCAGTTTTTCTTAGTTCTTTGTTAGCCTCAACCCAAAGTTTGAAATGTTACCCCTTTGTTTATGCGAAAGGCTGAGGAAAAAACAGGTGGCACAATCAGGGAAGGCATGGTTTGACAAGACACAGGTGGCACAATTTAGGAGGACATAAAATGAACAGAGAAAAACAGGACAGCGGCTTCAGTAAGAAAAGAAAACAAGAAAGTCAAAACAATCCAGACAAAACAAGAGGAATCACATACCTTGGCAGACATACATAACAAACATCTTCTGGTCCTTACAAGGTGTTAAAATGAGATAAATCCATTCTCAGATTAACAACACACACCCGTTTTGCACCATGTCTTTATTTACATAACAAAACAATTTCATAATGCACAAGCAGTATGTATAAAACTAAGTATGCTCCATGACTGAATACATGAAGAGCCATCATTAGCAGCAGAGTCGCTTATGTCTCTTATGTTGTCTTAACCCTCCTGTTGTTTAGATATAAGATCTAAATGACACCATTTTCATTTTATTTAAAAAGAAAAAGAAAATCTATCTACCTGAATATTAGAGTTTTCCTTTTTTACAGTTCAGAAAGACTGGATTCATCTGTGGATGCCACTGGTTTTTGTTTTTACACAGCTCCCATGGTTTTTTTTAATTTTTCACCTGAGTAGATTTTTATGATTATATGATTATTATTATTATTTCCGAAGGTACTGCAAAAGGAAATATATATATATAGTACATATATTACCCAATAAAGTATCAAAAATGTAAAACAAACAAAATGTTTTCATGTAATTTACTGAAGGCACTCACAGTAACAACCAAATTTAAACAACATAAAACAACAAGGCAAATCTAAAAGGCCCATCACAACCACTACCGGAGAACAAACCAGTAACGCAGGTCACTTCCTAAATACATCCTTTCCACATTTACAGTGCATAATATATGTTTTACATTCTTGCTTTGGTGGACATCTCTTCCTCTTATTTACTAGGGCAAGTAAGAGGAGGAGGTTCCACTCTCTCCATCCCAGAAACTAGACCCGGCCTCACTTCGTGACCTGTAACCTCCTGCTAAGATTAGCAGCCCTATGTAGGCATGCAGGTCAATCTCATCCAACCTTTTCTAGTTGTATTCAAGGCCGCCAAATTTGGCATCACCAGGATGATTTTTTTCAATAGCTGACATTTTGTACGGCCAGTCTGCCCTGGTTGCCATGTGGTGCCGTGTGTGGCACCAATATACATACAGGCAAAAGAATGACGTCCAAACTATTCACAAAGATGCAAGTAGTTCCATCCGCCACAGCATTTCAAACCGATTGTGTTCTGGACTTTTAATGAGCCATTGCGACACCTAGATTACTTTCATTTTCAGCCATCATGTTGTAGATTTGCCAGTAAACTTGGGATCATTGTCCTTTTGCGTGACCCAGTTTCAGCTAAGTTTTTCTGTTGGACGGATGGTCTTATGTTTAACTTTGGAATACTTGGCACAGACAGGAGCTCAACGTTGGACTTATTTACTCCAAGGTGTAAAAAGGTGTAAGAGAAGCCACCTTTTAACCACAGCGTTTGACAATTGGCATGGTTCTGTTTTCCTAATGTAGAAGAGCCTTATTTCAAAACATTTCTATTTTGATTTTGTCTCTCTGAAAAACATTGTTCCAAAAATCTGGTTGTTTCTCCAGATGGAAACTTGCAGATCACATTTTCTCTATGGGACTTTTATGAGCATTGGGTTGTCTGACCATGGGTAAAAGAGACAGTAAAGCACAAAAGTACAAAACAAATGAATGAGCCTATACTCTTTTTGCCCTGTCAGTTTATCTTCAGCTCTGGCAGATATGATATTTATATGTCAGTCTGACTCCATTCACCGTCGATTTTCTACCGAAGTGCTCTCAATCAACAACTGACAGTAGATTATCATACAAAATCAGGCGTATCTTCGTGTCAATAATCTTAAGTCTCATGGATCTTTTATACTATCAGGTCCTCAGACTTTAAACGATTCTTTAAAACAACACTTAGCTTATATATTCTACAGTAAGTGGATGTGTTTGCTCAGGAATGTGTGCACATTGTCAATGCATCTGGCCCCTGGTCTTTAGTGGGATGTGAAACTGTTTGCAAACTATAGTTTTGTTTGTTTCCAGGGTGCTCTGTTAGAGGTCAAATTCATATTGTCTCCATTTGCCATTTGAAAATGGACTCGGTGCTTTGGACCCCAGCAGCTGCTACATGCAGATGAATTTTCTGTCCTGTCCTGGAGAAAGTGACATTTGTTTAAATTCCAAAACTCTTTTTTTTTTTCAAAGAAGATTGAATGCTTGATTGTTCATTTATGCTGCACAAAAACGAACCATTGAGACATGCTGACTTGACTATATCCTTAAGACAAAAAGAAGGGCATACAGAAGCTTATCTGGTAAATTTAAGCTAAACTTCTGAAATGCGTCTGTGTAGCAAAAAGCAAAACACTTACAGCCTTTTTGTGCAATCAGCAACTTCTTTAAGATACATGCCAAAGTCCTCATGAAGCTCTGTATCACTGATCAGGACTCTAAAGTATAGACATTGAGTTAAATAGGCGTGAAAATACTTTGGTGAAATTCTGAGCACTGATATTGCCTGATCAAACCTGTGGCGTGGGAAATAATTGCCCTGGTAGAACAAAAAAGTAGGTTGTGAACAAGATAGTGTAGAAAAGTCAGGGACAAGGTGCTTGTGTTTGAGGTCTGCTAGTTGATTTCCATCCCTGAAGATGTAGTTCTTGCTTGCAATTTTATTATGGAAACTTAATCACAGTGCTTTGTAGTGGCGATGTAATCTTGCTGAATTTCATAACCTCTGCATAACAAAATAGAGCCGCAGTAAAGGAAATGTAATTTAGGTAGCTACATTGATAATACTGGCTGCAGTGAAACTGTAGTTGCTAAAATGCGAGAAGCCAGAAAGTTGAGGGAAAACTGGGAAATATTCCCTCAGGTAATACTTTCTTTGCTTGTATTTAAACAAACAGAAGTCTGTCAGCATTCTTACTTCCAATACAGCATTTATTTTTCCTTCCTGTTCAGGCTATGAATATGTAATTAAAAGTCATTTTTGATGGTAACATTGTATTATATTACAGTAAATCTCAGCTCCCTTAAAAAAAAAAAAAAAAAAAAAAAAAAGTGAAACATTATTATCTGAAGAATGTTTCATGGTTGGTTTTCATGTTGAATTTCAATCTCTAACAAGCTCCCATCCAATATATTTCAGAAAATTAAAACTGCATATCTTCAGTGAAAGCTAAGAGTATGAATTCCTAATCTGAAAAAAAAAATGGCTTAATTCAAAATAGTGTCTTTGCAGAGTTAGATAACATGACTACGCTGCATAGCTTTTGCCCTGCAATTGTGCTTGAAGCTCTGAATAAAAACATTCACCCATAAAAAGACAGTTTTAAGAGATTTTAATGTGCTTGTTCATACAGTATATTGTATGCATATCCAGCATAGCATTTCTCATACATATAACTCTCTTATATCCATGGTTTGAATTGTAGAGCTGAAAGGATGATTAACAGTCAGTCTACCATAACATTACGTCTGCCAGACAGTGATGGTCCAGAACGGCTGCCTAACAGGCTCACTCTGTACTCGAAGAGCATAATTCCAACTTATGCTGTTTTTAACCACATTCTCCAACTCCAGAAAGTAATAACACCAAGTAACATATCTAAAAACAATAAGTCTGCTGAGGTTGAGTACATTATTTACAGAAAACATAAAAACAGAGTTTAACAAATACAAAGTTGGAAAATGTGTCAGAGGAATCAGCCATGTCCTAACCATCCATTAACTCTGATTATACATGATTTAAATCCACAATCACAGCAGTTCAGAGGCAAAAAACTGTCCCCCGCTTTTTCCATCATAATCAAAGTGAGTGTCAGTTCCACCGTTATCATTATACTCATCATGGTTGTCATTGTTTTTTTCTTTGCTCTCTTGTGTTTCATTTATTTATCCGAAATAAGGGCGCTCACTTTGAAAGTTGTAGTCTGGACACACTTTTTGGACCAGCTTGTAATCAATGCTTAAGAAAGAAATGAAGATACAGATCACTTTGAAGGGCTTGGCACAGAGCCAAGCAGCATGGGACTGGGTGTGCTCCGTAAAGCAGGTCTGAGATGGGTCATACAAGCAGGGTTTGGACTTCTTCGACCTGTCGGTTTTCTCATACTCGACCCTGCAGTTGAGGGTCTTTCCCTCTTTGGGGTCAATGGTAGACTGCTGCGTCTCCTGGATCTGGATTTCCTGCTGGGTGTGGGGGTGCATCTGCTGCTGCTGTTGAAGAACCTCAAATTCCACCACTTTGGTTGGTGGCACGATGCTGACCGACACGTTCCCCAGGCTGGAAGAGTTGTGACGGAAAAAAACTGTGAAAGTCCCATTGATGTGGTCCACAATCTTCCCAGTGACCAGTAAGCTGAACTTTAGAGTCTTCACAGAGAAGTAGAAGTCTCCCCAGCCAAAGATCTTCTTGCTCTTCATGTTTGTCTTTAGAGAGGGCTTGCGCTTGGAGCGGTAACCTGTCTGGTCCAGAAGCAGGGACTGGTTCCTGCCTGAGTCATACGGGTTAAAGAAACTGTAAGTAGGTGGCTTGGACTTCATTGGTGTCTGGTCAATGGATGTGGAGAAGATGCGGGTTTGGTACGGAGGCTTAACTGCGCCCCCAACCGTGCCTCCACCCATGCCATATGGGAGACCCTTCATCACGGACCCCACAGGGCCCAAATTTGAGAAGTCCACTTGCTTCTCCAGTCCTTGGACCTGCAGAGGACAAAGAAGAAAGAGGAAAATATTACTAACAATTTTAAACAGTCCTCCGAAGACCTCAAAACTCCCTCAAAATTACTTCTCTGTTTTTTTAATTACACGTTCAAATGAAACAACCCACAACTAATTCCTGACCTTATCTTTAAGAGAACAAGATTCTGAGATGTTGTGGTGAAGGAGCTGGGCCAAAAGGCAAAGCTTTCGAATTACCAGTCAGTCTAAATTCCTACCCTCACCTATGGTTACAAGCTGTGGGTAGTGACCAAAAGAATGAGATTGCAGATACAAGCAGCGGAAAAAAAAAAAAAAAAGAAAGCTGAGTCATCTGGGAGATGCTCAGATTAGAGCCGCTGGTCCTCCTCATCAAAAGGAGTCACGTGATGTGGCTCGGGCATGTAGTGAGGACACCCTCTTAACGCCTCCTTGGTGAGGTCTTCCAGGCATATCCCACTGGGAGGAGACCCCGGAGGAGGCCCAGGACATGCTGGAGGGACTATGTTGCCTGGGAACACCTTGGGATCCCCCCTGATGAACTAAACGAAGGGGCCGGGGAATGGGAGGTCTGGGCTTCCCTGCTTAGGCTACTGCCCCTCGCAACCTGACCCTTGATAAGTGGATGAAGATGGATGGATGGATGGATTTAACATTGTCAGGATGCCAGTATGATTTTTTTTTTGTATATTGTACATGTCACCCACAGAAAACCAGTTAGTATGATGGCTGAGGCTGAGCTTTTCCTGCGTGGAACGGTAGTTTACCAATAATAGTCTCAGAAACATGGATTTAGAAGGTTGGACTTTCCCATGTGTTACACCTGAGGAACCAATCCCATTAATATGCAGTGTGGAACAAGCCAGAGTTGGAATACCAAGGAATTAAGTTTACTCAGACAAGCAGGAAAACCAAAAGGATGCTCGCTTACAGCCAGAGCAGCATTAGAGAAAAGGGTGGAGATAATCTGGGTAGTTAAAGACATGCAGTTAACAAATGAAGCAAGATGTGTAGAGATTTTAAACAAAACAATATTATTTCTTAAAAAAAACAAAAAACTATTGTAGTCATGTAATTCTGAAGGTGGGAAGTACATTAGGGGCTTAAGCCCTGTTGTCTCACAGTAGGCCCTTACACACTGGCATTTCTGTTTGGAGAAACCATAAGTGTAACTGTAGGCCCTTCCATACTGGCTTTATGTAACATTTGCATAAAAGAAGGGTGACTAATTTTAATCCACTGATCTCCTCTACATACTGACCCAAGCAAGAGAGGCAAATCCCACAAACGGGTGTCCGTACATAGACCGGCATTCCGGAAACCAAGTGCGACTCAATGTCGTGTGCCTGAAACGTGGTGTTTTCATATTTTTATGACTGTCATGGTCCTTCACACAGGCGTGTGCATGCGCATGAGAGGCGCGAAGTGTGCGGGTCTTCCTCACCGGCTGGAAGTGTGCGGGTCTTCCTCACTAGCTGTTCTTTAGATTTGTGAGCGGGTTTTAACTACGAGCGCAGCTTCATCCTTTCCTTGATCTAAAAGGATGAGGTTCCAGTTGCTTCATTCAACCGTTTCTTCAGTCGTAGGTAATGTAGCGCCTGATTTAATCTTCTCCTCAAAAACTACACTTTTTGCATGTTGCAGTAAAAGAAAAGCCTGTGTGTAAGGGTGTTAAGTTTTAGCCAAAGGATGTCCCGATAAACCGCCCATCCATTGTCAATACTCATTTCTTCCGGTTCTGTGTGGTACACGGAGCTTTGCAGTGTCCATTTCACAATCCCCAGGTGGGCTATTACTTTGCATTCAGCATGGATATTACTTGTTAGGATAACTCGCATCTTGTAATCATCTCCTCTGATCAAATAAATCCAAGCCCTATGCTTTCTTAAATTATGTTACTGCCAATGTTAAATAAATGACTGCTCATATTAAATGAGAAATCCAGCCAAAGGCCAAAGTGTGGATCAAATATAAAATTGATCAGGTTTCAGATCCCGAATGAATCAATGTCAACTGACAGCAGACATGAGGCGTCTTACTCAAAGACAGTTCATATTCAGTAGTGGGCACTGTTCCATCCCTCTCCTCATCCGTTGGTAAAAAGCAGAGCAGTTGTCAGCGCTGGAAGTTAAACCCACAAACTGGAACCAGTTGTTGGTGAATTGTATCTCTTTATTTAAAAAAATGTCCAATTTAATCTTGGTCTTGTCACACAAAACTACCAATGCATCACGTGTAATAATTTTGTTGCATCTCCTTTTCCTTGTTATATTGTTAAATGTTGCACAGGTCATTTCTCTGTACTATTCTTTTTTTTGCTTCACAGAGTTTTATGTCCTTAAGCATCCCGGTTGTTAGATGTTGCCGCGTTTCATCTCCTCAATTCGGGAAAACAAAACCATCTATTTTTATTAATACACTTTAATTTTTTTGTCAGAGTTGCTTCAGAGAGCAAAACAACTGTGCATGTTAGGTAATGGATGTGGGTCTTTGTTTGTTCAGACAGCTTTTTGCCTTTAATCCACAGCCTGGGTGGTTATTCACAGAGCTGACTGACTGGAAATCATAGTCTGCTCTCTTTCATGTCTCATCAATCACATCACTGCCACTGCCATCCATATGCATATATGCACACACACGCATGCACGCGCACGCACGCACACATACACACACACACACACGCGCACGCGCACACACACACACACACACACACACACACACACACACACACACACACACACACACACTTCCAAGCTTGAAGCTGTCATGAAGTGACAGAGAGAAGCACTACAGCTGTTGAGAGGGGTTGCATGCACTTCCCCTGAGGATTTGTTTGGATCTTTAAAACTATTTAAAACTAGTTTAAAACTATTTTTCTAGTGGATAAACGACCACAAACACCACACACACACACACACACACACACACACACACACACACACACACACACACACACACACACACACACACACACACACACACACACACACAAAGCATTTCAAGACAACTAGACAAAGGCTCATACTTTGCGTGTACTTAAGCGAAGGCAGTTTCTGTCTTCCATCATTCCCATCCACAGGGCCATGAAACCGACAGGTTTGTGTGAAAAATATACTCGTCTTTCATCAGTTGCTGAATCCAATAACACCTACATATTGCTATTCATAGAAGTAAAAGTACAGCACTCGATGCAGCCCTTAATGTATTCAATTAAAGTATCCTTAGTTTGGTTGGCCATTCATTAACACGCCAGCAGAGCTGATTTCTAACTAATTTGATTGGTGAGAAAATAACTGGAAGTTTATTGACTGCTGCAGGAATGAATTGTGAAAAAGAAATAAAATGAAATAAAGGTTTTGATAAATGACAAGTGACTGGGCCTTATTTCTTTGGTGCAATAACAGAAGGTCTGTGCAGAAGCCTTGCAATTTTTTAAGATAGTGAAGGTGTGATGTGAGCCGACTTTGGCACTGACAGGTAGGAAGAAGCTGCAGTTGATGGAAGACAAACATCAGAATATATAGAGCAACAAACAGTGTGTGCACAGCGCATGCAATATGGGGACTTCCTGTGAGCGCGCTGTCAGCAGTGCTGTCAGCGCGCTCCATGTGTTGCCATCTGTCAGGCTAACCCTCTGCTGGGGTTGTCCGAATCATTTTTCCAGTGTATGGCACAGAGCTCAAACTAGCACGATCATCATAATCCTTAACCATCTTCAGACGCAACACAACAACAACAGCGTCAGCCTGACCTTCGGGGTCAACTGCATGAAGCTAAAAAATGATTACACAGTGCGGTCCGAAGATGGATTGAATGTGTCTGAGGAGGGGAGGAAGGCAACCGTTCTAAGCCAGCAACTTTAACAAACATCGATTGAGGGGAAAAAGATGAGTATGGAGGAAGGGCCTCTTCGTCTGTGGCATGAAAGTAATAAAATGCCAACAGAAACCAATATACAGATGGACTTTCCATTAGCATAAATATGAAATTTTTTTTTCTTATTCTCGACAGTAAATCAATGTAAAGGGTGAGGGTACGTTAGAAGAAATATCAGATATTTACTCTTGACAAGAAATCCATAAGCTATGGACTTTTTGAAACAGAGAATGTTTGCTATAAGGTCATATCAGGCTGTCGCATCCTGGAAAAGATTGACGACTTGAGAACGAAAGCCTCTCGCTATTCAGTTAAGTCACAATAGGTGAGAAGTAACTTTTAAAGCATCAGCCAGAGGGGAGCTGTCGGGGTGATGAAAAGGTATGTACAGGCACATAAACATGTCCAGCAACAAGCTCCATAATAACACACTGATGCTTAGAGGTTAGATTTGACAGAAACTCACAGCTGCATGCGTTTTCTATCTATCTATCTATCTATCTATCTATCTATCTATCTATCTATCTATCTATCTATCTATCTATCTATCTATCTATCTATCTATCTATCTATCTATCTATCTATCTATCTATCTATCTATCTATCTATCTATCTATCTATCTATCTATCTATCTATCTATCTATCTATCTATCTATCTATCTATCTATCTATCTATCTATCTATCTATCTATCTATCTATCTATCTATCTATCTACCTATCTACCTACCTACCTACCTACCTACCTACCTACCTACCTACCTACCTACCTACCTACCTACCTACCTACCTACCTACCTACCTACCTACCTACCTATACCAAACTACTAACAAAGAAGCCCCGCAGTTCAAATTTAAAGATAGCGGCGAAAGCTGCAGGATATGTTTAGGAAACCAAATGTTTTCTCCAGTCGCGCCTCGTGCACAGCAGCGCCACTTGCTGCGGAGTCCCCTGTTACACCATTGTTCATGTATTTATGAATTTATAGGGCACGGGGCTAGACTTTGCTCTGTTCTGTACTCTTTAACCCATTAGACACAACGTAAACAGTGAAGCAGTAAGCGGGTGGCAGGACTTTCCTCTGATGGCTACCAGGAAAGCTTCTCACTGGCCGATGCTTTACATGCCTTAACGGAGCATTAGTGAAGGCATTCCTCTTGGGTTGGATACTGGAGGAAATAGTAACAGAAGGTGGAATAAACAGTATGGCGGACTTATACATATGTATGATCTTGGCAACTCAATAACAGGACAATCATAGAAAGGACAATCAGATTACAGAGCTGGGGAGACAGAGGGATATAGTGAAGAAAATGTTATTAGTGAAGAAGTGAGAGCGGGAGAGGAGAGAGTAAGGAGATTGTGTACATTTTCTAGGAAAGAGGAACATGAATCATCTTCTAACTTAATTTGCAGCTTCATATGAGCAAAAAGCATACTTAGCTGCCGCATAGATGAAAGACTATAAGCAACCTGGAAGTACATGCAAGAATGAAATGTCGGCATTGTTGAATGAGGAGACGACTGCAGTAAAGACCCAGAGACAAAAGTGACGAGGCTCCCCTTCCTGCAGATAGGGTTTAGTGAGAAAAATAGAGATGCTGACTTATTGAATAAGGTCAAATAAGCTCTGCAATTGACTGCTGAAACCTGATATACCACATCACGACAATTAAGACATCCTTTCATTGTTAAGGAGGCTTTGAATCAATTGATACCGCCCTGTCTCTGCTCTCACTGTCATTTTGTACTCTCTCTCTCTCTGTATCGGCTATCTGATCCCCCGTCTGCAGTGCGTTTACTCTCAGGTTCATCCATAACTTTAACACCTCCTTGATAGCGAGAGCATTCAGATTAAATGTAGCACACTCAGTGGATCCCCCGCCACCACCAACCAGCCCACAACGGACGTCCACACCCCCCCCAAAGGACTGATGTGAAGATGAGAGATGCTTGTCTCTGAGCTCTCTCTGAGGCTTGTTCTTTTGTTTAATTGGAGTTTTATTGGTGACAATCAATTCATTTCTATCTGAGCTTCAGGCTCAATTGATCTGCTGTCACAAGGAAGAGTTAAATGTACAGTTCCACTCCCACCACACCGCAAACCACAGGCTCCAACACTACTGATTGTTTCAAGAGCTTTAGTGCACTTTGTAGCACTCAGAGCACATTAACTGGGGGTTTGATGCTGCAAAACTGAAGGTTTATCAGTTTGAATTTGAAGTTCCTGCTATCTTTCATATCTCTTCAACCTTTTATATGAGAGAACATACAAAAATGTTCTTTTTAAATCTTTGCTGGAGGCAAGTAAAACATCTCAAACAGAACATCGTCCTGGAGTTCTGATCAGTGGGGAGGACATTTGTGAAAATTACTCGTGTATTGCTTTGCAATTTTGTTTTTCTTTCATCCAGTTAGTTGGCTTATGTTTTTGTTTTTTGGACGTGGAGGGGAAACTTTTAATATTGAAGAATGTATTTTGTCAGTTTAACAGGATAGAGGAGATCATCTTTTCTTCTTTTTAAAAAAAATATTAATGTCAACAAAAATTATTTAGTCAAAGCTTTAGTTCAAAGTGAATGCCGGTCCTGCCAAATTAAATATCCAGAAAAAAGTACAACAGAGTCAAAATTAGTCTATTTCTAAATAAAAGCGCATCATCAAAATTGTGCTTTGAAGAAATAATAGAAAGAAGAGCAGGACTGTTTTGCAGTTTACATAGTTTTCTCTCTTTCTACGTGCCAAGGAAATCTTTCTGAGTCTAGGTCTTGCTGATCATTAGTATTTGCATTCATAGGTTCAGTGTCAAACATTCACAGGACAATACCTGGACTAAGTCCAGTGGGAGCTTTTAGAGAAAAAGCTAGAATTAAGATGCTTTATATTGGCTACAAGGTCTTTGATGTGTTTTAAGGGTCTTGAACGTGAAAGCCACGAAACTATTATTTTTCTTAGTCAGGTTTCCAGCTCCAGAGACCTGAGTCTTAAATAATCAAGAGTTTAGCCAGAAATGTAAATAAACGTAAACCACAATATATAATATTCTTGCTTTCCTTACGTTACATTACATAAAATGAGCTATGTGCAGTGGGGGCCAAGATTACAATTTTAGTCAAAAGAGCTAAGAAAACACAAAAAAACAAACTTGATAGTACCATTTCCCAAAGAAGCACAAACATATAAAGAAAGCAGCTTGTTATTTGTCTTGGTCAGAAGTCCCTACATTTGTCTTTCAGTAATCGTATCTGCCTGCTGTACCGGTTATGCTTTTCAAACACGCTTCCTTGATTTTACAACCCGGTGTCCTGATTGCTCCTTGCAGACTTTGCAGCAAAGGGCTTTTAAACAAGTCAGTTCTGCATCTTATGTTTGC
This sequence comes from Xenentodon cancila, assembly GCA_014839995.1. Lineage (NCBI taxonomy): Eukaryota > Metazoa > Chordata > Actinopteri > Beloniformes > Belonidae > Xenentodon > Xenentodon cancila. The sequence goes on along the minus strand of CM026203.1, from coordinate 22,251,601 downwards.
TGTGAAGTGCATAATAAACATAAATAGCAGACAAAAACCCATAAATCCACTGCATCCTACCAGAATTACGGATGTAATTTCAGCTGTTTATATGCACAGTTGAATATTTTGTCTTTTATCACCCCAAGCTTATGAACAAAATCACTAGTCAATTGATAAACTGAATTTTATCAGAAAAAGCTTACGTTTTAATTTTAAAGGGGTGTGTGTCTTTTAAAATTAGTGGCACAGAGGTTTAACAAAAAGAGCAAGGCAGCAATGGTGTGTTTTGTCAGTGTTTTTGGGTTGAAAGCCACTTCAGGTACTTTTACAAACATAAAAAACCAAACAAAATCTCACCTCATGGTACGTCCTGTTTAAAAGTAAAATGCGAGGGTTTATCAGGTTTAATCATGGAACTTAAAACAGAGGATTCAGATCCACATCTGTCAATGTTCCCGATTCGGAATACAAGCTATAACAAAAATACAAAAAAAACAACTTTATTACATACTTACACAGAGATGAAAGTAACTATACATCTATAAACAAACAACATGAGTGATTTTCACACTTACTTCCGCCCAAAAAAGATGATTTTTGTCACTCTTGATTTGTCAGGTCCAAAAAAAATAAAATCCATACAGTTCATTAAACACTCCAGTGTCTGCACTTGTAGTACTTGAACATTAGACACTGATTTCTATAGTCAGTGCAATAAAAATCACTTTGTTTTGACACTAATCATGTAATAAAATAGAAACTATTACAACTTTTCTTTTCACACACCTACCCCTTAAAAAAAAGGAAGGGGGGGGGGGCGCACTGGATATGACATTTAATTACAAAAGCAAAATAAAGCTAGAAGGAAAAAAAGATAAAGAAAGAGGGTTGCAAGGAGAAAAAGAAAAAGGCAGTAAAAACGATTTCGCAGTCCAGTGGTGTTGCTGGATTATCATGAAAATGAAAGCTACTGAGTCAGGGAGTATCGGGGAGCAAGGAAATGGAGCCGAGACAGATAACACAGCAAGGGAGAGAGAGAAAATGAATAAGAGAACGAGTTTGGAGAAAGCAGAGAGGTCTGTAAGACAATATGAAGCGAAAGTGGAAAGAAAGAGAGAAATGGTAAAAAGACAATATATATACGACACACGGTGACATTATGAGTGCAATAAGACAGAAATGAGAATCACTTCAGCCCAAAGAAAATAATCAGAGGTTTCTTGAGAAGTAATATCTGTAGTATTGTTTCAAGGACACCAGCTCAGTTCAGAGATAATGTGGTTAAAAAATAAGAGGGATAAAGCCTTCTTTCCATATTTAAGTTTTTTTTTGTTGCTTGTGAGAAATCTTTTCCTTAAATAATCTGTGGCAACATAACGGAGCGACACAAAACACTGGAGGATGGTTGAGGTGGATGTTCCCCTTACAAGTGTATCCCATCCATCTGCTTGTTGCCTTCTCTGCTGTCTACAAGCAGAGAAGGTAACAGCACATTGTGGAAATTCAGGTAACTTTTAAAAATTAATTTATAAACATAACATTGCAGTGTATGTGTATCAATACGTTATGATGATTCATGCCAAAAGTATTCACTCACCCATCCAAATAATCAGAATCAGGTGTTCCAATCACTTCCACGGCCACAGGTGTATAAAATCAAGCACCTAGACATGCAGACTGTTTTTACAACTATTTGTGAAAGAACGGGTCGCTCTCAGGAGCTCAGTGAATTCCAGCGTGGAACTGTGATAGGATGTCACCTGTGCAACAAATGCAGTTGTGACATTTCCTCGCTCCTAAATATTCCACAGTCAACTGTCAGCTGTATTATAAGAACATGGAAGTGTTTGGGAACGACAGCAACTGAGCCACGTAAACTGACGGAGCGGGGTCAGCGGATGCTGAGATGCATAGTGCAAAGAGGTCACCAATTTTCTGTAGAGTCAAACGCTACAGACCTCCAAACTTCATGTGGACTTCAGATTAGCTCAAGACAATTCCATGCTCCCAACTTTGTGGGAACAGTTTGGAGCTGGCACCTTCCTCTTCCAACATGACTGTGAACCAGTACACAAAGCAGGTCCATAAAGACCTGGATGACAGAGTCTGGTGTGGATGAACCTGCACAGAGTCCTGACCTCAACCCGACAGAACACCTTTGGGATGAATTAGAGCGGAGACCGGGAACCAGACCTTCTGGTCCAACACCAGTGTGACCTCACAAATGTGCTTCACAGTAATTACAGGCTTGAAAACTTTAGAGAACTTTAGATAAGTTTGAATCATTGATCATCTCAGAATGTATGGTAATTTTAGTCAATTTATTTCTTTAAACATCTGAAATTAAAGGTAGGGTAAGCAATTTCTGGAAGATGTTTGCTGATATTTGAACAAAACAAAGAGTTTGTTTGTTTTTTCTGCAGTATCAAATGAGATTTGCAGAAAGCAGATGGTGGAGAGATATTTGGTGTAGGACACAAAAAGTATACTTGGTTAGAAATGGTAAAGAGTCTACTCTGCCTTTTATATCTTATTTTCTGTAGATAAATTATTTTTTTTTCCGTTATTGCTTTATCTGTATAAAGAATCAGTAGTTTAGCCAAAATATGTCTTGATGTGAAGCCTAGAGAGGAAATTCAGTCAAAATATGTACAATATCTATATGTCATATTAATTAGAATACACTGAACCAGCCCACCTACCCTGTGAATACAACAATTCACATGCAACACACACACAAGTGTGAAAATGACAACAATACACAAATAAATAACTAACCAACCAACAAACAAGAAGAAGAACCAAGTAGTAAACATGGAAGGGACAGAGATGTTTCTTGGGTTTTGGTTTGCTTTTTCATCAAACACTGCCGTGGTAGCAATTGAGATTAAAAAAAAATCAAATGTGAGGATGTCGTTCTGGTCCAAATGGTTCAAATGGGCTGCATTCACGTGATTTATGTTCACGGGAGAGGGCTGAATGTCATTCCCTGCTGGTACAATACCCAATCAGCAGAGACACCCCACCATTTAGTTTGCTGCTCTGACTACCTCACCTACTACAGGATTGTTTTTGTGCCCCTCAAAAAGTTCTGGAAGGCCTCTTTTGCAGGGCCGCTCCTGGTAATGGAGACATGTGTCAACGATCCAGCCCCTGAAAAGCTATCCAGAACCCCCGCTAATGGAAATGCACCAGCGTAGAGGCTTTCAAAGCCGTAGTATTACCAAATATGACAACATGGAGGCATAATAGATCTGCTGTTGACAAAAATGGTCACTGACAAAACTGTACTATAGTGCGGATGGTCTGGCGTGTTTTGTAATACAACTTTGTCCTACGGGAGGTGCGCTTCAGTGTGTCTTATGCCAGAAGCTGATAGACGAACCTTTTCTCCCCCCATGTGAAGAAGTGGTATTCCTACGTAGGATGGCTTTAAGTTTATCTTATGAAGTAGTAAAGACTACTACATTAAGTGCAAAGTTAGTCAAAAATGCAGTCTTTACTTTATTTTTTCTTTGTTTCGCTTGTAAAAATTAAATTAGGCACTTTGATAAAATCTAAAAAGAACTTTCTGCAGCAGCTCCACAAGCAAAAGCAGGGAAATAAAGAAGTTATTTTAGATTTGTGTTTAGAAAAAAACTTGTTTACACAACGTGGATTACATGTACAGCATGTGTACAACCAGCATGTGGACAACTGACCGTTACTCGTGAAGATCTATGCTGTTAAATTTTACTCCACAAGCAATTTCTCTTTTTTACATTGTTATTAGTAATAAACAAGTCTAAGTTATAAACTTCTTCTGTGCACATTGTGTTTTTTAGTCCTTTCTCTCCCAAAGCTGAAACGACTAGACGTGACCAAAAGCTGCAGAGATGACAAAAAGAACTGTTTCCCCATATTTCTAGATTATTCCTCCAGACTAGTTCAAGGATGCACACTCCTGGAGATTAAGTGCAGCAAATTAAAAATATCCTGCCCTTCTTTACACTATCTTTTGTCAAACGCAGAAGGATTATGTAGCTATGGAAGATATTCGCCCAGGAAACTGCTCAGTGATCAGTGCCAAATAAGCATACAATGTTAACAGCACGGTGGGCATCGGCGCCAGCGTTGTGTGTGGGAGTTCTGCTGCCGCAGCCGAATCACTCACAACACTTGTACATTTTTTTCCACATTATATATCACAGTGACTATCAAATGACAATCCAAAGACTACATCAGAGTAGTTTTATTTAAGTAAACGTTTGTTTTATTTAGTTCTTTGAACGTTAACAAACTGAAACTGAATCTCGTTTGCTTAAAGACATTCAGATGAATTATATGTACATACATACACTCACATAGAAATGAATAAGAAGTAAACTTTGGCCTGTAAACGGGTAAAGGACCGAAGGTAAAGGACAGTTTTATGACAGCTGTAAATGAAAATATAATGCAGTTATTATTTTTAAAGTAATTTCAATCCCTAATTTCACAGAAAACATTACAAATACAGCAGATTAAATGTTAAATGTTGAAAGTGAGATCATTATTGTTATTTTTTTTTTTAAGTATGTAAGCTCATTTATATTTGATACCACCTCGGGTTTCAACAACTGAAAATCTTAACAAATTTTCAAAATGTGAGGAAATGACAGCAGATTCTGCCGCTCTCGTTACAACTTGCACCAAAATCTGATAAAATAAACTGTGGAAGGGCCGAGACAAGCGGGATCAAGCGATGATCGTCAATTCTGGGAGAGTCGGGGTCCAAAACTTCAGAGTTTAACACTTGAGGAGACTAACTGATGCAATTCGGAAAGAGAAACATTTTCTCATTAGAGCTTGATAACGGTTTCCAGGGGTTAAACAATTTAGCTCCTTCCTTCACTGTTTATTCTTTTTTTACTTTCATACTGAGCCAAATATTTTAGCCGACTGATCAGTATGATGCATTTTCCTAAATTATAAACCCATTCAAACCCTAAGTCCCACAAAAGCACTGCTTATGTGCCTTGTTCTCCGTATCTTCTCTAACATCTTTCCATGCAGCTTGCACAGAGCCAGACAAAGCAGGAATTTAACACAAATCCCTGTATGCTTTATCTGTAAAGACTTTAAGGGATTTTCTTCTCAGGAGTTAGGCTTCAGTGGTCATAGATCAACTGTGCGCAGTAGTCCTCCCTTGTTCCTCCTATCTTACTGATAATATCAGATCAGCATGCGTGGTTGGCTGGGTGGGCAGACTTCCCGCATGCCTCCAATGATGCTGCGGTGGCACCTGATCAATCACCACGGCAAGTCTTTGGGGACACGTGTGATAAAAGGAGGGAGTGTGGAGTGGGGCGACATTGGTGGAGGGAACGTGTCTTGTTTGCATGCAGGACGCTCAGCAATGCATCAAAAGATGACAGCCTGCTCGTTCTTCCTTAAATAAGAATGGTGAGACTCTTTCTGGCTGTGCCTTAACTTTAGTCATTCATCTAAATAACTGTTGCAGAAGTCTGATACAGGAGAGGCTGCAGAGCCAGACAGGCTGGCCTGGGTGTGGAGAATATGAGAACTGACACCGTGCTCTTGGATTTCTCATTTGTAAATGCGTAAACATATATTTGACTCAGATTGCAAAAGCACAGAAGTGCTTGTCCTCATCCGACCCCCCCCCCCCCCCCTGAAGATTTATGTATTGAAGAAGTTGGAAATTCATTGAGGTTAGACCAAGCAGGAAAGGTTTGGAGGTGGGCTCTGTCGACAGAAGCGACGTGCTGAGGAGATAAGTGACAGTGATTGATGCCCCTGTGAGTTTCACAACTTATCAAGTACTGATACGCAGAGGTTCTGCAAACAGATACGCAACAGCAACATCTGAGATAAATAAAGAAACAAATAAACACAAGGGGCTCATACAAGAGGAAAAAAAAAAAACATTTGAATAATGAATAGGTGAGATAGAGGGAAACGGGGAGAAAAAGAGGCAGAGAATCCCAGCGGGCGAAACTGAGCCTGGGAGACATCAGTGGGGGAGTCGGGGGGTGCAGAGACACACTGGCTTGTGACAACTCAGACAAGTCACCCAGGCGGTAAAATAAAGCCCAGCTTCCTCAGATTTGTTTCCAGTGCTCATCAGTAGGAGAGCTGGATGATGGATGGACTGGCACTGGGCGCAACGCGAGCGTGTCAGAGTTACTTACCATAATAAAGACCTGAACTTTTTCATTTCATTGGCTTTCCCCCCTTTTTTTCCAACCACCTGCAGTCCTGCTGCCTACAAGTTTTATTTTATTTCAAACGCTTTTTATGTGTGTCTTGTCCTGTACCATTTCCCCCCTAATAATGAACATTTATAAATCTTAATTTGATTTTTAGGATTTTTCTCTTCCTACAGCGATTCTCACATCCTCAGTGCCCCTTCTTCTTCCTTCCGGCGAAGCATGGGTAGCTGTTAAATATATTATTCGTTGCCTGATTGTTACCAAAATAACACAAAAAGATATGGTTTGTTGTGCATGAAAGTTACAACATAGCGAGAGCATGGCCATGACTTTAGATCAGTCTTGGTCGGCAGTAGGGAGTCACTGGGATGACCAACAAGCCAACTTTGTGAGACCAGGTAGGAAACTAATGTTGAAAGCTCCATGCACATTAAGGACTTTAATTATTTGCTTAATGCTTAAAACGATTATAATATTTTTTTTGTCTGTAGTGAACGCACCCTTTGAATAAACAGGGACAATCAGGGCTCATGGAAGACCACTCTAATGTTTTGTTCTTAGTCAATCTTGTCTTTTTTACTTCTGTGTTTTGGCTCATTTTGCTTCTGTGAACACAGGAGCTCCAGTTTTTCTTATCTGTACAAAGGACATTGTCTTAGAAGATTTCTGGCTTTTAATATGAATTTTGAAAAACTCCAGTCTGGCTTTTTTTTATGACTTGCTTTCAACAGTGGGGTCCTCCTGGGTTGTACAAAAACAGTGACAAAGTTGTGATCTGACACTGACGCACCTGGAATTTCCTTGGAAGTTGTTCTGGCCTCTTTGGTTATCCGTACTATCCATTTCTTCAATTTATCATCAGTTTTCCTCTTGCTGCCATGTCCAGGGAAGTTTTCTACTGCGTGGACCCTAAAGCCTGGACCACTGTATAGCGGCAGGAACATCAAACTCATTGGAGATCGTCTTATAGTCTTTCCCTTTAACATGCTTGACCTCCTCAGACAACTCTGTCCTTCGCTTTCTCTGCTCCAAGCCCAGTGTGGTCAACACCATGGTACGAAACAGCATAGTGACAACTTTTAACCCTTTAAACAGTCAGATTGACTGATGGCAAGACTGAAGACACCTGTGATGTAAATTACAGGACACAATGTAGTTTAACATGTCACTGTGGTCAATTTATTTTCAATCTTTTGCAGATAGATAGATCTGATCCAGAGCTACTGAAAGTGTTGCATTAAGTTGTTGATGTTGAGGTAAATTTAACCAGCTGTCAACTCCAACGGTTCACCCATTTTCTTGTTGCCTTCAGCATTGTGAATATTTAATGCGTGTGTTTAATAAAGAAAAAAGAAATAATGATTTTTTTTTTTTTAGTTCATCATTCTTAAGCGCATTGCCTTTGTCAGTTAGAGTGACTTAAATGGAGCCCAGATCACATTTAATGGTTAATTATTGCAGAAAACCAGTATATATTTTGAGCAGGTTTAGCTGTTATGCTGCTAAACTTCACAAAACATCCAGGGTGATTTTAGATCCAGAGTCAAGACCGCCGTTTTCTTCAGCTGCTTTCCACCCTTAACTGCTTTTGTTTATACATTTGCAACAGAAATACACTTTTAGAATCTCTAGAAACGAATGCTTTTTCTTTCTTCTTAAATGATTTCCTGCTATTTACTTGTAATAGGGCAGGGGTTAATAGAAAGGGGTAATAGATGTACAGAAACCCTTAATTTTTATCCAGAGTTTAGTAGAAGCCTGTGGCTACATGAGCATACTTGATTGCATTAAAATGTTCTTAGAAGCAAGTTTAAAGGAAAAGAGACTTCTTAAAAGTGAATCTGAAGTCAATTGGTGGTAATGCAAAGGTCTGCAATCAGTTGATTTTTCTCTGCTTTTAAAGAGTCCCTTTTTTCATTTTAGCTTTTGTTGTACTTTAATTCTATTTAATCTTTTCTTAACTCTGGGTATGCTTTGCACTTTAAACTTACCCTATAATTGGCAGTGCTACATGATGGTTTCACTTCTTCATTCTTTATCACGCTCTTGACCAAAGTTAGATTTGGTCCCTGTTACCTTTATTCCTCGAGTCTGTAATCTTTCCCTGTGCTCAGCCTACCCTTTATTGCTTCCCGTATTTCTCCATTTGTCCATTATCCACCCATCCACTACAATAAAATCTGCCCATTTACTAACAAAATATTCACATTGTATGTCACTGCAAAATGCAGGAATGCATAATACCACTCTTACCTCTCGTAACCAACACAGACAGGTCCCACGACCTGTTTATCTCTCTAACGCTCTGTAAGAAGTGCAAAGGGCTGTCACAGGAGATTTAAAACATGGCCTACTGGGCAAAAATTAGTTCTTTTGTTGGCTTTTGTGACATTCATTTTGTTATTTCGAGTTCAATAAGTACGATAACAGAGTGACGTAAAACTTTGGCAGACATCGAATTAAGCCATGATGTTAGTAATTTACCTGAGTTTCTGTAATGATTCTGGTACAAAGTGGCTTTAACAGGAGTCGCTGAACGTTTTTCTTACTATGAGAGGGGCTGTAGCTCATTTTCAGATTCAGGAAATATAAGACAAACTTCTACACGAGTAACACACATATTAAAATCAAATATTCTCATAAGGCCTGTATCATATTATGTATAGTATGTATATTTTACATTCCTCCCCTTTCCTTTTGTCCCAGCCTCCACCAAACCATCCACACATACTTTTCCCTATGCCATTCATCCTTTCATTCTCAGTTCTTTTTAAACTTTATTTTTCTTTTTTTTTACCCATGTTCCATTTATTTGACTCCCAGAACTCAAAGCCTTCCAGTTTCTCATCTCTGGTCTAGGAATCATCTGACTTTTGGATTGTAAGGGGATGAAAGGAAGGAGAAACTTAGTGTTTCCAGGATCTGGCCCTGCTCTCCTGTGAACGATGCTCTCAATGCACTTGGGGCCTAACCTGAGTGGAACTGAGCAGGCTGCAACGCTCAAACCTGTGAGGAGATACATGGGTGTCCTTCTTTATAAAGAGTGATGGCAGAGTTAATTAAAGACAGTGGGAGGTGGTATTGAATGAAAGAAATGCTGGTAGCAGTGTACAACGCCCCCCCCCTCCTGTTCACTGTCAATGTTTGTAAATTATAAGAACACAAGGCAACTAGTTGGCTCAAGATGACTCAACTCTGCAAGATTCATTAAAAAAAAAAGAACAACAGAAAATTACACTTAATGTACAGCATAAATGAAGATATAGTGTGGCACGTACGCACATGAGTACGCAACGCATGTTAAGTTTTCTCCTCAGCTGCCTTTTGAATGCCTTTGCCGGTGTATAAATCACTCGACTTCAAGGACGCAGCATTGGGACCCCTTATTGAGATCCTTCACATCTACCATCTGGATGCAGAAAACCGGAGTGCTGACCAGCGGCCCTGCTCTCATTCTGTTCCTCAGGACGACCTGCGAGGTGTGTGTGGGGCAGGGAGGAGGGAGGGAGGGAGGACAGGGGGGTGACCGTAGACAGAAGCACAATCAACGCGACGACTACGTAGGACTGGGATTCATACAAAATCCTATCTGGAGATGAAAGAGAACGGGCGCAAAGGAAGAGATAGAAGCTGTCAGTGTATCTGCTCATCCAGAACAGTTTGAAACGTTCATTCACACCCCCCCACTTCTCTCACACCCCTCGATAGAGCGTGGTTTTCCATCACTCGACTTGGTTTAACACTGCAAGGCTCAATTTCAAAGGAGATATGTGGACAAAAAAGAAAAACAGTACATTGTCTTTCCACAGGCGGTTGTGTCCACTGCAGTTATTTGTCATGCTATCTAATGGTGTAAGTAGGTCTCTTTGTGCTGCCTGGTTGCTGTCTTTCCATCAGGCCAAAATAATTGCAGCTATACTGGTCTCTCTCTCTCTCTCTTTCCCTCTTTCTTGCTCTCTCTCATAGCAGACCAGATGATCCGGCTCAGCTCAGGTCGTCTCACCTGCAGGGGGCTGCACACCAACTCTTATTTGCAATGTGTAAACATGCACGTGAGTATCATAGCTGACTGCAGAGTTGAATAAACTGTACACCCAAAAGAACACAAATGTGCCTGGTAGAAACGGATGCACATGTGGGAAGACAGACATGTCTTTAAAGAGAAGCCCTAAAATGAACATTTTGTGCAGTACAGTCATTACATCATGTGTTTTTGTAAGAAGTGAATTAAAGCTTTAGCCACAATAGAAGTAAATTACTGGTTAAAAAAAAGAAAAAAAAAAAGAATGATAAATCAGGAAATTAAGGGAAAAAAACAAATTGGTTTCTCAAAGAACCAGTGATGTACACAGATAAATATTTGATTTCTATTAAACAGAAGGGCCCTTTCTTGTTTATTCAATACCTTTTCATTAAAATGTGAACAATAAAAAGTGGGGGTATCTATGGAATTAAAACCTCTTTGTTTAAAAAAAAAACAAACTTGTTTATTGTAAAAATGTGTATGCCAGAGATGACTTTAAAAAAAAAAAAGACTTTTCATTTAATTAATTTAATGAAATAATCATATTTTTACATATATTTTGTCAGAAATTATGCACATAAACAGTGACATATTCTCTTTTTTATGATGTAATTTTGTTTTGAGTAATTTTGTATCAGGCTGTTTTGCTGAGCTTATGCATGTAACTATGGCAACTGAAATAGACCAATACAGGTAATAACAGAGGAGACGCAAGTTAGACGGTTCTTGTGCTTGGTGAGTACTCGTTTAGTGAAAGATGTTAAGTTTTATGAACCCCTGTGCATGTACAGTACACAGCCTCCTATCTGTCCAACACTAATTAGCTTAAAGCAACTTTAAAATTTTAACTTTAATGTGTTCAAAGCATATTGATCTGTTTGACTGTCATGCCAGTATTTTCTTAGCCCGTTTTGTACTTTGTTAATCCGTCATCCTGCCATACCATATTGCTCTCCATCGGAACTCGGCAACAGTAATTCATGCAAGTTCCAGAGACAAACATCCGCAACAACAAAAAGGTATATGGAGATCAGTTTGGGATCATGAGGATTATGTAGGATCATGTAGGAAGAAATCAACAGCACATGTCAGCAAATATGCTGTACAGGTGCACCATTCCAAATTTTGTTTTAAAAGGATTAGAACTGCATAAAAATGTTGTAAGTCATACAGATAACGACGAGAAAAGGAAACAAAGGCTTGCTTCCAAGGCCTGGTAGGTAAATATGGTAAAAAAAAAAAGAAAGAAAAAAAAGAAGATGAAACTATGGTACCACAGATTTCTATTTTTCAATAATTTCTACACCATTAAAAAAATTGTATGGCAAATGAAGTCAAATAGAGTAATGAAAGAGGTATGACAAAAATATTTTCTTCACTCCTATTCAGGATGATGGGTGCATGCTGGAACCTTTCCCAGCCATCAGTGGGTCATCGGTGGGGTGCAGCTTCTACATGCTGCAGGTCCATTGCAGGGCCACATAGAAGCTAAACAACCACGTGCACTTCAATTCAGTCCCAACATCAATGTGGATTCAGCAATCAACCTAACCTGCATGTGTCTGACCATGGGAGGAGTGCTCAGAGTTCTTGGAGAAAATCCATGCAAGCGCAGGAAGAACATGCACGGCCAAAGGGAACAGCAACGATTAAAATCAGGACCTTCAAGTTGTGAGGCAACAAACCAACCGCCTTTAACATGCCCAGAGTAAGTTCTGTCTCATCAGCAAACACATACATCAGTATAGTTGAATATGTCGTGATGCACCATCTGCTTATGTGTGACTTCTGCTGAATAAATTCGCAAGTTCTCAAGTTGAGATTTGGGACCATGATGTTCCCAAATGAAAAAAAAAAAAAGATGACATGAGCTGATAAAATATATATGATAGTTTTATCATATTATCCATTCAGCAGTCAAATATTTAATCAAGTTATTATGCCAGAATATACTTAAACCCTATAATAGCAGATGTATCATATTTGATACAGGAATTTCTGAGACCTCTGAGACCTTTGGAGGGGGGTTCATATATCATGCATTAAAGGGTTAAGATTCCCAAATGAAATAGCTGGTGACCTGTCCAGTGTGAAATCCTCAACTTGCATTTAACAGGTGGGAAAGACCTCACGTGACCCTCAAAATGAATAAACAGATATTAGAACTAAGAGCAAAACTTTGTAAAAGATTGTTTAAAAACCTACCTGGGGCTTATTTTCTGTTTTCTTTAAAATCAACTTACAATAGCTCGTCATTTCAATTACTCAGAGCTCATGAATTAACTACTAGATGAATTCTCACAAATGTTCTCAATGTCGTTTATATATCTCGTTTGACTAACTGTTGCATCAACATTTGAGCATCCATGACCTAACAACTACATGTAAAGCATGTTGCTTTACTTTATCTACAGTCAATTTGTGCAACAGAAACTTCTAAAAGGTTTTTAAAAGGTGCAAAGAAATATGTGACACTGCCGTCTACGAGAGCTACATTTCTGACCTGTTCTCATTCACACAGATTGTGTTGATTCAACAGCAACAAAAGGTTCTGGGCAGAGCAAGATATGTGACTAATAGTCTGGCAGGATCTCTGGTTCAATTAAAGTGAAGACCAGCTTTCCTTTGTCCCTGGGCTAGACGCTTTACTGGAATGACTAACACACACACACACACACACACACACACACACACACACACACACACACACACACACACACACACACACACACATACACACACACCCGAGCCCCCCGAGCACACAAACACATGGTCTTAATAAATGTGATGTCACCAACCAAAGGATAGAAACACTGATACATTTTTACTGGTTTCTTCCTTAAAGATGTGTCCAAAAGAACCATGTTGGAAGATTGGACACAGGCACTATCTCTAAATGAATGTTTTCAAGCCCTGGGGAGGGAAGATGCTCAATGCACCATCTGGGTGTTTAAAAATCAGAGGAAAGCTGATGAAAAGCTTGGATGAAGCAGTTTATCCACAACGAGTGGGAAAGCACAGGAAATGAGCAGTGATTCCATCTCTCTCACAGGACTGAGTGGGATGCGAGTTCACCCTTTCATTCAGCTTGCAACATGTCTCTTGGAAGTTCAGATCCAAGGACTTGTAGTATTCTACATCTTGAGCAAACAAATGTGATAGACTGTCAGTGGCTCCCCGTGGCAGGACCTCAGTTTGTGGACAACATGTGCTTAAAATGCAAAACAGCACATAAAGGCAGCCTGGCCTCGGAATTCACAGAAGCAAAAACGATGGGTGCGACGAAAGAGTTTTTTTTTTTTGTGTTTTTTTTCTTGCAAACCCCTGCTGGTCCAACCAGTCAAATGATGACAAAAAACTGAACTGACTGAGATGGGCAAAGACAAACACCCACATGGCGTAAACACAAGACAGGTCTAAAGATCTGGCATCTTTCCAGAGCAGATGGGTGAGTCGGGTAGGGTGGGCCTGGTGGGTAGGGGGTGCAGGACGACATCAATCTGTCATTTCTAACAAGCCAGGAGACTTTCAGTCAGGCAGGTCAAAGACAAACGCACACACACACACACACACACACACACACACGCCCGTCGTCCTTATGCAGACGTCACATTCCAACTGTGGCATTCCTGCTAATTAGAACGTAAATTAATGATCCAAGAAAGTAAGACAGCTTAACTCTCCTTCCCTCTATGCAACATTCAGCCTTTCCCACACTCTTCCCCTGCAGTGGCTTTCTGTTTAGCTTTCACCCAGGTTTATATTCAGGTTCTTTGCTCTTTGTTTGCTCCTTCAAGACAGGTGAGAGACGTGGTGTACAGACATATCAGTTTAGAAAAGTCTGGCATTGCATGCATATTCCTGTTTTAACAGAACAAGATCCAGGTATAGGATGACTGTCACATTCTTCTTCTTGCTGTGGGAAGCAATGGTAAATGTGACAGATTTATGCAGTGCAAAGAAACGTTTGTTCTTGTGTGCTGAAAATACAAAATTACCGTGAAGTTTACACATGCCAAGAACTTCTAGATAAATGAGTGCATCAACAGAAAACTGACCACATTCATGTTATTTCGGGGGCTGTGTTTCTGCTATTTTGACCTATTTCTCTAAAAGTCTGAACCCAGCACACCTCCGTGTTAAATTAAAAAACGAACCGCATTTATAGACTTAGTTATGGTTGTTAGAATTAACGAGCATATTGGGCCTTTGCTTGTTTTCTAACGTATCTACAGTGTTATTATGATGAATAACCGTAATAGTCAACTCAACTATATTTATAAAACACTTAAAAAACAACACTGTTTACCAATGTGCTGAACACAAACATGGGTTCAGAGAAAAACATTAAAAAAAAATTAAAACATGTAAAAGAAATGTAAACTCAAATGGATTTAAAGGCCAAAGTGAAAGCGTACGTTTTAAGGGAGGATTTAAAAAACGTGAATTGAGTCGGTCTGCCTGATATGTGAAGGCAGCTCGTTCCACAGTTTTGAGCCGGCGACTGAGAAAGCGCGGTCACCTCTAAGCTTCCTCTTAGTCTTGGAGACGACTAACAATAACTGATCTGCTGACCTGAGGGAGCGTGAAGGAGTGCACGGCTGAAGCAGGTCAGACAGATACTTTGGAGCGAGACCATGGAGACATTTAAAGACAAACAAAAGAATGTTTAAATCAATGCGTAAACTGACCGGGAGCCAATGAAGTGGTGCTAAAATTGGAATAATATGCTCTCGTTTTTTTTTAGACATGACTAGAGGCTAAAAAAAATGTTTTTCTATTCTAATACTGATTATCTATGATGTCATTGACGGTGGGATGTCCTTGCATCGTTATGTCCTCCAGGCAGGGTGCACTTATTAGGGCAAGAACTTTAGTGATATTTTAAAATTTAAATGTATATGGTACAGCAAAGACTGTGTGTGCCTCCCATATGCATATATGCATTTTGTTTTTTACCCCCAACTTTCCCTGCAAAGTCTCTGACTTGGTCTCCTGGTCTTAGTGTAACAAAAAAAAAAAAAAAAAAAAATCAATTCACAAAAACATGCTCATTGTTAACGATTACTAAACTCATTATGTCAAAACATCCTTGATTACAGGAAATTATGGAATCAAAAGTAGTTTGGCGACTGTGCCACCTGCTTTTCTTTTCCTTGGCTGCAAATGTTGTCGAACTTGGTCAGCATTTTGCTGCAAGTCCGTATGTATAGACAGTGACTGAATGTTACACAATATTAGACGCTGAGCATATTATTTACCAAACAGAGATATCTTGTGCAAGCCACTTAACTATTTTGAATCGGATTCTGGCTCAAGCCAGATGAGCTATTGGCTCTGCCCGTCAGAAATCCTACAGGATGTCATTCAGAAACGCAGCTGTTTGGACGTATGCTCACTGAAATGACTGAAAATAAGGATAATATGACCGCTTTAAAGTAAATTATGATGGACAGGCTGACAGCTGTGGCCACTTCTCCTATAGCACTGCCCCTTCAATATCACTTCTGGACCAATCAGAGGATGCCACTCAGGCTAGCTCCGACCAGGTAAGAGCAGATTCTACGAGGAAGCGCCAACAACGCTGTGTCGTCTGGCAGGAAGGAGGAACTGCAACAACCAGCCAAGCATTCAGACTGCAGATGTTTCTGCCTTAAACAAATAATGGTCGTACTATGAAAGTTCCCAAGTCTGAAACATGTGAAATTGCACTGACAAGAGCAAATGATTGTTTCTACAAATATCAAAATTCAAACTTGATTTTGTCTATTAGTTACAAAAAAAACCGTCAGGGTTTACTGTCAGCGCTATTCGTTGGCTTATTTCATGTCATGAAGGCGTCAAAAGAGCTGCTCCGACAAGTTAATTAAATTTAGCAAACTTGGGCAACCTCCTTGTGTCCTTTATTTTTTTATTTTTTCCACCAGCGTCAGTTTGAAATATTATGCATACACGACTTGGAAAAATACTAACTGGTTAGGGGTATAACTTGTACACCATTCAACAAAAAACAAAAACAAAAAAAATGCCCACGAAATACAAGAAATTAACTAAAATTCCAGGTGAAAATTATTCAGTGCAAAAAAATAATCTCTCCATGCAGCATAATATTTTCATTTGACAAGAAACAAATATGAAGTATATCAAGTAATATCAAATAACAAGAAAATAAACTTGGAAAAAGATATTTATAATAACAAAGAAAGGGCAGAAACTAGTGTGTCTGTTTCCACTGTTTTCACTTTACTAAATTCCTGGATCACCACAAAAGATATATTCACGATACGTTTAAGAGTACACAGTGGACTCAGAGAATAAATATATTTAAAACAAGATAGATTATTTGATAAACCCAGATTTAAAATTTTAAGTCTTGCAAAGAACAGAGCAATTTGCATGTGGCAAATTCTGCTGTTTCCCACAAAGCTGCACCGCTTGATGAACTGTTTGTTTCCTTGAGGAGAAGCGGTCAACAATTCTGGGGCAAGTCTCAGAAAACAACAGCGGCATCAAATTCAGCCCGACAGTGCTCCTCTGCATCCAGGACACTTTGCCAGGGATACTTCAGCGTAGGCCTGACCTTGACTGCTAGGTATTAATCATTACTTTTGTTTCCCCACAGCAAAGCTTAGAATAGGAACATAAACGCAACAACTTACTCATTGTCTCCATATATATCTTTATTTTTTATTTTTTTTTAGCTCCTTTGCATCTCGCAGTACTTTGCTTCTGCTCAGGATTTGCTGGGGAGACTAAACCAATTAAATCCTGTAGTGTAGTGAATTGGGCTTAAGTGGAATTACATGCATCAACTGAACAGACACCTCTATTCTTGA
Organism: Xenentodon cancila; assembly: GCA_014839995.1. Classification (NCBI taxonomy): domain Eukaryota; kingdom Metazoa; phylum Chordata; class Actinopteri; order Beloniformes; family Belonidae; genus Xenentodon; species Xenentodon cancila. The sequence goes on along the minus strand of CM026203.1, from coordinate 22,234,565 downwards.
GCCTAATTAAAGTATAACCATTATCTGTACGACAAAATCAATTTGTATTCTACATATTTAGCTTCTTCTTCTTCTTTTAAACAATGAAATCACCTACAACCAAGAAGCAGTTTCTCCTCGTTCCTCAAATTGCCTCTTCTCTTGTGTCAAACACATAAACATGCATTGCTCATTTGAGCAAAGCACTGAAAAAATAGCACCTCACTTGCCATGGAGAGAACTGTTTTTTTTTTTTTTATTTACATTTTTTTTTTATTATAAACAAATCACCTGCCATTAACAACCGCCCCCCCACCTCTCTGCTTCCTTTAGTCCCAGTTGGTGCTCTGGCTCACAATCAATACCTTTCACCGCTAAGCCGATCTGCAATAATAAAAGCATTACAGAGGGGGAGAAACAACATAAAATCTTATTAAATATGGGAGACGGTCTTTTCCTTTCCACATCTTCCTGTCTCTTGTTGCCTAGGTGATGAGAAAACAGCTTCAGTGGACAGATAAGAGGTGTTGGATTGATCCCTAAATGTTCCGGGGTTATCACCAGGCTCAGGATCAGGATCAGGACCCGGATTGTGGGTTACAGGTGGAGTTTGGAGCTTAGCATTGAACTCAGCTTTCCTGCCAGCTATGTATATTTCACAGGATTGACTTTCATATTCAGTCTGTGGCTCAGTCGAGCACTCATCTTTATTTCATTTTGTGGCGGTTTTTTAATTTTAGCTGAGGTTCTTTTTTTTTTTTTTCTTTGCACAACCTCCGACTCCTTCCCTCCATCCTTCCTGAACACCCCCTCTGCTGACTGAATCAGTAATGACGTTATGCATCTAATGCTCTGAAGCTTTCAGCAAAACTAACTTCTGGCAATTAGATTTGCACTTACTGCACCAAGCCGGGTGCACTGTGGCTCTGCACGGGTTCTTTTCTTGTAGCAACTCTGTCGCATTTATGTTCAGTTGTTAATGTTTGCTTTTCAGAAAAACACAAAGCTGTTGGAGTTGTTTTTTATTTTTTATTTTTTTTTTGGAGATGTCTAGCAGGGAGGCACTTCAATTTACTAATTTATTGATGATGAATGAAACTTAATCAAGGTGCCAAAAGTTTTAGAAATTAAATCCAAAAGTGTCTTTCTTTGGTTGGCAGGATTTATACTATGTATGTATGTATTTTTAAAATTTGAGACAATGGATCAGGAAGAAAAAACAGAAAATAAGAGATAGAAAATGAGACAAGGATTCCAAACCTGACTCAAACTGTAAATGCTGGTTAAAAGCATCCATCATCCGCGCAAAATTAAATTGACTGTCTAGATAATAATTAGTGATGAATTATTTAATCGGAGCTTTGCTGAGATGGAACTAATTCTGTTTATCTAATCTACAGGAGGGTAATTTAACATACTGACTATAGTTGATATGTTCATCTTAGGTTTTTAAAAATGCAGTCTGCAACAGTACTAGCATTTGTAGTTGTCACATTAATGTAATCGAATGAAAAGTCACTTTTTAATGAAGTGGAATTAAGGAGCAATGAGGCATAAAAATACTCACGTATCTCTGCAGTAGCACATTAAAGTTGATGACTACATTGTTCTACTCCTTTAAACCTGGCTATACGAATTTCAGTCCTCATATTTTCTTCAGAGTGTTGACATGGACCCATCTGATCTAATTCTCTAATCATCACCTATTCAAGCACCCTTAAAGTGAATTAGATTTTTAAATCATTGCATTGTAATTAGTTTGGTGGCAAGGGGACAATTAACCCATAGTAAACTAATCTAACACACTGTTTTACATTTGCCAATCCACGCATACAGCCAGTACAGCTCTTTCTTTATGTTTACACGCTTCTTTGTGGTCTTTTTATTTAAGTTACTCTTAACTTTGCAGGACCATTCCTTCAAGTTCAAATTAGAAACAATCACAGTTACTGCAAAACAGTATGAAGTGAATTTACCAGGAAGCTGATCTTAACACTGATTATAAAAAAAAAAAAAAAACAACAAAAAAACAAGAACTGAGCTCTGGCTTAACAAACCTTCCAACTTGGTCATCATCTGAGCAGAATTCATACAAAGAAGTCAATGCGTATTTATTTAGTCATCTTTTAACAAGGAAAGTCCCATTGAGGTAACAGATCTCTTTTTTCCAAGGAAGTCCTGGCCAAGAAGCATCAACAGAGCAGATTTAAAATGATTAAAATAAACTAAGTCTTGAAGATTTAAGATGTTTTGTAAACTGTTGCAGTCCGAAGGAGCACTGTACTGGAAAAAATTTTTTCCTCCCACAAGCTGTCCGAAGACTGAGGACAGCTTGTGTTCTTACAAGTGTGGTGCATAGGGGTTGCCAGATTTCATTTTGGACCTACAGACGGTGGGAGGGAGCAGACCAAGAAGGTCTGAAGGTTAATCAGTCTGTACCAGAGTTAAAAATGTGCAAACTCATCCAAAGAAATAGTTTGACAGTAGATATTGGTCACTGTCAAGTGGTGCGGCTGGTCTTTTAGTTAAACTGCTCATTTGTAAGTTCATGTAAGTTTACTTGATTTTACTGTAAATTGCTTGTTTTAAATACCGTGCACATGTTTAAAACCCTGACTGCTGCGTCATTTGGATCGGACCAGTCTTGGACTCAAACCGGGTTTTTCTCAGACTCCAGCGCCTCCAGGACTGGGAACTCGAGACTGAACTCGACTGAACTCAACACTGGCCAAAGTAAACCGATTTAAAGATCAATGCAATATTATTGCTTATGGTTTTCTTGCATTTTAAAATTAAAACAAAGCCTCTGCACAGAAAATATTCTATATGTTTTATTAATTTGCCAGCCTCACAGGAAAAAAAACTACAAAAACATGAATTTCACATGTTTTCAGCATGTAATAACCTGTGGATACATGATGATGTGAAGTGATGTTGCCACATGTGAGTTTTAGCATATTTCCATGTTTTCCTAGTGTAATCCTGTGCTGTGGAAAACATAGGATTCTTACGGGATGTTTTTATTATTGGTACATGTCAACCATATTAAACAAATTACGAAGTGAAACAAAACTGCCGCAATTTAAATTGCTTGGGGATTTGTACAGGTTTTAAAGCAAACCCATGTGATTCCTTAGATTTCACATGGAAATGTATATATTTTTCACATATTTACACCATAAAAAATGTTCCAAGACCTCAGGTTTCCAGAGGCCGAAGTACATGTTGGACACATATTCCACATATTTTACTTGTGATTTAAACACTTTTTTACACGTTTAATTTTAAATGTGCAAAACCAGATGCCAGTGTAATCAAATGTGTAACGTCAAGTTTGACACGTGTGAAGTTTGTTTTTTAATTGCATGATGCCATGCAAAAGGAACTGTTGGAAAAAAAATGTTCCTGTAGATTCCCTTTACACAATTTCCTTCAATATAATGTTTTTCTTTGTCTGTATGTGTGTCAGATATGAAACTTGTTTCTGCCGTGATTAAAGATAATACACAGAAGCGATGACATTATTTCCTAATGACACCTTAAGAGCCGACGTGGACATTTACAATTCTCTTAATGTCTCTATGTATTGATATTTAACATTTTTATGTCATACTCAAATCTAATATGAACAAATAGAAAAAAAACCCAAAAAAACCCAAAGACATCTCTGACATAAAGAATTGACACCTCTTTATCCAACATGACATTCAAACTGATGTACAAAACAAGTATGAATATATTTGCCCGCAGAATGTAATCTCTGCTACACTGGAAATGCGAATGGAAAGAAGACGGTGAGGTCTGATGTGTCAGTGAAGAACAAGAATGAAATCATTAACTAAACCATTTGGCAACAGAATCTAATCTTTGCTACATCAGATGTAGTAAATGAAAATGGGAGGATGTGTTGATATCTCAGCAAAGAACATTTGTTATCACACATGAAAATCAATTCCTGCCACAATAGAAACCATCGAGGAGGCAGAGGACATAAACACACAACAGGTGTTTAGATGTGCAGCAGCAACATAGAAAATGGTTTACAAGCCATATTATTAAAGAAGTGACATTAAATATTAAAGCCTTGTGTAGTGGATAACCTGTGAAATATAACTGGATATAATCGTGTTTCTTACATAAAATGCTAAAAAACAAAAAAAGAAAGTGAATGAAATGGTTGATGATGGGGGTTCATAGGAAGGACTGAGGCTGTGGATTAAAAAGGACCAACCATGTTCTGGCAACCTTATTTGAAAATCTCAGTTTAATCTCAATTTAGTAGGATGTGGCAATCCCCACGTAAAGCACATGGAGCTGAACAGAAATTGCTTTGACTGATGAGATTGCATCGGATGCGATAAATGCTGAGGCACACAATTATGAAGGGGAACATTTGTGGACATGTCCGTTTTCATATTACTTTAAGGTTAAGCTATCATGTCCGCAGCAAGAATGATGTCCTGCTGCGGCATAAATTCTGGCCCCGCGTAACTCCTGAAGTCAGGGTTTACTCATTCAAGGTCTCACTAAGGCATGTTTGATACTAGACTTCAGCACAGTTACACTTGTATGTTTTTTTTTTTTTTTTAAAGCCATTCTGTTTTACAAGGCAACAGAGTAGTCAATTTCTCACAGATATCTTTTTAATCTCTTTCTTTCTGTCCTCGTGTGTGCATGTGTTTGATTTATGTGGCTTGGCAGGCCGTAAGGACACAAAGCTGCCCTCTCAATACTCCGCTGCCTGATGCAGCAAGATGCTAGATCACCCCGGCCTCCTTATCTAGACCGCATGAAAATATCCCACTACACAGAGTGGCAGAGAAAAATATAAAGGAAATGAATAGCAAGAAAACAATAAGAGTTGGGATCACGTAAAGGAGTAGGGAAGTAGTAATAGACTTTTCCCGCTTTTGTTAAAAAGAAAACACACACATATCACAGCACTACTAACAAAACAACCATCATCCATGTGGAAATGCAGCACTGTACCAGAACAACACAAGTCCCACAGTGGCGGTAAGCTGCATAAACACTGAACACAAGCGCTGCAAAAACGATCATGCTGCAACTACTTCTTCATTTTAAAACTACACCAACTACAGCTCCGATCTGCTTTTGTCCAAAACCAGAGCAACATTGGCTCTTTGTTGGATTGTGAAGCACATCTCAATGCCTCTATTTTTCTTTTAGTCAGAAAACAACTGTGCATTCATACTACAAAAATATAAAAATCTTGGTATTGAGGTTGACACTAGGGCTGTCTTCTGAAAGGCTGTTACAAAGGAAAACGGACAACCACATATTGTGACATCAGACCATAAAGATCAAGCGAACAATCTGATGTAGCCAATTAAAAACTCTGATCCCAGAACATTTACTGTGTCTATGCAAATTTGATATATGGCTTGATCTTGTTCTTTGGGCTCCGAGCTTATTTTCACTCTTTCGTTGTACAACTGGTGGACACAAAGTTCAATGAGTACATTTTAGGGTCACATGACTTCATTTGATTGGTTCCAGGCAGAAAAAAAGTTTGATAAAAGTAAAGGAATGAAAGAAATGAAAGACCTCTGAAGCTCTGGATCAAACATGGGATGGTTAGAGAGGTGTCCAGTCGCTCGCTGGTCAGGCATATGTGACAGATTTGCCATTTCTATTCCATCTATCACCTCCCACCACACATTCTCTGTCTGCCTGGTTCTCCAGGTGCCACATTATGTTACTGTCACTGACTGGTCATGTCTCTACATGCAGGTTGAAGTCTGGTCCAAGTGTTTGCTGAGGGGAGGGTGACATCTGCTGAGCAGAGCTCACCGAAGCTTCAGGAAAGTCTGGAGTTTTTTCATTGTAATTTAGCAAATTCTTGTGTTAGTTAGGTGTCTTTCATAATGGAAGATAAATTCAAGCAACACTAAAACTAAGCAAATGTGATTTTCCCCAGAAGTAAACCATCCATTCATACATTTTCTATTTTGGTGGTGCTGGAGACAAACCCAGCTGTCAAAGTGAGCCAGGGGGACACCCGGACGGGTTTCCCGTGCAAGATGGGACACAAATGCCACAAGCACTCACACTTCTGTAACAGATACAGTATAAAATAGGTCTTTATGACTAGGAATGAAGTAAATTCAAATTTAGTGCCGTGACGCGCTAACACGATATTCAGAGATGCGCCTCGTTTCAGGATACACCTCGATCACGCCCCAAAACATTAATAAAGGGACTTATTCTTGTCCAAGCCAGTTTTGACACTGATGCTTGTCTGTGCTGTTTTGATATGTTGATATGGCCTTGAGCTTTGGGGTTTCGTTTGGAAAACATAGGTATGGCAGTCGGTTTTCGAACCCGTTTGTAACAGACTTTCAGGCCTGAAGATTCCTGAAAGCAGGTGCCTCCTCAAAACTGTCTGCAGTGAAAGGATCGCTATGGAGAGCAGAAGATGTTGTGTGATGCCATTTGTCCCTTGTTCTCTGTAGTTGCTTTAAACATTGCTTCAAGAATATCTGGATCTTTTGGGAATGAGAACAGGCTTATACGTTCACATTTTCTATACCCGTAATAACCCTGTATACGGCCATGGGGAAATTATGTGTGTTTAAACCATGATTTTTAAAACATTTTCCATGCTGGTTTGGATGCTGTATTACCTGGAGGATTTCTACTGGCAATTCTGATGCTTTTGTCTTTTGTAATGACATCAGGAAGTTGTTCGCATTATATATACACTTATATCCAAAACAACTTACAGTTGAACTTACAGCTGACTGTTGGAAGAAACCCACGGGCGCAACAGGAGAACACGCAAACTCCACACAGAAAGACTCCTGCCAGGAACCAAACCAGGAACCTTCTAGCTGTGAGGCAGCAGTGGTACCTGCAGCACCATGGACATTTACATGTGGAAGCATCTGATTAGCCTTCCAAAGAGCAGCTGATGAGACCTCAACTGGAAATGAGTTGATGAGGAGAGGTTAGGCAAGAAAAATGAAGAGCAAAACAGAAGAAGAGGGAGGTTTCCACCCCCCTTGGTCATCATTGGATGGATGACCTTGTAGCTCCGATATGAGACATGGCGACTATTGTATTAGTCAAGATGTGGCTGCGGGAGGGTGTTTTGGACTCCAGCATCTCTCTACTTTAGAGGTGTCCAACTCCAGTCCTCGAGAGCCGCTGTCCTGCAGGTTTTAGATGTTGCTTCCACACACCCTGATACAAAAGACTGCGTCATTAAAAGACTTCTGCAGACCAAAATAACGGATCAGCTGGTGATCCATTCCTTTGAGTCAGATGTGCAGATGCAAGAAAACATCTAAAACATGCAGGACAGCAGCCCTCTAGGACTGGAGTTTGACCCCTGTGCTCTACATGGATTTTGGTCTACACAGGTGGATGAAAGTCTTCCGAATGCCCGTCAGAAATGGGTTAAACACAACAGATGGTGTCAGCTTGGACATGTGACTGTAAAAGAGCTCCTCCGCAGCCCAGATTTGAAACTGCTGGATGCAAGTGCGCATCAGCGCCGTCTACTGAGAGTTCACCTGTGCTACCTGCCAATGCTGCGTGTGAAGTCATCACTTCTACTGTTGCCAGGCAACAAACACTACCTCCTATTCAACAGTCTCTCACCTTGTTTACTTTTTTGTTTTTTTACACTTTTTAAAATACATTTCTAATAAATTTCCACTGCACCGCCATCAGCATTGCAAGTATTTTCAATTCAGTTCAATTCAACACCAAAACAGCGAGTTCAAGTGCAAATTGTGGGTCAACAAATCAGCAGTTTAAAGTGTTGAAAAGTATGTCTTTATAAATCCACTTAAGGAAAATTAAGAGTGATTTTAGTTTCTTGCACCTTGAAAAAAAAAAAGACAGCTTGGATGGTGTAGCTAGGGCAAATTAAACAATAGCCCCATTCAAATATTCACAAAGTGAGTTGACCTCTCGCCCCATTGTCAAGTGACAACAAGCTAGAGATGCAGTGGAAAAAAAACATAAATGAATAATATTAAAAAAAAAAAAGACCACCTAGTTTACTACCACAGAGGTCAGCTGGAGAGCAGAGGCAGAATGAGCAGGGGCTCTCCACCACAGATGTACATTGAGATGCAGACGTTGTGGGTGGCTAATATGATGGAACCACACCCGACTTTTAATGCTGAAGAAGTTGAAAATGTAAACGCAAACACACATTATTATCATGGATCAGATGGCTATCAGAGGAAGCTGAAGAGCGTAAGGACTGGGAAGCCATAAACAAGAAAACTGAGATGTGGCTTGAAAAGGACCAGCGAAGAATTGAGCCTTTGTTCCAGCGAGTTACTGATGTTAGCCGTATCATAAAGTTTGCCATCACATATTAGGATATAACAAAGCTAGAGATTACATTTAAATACTCGTGTGTTGAATAAAATCAAGAAAGAACCTGCTACCTAATGTTAGGTTACTGTGTAAAATAAAGCAATCCAATAAAATGGCGCCATAGACATCAGAGCCCAAGAGGGAGGTTATAACAAGACAGAAATAAGATTTAAAGGAGATATTCAGCACACAGTTCCTGTCTCTGCGGAGTGGAATGTCAAAGTTCTCCTTCACTGTTAACCCCTCGCTCTCATACATTTGTGTCCTGGTGGCCTGATGCCAGCAAAGGCACAGAAGTGACACGGACTGAACCACAACCATCTATCAAACTCGCAACTCTGGCAACTACAGCCCATTTGAAGTGCCATCAAATCTCTGGGTACATTATCCTGCTGATTAAAATGAGCACTGAAGCATCAGTGAATTCCTGTCTCTTCATCTGCACACAACTGACCCAGACAAGATCGCTAACTCCATTAGTTCAGGAAAGTCGTGGACTCTTGTGTCCTGGATGGCTGGAATTCATGCAAACCTGCACTAAAGCGATATTTACAATGAATGAATGAAAATAAAGAAAAAGACCAGGTACGTTTATCAATAGGAGGAACAACAGCAAAAAAAAAACAACAAAAAAAGCTTACCATCGAATATACTAAACAGGTTGCTGGAGCAGAAACGCAGCCCTCATTTTATGTTATAAGACACCCATCTATTAACTCTTGCTTATCCAAGCAGCCTAAGCAGAGCAACCCTTCTTCCGAGAGGTTACCAAGGCATATTCAAACACACGTTTTCACACAATGTTAAATATTTTCCCTGATAGATAACTCAACAAGTTCTTTTTGAAACTAAATGTGTCAAAAAACTATTTTGACATGCAACTGACATCTTAGTTTTTGTAAGTTATCGGTAAATCCCCCTTCCTTGTATGAAGGTGAGAACATGTTAAAGTTTCCCAGTGCATAAAATACAACTTATTTAGCAAAAGGTTAACCAGAATTGGCCAAAATAGCAGTTTGAACCAGGATGACTGGTAGTAAGATCAAATATTATACGTTGTATCACTGCTGTATCTTACTTTGATTTGAAAATATGATAATAAATCTAATTTAAGTAAAGAAAATTGTCAATATAATAAGTAACATGACATGGGATTTGATTGTTATGCTCATTTGTACCATGGGAGTTGACGTAAGCCTTTGTGGGATTGTTACAGTTTAGTCCCACCTTTGATTTCAATGAAAAAGATAAGATTTTCCCATGGAATGATGTGCCGAAGAAGCAACCTCAACTTCTAAAGATCTGCTGGTATCCTAACAATGACGAAAGAAAACTCCCAATGGTCACTGAAAGACCTAGAAACTGGCAGAAGACAAGTTATTGAAAATGGACTGATGAAAATCAGACACTGTTTTTGCATTGTGGTTCAATAGAATCATTAAAAAAAATCAAACTAGTGAAACTGGCCTGGACAAAAACGTAGGGATCCGCCACTAAATATCTTTATTAAATAACCTTCTGAGGAAATCACTGCAGTCAAATTATTTCTGCATCTCTCAATGAGGCTCCTGCACTTGCAGGGAGGTATTTCGGGACTCTCCTCATGAGCAAACGTCTCCAGCTGTCCAGCAGGTTAAAAGGGTTTTCTTTCTTCTTCCAGACTGCATGTTTCAACTCTCTACAGATGCTCAATAGGATTTTAATCAGGACTTTTAGGGCCGCTTCAGAACAGTTCAGGGTTTTGCCCTTAGTCATTCTTGGGTGTCTGTTTCAGGTCATTTTCCTGTTGGCGGTACATGACCTGCAACTCAGAACAAGTTTTTGGACAATGGGCAGCATATTTTGCTCCAGAATGTCTTGATGGGCTTAAGTTTTCATTTTACTCTACACAAATTCAAGACACCCTGTAGCAGAAACAGAAAAGTTGTCCTAGAATATAACTGAGCCTCCTCCATGTTTACATTTGGTTCATTTTTTTTTAATACTTAATTTTCTCCAGTTTTGTCTCAGATGCCCAAAGGACATCTGACATCTGGCTTTTTTACAATCTGCTTTCAATCGTGGAGTCCTTTTCAGTTGACCACTTTGGCTCAAACAGTGATGGATGGTGTGATCTGGCACTGATTGAAGTTGTTCTGGCCTCTTTGGGCTTCATTCATTTTACCCGTTTCTTTAATGTAATCAATTTTCGTCTTACTGCCAGGGAGGTGGGCTACAGTGCCTAAACTCGGAATAAAATGTGCAGCTGTAGTCACGGGAACATCAATCTGCTTGGAGATGGTCATCTAACCTTTACATGCTTGTCTAGAGTCTTCTTTCCGACCTCCTCAGACAAGTCTTTCCTTTGCTTTGTCTGGTTCATATTCAGTGGGGTTTTTCTTTCTTCATGGAAAGGTACCAACAAATTTGTCCATGTCTGTTCACGGTCACTTTATTCCCAAATAGTGAATCATACCCATTGTCTCTGATCATCTGGGGATATTCAAGCAACAAGAACACGTTTTATTTTTAGAAACCATTGTTATCGTGGGATTGTAATTATTTTAAAGTCATATGAATTTAGATTAAGCATTTTAATTGTAATTCTGTCTCCCTTTTTCCTTATCTTGAGGACCACACAAGTGAAACGTGGACTCCTATGGATTTTTTGTTTCTATGTGTACACACAGTTTTAGGCAGGAAACTTCCCAGAGTTTTATGCATCTGGCTTCAGGAGCTATACAGCTCCACAGATTCTGTTTTTGTAAAGGAAAATACAAGAGAGGATGAGGGGGTGGAAATGAACTGCTGGAGTTTTGGGAGTTGAAGGTGAGTGACCAAAAATACTGGATTTTGCCTGGTTCAATGTGACCTGTACAGTCGGGCAGATGATGTACCCACTCCCTTGCTGTTCCTGATGTGAATTAAAGCATATGGAGGACAGAACAAAACACGATCACAAGCCAGAACACGACATGATCACCTGTGGTGGAAGCAAAGGGTGAGAGGCCACAGACACATGGATAATAATTTCCTTCATGGTAATAATGAAGGAAATATGGTGCAAGATGCCGGTTGTTTAATGCACATGAAGGTTCTGTGACTGTTCACTGATGAGAAGCTATGCATAAGGAGCAAAATGAATTTTGCCGTTGTAAGGATAGTTAAGATGTGAGAGGATTTTCTGATATTTCCTTCTGCCCACACAGCCCTGAGTTCAGTTTGCAGTGCACTCCTCCCCTTTCGAAGCCCTGACCTAGACACCCTTCCCAGCAGCCTCCTTTGGGTCAACTTGGACCAAGTTAAAGCAGGGAAAGTCTACCCTCGCCGCCTCCACACCATTTCTTCCCCTTTTGCCATCCATCTCCCCCTGTTTCTTCCCTGCTCAGACCAATTAACGAAAACTCTAGCAGAGATTTTTACAAAATTTAGGAGAAAGAACTGCCATGCCTTCATTCAGAAACACCCAGTGAGAAACATCGGGACTGAAGCCAGAAACCACCAGGACAGAAAAGGGGAAAGATAAAATCTTGCCTCCACAGCACAAACTCAGTACAAGAAGCTGGGAGCTGAAACTAACTACTCTTTAAATATTTTCTTTCTTTCAGGGCTCTATTTTAATCAGACACATTGGCAAAGTAGCTGCATACAGCTAGGCATGACCATTATCGAGGAGGGAAAGCTTACGAGAGGGGGAAATGGGGCAACAGAGTGAAAGATAGAGGCTCGATTGTGAAGGTTTTGACGGGCAGGTGGCAGGTGAGAGAGGTGTAAGATGAAAGCCAACCACAGAGAAAGACAGGAAAATAGACCGAGAGATGTGCGAGAGATCTGTGAGCAAATGGTTCGGCAGAGTGCTCGGCTCTCTGCAGAAATCTCCTCACCACTCACTCTCCATTAAGAATGGAACAATATATAAAGAAAGTTTTGACTTGGGGAAACAAGCCCAGAAAACATGCAGTGTCTCTCGCTTTCATCCCAATAATATATCCCATGTTGCTCCTGAAAACCTCAAATGAAATCCAAACAAACTGTTATTAAATGTCTTCTTAAAAAACACAAACATCAAATCCCTGAGATTCCATGTCCAGTGGATTTATGCAGAATCTTTTATTTATCAAGACAGTGTGTTTGCCTAGCTGCGGTGCATACTGAGGCTTACCAAAGGAGTCACTAATCTAGCTGGGTTCCAGTGTCTTTTTTTTTTTTTTTTTTTTTTGTTCTCGTACTGCCTCGGTTTTCCAATAAATTCAACGCTTGTCTGAATTAATGCATTACAAGCTGTGCTTCAGATATTAAAAAAATGATAAAAACCAATCCCTCCTCCACGCTCGCATGCAGGACAGGGTCCTCACACTGAGCTGACCCTGAGCATTCTCCGCCATCTGCACCATGAGTTATGATATTAAGTGTTGCTCGGATTACACTTTAATATTTTATTACATGCACAAAATCCTGTTCTATATCTCCCCCAGGTGTGTCACTATTAATCATACGGCGCTGTTAAAACCCAAGGCAGCCATAATACCTCTTAACTACAACAGGCGCACAATACACAAATACAATTGTGTTCACGTGTGGAAAAAAAAAAAATAAGAATTAGGAAGGAGAATTCTCTCTTTTCTGAACTTGTGACACATCAGCAGACCTGCATATGGTACACAATGTGTTTACTTCTACGGTTCAGTAGTCGGCTCTGTGTGAGATAGAGTTCGGGTTAAATGCATATCTCTAACATCAGTAACAAACACATTCACACTACTGCATCAGATAGCAAAACTATGAAGCACAGCAAGTGTTTCCCCCCAGGGGCGAGCTGAGACCAGGCAACACGTTGACCACGGGCCCCGGCGTCGTGCCATAAATGGCGGCCCCACCGAGAGCTGAGCTACTCATCATGCATGTATGAAACAAACACGGTGCCCATCATCAGTAGCCAAAAGTCCCCTCTGATGTGATCTATTTCCAAAGCTCGACAGTGCAGCCAGAAAGAGAGAGCGAGAGGGAGAGCGGGAGAGAGAGATTAAAACGCAGCTCGCGTCACAAATATGACAAGGGACCTCAAGAATTGGAGCAACACGAGTAGACCGATTCAAAGTAGGGCTGACCGCTTCGCTCACAAGCTCCCTCAGCTGCTTTATTTCATTAAATCACGCAAAACAGGACAACAACAACAACAAAACCTCTAGTGGAAAAATCAGGCTGAACAGCAGTAGGAACACATTTCCAAGGAAAATAAACCCAAAACAAACAAACAAACAAAAATAACACCCCTTTCCATGAAAGATGGAACTAATTTATGCAAACCTGAAGGATGACTGCGCTCAAGGTGTTGCTAATATTAGAGCACAAAGTAACAACAGCAAATTCATATCAGGGCCCACCCTTACAAGTGGCGTGCACAAAGTTTTTCTTTTGTTTTTCACTAGTTACATAAGGTTTTTCCAAATTCCCAAAACACTCATTTTAATTTTTTGGCCACAGAACTCCTGGAACTAAAGTCTGTCATTACTGTGCTAGTGGTTGTCCGTGTAAAGTACTTTTTTCCGTACGAGAGCATTTATTTTAGTGTTTGGAGTCGCTTCAGACTAAAAAAACGCTGACGTAACACAACACTGTCACTTTGTTTGGGGCCACCTGAAGGTCTGAGAAGAGTATTATTCAGTAAAGTTTTCAGATTTGCAGGGTAACTCAACATCACATTCCCAGATCAATGCAGAACTGCTCAGTTCCCCATCTTTGTTTTCAACTTAATACCCTTAATACCGTGCTGCATTGTCTGTCAATTCCGCCATGACAGCAGTTTACCGATTACTTGCAAAAATTAAAGGCCTACCAATGGGATTACAGTCTCTCTTGTGGAAGGCATGAACGACTCCATTAAAAGGTCAGTTATCCAAAAGTGAAGACATTTCATTGTAACAGAAAACACTGGCTATAAGATGGTGCTCGGGGTGAGACCAAGGGATTCAAATCTGATATGTATCCTAAAGAAACCACAAATATCTGTACGAAAATATCAATGCACTCTATACAACACCTGCGAACAAATGCGTACCAGGGTGGTTGACTGACAGTCATACAAGGTTCACAGCTTACACATTTTAGGTGTTTGATCAGGAACTTTCTGCTTGTATTTCATTTTTATTTTAAAAAGCCACAAATCTAAGCAGACATTTACTGTCAATATATGGCAAGTTTGCTAAAAATATTCATCATTCTATGAATTGAAGTCAACACAACAACAGCAACAAGATGACAAACGAAGTGGTGGAGCTTCACAGCGTCCTCTGCTCAGGACTTTGAAGTGATTGATGCTCGTCCTCTTGTTAGACTGCAAAAGGCCCCGTCACACCCTGTTGTAACGTTCCTCTATCTGCTTCTCCTCCCTGCCACAGTATTTATTTGGTAATTGCCGCGTGATAAATGAGCTCGTCATGTAGCCAACCTTGGTTGTGACAATACGAATAGAAAAAAAAAAAAAAGAAGGCAAACTGGAAGCTACTCATAGCATCATCTCTCTGGTGTTTACATGTTAATTCTTTTGTTGGGGAGTAATTCATGTCATCACAGATACATTGAGTGCTCGCATTTCTGTGTCATGTCATTATCGTAAACATTGTAGGAGTAACCGTTTCCTTCTCCGGTGTTATCGTCTCCTCAGACGTTCCCTTTTCTTAGCCCCCAGCAATTCCTCTCAGGGAGCAATTTTCCATTGTCATTCTGTAAGACTTAGTGAGTCATACACAGCACTGTTGTAGTAATGACACTGAGACAGGCAGGGATGCATTAAAATGCTGTGTGAGTGTGTGTTCTGCAGTGTGGGTAGAGCTCAGTTCAAGAAGGATCAGATGTGGTTATCTTGACCTGCACCTCCATACAGTATGTGCTTTGCCCGCTCTGCCCTCATCCTCCTTTCCTTCAGTGTGGTAGAGAGGAGACACAGATGGAGCAAATTGGCGATACGCAGGAAACAAAAAGCAAGTCAGTATGAGAAGCTAAGAGGATCAAATCTAGAGAACTGTAATGAGAGACAACAGAGCAATGATGTACACGGATAATTAGGTTTCCAGTTTACTTTCAATCTCAGCGCCGCTGCAAATCTCCATCATCGCCAATTCCTCCTCCGACACTAAAGGTGCCTGTGATAGAGAGATCTGTGCCGGAGGATGGAGGGTAGCTCAGGCCATGAGGCATGAGACCCTCGTGGGGCTGAGGCAACAGCTGTCCACAGGCCTTCTTTTCCAGATGATCCTGGCAGTGAAACCTGGGTCGTGTGGTGTGATGTGAAGCCCAACATTCTGCATCTCTGTCGGGCCACATTTTCTCTTCTTTCCAACAACAGGTCAAGGATATTTTCTCGTGAGGTTGAAGCTTGCAACACGTGATGACTTTCCCAAAACTGTTTAGTCTTTTTGTGTCTGTGACCACTGATTTTGGATAACTAATATTTTTCGTCCAATTCACATTTTACACACAATAACAGCATTTACTTAGAATGAACACTCTAAACGTTGTTTTAATTCAACTCAGTATATACTGCAGTCTTGTACCAGTTTTATCTAAAAGCCATTACTGATCATTTAGCTGAGGCTATATTCTCACAGACTTGTGATATGGAAAAAGACAGAAGCATACGATTCTAACCATTTGTCAAATTGTGCTACTATTCATCAAATATGTCAGGGAAACTTGCACAGGATCAATAGATGTAGACAGATAGGCGTACTTCGTTTATTTCAGGTTGTGAAGTTATCAAATTTCAGTTGTTACTGAACTGCTCCACTAAAAATTTAGCAAGAAGAAAGTCTGTGTCAATTTTACTTTTGGCCAGTGGGTACGGTTGTTTGTACACCTTACCGTTCATCTAGGTGGTAAAGGAAGGACTTGCTGCAATAAACGAAGCTCGCTCTGTAAACACGACATCTTGATGGCGCACTTTTAAAATGTATGTATGCTGTCGTCACACAGTCAAGTTAGTCATGCTTACTTCTGCACAGCACAAATACACCCCAGGACGGTAGCAGGTGCCATCATTTCCACGACATGCGGATGAAAAGCCAGACTGCTCCTTTCCCGTTTTGCGTGGACGAATCATCAACGACTTCCAAACCTAACGAGTTTACTGAGGTTCTTTTTTTTTATTGTCCTCTCCGGAAGCTCTGCTTCTAAAAATAACTTAGCCTCTTTGAGTATCCAGTCATGTTGCTGACCCACAGCATCCACCACCCCCACCCAAATTAAGATGATATTTTCCCTCAGGAATTTTTACATTTTCAAATTTCCAGCATTTATCATAATAGTATCAGTAACATTTTTGTATTGTTTAAATGGAAACTTGAGCTCCTGTTTTATGCAGGAACAAGTGTTTAATATATGCTCACATTGAAAACGCCTCCAGCATTAAACAGACCTGCTTGCGATTGAAGCTCTCATCAGAAACTCACCACAGACAGATCCGTTTTTGACGGGTCAGCAGGCCCAGACTGGAATAAAGTTGTAATTTGGATCTTGATTTAAAGCCATTCAGTAAGTCCACACTATCAAAATAGCACCAAAAACCAGTCGTAACCGTGACAGTGAAAACACCACATCCCGATGTTTTCCAGCTGTTTCTGCTCTGCTGTAAGTGTGATGAGACACATCTGCTTCACGTTTGCTTGGAAGACGTCCTGGTGAATGTGAGTAAATGCCGTAACGGTCTGACACATTTATCCTTGATTTCCTGTCTTAACAAGAAGCTTATATGGTTGTTGTTTTTTTTCCACAGCTATTTACATCTTTTTTTCTTT
The DNA here is from genome assembly GCA_014839995.1 of Xenentodon cancila. NCBI lineage: Eukaryota > Metazoa > Chordata > Actinopteri > Beloniformes > Belonidae > Xenentodon > Xenentodon cancila. Next base: position 22,217,457 of record CM026203.1, on the reverse strand, counting down.
ACATTTTTATTTGAGAAAGGCTGTTAAACCCAAGCTCTGGAAACAAACATCTGAAGCTCAAACCTACATTCATCATTCACTTTTCTGTCATATCTGTCCAGGCAGCAGCCTCGGGTTGTTTATGGTGAGGCTGTAAGACAGTAAAACCTTGAGGAACCCTACACATGATGAACTACATTGTCTCATAGTCAGTGAAAGTGATGGGAAATCTTGAGCTGCATTTAACTAAGTTAAATGTTGTGCTGCACACCTTTTGCTTGCTGTTAGGATGGTACAAGGTCGTCACATTTAAAACACAAAATTAACACCTGAAATGTGCAACTGCTATGTTAAAAGAGAAATGCTTTAGGTCATTCGCTGCAGCAGCTACCCCTGAGTTAGAGTACATGGCGGATTCTGCGGATTTAAACTTAGTACTAGTCAAAAGTACTCCGATCTACGGTGCTTACTTCAGGGAAGTAAGAAAAGGAAATGCACCTGTTACAGCCTTGAATTTATTTTCTTCACATTTGGAAGTACTGTGTAATCAACCAACAGGATATTAAAACCCCTGAATGTCTGAAAAATAGTTCACATTATGCCACAACATACACAACAATAATTTTACCTATAAAATTATCAGTCCATCGGTTATCATAATCAAATATTTGTAGCCATGACAGATTTTCCCTAATTTTATTTGCTTTTGATGCACAGCTCTTAAGGAATGCTTTCAGTGCAGAACTTTCCCCATAAATGTTTTCTGATCTTTAATTATTTTTTTCCAATCCTGGTGATACACATTAGATTGGAAATTAAAATAAAATAAAATAATGAACACCTTCAGCACCTCAGGCAGTAAATGCTGCTCCAACAAGAAAAAAACTAAACATCCTTATCAAGTTTGTTCAGTTCTAAGCGCAGCATTTCTTCCCAAACTCTCAAATATGTTTATCTAATTTTCTGTTTCAAATGAATGTCATTTAATGCAGATTCAGGTGTAGTTGAGCTGTTCGTCTGAGGGAGGACGTGAACCCAGTCTGTTAACTGAATTTGGGAGCGATTTTAGTGAAATATTAATCCTGCTGTTTGCTCCAAAGTTCAAAGGTAGTAATCTGGTATTAACGAAAGACGAATACAAAAACATGAATTTACTTTTCAAAAGCAGTGGTATGATTTCATCATCAAAACTGAAATTGTATTTAAATCTACATTTTAACCTGAACTCTGTTCCCCAGTAATGAGAGATTCCGGGGCAAAGCATTGCCTGCAGCGTGCAGAGGGGATTTCAATCTGAGGAAAAACTGGAACCCTTAATGTTCATACTGAAGGTTTTTGGTTGTTTCTTGGCATGGTTTGGGTCCAAATGTCAGCGCAACATATATACATATATTACATATATACAGATATATATATATCAATTTACAATCATTTGTTTGAAATGTGATTTGATGACGTACTTTTCCTGACTGTACCAATCAATTAAAGTCTAACGTAAATTAAAACAGATACATTGATTGCAATTTTTCTTTACAGATTCTTCTGATTTTCTTCTTTTTTAAAAAGCAGCTAAAGACCCTTTGATTTAAACTTACTTTTAATTACACTTGGGCTTGGCAGTATGTTTTGTATGTTTTTTTGTTTCATGTTAAGCGTTATTTTTTTACTTTTATCCTTCCGTGGTTCTATGCGTTTGGCTTCTGCGTTTCTTTATTGTTAAATATGTGGCTGTTTTAATTCACTTTGTGGCTCTTAACCTGTGAAAAGTGCTATATAAAAAAAACTTTACTTATTTACTTTGAGGTTTGACCTGTTGTTATAAATTTTTTCTGATTCTGTGTCTCAGGACTACACTGTATACCCAACTGTACACATTTACCTAACCCATTTACACTTAACAAATTTCATGATTGCAGTCAAATTTCTACAATCAAAATAAAAGCTTGCAGTGTGGCTAGAGAAAAGACTACTTGAAGTAGTCTTTTCCTCATCTTGGCATAATGACAATCGTCAATCTCAAACATATATTATTACACAAAAAATTGTCTCATCTCAAGCAAATTGTGTCATTGCATGATGCAGATTTTGTAGACAACCAACAGATATATTGTTTGTGTGTTGCAGTCATATAAATAGCTCCCCCGTGAGGTCCCTGATTTTACTTTATTAGTCTGCATTTGCAACTTTGGCCTTTACTCTTTAAATGTGAGAGGGTGCAATATTTGTAAAGTATTTGCAAACTCATCAAGTGTACGGTCGGCATCAATCACCAATGAAAGATAGCAGAGGCTGCAGCCTGGCTTCATTTTTGTTCTAGTAGCCTTTGGTAGCTTCACAACATTGATCAGGATGATGCTTTTTTTAAAGTGTTGCATAAGCCGATAGCCAATCAGCTAAAAATTGGCCCATTGCAATTCCTGGTTGATCATTTAGGACATCTCTAAGAATCAACTGCCTTGTTAAGATGAATTATTTTCAATTTCGTCTGCTAAATTTAACTTTTACACTAATATAACAAAAGGATCACTGAAACTCTTTGGCAGCACACAGTGGCCCTAAATGCTGACTGGATTTTTTTCTTAGATATGTCAGTAGACTGCATAATGATTTTTCATTTTGCACTATATATATATATATATATATTTACATTAAAACCTTCCTTCTTATGGTCGATATACAAAATATACAAAGCCTGACATGGAAGGATCCACTGCACAAAGCGAGCGATGAGTCATTTCACAAGTAACGATTTGTTAAAAATGGGACACAGCGCTGTTAAAGGGTTGAAAACAAATTAAATAAAATGGATTGTTGCTTAACCCCAAGCAAACCATGTCAGGATTCATTACAATACTGAATAAATCTGTGCCATTTTTTTGGATTAAAGAAGTCTTTGATCTGCGGGAACAATTTCAGACACAACAGCAGTAATGTGATTGCTTCCGTCATCATGATCCAAGAGATTACACATCTAATCACTGAGAGAATATAATTTACACAGATTACGGAGCATTGGTGCTTAATGCTTGTTGAATGCTGTCTGACAGTTAAGATGATGGACAGATGTACAGACGGACTGGCAAAATGACATCGAGAAGGAACAGAAACCAGCAACCGGGTTGAATAGAAAATATTTGCTCATACTGCTTTCTGGTTTTTCACTCTTTTATTTTTCCTTCCCACAATGTTGCGAATAAATGCGGAACATGCGGGCACAAACACGAGCATGGCAACACACCGGGCTCTATTTCTCACGCACGTTTTCCTGAAACATGCAGACACTACTGAAATGCAAAGCTATGCAGAATATACAACGATTGTAAAAAGAAGTAGGGCTATATACAATGAAATTAAAGTGAGTCAGTTGTTGTAATATCCCCGGGGTATCCAGCTAGTTGTTTTATGGGGGGAGATAAGAGGATTTTGTCAGGTTGAGATGCTGGCTAATGCTATTGTTCTAACTGGGAGCATAAAAAGAGCAAAGAAGCTTTTCACACATTTTTTTCTTCTTCTGTAGTGCTGTTACTGTAGATATCGTTTTAAAGCACGAGGTGGAAATAAAAATTACAATATTGCAGCACATATGTGGGTAAACAGCTGCTTTATTGCTTTCCTTAGAATAAATGAGCGAAACAGTCAAAATAAAACAAATTCCTATCAGAAGATGTTTGGATCATAAACTGAAGGAGTTGCTCACTTTAAACGCAGAAGTTCTCGCTCTGTCTCTCTAATGCACTTGCACCCACATGTAAACAGGCCTCGGTTACCCGAAATGATCACTAAGGGTGGGTTCACTTCAACGAGATGATCAAATTATGCAGATGAAGCCATTTCTTTTCTGCTTTCCCATCTCCTCTGTTTACTCGGTTTTTCACCTGCCTTCACTTCATCAGCATCCTTTACTTCCCCTCAAGCTAACGGTGCTTCCAAAGATGCAACTTGTCATATCATGTCAGCCACGTCAGCCGGGTCATCCACGCTGCAGAGTTAATTAAAAAAAACAACAAAAAAAACCCAACAAGCCGTCCTCTTATGCTCCATCGCCATTTCGACTGGTACATTACGGAGAGGGACAGCTCTTGGAACACGTTTGATTCCAAGTCTCGCGTGGACAGTCCCACTCAGCAGGATGACTGATTTACATTCAATCTTCAAAAAAAAAAAAAAAAAAAGGTGTAAGTGTGGTTACCTGTCACAAAACAAGCGAACCCCAATCTGCCAGAAGCCACGAGTGTTTTTGAAGCATCACACACAGAAAAGAGGGTTTTGTTTTAAAGAGAATGTCTGTTGGCGATCGCGGTTTTCCCACCGATGCCCCCAGCTCATTACAGTCCAAAACACTTAACTTCATCATTGGAATTAAAGGGACATCTTTCCCTTAAAGACACTTTTTTTACACCGCAGGGTTGCAGTTACAGCTTTGATTAAAAACCTTTTTTTTTTTTTTTTTTTGAACAGCATATACAGGTACAATAACTGGTTTGAAAAAATAAAAAATAAAACAACTAAATGCTGGTAACCCACGAATAAAAAAAAGAAAAGAAAAGGACAAGCTGTGGTTAATTTTCGACCTGCGGTGGTCTGATTCCCAGCTATTTCACATGTCCGGGTGGCCTTTGGTGAGACACCACACCTCATATTGCCCCTGTGTTTACTGGTATTTAATTCTAGTATTAAAAAAAGAAGAGATAAATTGTATAAAGAGTGGATATGCTGCAGGAGTGCTTTCAAAGCACTTTCAAAAACCTGGATGAGGTTAAAGGTGCAAATGATGTGCCAGTTTAAGTGTAATTCAGAACATTTACAAGAAGAAGGAAAAATTAGGAATTAATGTTTTTGGTTGAATGAGGAGAAGAGAAATCTGTCAAACCGTAAACTTCTGAGTCTTTTTTTTTAATTTCTCTGAGATCAAACACTCATTTCAGCTGTTGTTAGCAAGCTTTTCCACACTAGTGATGTGTCTTGTTCTGGTTAGATTGTTGATGTCTGTGAGTGTATCTTTCAGTCAGCGAACAGATTTACACAAAACTCTGACATATAATGTGTTGCAAAAAAAAAAAAAAAAAAAAAAAAAAAAGCCACGTGTGCACGCGCATTAAGCACACTTCCCACGGCTGCAGCGGCCACACCAGGCTCACAAACTCCTTCTCTATCGATGACGAGATAAAACAGGCCACGGGCGTGTTTAACTTCTGAAGAAAATTAGAGGAAGTTGCTGCGGGCGCAGATGGATAAATGGATAAGAGCCGCTTAACTCGGAGTAAAAGGGAAAATTCTCAGATATGTGCGCTTGGAAACCAACAGTCGCTTATGCATATTATTTATTGATTTATTGAGTTATTTATTTATTCTTTGGTTTCAACCAATAAAAACCCTTTTCCATTTGTCACATTATCCAACTATAATTATACCAACTTAAACCGAGTTCCATAGGGAAAAGTTGTTTATTTTCTCCCTTACAGCTGTGAAACTATTTATAAATATAAACTCTTCCTGCTGATCGTGTTGGATGCCACTCTAATAATCTTTAAGTGAAACATTGAAATCTCAGTGTGTGTGCCAGGTATGAGAAATTCAAACAGTTGACATGAGAGGATGAGTGTCCTGTGAACGCTGCACATCATAGCTTCTTGGTTTGATAAATCCTCTATGGATTTGGTTTTCCAACCCTCTGTTGTTGGTTTCTTATTTAATTAAGCTACTCACCTGCTGTAGGATCCACTGGCAGATGAGAACTATGATCCAACCGAGAACCTGCATGTCACCTTCCTAATCGCGGACCACCCCGAAAAGCTACGCGTCTTCGCGGCTGAACATACAAAGACGCGCCGCAGAATCCAAGCAATCCCAAATCGCAAGCGGTGAGTGAAAAGAGTTAGTGAAGCAGAAAAAAAGAAACACAGTGAAAGATGCGTGTTTGCTTAGTAGCTGAGTCTCAGAGAGGTCTTTGTGGACAAACTTTGAGCGGTGCTTTCAGCTTCTCCGGTCCGCCTTATGTGGCGCATCCACGGGATCTGACTCCGCTGCGCATGCTGGAAACACCGAGTGCTGGAAGTTTGCGCGGAGTCAGTTCGAGGGAGGTGGATCGTTTGAAGATCATGAGCACTTCTTGTACTCTGGGATTCAGACTGGTTGATTTTGTGAGATGAGATTTTGTCGCACACCCCCCTCTTTCCACCTCTCCCACCCTCCCTGTCTGTCCACGCGCGCGTCACAGCTGCTTTTCCTGGACTGGAAGCGCACCAACCACTGCATGTGGAAAACGATGTCCAGTCAGTGCTCGAATAATGAGGGGACAGCTTACACTTGATGTCTACAATCAGGGGACACTATCCGGGGGAAAAAAAATCTGTGTAATATTTCCAGTTTCTAGTTGGTTTTAAGAAAGAAAGAAACAACAGTTTAAAACATCCAAGTTTGAATTATTTTCTGATATGTGAAACACTAATGATCTTGATTGAAGCTGGCTCCAGCAGATCGTTTTCATATTTTTTTTATAAGGCTATTATGTTGACATTGCATGTATGATTCTAAGATACACATATGGCCAAAATGTTTTTGCCCCCCTCCTTGACTCGGATCTGAACTTAAGTGACATCCCATTTCTAATCCATAAGGTTCAATATGACGTTGGTCCACCCTTTGCAGCTATAATAGATTCAGCTCTTCTGGGAAGGCTGCCCACAAGGTTTAGGAGTGTGTTTATGGGAATTTTTGACCATTCTTTCAGAAGTGCATTTGTGAGGTCACACTGATGTTGGACGAGAAGGTCTGGTTCTTAGTCTCCGGTCTAATTCATCCCAAAGGTGTTCTGTCGGGTTGAGGTCAGGACTCTGTGCAGGCCAGTCTAGTTCATCCACACCAGGATCTGTCATCCATGTAGTTATGGACCTGCTTTGTGCACTGATGCACAGTCATGTTGGAAGAAGAAGGAGCCAGCTCCAAACTGTTCCCACAAAGTTGGGAGCTGGAATTGTCTAAAATGTCTTGGTATGCTGAAGCATTCAGAGTTCCTTTGACTGAAACTAAGGGGCCAAGCCCAGCCCCTGAAAAACAACCCCACACCATAATCCCCCCTCCACCAAACTTTACACTTGGAACAATGCAGTCAGACAAGTACCGTTGTCCTGGCAACCACCAAACCCTAACTCCTCCATCAGATTACCAGATGGAGAAGCGCCAGAGAACTCCAGAGAACTCCAGAGAACGCGTCTCCACTGCTATAGAGTCCAGGGGCGGCGTGTTTTACACCACTGCATCTTGGATGACTTGGATGCAGCTGCTCGGCCATGGAAACCCATTCATGAAGCTCTCTGTGCACTGTTCTAGAGCTAATCTGAAGGTTTGGAGATCTGTAGTGATTGACTCTGCAGAAAGCTGGTGACCTCTTGACACTGTGCGCCTTAGCATCTGCTGACCTGCTGTCAGTTTACGTGGCCTTCCAATTTATGGCTGAGTAGCTGTCATTCCAAAACACTTCCATGTTCTAATAATACAGCTGACAGTTGACTGCGGAATATTTAGGAGCAACGAAATGTCACGACTGGATTTGTTGCACAGGAGGCATCTGATCACAGCTCCACGCTGGAATTCACTGAGCTCCTGAGAGCGACCCGTTCTTTCACAAATAGTTGTAAAAACAGTCTGCATCCTTTACCTTGTCTCTATGAATTCAAGCTTTTATATCCAAACTGCTTACAGGGCTGCAAGATTTACTGACCAGCTTTTGCCCTATCTGAAACTTAATGTATGAAATTAAGTCCAGCACTCTGCCTGTTGAGAAAGGCTGAGACAGAACCACCCAGTGTTTCCTCAGCGAATAACTGATGAACCTGCCAGTAAAAGTCAGTAGCGTTAACTGACTGACCTCTTAGCAGCTCAAAAAGTATTAGACCATCACTGATACCTTTCTGGTAGATATTGTCTTCACTATGGCAAAATAACTACCTTTGATTTGACCATTTTATATTTTTACATTCACAAAAGCTTTCACATAGTGAGGAAAAACAAAATAATCTAGAAATTATAATATTACCTTACAAACTCATGAAAAAAAATGCTCTATTGGTAGTAAAACATAGTGGGACGGCTTTTTGTTACCGGGTAAAAGGAAAGATGAACTCAGAAGATTACTAAAAGTTTTTAGGAGAGAAACCGTCCCCCGAGAACCAGAAAAAACAACCTGAAACGTGCATCCAACAGCACAGAAAAAAGAAAAAGCAAGACAGAAAAGTTGCCAGCAAGTTCTGGCTTAAATCCTGTATAACCTTTAAAAAACAGACATCTGCCAGTGCATGAAAGCATACAAATTAAGTTCAGTCAGAAACTACCAGCTGACAGGTGCAGCAAGTTTCTGCACGACAATCAGAAAGATTTAGAGCGACGTAATCAAAAGTTATAAAAAGGTGGAATCAAACTGTCGTTAACCATGGGCATTTGATTTAAAAAAAAATATTATAATTACACAATACTCATTTGTTTGCATTTATTTATAAAAATGCGCTTAAATGATAAAATGTCTGAAAGAAACAGGAATATACGTAACTTTCTTTGTGGCGGGAAAAAGTCAAAACTCAGCAGACGAAATACAATTACTCATTCAAAGAAAATCCTTAATTTCCACAGTTAAGCGACTTTGTGTGATGTAGGCCGTCCCATCCGTCCAAGCGACACAGAATGTAAATACCCAGAAAAACTGTTCTGAAATATTAATGTGGGATGGGTATATTGAGGCAGCGTGGCCTCACATCTCTCCCTCATGACCAGTCCCAGCTGCTGACTACTGGATCATTCCACCTTCAAACTGTAATGATCCGGGATGCACCGAGTTTTGTTTCGTGTGTGTGTCCAGCACTTTTGTGTAGAAGTGTGTGAATGTGCTGGATTGTTAGTGTCTCCATCCATCCACCCATCCATCCATCCACCCATCCACGAAGCTGATGATGTACAGCCTTGTGTGACTCCTGACTCTGTTAGCTATAGTTTTGTCTTGACCTTTTTCTGTGCACTCTGCATATGTTTTTCCTTGTTTTGTTTTCATTTTTAACAGTTGTCCCCGTGTCCGTTTTAACACCTGTCCCCTGTTGTTGTCCATCCTCTGTCTGTAGCTTTTCCAGAGACAGTTACAGTGTACTCTGCCAGTGAATATTCAATTCACTAACTTCTCTTCTCTCCAGTCTCTCTTCAGTAAACCTTCTGAAGTTATTTTCTGTTTCAGTAAAGTCTGCCAAACTGAAGATTTTATCTGTTCTCTGAATAAAGGGGAAAAAGAGTCTTTTGGCCCTGGTCACAGGGATGTTAGCCTGTAGATTAAATACAGAAAATGCTACACTTTCTCCCTCACGGTCCTGATTTTTCTGCTCACCCATAGCATTGCTGTACTCTGACTTGACAAAGCCAGAAACCACACCACACCGAGAAGCTCAAAAAAAAAAAAAAAAAGAGTGAGGCTGGTCAGTCACAGATGAAGCAGATTGTCTCTGTAAAAAGAGCAATTGTGTGACAATGTGGGAATCTTTGTGTTGTACATCAGTATTCTGTTATCAGCCTCTGGGAAACAGACTTTTTGCAGAGTGGTGGTGGCTCTTATCAGTGTGTGGATGACACAGCACTGCCTCCATGCGAGCCAAAGAATCACTGCACACTGGGGCAAACACAGGCACAGAGAGGACTCCTTATTGGCTCAAGGGAAGGAAAGATTTAAATAGACCCGAATCATTTTAGTAGATCAGGTCAGCACATTTCTGGATGGCCAAGCTGTTACTGTAAATTATACTTATCAGAGCCACATTTCTAAGATCCAACCATCATGGATAGGCAAATGTAATCATTTGAAATGATGTGCAGGATACAAGGAGAGGGTAACCTCTAGGATCCTCTAATACCAGATACCGAAAGCTAAAAAATGTATATGTACTATTGCACGGTATAATGTCACAATTCCAGTCTACGAATAGGAGAGTAGGTGCACGGAACAAGGTTTTACTGGGTCCTTGCTCTTTGGAGATGACATTTATATACGTTTAATAGTAGCAACATATCTGGTTTGAGAGACAATTATGACCTAAGCTCTTTTATCACTGTGTTGTTTAAACGTTTTTGAGGTATCTGCCTAGCTGCAAAGTGTTCTTTTTGGATTTTTCTGCAACAAAAACGTACACCTTCGTTGGGTTAAGGAACTTATCCATCCATCTATTACCACAACAGTCTAAGGAGAGGGACCCGGACCTCCCTCTACCTGGCTACCTCCTCCAGCTCCTCCGGGAGGACATTAAAGCACATAATCCCTCCAGTGTGTCCAAGACCTGGCTTGACCAGGGGGACATCCTAACCAGATTCCCAGCCACTTAAGTTGGCTCCACTCAATACTGAGGAGCAGTGGTTCTACTTGGAGTTGGGCCAGATGACTGAACTTCTCAGCATATCTTCGAGAGAGTCCAGTCCTTGTGGAGGAAACTCATTTAAGCTGCTTGTATTCGTCCACTCCACCATTCTTTCAGTCACTACCCACACTTCATGACCATAGGTGAGGGTAGGAACAAAAATCAACCAGTAAACAGAGAGTTGTCTCTTTTGGCTCAACTCTCTCTTCATCACAACTGATCTGTACAAAGACCAGACAACTGCAGATGTTGCACCGCGTGAACAAGGCCGCAAGATATTTAAACTGGGTAGCAGCTCACTCCCAACCCACAGAGAGTTTTCCACCCTTTTTTTCAAACCTAGTACCCTGGTCCCTAAACTTAGAGGTGCTTATTCTCATCCCTGGATGGTTACAGACAGCTGTGTCACTCCAGTGAGAGCAGAAGGTACCTGTCCGATGACACCAACGGGGCCACATTATCTACAAAAAGCAGGGAAGAAATCCTGACACCACCAAACTGTCACTTGTCCTTAGAAACTTTGTCCATGAAAGTGTGTATACAAGCAGCCCTGGAGGAGTCCCAGTCCCACTGGAAATTAATCTGCCTCACCACCTGCAATGCTAAGCAAACACTCGCTCCATTTATACGGGGATTGAAGGGCCGGTAGTAACGGAGCCAGTACCTCATACTTCCGAGTAGAAGTCCGCTCCCTGCGTTTGGTCAGCTTGAAGCGGCCCGAGTCCTACATTTTTAGGCAGATCAAAGTGAGGTTGTTTTTTTTTTTGTTTTTTACTCGCATTAAAGTTCAATTCCACATTCACACCTCCCCAAACAAACTGGACTTTTTCCGAGGAAGCAAACTCTGGTTAAAGTGGACAGAACAGCAGTAGCGTGAATGCACCCTAAGACTCTAAATGTTAGTGTTTAATAATAAAAGATTTACTCACATTCGTTCATACTAAAAACCACTAAGGTAGAAATATTTATTGATATCAATATAGATGACTCTATATATGAACAATACACGTATAAGTACAGTAGCCAGAATCGAAAGTTGGTAAGTTCAAATTACTGAAAAATATAACATTAGAATCTCTCAAGCGAAAGAGCCTCCTCTCAACTAGTCATACACTGATGTTTTAAACACCTAAGGCTGTGAGAGAGTATTTTAAGCCACACTATGATAACAGTCTGCTGTGTAATCAATACCAAGTGGACAAATCAAAATGGCCATGGTCTGTGTCTCCGCAATGTGTACTTAGATTTCTTGGTAGGTTCACAACAGGATAGAGTTGTGTACAAAATCATCGGCACCTCTTTGTCTTGTTGTTTTATTAAAGTTTAAAATAATCCATTCTCATTTTCCAGGGCTCTTAAAAGTACAAACAGAAAAGGCAGAAACATCTGTACAGGACAGTCCTCTTCCTGACTCCCTTTCCAGCTGCTGCTGCTTTGATGTAACTTTGGAAGTGGTCACTGTTTCGTCACTGTTTTACACGTCACAAACTACATGCTTGACATTAGGATTTAAAGTCTACACATTTACGTAGGTCACTTCTTGAAGACAGCACAAGCAGACAAGGCGAGCAGCATTTTAGGGTCACCCTCAACCTTCTACATGGCTTATTCCACATACTCCTATCTTGCTTAGGTCTCTTAGGTCTATTTACATTCCCCTCTGATGTCTCTCACTCACTGCACTTCCTGCCGCTCTTCAAATCCTACCGCCACCACAGCTTTACCCGTAAAGGCTTTGATTGTACGGAATAGGGGGGAAATATGTTCATTACCCCAAAAATACTTGTCAGACTGAACTGTATAACATACTGATAAGTCCGAACTCCTTGTGTTTGAGTCCCTTGTGTGCGGACTCCCTGCAAAGGTGTTGGAGACACAAACCACACCTCCCACTGACACAGATTACTTTTGAAATCATGTTGTGTGGCACAAAAACACCGAATTTGTGTTCATCAGCACGAACACAAAGTTCCCTGCTTCTTAACTATTTTACATTTTTCCCAGATAACCCACCTGACTGGGTTATCATGTGCCTTAAGCTTTCCTAACAGCCAATTTAACATTTACTAACGACAACAGGCCACGAGAGTGCTCATTAATAGTAAGTCACTTACAGTAAAATGCAGATGGCACTTTTTAGAAGAAAAAGTAGCAGCACAGAAATGAAAGTGTGAAAAAGGTCGGCAGCTTATTAAACCACATAAAAATAAAAATAATTTTAAAAATCACCTCTTAACTAACCTTCAGACATCATGCGACTTTATATCAAAAAGATGCAAAGTAGATAGATAAAGTGACATAAACTAAAATGTCAGTGTCAGTGGTACAACATGTAGTGATTATGAACTTACAGACTATGAAGTGTAAACTGGATATATTATTAATAAATAATAATAGTGGACTAAACGATCAAATGTCCAGGCTATGAAATGTACGTACTATGCTACATATAAATATATAATTGAAGTGTAGGAATAACACCTTGAATGTCAGTAAAACTCTTGAGTGTACATACTAAAGTGCAGGTCACATGTCACGTTATATCTTAAAGGATTGTGTTTTATCTGTCAGTCAGAGATGATGCGTTGCAGAAGCTTATTGCATCTGTTGTGGTATTGCATCACCAAAAAGAAAAAAAAAAAAAAAAAGTGTGATTCTTACATTTATCTTGACTTTTTACTTCATTTTATACAGTATGAACCTGAGATATTTCAAGTTCTTTCATGTTCATTTCATTTCATTTTTCTTTTTTCACACCTGCAGCCGTCCCAGCTTGTTCTGATTGGTAATTTGAGCCCTTATTTGAAGATGCGGTCAGCCTGTGAAATACTGCAGCGAACATCTTCTAAACCCAGTGTCGACATATTGATTATTGCAGGTAACTAAAATACATTTTCTTAGCCTCTGTGCTGGTACTCTTCTGTGATTTTTCAAACTGGAGTTGTGCACGTTGCTTTGCACCTTAGGTGATACATAATCCTCTAAACCAAGAAGCGGCCACAACAGTTGCTTTTCTCTTCTGTGATCCTGCATCTATCGCCAGTATACATTACAGCTTTCAGAGTTAATAAGGCACGCTGCCACGGCATCGGAGCATTTGTTCTCTGCGTCCAAAACTGCTGCCAGTCACACCACAAATTACTGATCACACTTCCAAGGTGCATTCAAGATTCAGAAAAGTTGATATTATACATATAATGGCAATAAAAAGTAAAAAAGAAAGAAGTTTATGAACCTTTTGAAATGCACTGGTTTCCTGCATTTGCCATAAAACGAGATCTATCATTCATCAAGTCACAATAAAAGACAACAATTAATCAAAGAACACACACAATTATAATTGACTGTGTCTTTTTCAAACACATCCATGAAACATTCACAGTGCTGCAGGAAAAAGTAAGCGAATCCGTGGAGTTAATAGGTTATTGACCCTCTTCATCAGGATTAGACAGAGAAGGACTCAAATGGGAGGTGGGAGTACCAAACAAAGTCCTTTTATTTAAACAAAAATGGAAAGTAGCCCAGGCAGAATACTCAAAAACCAAAAAGTCCCAAAGAACAAAGAGCAATAACGTGCAGATAACATACAGAGCACACTGGCTAGACGATGATTAGAGTGATTTTCCTTTCTCCCCAGCAGAAAGAAAGGAAAATCCGGACAAAATATAGACACCAGGGCTCGTGAGACAGGGGTGCTATAAATCAGGACAAAGCAGAGCAGGGAACATCGAGCTAAATCTCACATGCAAGAAATAACACTTTTTCAAAATAAAACTGGAAGTTCAAGCAACTCACAAAGCAAGCCAGAAAAGTGAAAAGCGAAAGCTCAGAAGTCACAGAACCTAAAAACTAAAACCTCAAAAGACAAAACACTTCACTAAAAGCAATGAGACCTGCAGAATGTTCAAAAGGAACTTCTTCTACTTTTTTTAATTGTGTTTTTTTTACAGAACTGCTTCAGCATTTAAGACATCACGCACACGTGCATGAACAAACATCCCTCAGGTCTGCGATCTGACTGGGCCAGTACAAAAATGGCCTTTTCTTTTTCTGTGGGTAGTAATAATGCAGTCTGTAAACACTTTGATCTCTTAATTAAAAATAAATCTATTATATAATAAGATCCCTATTACAGCAAAAATAAACTCAGCTCTCTAATTTAGTCTTTTCCTCAACTTCATCCCTTCCTCCCCCTTTTTTTCTTTTCTGCTGTTCCTCCTCCTCCCATCTTACCTCTGTTTCACACTGGTGGGCTGCTCTTCTTGGTCATATTACACATTACATCTCTTCCTCCTTCACTTCTAATCCTGCTTTCACTGCTTTTTCCTCCTCCATCACATTCAATTGTCCTCCTGACTTATACTTCTTTACCACCTTCTCCCCTTTCTCAGGCCGTTTCATCAAAGAACAGTAATGCTGAAATGAATGCACCTTTTTTTTCCTCTCTGTCCCGAATGCAATGCTTTGTCTTTAATGACACATGCCTGTTAATTTGTTTGCAAACTCAGCAATGATAAACAGGAGCTGCCTCCATCTCCGCTCTGCAACCATCACCACCAACAAAAAAAAACAAAAAAATGATGATGTGAGGATGATATTTGTGAGAGTAGATGCACTCGGTTCTTGTTCAGAGCGTGTTCGTTCATTTACTGTGACCATGCAGCGACTGAGTGACTTGGAATAGGAGTGTCGTTGCTAAGTGGAACAGAGACGGGGAGCAGCTGGACAAAATTCACCTGCCACTTCCAATGTGGATCAGAAATTGCGTTCACACCAACAACACTTCTCCAGCAGTGGGAGAAAAAAAAATTGGGAAAAAAACAGGAGGATGGAGCGTGCCGTGGCCACACAAATCACAGACAGTAGATTGAATGGAGGACAGTGATGGAAATAGGAAATAGTTGCATTCTTTGAGACCTTCTATGCTTGATAAAACAGGAGTCCATGGCCTACTAAAAAAAGACAAAAAAACGGCACAATGGGAACACAGAACTGGCAGAGGCTGAAAGACTAACACACTCTGAGTGGGTTTTATGGCCACAATGAAGTATTTTACTTTTTACGATAGCCCACAAACCCACCCTGGCTCAGCAAAGCAGAGGCAGTTTTCAAAATGAGCAACAGAATCCCTGTGCACACTAAAATATGAAGGATGTATCCTGTGCAACCTTCCCCAACTCCCCCACCAAACAAACAAAAAAAAAAAAGGTGATAATTATGGGTACATTTTAAAGCTTTCTACATGGACAAAGATAAACTGAAAGCATTAACGTTTAATTGAAAAAGCATGAAGTTGTTGTAACAGTATACTTATCAAATAACGTAAGAACACAAGCACTTCAAGTGCAGAATGCTGTGATTACATCATGCTTCCAAACGTCTTCACAAACGTGATAAATGGTACAGGAAGATCACTAACAATAGAAAATCTGTTGGAACACAGCCTCAGCAGTAATTGGGAGGTAAAAGAGATCACAGTGCCACTAATTAGAGCTGCAGTTGCATTCTCCTAATATTATGCCAAGGATTGTGCAGACCTACTGATATGGTGTGAAGGACACTGCATATTTTCAAATTTTATGGTTGGTGTTGAAGGAAAAAAAAAAACTGCTTTAGTTTCAGCTCATAATGGCATAAATAAATGTTGTTAATGAACATGAATAGAAACCTTCTGAATGACTCAAGTCCAAATGAACACTTTCTACGTACTTCAGACTAAACGTGGATCAAAAAAACGTCTCTTTCTGAAATGAACATAATGTACCTTTTTGAGGAGAGGTCTGCTGAAGTAAAGTGGTCGAACATCCTTGAACAGTTTAGTTTATTAAATTAAAGTATCACAAATGCAAAGTATTATCTTTTTATTTAGTGAGTTCATTAGTTAGTCTGTTATCCAGTGAAATATGCACTTTAGCCGTGAGAGTAAACAGACATTTTTGCAGGCCATTGTTTGCAAGTCACGTTTTCAGCTGGGGCTGGACACCCTTGGAAGTCCTTGGACTGCCCCTGGTTGCATGTGTCGCTCTAACATGCTAGAGTGCGGACTGTTGCATGGATTTACGTAGCTGCAGCTCTGTGCATCTGCATTGATATGATAATTGTCTTAAGTGAAACCTCACAGTTGGAACTGTCTGCAACATCTCAGGAGTATGCGAAGTGTTCCGGGGCAGAAAGCTGTGCACATCCTACTTTGTTTGGCAGCCTCAAGCCTCCAAGCAGAGATGAATATGCAGATTATAAAGTTTAAGAACCTCCAAATTTGATTTTTCTGAGAGAGTATCGCAGTCCTTTAGAAAGAAGAAAATTGTAGATCCTGTAAAAGGCAGGGGTCCTGCAAGTCCCAAAGGTACTAAAAATTCCTGCAGTGTTCACTTTCCATCTCAAATTGCAAATGCATACCTTAAATGCTTAACATATATATATTAAACACTTATCACATGTCTTATGATATGGGATAAGTGTTAAAAACATGATTAAATGCATTTAAGGAGTCAGAGGTGCTTAGGTTTTCCCTGGGCTTTCGATGACATATCAACGCACGCAGTTACTCACTTGTAAACATGTGACCAGTCAATTCTGGTCAGTCTAGCAAATGTAATCATACAATCAAAACAGTACAACAGCTACAACCACATTGTTCGCTGTTAGGTGTTTTGTAAAGTATTACTTAGATTAATTTCTCTTGACTAGACCATGCGGTAAAGTAGCTTTGACATTAGCAACATTTTTACTTATCGAGCCCAGTGAAACTAACATTTTCATCATGCTGTTGATATTAGCAAATAAGGAGAGCAGAAGATCAAGAATGTGAAGAAACAGAAGGTAACATAATTAAGAAGGGTTTTCAGCTTATGCTCATATCGACTCTGTTTTAAAACTCTAACTAATGAAATTACACCCTATGTTTATAGTTCTTTGATTGTGCAGTCAACAATGCGTGTTGATTCCAGGACTTACAATCTTGTGTGACCACCCAAACCCCCATACCCCCAACCTGGTTAGAGAGCTGTCACTATGAAACCATGTGTTAGGTTGGGGATTTTGTAGCAGGTTGTGGCATCATTAAGAAAATAAGAGAGCCTTTTACAGGTACTGACTTTATCCTTCTTCAGACTTAAGGCTCATTCATAGGATTGTGAAAACTGTAAATAGAAAAAAAAAGTACAAGGGATAGTCATACAGTGTTTTACACAATGAGCCATTTCAGATTAATAAAAAAAAACCAAAAAAACACAAAAATACAAATATGCTCACACACATAAACAGACAAGAAGTATTGTACCGCAGAGTTGTGAAATACACAAAATTCAGGGAAGTCTATGTGTACACTCATCACAACAGCTTTGAGAAGAAAAAAATGCAACAGGAGTTTTTTTACACTGTCATGGACCGGTGACATGTCCAGGGTGGACCCCTGCCTATCAACTGAGCTGGGATAGGCTCCCGCAGACCCCCGGGACCCTGTTTTTCTAGGATGCAGACTGAAAACTTTGGAAAAAGAATTGGATTACTTTCACTGATAACACTATTAGCTTTATTTATACCTGTCTCCGATCAAAAGCTATGAGAAAGAATTAAAAAAAAAAGCAAACTGAATAAGATATTATTAACAATCGCTCAGGTACCATTTAGATGTACTTAAAAAACAAATGACACCCAACCATTGCTGCAAATTTGAGTAGATGTCCTTAAGCCTGAGTTAAAAAAAACTCGAAACTAACCAACTCTATTTATTTATTTATTTATTTATTTATTTGAGGATATACCATAACATGATCACATGCTTAATGAAAAAATGCAGTGGTTCGAAATTCCCGTTCCTCCAAGCAACTCTTTCTTTGACAGTGTTCAACTGACCTGAAGCCAGGAGTAAAAAGATCTTGATGTTTAGTGAATTGACATGAGGCTGTGGTCCACTGTCCAGTGTCTACTGCGACCTTAAACGTATGAGTGAGAGCATAAACAGATAAAGTGAAAACTTGTGGTATGTTACGTACCCACCACAGCTCTGATGAGCAATCGGGAGGTTGCGCATTACATACCGAAGGTGCTGTATGTGTACCCGTCACTGCCCTAATAAATCCAGTTAAACACGAATTTGCAAGTGACTGAGGCTGAACAAAGATATTAGACGGTAACAGAGAAAGACACAAGATGACGCAACCAATAGATGTGGGGAGAAGTGGACACGCTGAAGGCGGAGGAGGGAAACGATCCCACAAAACGAACATCTGAATTTCTACGCCCTCACACACGCCAAACAATAATCTCTGTGCATAAGAAATAACCTGCTCATTAGATAATGTACACACTCCAAAAACGACGCTATTATGAGTGTACAGAATATAGTAACTTAGCCATTCACTGACCCCAAAAGGAAAATAAAAGTCAAAGAAAAACACAAAAAAAAGCAAGGATAATTATAAATGACTGCAAATATTTCTGAATGAACACTGAAAAATATTATTTGCCGTGCAATGCCTGACACTTTTTCCGAAAGCTTGAACAGACTAAAAATAGAAGGCTGTGCAGTCATTGCGAACATGACAGCAAAAAGAGTGTGAGAATAAAGAAAAGGAAAATAAAAAAACAGCAGGATGAATGACAGCAAGAATTCCTTCCCACTGCATGACAAGCTTTGGTTCAGACACATTTACGCTGCTCAGTCGCGCAAACGCACACACATACGCACACCTGCTGCCGCGTACACCGAAGCACACATCCTGACTTGTCTAACTCGAGGGTTAAAGAACACAATGATGAGAGGTCAGCTGGCAGTAATGGAGCCTTTTGTGTGTGGAAATAGTCATTTCCCTGTGTAGTCTTGGTGTATCACAGCAGTGATATGAAACCCTGTCATTTTGTTTTCCTTTCTGTCGATTTCAGAAAAGAGAGAGCGTGTGGGAAGGAGAGAGGGTGTGAAAGGCGCGGGAGAGGATCATGAGCGGTGAGCCTGTTGCGGGTGTCAGGACTGCGCCTTTGTTATTCAAATGTTTTGTTGCAGGACGGGAATGTGAGCGGAGAATGGGAGATGAACACATTAATGGAAAGCAAATGGAAGAGTGGATAATTGGATTTGATTATGTCGATCAGGACAGGATGGGAATCATTTTGAATGTCACAGTATGCATCACTCCTTAGTAAGTTGGTATCCATGTACCAGATGAAGATATCTGTGGACAGACATCCATGGGGTCCGGTGGATAAAATCCCATTAGCTACGTTGAGCCAATATACCAACAACGTGATATTTGTGATCTCAACTTTTGGGAGAGATTTTAAATACTTCCCGACACATAACTGGAACACAAATATCTGAGTGCTTGTTGGAATGATCTTCCGAGCAGGTCCCTCCTGCAGGAGTTGCTTGGCGTTTCCACGGTGTTGCGTGGGGGTTAATCTGTTTTGTCTGTATCTGATTGGTTAACACCCTCCTTTCAAATACCTCTTCAAGGAAATTCAGAGGATAATCCAAGAGTAAAGCTGCCCTCATGACCAGTTTCTGCCATTTGTTTTCTTTCCTTTCCCACTTTGTGTAACCACTACACCAGCAGACTAGAGCGCAGAAAAGTTCATGTTCTGCAATTGTTTCATAGGATGCTTGTTGCAATGTCCTGCACGCCCCAAAGAACCACATCCTGCTCAACAGGTGGAGATGTCTCCCGTTGCTTGTACAGAACCCCCCCAGGTAGAGATGATTGGATTGTGTTGCAAGCACAGAAAGAAATCAAAGAACAACACTCTCAAGAGGTTTGGCTACAGGCATACAGGTATGAAGAAGTTTGGCTCCCTGAAGGGGGGGTAGTAAGAGTACTGGAATTACACAAAAAGTTTTGGACTGGGACTCTTTCAAGACTGAGGTTCAGATTAAAAGTATGCAGAGCTGCTTGACAGAGTTGGTCTTCTCCATAAAGGCGTAGAGGGTGTATCCAGCTGTGCGAGGAAGGGCTGCAGTGTGTAACTTGTTTAAGATGAAGTTGTGATGGGAGGGAGTGCGCATCTGTCATTGCACCAGCGAGCGGTGATGTCAGGACAGCAGAAAAGCCTTGATAACGTCTTGTTAGGTGTGTCAGTCTTCACAGTTGCTAGTGAGAAAACAGAACATGGAAGACATAACAGCAGACGTGGTTGTAAAGGAAGTGCATAATGCAAGCACAGGAAAAACAACACTTTTAACTTATCTGCTTCATTTTTAAACAGTATTGCATGCTTTTTTTTTTTACATTTGCAGTATCTGGAACCTCTTTGGTAAAGCTGATGTTAATCAGCGTCTGTGATTCCTGAAGGCCAAACAGATGCCTGCAAAAACAGACCTGGAAGCACCTGGAGTGACAGGTATTGTGACGTCAGTTCATTAATAATGAACTTTGCTTAAAGGGTTGAGACTGCAGTTGGCCTGTGTTTAGGGAGATGGAAGAGGTAAAAGAGGCCAACATCTAACCTGTCGGCAAAAGGTTCAGTTTGTTGGTTGTTGTTGGCAGTCTTACTCCGTCTCTGATTGGCTGGCTATGCGTGTCATGGTATTGTATTGCCACTGGTATGAAGGGTTTATGTTTTATCTTTGATGTGTGAGTTTAACCATGTTGTTTTTAAGGTTTTTAGGTAGAACTGGAGAAAACGCAGTGTGCTGCTCAACATTCGCCAGTATCGGACGTACGAACGCGGCATCGTTTGCAGCTGCATCTCATCAGCTGTCACTAAATATCGTCCTGTCTTCCCTTCTTCCCTTCCGGTGTGTCCGTTTGTCTTCCTGGCTCGGTTTTTTCCTGTAGGGAAGGTATTTTGAGTTAATATTGAATTCCTGTTCATGAAGCCTTAACTCACAAACAACGAACAATCTTGACAGTAAGAGGCGAAAGAAAAAAAAATACAGATATTATTTTATAATCGATAATGTTAACATGTAATTCAGGGGTGTTGCTAGACATAGGGCTCTACAGGGCCCACTGCTATTTTTGTGAAATGGACAACGTTATGTTCCAGCTACTTCCATTTGCTAAGCCTGTTGTTACTCCAGCAACTGCTGCCGAAAATGAAACCCTAACTGATGAAAGACTTTTATGGAGGTTTTATGAAAAAAACCTCATTATACAAACAATGTGAACAATCAATGAACAAAACAAATATTCTATTTGGTCCATTTCGATTAAAACGAATCTCCTTCATCACAGAAAGAGGATGGAGAGGATTCGTAATCTCATGTCTACGGTGCGTCGCCGTGGCTATGTTCGACCGGAGAACCCGAGTGATCGTTTGATGACCCAGTCTCCACTTTTTCAACTAATGCACGTGGAAAATTAATGAAATTCCCTTTTCCTATTTTTTCTGCGCAGAATAAAATCGTTAAACATGTCAAGCGATTTGAAGTACTTTCAGTCTTTTTAAGAAGATTTTGGAAGATCTAAAGAGTACATATAAGGTGTCTAGTGGACATCTGCCTTCAGAAAAGATATGGTGTTTGAGATTGAATTCTTTGTGAAGCAGCAGCACCAAATCTTAGCACCTCGGAGGTGGTTGGGGTATTGAGGTAGCCAGTGATGCATAAATAAAGCGGCCGATGTCAATCAATCGCGAGTTCACACAGTAAATAACAGAAATTCCAAATAAACAAATCATTTTTCATAAACTCAAGAGGTCATATTATTTGGCCTCTGTGTTCTGTTTTCACATGCACTTCAGTATTTTTTCAGTGCCTTTGTTTATCTGCACACTATCTCAAAAAGACTCATTTGTATGACAGAGAGTGTTCCTAGCCTCAGTGCTCCCGCACTCACAAAACAACTACAACAATGCAGAAATGCACAAAAAAAGCAAAATAATAATAATAAAAAAAAAAAAGCATAAGCACACAAATGTGCGGAAACGCAGTTTGCTGGAGTCAGTTCCACTGCCGTTGTTGGATCAGTAACGGTTGAAAATAAAAGCCCCCTTAAGCAGCAATGGTTATAAATTACCAAAAATAATCTGGCAGCCTGTAAGCTTAGAGGGCACGTCAGCGCTCCACAACTCCCCATCAGTCAAACGCAGAGAGAAACCTCCACATACTGAAACAGCAGCGGCGGCGTGCGCTTGCTCCCACCTACCCTGCCCCACTTCATTGCTGCCTTATTAAGATTCATATCCCGAAAGGTGACTTCTTAGTGGGGCACGGTGTCAGCTTCCCCCACCACCCCTCACCCGCCGCCATCCTGCCACATAGGCTGCCTGGAGGTAAAGGTACAGTGACAGGTAGAGCTGCACTCTCTTGGGAAAGGGTGCAAAGATATAGGTGGGTGTGTGTATGTGTGCAGAGGAGGGTTTCAGGGTGATACAGGTGACGAAGAGCAGGATTATCAAGTCAAAGATCCCCCCTGTAGATAAGAAGTCTCTGGGGACAAGTGCCTGTCAAAGATCTCTGGGAACTGAAGCCTCTCTTTCCCTCTCACTTGTCCTCTTCCTTCCTGCGTTGCTTTCTGTCTGTGTGTCTGTCTCTCTCCTCTTCTCTTTCCAGGCTTATCTACCTCTTACCTCCCACAGTGTGCCATCTTCGTTATCCTCTGATACTGACATTCCCACTACACCTGTCTTCTAACACTCCCAACTTTGAGCACTGCAATAAATTAATCCAGCCATTTGATTCTTGATCTACTGCGCTGCTAAAGCAAATACGCCGCTCCCCTGAGCAGCCGTGGGCAAGACTTCTGCGCAGACTGGGGATTCCACTTAACGCCTTTCCTACATGGACTTAACCGTTTTGTAAGTGGCTCAAAGTGGTCCCTCTTGGTCTTCCACAGGAGCCTAGCTGCAATCCAAAAACATGTTTTTGGTTTTGTTGCCTCTTTAAGCTATCACAGCCTCAGTTGCAGAAATAAATCTAATAGTGATGATAAAGCAGTAATAGTGTTGGAGTATCTGAAATGCTTCACTGTCAAGTTTTACAACCCTGGACCACAGCATGAGATGCATAGGATTGTTTATTTAAAGTGTCGGATGCATTTTTATGGCCGAGAGAAAAACTCTCCCAAGTTTACAGACTCCTGACAAGGACAAAGATCCCTGGTGGTGCAGTCGAGCCAGGACATTGGCCTGTAGACTAGTTTGGTGGTGTAAACAATGTCAGTTTACTGTTTTGTTTTTTTGTCATCCACCTTACAAATCTATCTATCTATCTATCTATCTATCTATCTATCTATCTATCTATCTATCTATCTATCTATCTATCTATCTATCTATCTATCTATCTATCTGTCTGTCTGTCTGTCTGTCTGTCTGTCTGTCTGTCTGTCTGTCTGTCTGTCTGTCTGTCTGTCTGTCTGTCTGTCTGTCTGTCTGTCTGTCTGTCTGTCTGTCTGTCTATCTATCTATCTATCTATCTATCTATCTATCTATCTATCTATCTATCTATCTATCTATCTATCTATCTATCTATCTATCTATCTATCTGTCTGTCTGTCTGTCTGTCTGTCTGTCTGTCTATCTATCTATCTATCTATCTATCTATCTATCTATCTATCTATCTATCTATCTATCTATCTATCTATCTATCTATCTATCTATCTATCTATCTATCTATCTATCTATCACAACAAATTTCCATGACAAAATCCAAAATCAAGTTTTGTCAGTGATTCTGGCACTGGAACAAATGCTGCTCTTTAGTAAAGATGCACAAGTGATGTCTCATTATTGGCACGTGTAAATTTATAGATAAAAATCAAACGTCTGCACTATTTTATAGATAAGGAAATAATGCCTTAAACTTTAATTAGGTATAATGCTTGCAAACATAGCTCTATAAAAGGCATTCCTTTAAACGGTTACTGTATATGCCTTAAATATTTAAAGAAACGTCTAATTTATTGTAGGTATTAGTTCTTTTGGAGTAGAGAGACTGTGCACTTGTGTGGGAAATTCAGAAAAGAGCAAGTCAAAGTTGAGAGACTTGAGATAAGGTTCTGGTTAGTGTTACCCATCAGTTGAGGTGTTTAATGAGGCCATCCAAGCACACAGACAAGGCTAATACCTTCACACCAGAGTGATTAGTGTTAACTTCTCTAGGCAGCAGACTTCCAGTGAGGAACAAGAGCCACTACTGACCTCCCTTTACATTTCACGAAAGAAAAAGAAAAAACACAATAATGAAATCAAATGCAAATGTTTCTCCCCATAGTGTCATTGTACTGCTTACAGTATTTCTACATACAATTTTAGAAGTTGTAGAGGCTTAAAATGTTGCACATACTGTGTGGGAAAGCAAATTATAGCATGTTCACCTATTCTCAGAGATCACAGTAATGATGTTGCCATTCTTTTTAGTTGAAGATATGTAAAGGGATACCAAAACATAACAGTCCATGCTGCACACGTTTTCTGCATTGTACATTTTAGTAGGAGTGTTCTGTAAGATTTATGAACACAATGTTGCTGAAGAGCACATTTTAAGCAACACAGAAGTTTATTTTCCAGATAAAAGGTGCAAAAACAAGTAATTTTAACATCAGTATGTGGATGTTGCTGTAGGTCTCTGTATGACACTCCTTTGGATGATATAGCACTCTTCCCTGAATTATTTGAAAGAAAATGTGCACTTTGACACGCGAATACATTTTCAAAAGAATAAATCAACAAAAGGAAATGTAAGACATAGCATGAAAGGGAATTGTGTTTTGATTCAGATTGAGCCTCTTACAGCTAAAGTCATGAAAATTGCAATAAGAGTTGGTCTAATCATGTTTTTAATGCACATGAATTCTAAATGGTCACCGACATTCTACATTTAATCCACATAAACCTGCCTCCTGTACCCCTCTTCCAATCTTGGTGAACACAAAGGCATTTGGTGACAGGTCATTATTAGACATGCACAACTTCCATAAAAAAAAAAAAAAAAAAGTTAAAGATCTTATTTATTCATTTTTTGAGCTTCCAACTTTAGGTGGTCTTCTCCAGCTCACAGATAATTAATACTAATATGTCTTGTATTTTGTACCTTTGACAATAAATCTGTGCCTCTCACACTTCAGTCTCCCTTTTCCTGCACTACCCAGCTGGCCTTCGGCAGGAGGGTCCCCCCTTATGATCCAGGTACTGCTTAAGGTTTCTTCCCTTTTAAAGGGGAGTTTTTCCTTGCCACTGTGGCTTTTAGACCTTTGAACGTTAAAACTAGAATTTTAAAATTGATCCTAAAACTGAGTGGAGTCCAATGAAGATTTTTTAAAATTGGAGTAATGTGGTCTCTCTTCCTGGAGTTGGATAAAAAGGCGTGCAGCTCCGTTTTGAACGACTGCAGGGATCAGGGATCTTTTGTTCAGACAGGTAAAAGAAAATTACAGTAATCCAGTTGTAAAGAAACAATCGCATGAATAATCACTTCTATTTCTGCCTTAGAAGCAACTGTACAAGTTTTGCAATGTTTTTAGATTGATAAAAGCTGAGCGAGTCAGCTGCTGAACATGAGCAACTAAGGACAGAGTCCAGAATGACCAAGAGGTTACGCAAACAAGGTTTTCCAACTGAAAACTAAGAACTAAGCCTCTGTTTTATTATTGGGATGTAACTCTCAGGAGCAAAAATAATAGTCTCAGTTCTACTTGAGTTTAATTGTAGACAGTTTGCAGCTAACCAGGAAATGACAATTATCATTTAACTAAAACGGGTCATTTGAATGGAAAGAGAAAAGAAGCTGGATATAATATGTATAAAGATTATAGGAAATGTTGCTAAACTTCAAAATTAAATGACTAAGAGGCAACATTTACAATGTAAACAAAATGTGTCCAAGAACAGATCCCTGAGGAACACCACAGAACAGGGGTGCCATTCTAACAAAATACTGTGATCAACAGTGTCAAAAGCTGAGCTTTGGTCAGAGGAACTTATATAAAAGTAGTTAAAGTATAATCTGTCAGAACGGCTGCTTTGACCTGTCTGTGACAGCATGCAGACTGAGAGGTCCACAAAGAAACAACCTCTGTTTAAAAAACAAAACCTGTGGTTGTAAGATATGCTGTGGCAGAAAAAGGAGAGAAAAACAAAAAAAAACAAAAAACACCCACTTCAAAAATTTATAGCAGACAATGCAAGTAATGATAGTCCAGTTAGTTTCTCTCTACAAACGTAACATAGGGTTGTAGCCTTCAACATCATATAACATGTGCAATTAAATGTGTTTGCAAGTCACAAGTGAAAAGAAGCCTCCATAATTTTTGCACATCACCCTGAAAGGCCAAAAGGAGAGAAAAAATGTCAAAGTTTTAAGCTAAGACGAATGTGCCTTTTTTGTTGTCTTTATCTGATATAATGTATAAAAACTTGCAAATATTCCTCCATGAGAGGTGACGCCTCCATCATAGTCAATGGAGTGTCCGTGTAATTGTCGGAGCTCCATACTGCGGGGGCCATGAATTTATCATAATACACCTGAGATGGAAACAGACTCAAATTAGCAAAGTGCTCGGCAGAACCCACTCAAAATACAGCTTTTCTACAGAGTGAGCAATTACAGCCAAACACCAGCAAACATCCAACAGAACTCCTCCCGCAGAGATTCATTAGCACCCACTGTCCAATGTGGGGTGAAGTGCTCACGTCCTGTCCTTCATTTCGAGATTTGTACAGAGCAGGACAGGGCAGGCGGTGGCAGGTTAGCCGAGATGGGTTGTGGCTCTTAATGAGCTCCTTTGTGCTTTGTCTTCATCAGTGGGGTGGGTTTCCCTGTGCCACGGAGCTTGTTAAGAGACATCCCCCTCAAAACAATCACCTGTCAGCAACCATTGCTTCCCTCTGTCGGTCTCTGTATTTAAAAAAGTTAATAAGTCATTAGCGTATTTCCTCTGTAGCATATATAACCAAAAGCTTTACTCTCAGACAATTGTTTTAGGTTTTTAGAAGATAACTGCTACTTAGAATAACAACGTTTCAGCTGCTGTATCTTCATGTCACTAATGCCGATGCTTTCAATAACCAGTTGGAACTCCAGACTTCTAAATTCAACAAGAAGGCATTTTTCTTTGCGGAGAGTATTGGTAGAGTATTATTATTATTATCATCTAATTTCTTTGACTGATTTGAGAAAACAATGAAATCCAGTTACTCAAACCAGATTCTGAAGTGGTCTGAGCCACATATGACCACATGCTGCTTGCAGTTTAAACCCAATGCATTCTGGGACACAATGACGGGCCGCCTACATAAATGACAGATTCTTTGCTGGCAGAACAAAATACTCATTTATGCTGTGGCGTTACAATAAAGTGATTAGCACGGATCATAACAGCACCATCCCACCACAATGTCATGTGCTCGTTTGTGTTATTTTGATTTGCCTACCTTAGTTCCAAATATAAAGCTCATTTCAGATATACTGTTTGCCTTTTATTGCCGTGCGCCGACTTCTTTTGTTATCATCCATGTCCAAGGATGTTCTTCTTTTACCTGGTGAATAGGTGCAGTTTAGTGCACTGGCGCCTCCCACAGGAAACACAACAACAAAAAAACAACACGTTTGGGCTTCGCAGGCATAAATCGTATACTTGTATGTTTGCATACACGCTGGGGATTGGGAGAGTAAAATCCCATAACATGCTGTGACTGGAGATCTATCTGGTGATGCATGTTAATGCCAGATATGAACAGACGGGTTCTGAGCTGTCCACCTGAGATCAGATCACTAAGAAAGGTTGTTAATACCATGCCTAAACAGGACCAACGTAGTTCTTAAAAACAAGGAGACATATCTCACCCTGCATAGTTATTTTACTTGCATTTACTGTCATTCAGACTCATGATTCTTCTTCTAGCTGAAGACCAACAGAAACACACATCATATGTAGCTTCTTAGTCATTGGTTTTGTTAGTATTAATATTATTCATTTTAATCTTGGCATGTTTGTTTAATCTCACTGTCATGCATCAGATTTAGTATCTTATTGAGACTACAGTATTTGCGTTTTGAAGTGTCAGTGTTTGTCAGTTATTATATAATATTTTTGGTAGCTGTGAAATTAATTTTGTACATAAAAGAAGTGATTTTGTGTAGGTTGTACTTAACTCGGCATGGTTAAGGTTGTCGTTGGCATCACACTCGCTCAAATTTAATATCCGGCGACGTTCGTGAATGCTAACTAACAACTTGTCCAGTGAGGTTGAATAACTCGACTCTGAGTTGTGTCTGTAACAGAGCTTGAAATATTTGAAAGGAGGAAAAAATGAGGTTCTGAAAGAGAACAGAGACTCAATTTTTGGAATGGCATAGTATACTCTGTAGGCCCGAGTCTGGCCTTTTCACACACCACATTTGGTTTATGATTGACAGAAACTGCAGAAGAGTAGAGTGGTGAACCTGGGTTGATGTGCTGCATGGAGACGAAGGGCGATGAGCCACAGATGTAGCTGAGCCTGTTCATACAACACAAAGCAAAGCAGAGGAAACATGCAGGAAACAATAGGAGAGAGAAACAAGAGGCATGAAGGTCAAGAAATACCATTAGACCATGACACTGACTGGATATGTACGCATTGTGCTGGCCTAAGGCTGAATAAAAGACATAATAAAAAAAGAACGTGGACACCCTGGGAGTGTACAACAACACAGGATCAACAAAGTCATGCTTTCATTAGAAGATCTGTCTAGAGCAACTCCAAAGCCTCAGTCAGAGATGATCAGGATGTTGATGACCAATGAAGATCATTGAATCAGCAAAGGTTTTGTCATTTTTATCTCAGTGGGGCCCCCTACAGGTGGAGAGGTTAAGTCACCTTTACAACCCGGGCCAGCATTACTCTGATCTCTTACTCTATCGCTATCATTTTCTCTTTCATCATCACCTCCTTTGAGTCTTTTAATCGCCTCTGCCATGATGCCCACTGTGATGCTCCCAGGATCTAAATTCATCATTGCTGAGGTATAAATGATGCACAGATGTCACAGGTTAGGCACCAAAGATCGTGACAGTTGGACAAAGCTTCCTAAGAAGAAAACAAATATTCCATCGAATGAAATTTAAACTGACATCGTTGGTGGTGTTTTAACTCCAGCTTTCTACTACCTGCACTCTCACATAAAATGGGATGTGGCCTGTGTCAATTGAGTTTTCTTCTGCAAAAAAGTTTATCTACTGACACTTCATTAAAAAAAAAAAAAGTAGTGTGAACAAAAAAGTGTAAAAAAAAAAAGTATAATAATAACAATGCTGCTGTAATTCGAACAGCAGAGGAGCTGTGGCAGATAATTGTTAGTTGTGCAAGTTTCTCTCGTCTCTTCCGATGTAATTGCCTCCAAGCCTCCTGAATTTCAAGCGTTGCCTTTGGTTGTATGGGGCTAAGTTGGCTATTAAAGCAGTGTCATTAGTTTAATGAGATGTGTGAGGATACTTCGTGGAAAGAAAAGGGAGGAATCATTAACAGGTCTGGGCTTTAAAAGTATTAATGCAGCTCAGCTCCTCTATTTGAAGTTAAAGAGCATCTTAACACCATTAATGTCAAATTGTGGGGACAAAATGAAATAATCGTGACAGGATTTTGTTCTCTCTGACGCAAGCAATTAAAAGTCACTTGCTTGGTCCAACTTACCATTTACATTGGGCAGTTTTAACCTCTGATTAAGCGGGACATGATGACGTCTCCTATAGCTTCTGCTTCAAATTTCCATAAAAAACAAGTATGATAAGTGCACAAGCAAACAAGGCTGTTGCGAAAAGCAAGGAATCTACTGTTAGAAGCACTGTCTACGATCTTAATGTGTCCACAACCCAGAAATGAGATTCAAATGCTTTTTAAAGTACCATCGTGAAAGTCAAACACCAGTCAACTACAGTATTGATTGATTATATTTTATACAAGCCATTGCAACGTGGAGTTTTAAATGCTGAATTATAAATCCCAGATGTTAAATTTGTATGTCATCTGTTACCAACTTACAACTTTTGCTTCACACTCAGATGTCAGAGGAGAGAGATTTTGTTTGTTTACTTATGTTGCAGAGGTTTTTTTCCCCCCTATTTTTACTGTATGTGGTGAGATATTTTGGGAGAGTTGTTTGAGTGTTTTTAGACAGCTTGGTTGGAAGCCGTTGATGCTGCTAGGCTGTGAAAACCACTGAGAATGTGAATGCGATGTTGTGTTGTATTCGTAGTTGTGTTGTGTTCATAGAGACTCAGAAATACCACGCGTCAGAGCAGATGAACATGTGCGTGAAATGTTAGATATACGTTAGTGCACTATGCATTCGTAGAGGAAAACGGTACGGCAAAATATTCACTGCGAAGTGAGAAATCCTTCAAAATCAGACAAAATTAAAACATATATTCATCTATGGCAACTCCTGTGTAGGGTTGAGGTCCAGTTCTCTTCGGGTTAAGGTAGGCGTACCCTCAACAGGTCGCCAACCAGTCATAGGATCACACTCAATTTAGACATGCCAAGCTGGGGTTCACAGTCGGAACTGTGGCAGGTATGAAACATCTCTTTGAAAAACATGATTGTCTGGTGAAAAGAAAACTTAAACATAGTATAATAGGAAGCTGATCAACAGATCAGGCCATGGTGCAGATAGAAGCAGCCTGCGTACACCGTGAGGAGCCGGTTGAGGGTCTCAGCAGACATCTGCGAGTCCTCATTCAGCTCTGGCAGCACTTGTTTTAAATGTTGTTTCAGTAGCAACACGTGAAATGAGGACATTTGTACAGAATGAATAAGAATAAATATAGAACAATATTAGTGGTCCAGGTCAGTCAAGTTAAACCAGTGGCTGACATAAGGTGGACGTGTTCCAGTCAGCTTTCCAGGCCTGTTAGTTTTGCAACAAAACTAATGGGTGATGTCACAGTGGTTTTGTCCAGTTCTTCTTATACAATCTATGAATTTTGCGCCTCCTTTTCTTTTCCTCTGTTCAGTGCTGTGGGACTTTGTCTAACTCTCTCTAACTGCATTTGTTCTCCTTTTTTTCCCCCCTTTCCCTCTGTCTCAGTACCGTCCTGTTCACTTGGGAGAACATTGACAAAGCTGTCGACAGTTGTGTGCTGTCAGAACCAGCTTGGGATAAATTGAGACAGAAATCTCGCTGGCTTGCACTGTCACGTGGTCACATTTGTGCAGGTCGAGCTCATAAATGCAGACAGTACTGGAGACCATCCTTGCTAATTATGGAGGTGACTTTGATTTGAATTTGGTGAAAGTGAAAGCCATCATAGACCTGTCCAGGACCCTGCCTCTGCGATGGGCTACAGGCCCCTCCTGCAAGCCAGGATAGGAGGAATATGGTTTGGATGGATGGATGAATGAACTTATCTTATATGCCACCAGAGGCAGTGAGTCCATGAAGCAGGAAATATATTTTGCAATAGCCCCTGGCCCATGCCAAGGCCAGCCTGATCTCTCATCACTGCCCGCAGTCACACAAGACTCTCAGAGCTGTCAAACTTCAAATGCGCCCTTTCCATTGAGATCAAACAACATCACATCACTTTATTTAAACCTGCATTCAGTGTGAGAAGACGTTGCTTAAGATGATCAGATTGACTGAAAAACTGCTCCCAGGTCAGTTTAAACAAAATAAGATTTGCTGTCATGTGTGAGTTGATCCCCTTTTTGTCACAAAACTGCTGTAATGAGATGTTTTGAAGCCTGGCTGAGGTTTTCAGTGGAGTGGTCTGAAGGATTGTCAGGCAGCCAACAGTGGAGAGTTGTAGCTAGACAGAAGACACAATCCCCTCTCACCCCCGGGCTTTCCCATTATCTCTCTCTTTCTGGATCATATAACACAGAGCTGTGTGTGTGTGTGTGTGTGTGTGTGTGTGTGTGTGTGTGTGTGTGTGTGTGTGTGGTTTGGGAGTTGAGATTGCAAATATGTGTGTTCTCTCCTCGTCTGCCCATCACAGTTCTTTAAAATCTGTCTTTTTATTACTGCTAATATCTATACTTTGTTCTGCCAGCTGAGGCCCACGGCAGAGACATTTGATATTAATTTAAGCAGAGCCGCCGGTCCTGGGAACTTTCTCCAAGGAAAGTCAGAGTAACAGAGAGGAGTTAGGCAAAAAGATAAGACAAATATATAAATGTATATTTAGGATTTTTTTATTTATTTATTTCATTTTGTGTGTGACCCCCAGCTGAATCACTGCAGTTGTTTCTCTGTCTACCATACACGCTTAAGTTCATTTTCACACATTCAAGACAATTAATTTTAAACCAGAACGTTCGCGTCAGCTTTTTCAGGAACTCATCCTGGGACCAGAGGCGAACCAGCTGCGGTTGAAAAAAAAAAAAAAAAAAAGATCTGTGTCTGCAATCTGTGTCTCCCAGAAAATCCTGCATGATGCAATATTTATTAGAAGATAGGATAAGTCAAGATATAAAATCGACTGACAGTTTGTATTGTGTAGTTTGAGCATGTTCAGTGCAGTGAAGCATTGTAAACAAATACACGTTTTAATCCCATGTTGAAATGGAAGCAGTACTGGTGATAAAACCATTACAATCTGCACATTTATTCAATATAGTGTTTGTTTTTATTAGCTTATTCGATTAATTCAAATGGAAAGCAAAATAGTAGCCTCTATTTGGTTGCAGATCCTGTACCTTTACGTTTTCCTCATTTAAGCATTTCTGTATGGGATTGTAAACAAAAGTGAAACTTTGATAAAAAAGGACTTAATCTGAAGATTTTGGTTGGGGTTCTTTTTTTCATCTTTTTTTAGTAATCAAATGTCAGCTTTTGATTACTTCTGTATAGTTTGCTGAGCATTTCAAATATCTCGTGTTTAGAATCAGTACAATGAGGTTAGATTCATGCTTTGTGTCATGTAATAGTGACGAGTAAAAATACAATTACACTCATGGTTTGGATCTGGTTCAATATTTACTTTGTTCCTTTTATCTTTGACTGGAAATGGAGCTTTGATGGACTTTTACATTGTTTTGTGTGTGTGGTCTGTTATTTGAGCTGCAGTTACGTCCATCAATCAAGATGTAATCAAAGAAGACACTTTTAATTAAAACATTTGCCATCTAGGAATTTTAGACATTTTAAACAAATACCAAAGCAGTCCCTCCACCATGAGTGACACAGGTTTTGGATCATGAGTGGGTCCTCTTCGCCCAACGTTTTCCACATCGTTCCCATGTTTTTATTGCTTTCATTTGCTCCTTTGCTTCCCTTTTGTTGAAGGATCCCGGTAGTTTGCAGCTTGTTCAGTATTTACACTCTTGATTGTAGATTTTGACTCTGGACTCAGCAGTCATCCACTTTAACAGTCTTCTGTGGTCTTCCAAGGTTTTTGATGTTGTTGAGTTGAGTTTTTGCTCTTTCGCTTTTCTATTTATCTTGGATTGTTTGTTTTTTTTCAGTCACCATTGCTTTCATTAACTACGTTGACTGTGTTTTTCTGTTTTTTCATTGCATGCAGGTGTGATCCCAGGTTCCCCAGGTTCTCCAGGTGTGATCCCCAGAGCCACCAAACAACTTCCGGTTTGATTGTCTCACTCACTGATCACTCTTGTGATCATTTTTGGACAGATTTACTTTTACAGTGTACTTTTGGAAGATTCGGGTCTTACTCATATCACAACACACCTCATGCCATCACTGTCATACATGTTAGGAATAATGTGATCCTGTTGCAGCTATATCCACACTGATTCAAGTGCTGGGAAATGTTTTGTGTAGCACTCTAGACACAGACGAGCGTTTGTAGATATTTGCACTCTCAAAACATCCAAGGTGGTTTGCATTCACAAGGATCTTTGCATTTAGGGTCAAAGATCTCGTTTGCCAAAAGCTCAGTTCAGCCACAAAATAGTAAAAACTATCAATTTATTGCATTTAACCAAATAAACGTATTATTATTATTATTTATGTTATTCGACCCGATGAAGCCTAATTTTTTGCTTAACTTGCGTTTGAAAAAGAAAAAGGAAGTAGGGTTAGATTTTGTCTTCCATCCTCACAGGAACTAACCTGACAAACCTGATGGCTTGTTAAACACGATCATTTAGGAAGTCTTCATAAAGTGTTTGGAGGAGGGAGGACACTTTCAAAAACCACCCTCAGTAAGATTAACCAAGCGTTACAAGCAGAGCCGGTTGGTGAGCAGGAGCTGCCACGGCTGACTGTTTAAACACGCCAAGCTCATTTATTACTGCCAGTATGAGACGGTGACTGGTCAGAGCTTTTGTTTTGTGAGCACGAGTGGTCGTCACGAGACCGATCGCGAACCCAAACCTCTTCTTACTGTGGCCTTAAGATTGAAAACCCATCTGGGTTTATAGGTAATAAAAGGAAATGTTTTCAAAGCTTACATGAACATGAAAAATGATTACAACCAACAGTCTGTGGACATGGAAGTATTGCGTTAAGATTAAAAAAACAAAAACAAAAAACAAACAGTAACCTTATGATTGAAAGATTTCTATTTCCCTTTAATTTGCTCGCTGATGCTGCACCCTCATACCACACCATCCTTTCTACACACAAGCAGCTGGCTTGGACTGCAGGGCAGCCGTGAACAGTTGGTGGACTGTCTGGGCTGCTGTTTTACCTTTAAACCTCCCTCAGTGCAGTCAAACCCCGTGTACTCTACGACTGCGTTGATAGACACCCCATGTCAGCGCCTGTGCCCTGGGTCAGCATACACCTTCTTTCTTTTGCCCACCACACAGCCGTGTGACTGCCTGCAGCCTCACAAAGCAATGGAGTAATGAGTCCCATGACAGTCTGGTGGAATAGACTCTGAATAGGTAATGTAGGAGTGTCAATGTGGTGGAAACACAGGCAGCGTCTGATCGGGGTTATAATGTAGTCTTGGAGCATTCCTTCCTCTGCTTGTCAGGGTGAGTTGTTCTTGCACCATACATGCTATCTAATATTTATCGTTCAGGGCTGCATACCCATGTTTGAAACATCACATTTTATTCAAATCACTGTACCTGATCAATGGCCTGTACATACAGTAGAAGCCATATATGTACTGTAGTTTATATGTGATGCTGAGCCCATAATAATTGGTTTAGTGAAACAGAGTCACTGTTGTGCTTTATATTCAGCGGTGGTGGAGCCCAGACAACACCTGCCCGACCAGCTGAATTGAGATTGAGGAACCTCAGGAGTTCAGCTGCTGAATTCTGTGATACATTCAAATGACTCTGGTTGATTTGCGTTTCTCTGCTACTAAAACGAGGCGAGTCGTTGTTTTTTAGTCTGTGAAGCTCAATGATTTGTCCGTCTTTCCATCCGCCTGAGAGGACGGTTTCCTGTCTTTCGTCACATATTCATAAATTCATGCTCCGAGAGCTGCAGATCACTACAGTGCCTGAGGCGCAATTACAGCCCAAAAGTCAGCGCAGGGGAACAAGTTCTGGGAGGTAAATGGGGGGGAAATAGCAGATGATGATGCAGGAATGGTCAGTCATTTCTGTAACTTGCAGCCGCAGAGGGGCTGGGCCCATGATGTTTCAGTTCTCCGTCTCGTTTGCAGCACTAGACAGAAAAATAGGCCTTAAATTTCAGTTTATAGATCATATCATAATCATCTACTTTGTCATTTTATTGCCCTTGAGTCACCCTTATCATCTGACTGGTAATAAGAATTTGGGATATTGCCTTTATTACCGAGCGATTGCAATGTGTGATTAGCTGCTCAAACTGCAGCAGACGCATGACTTGCTCTTCCCCTGCACGTGGTCCAACTAGGTTGCCTTTAAATTACATTGCCTTCAATTTCTGCACCTAATAATAAAGTAAAACAATATATTTTCATGCTCAATATGAAATCCAAGGCAAAATAGTACCCATGGAGGAGAGACACAAATAATAATAAGTTTTAGATATGTACTTGTGCTCAGCTGTGCCAGCCCTAATTCAAATTAATTAAAAAGGAAGAGAAAAAAAAAAAACAGTCTAGTCAAAAACGTGTTTGGAAATGACAAAGAGTTTTCTGTTGATGAATCTCATCGTGGGTCCTGTGGTCTTTGTGGTTGGATTTTGGAGTGCTCTGTCGTTTTTGTATCTCTCAGTATGTGACGCACACTGACAATGTCAAACAAGCGTCGCAGCGAAGCCGACTGGAATCAGTACAGCCTCGACTAAATTGCTCTGAGTACATGGAGAAGAGGAGTTTGTGGACAGACAGGTGAGAGAAACTGCTCAAGGCAGTTTGAAGGTGCTCACGTACTTAGCTACGGCGTTGTTACCATGACGATTCAGGTTGGTGATGACTGTCGCTTGCCATCACCGAACCTGAAAAAAAAGGAACAAAAGATTGGTCATTTTATCACATGAATACGTACATTTCAAAAGATACCGGTTCAGTCATTAAGTGCAAACAAAGATTCTGTTGGACGTGGAAACCAAACGACAGAGAATATGGATTTTTAGCAGCCGTTTACCTTCGTCAAGTATTTTTTTGATGCTTTTACCAAAGCAAAGAATGGGTGAAAACGTAAAACAAGGTCTTGAAAATATATTTTTAGAGCATTAAATGACAGGTGATTAATTACAACTTCCCAAGAGAAGTCACTAAACTTTCCAGATTGTTTTAAAACACCTGCGCATTGATTCTAAATGTATGAATTATTTGACTTTTATGTACCTTTGTAATTTTTTTAAAAATCTCAGGCTCAGACTTTTTAATTGAATCACGCTTCTCTTTCACAGTAACATGCTGGTCTTTAATGATCATCACGTGTAACAACACCTGCTCCAGCTGGCAATCTTGTGCAGACGGAGTGAGAAAATAGTTGTTCATCAACAAAAAATGGCTTCATCCTCTTGCCTTCAACTGCTATGACGCTTACATCTTTCCATCAGCATTAAATGCATCGTTAAATCATTTCTGACATGATTCCTGTGTCGTACTGCGTGGAGGTCGCGGTCTTTTCATCGGGACTTCAATCAGGACACCAACAAAGAACAGTGAAAGACCTGAACACCACAATGAACTTTTTTTTTAGCTTATGTCAGCATGAACAACGAAGGTATGGCAAACAAAAGAAAAGGAGAACGATGGGAAGGGAATGCATAAAAAGAATTACTCAGAGCCTGTCAGCCATAAATCTTAAAACTTCTTCTCAAATGGAGTGGCTGCAGAATAGCTGTGGGGAGCATTGCCCTTTCCTCCACATCTGTTAGACACCTGTCTGGTGTGGTGGGATGGGTGTGGATGGAAATGCGTATCTGAGAAAAATACAGATAAATACACACATGCATGTGCAGTGTTGGAGGTGGTGGGAGTTGAAAGGGCCAGCTGGTGGGGGAATGAGCACACTGTGCAGGGACCCCTCCAGTCACCTCATACTACTGATCAAGGGTAACAGAAGCAGAAAGCTCACTAACTGAACAAATTCACTTTGCAAGGACTTTACTCAACAGTAAGCAGCTGTACACTCTTTAAACAATATGCCTGGACTCATACATGCACAGGGATGATATTTATCTACTTCCACCACCACCTCTGAAGCTGTTTCGATTTTTCTCTTTCATACATAACTGCATATGTACACGCACACACACACACACACACACACACACACGCACGCACACACACGCACACACACACACACACACACACACACACACACACACACACACACACACACACACACACACACACACACACACACACACACACACACACACACACACACACACACCTCAGTCTGAACTTGAGGATACAGACATTTTTCATTGTCAGGAACCTGCTTGAGGAAAAATAGCAATGGTATGGTCTGCTGATTTCAGCAGGATAGGGATTTAAACATCATACCTGCATGGCATTGTTAGTGGGATAGACTCTCTACCTTGCTCAATAAAGCCATCCATAAAAATGTAATTATTCTTTTTCTATGTTCTGGCAGACGATGTTAGGCTCCAGTTGTGGGCAGCGGAGCCAAAGTCCCTACAGTACTTTAACTGACTGGGGATGCTGCACATTGACCCCGTTAGATTTGTAGATAAGACTCAGGTCAAAGCTGTGCAACAACCACCGCAGCTGCATGCATAAGTGAGTGTCAACGTGCATCAAGAGGCATCTACTGCATGGCTGCTTTCACACCCCATTTCAGAAAAGTTCTTTTATACGATATATCAGTGATGAAGCCGATTTATCAGTGCATTCGTCACCCATGTGATTGCTGAGTGTAATTTTTGAGTACATTTGCACATCAGTATGGAAACAATTTCATACAAATAACAAACAAGCATCATTGTCCTCTTTGTAGTGAGGTCGGTCAACATGACATATTTATGATGTATTTGGTCCAAGATTTTGCTCATGAATCATCTGGCTAGATACCTAGTAGTGATAGTAATGTGACAAAAGTCAATCACATGTTTACTGGCTTCATTCAAACAGACTAAGAAAGGCCAGAGGGATTATCTCAGTTCTTACTTCTGGTTTTTACAACCACAGTAAGTTTTAATCAACCTGTTCATCTCAAGGTAAAAGTACTTGCAGACGTGTTCAAATCAAAATGTTGAAACTTTGCTTCTCTGCCAAGTTTTAATACTCGATTTGTGTCTCTTTATTGTGAGGGAGAAGAAGAAAACCCCGCACGATAACTTACACATGCCCTTTCCTGGGCTCATCGGCAGAGGAGAGCTTTGTTTCTTAACCTTTACCCATTGATATATGAGCTTGGAGGGGTGTCTGCAGGCCTGTGCATCCATAATGTCAGATACAAGTCGAGTTTGGTACTGGGACAGCGAGGAAACCATAAAAAACACTGTTATCTTTTTAATTGGCTTTAAAT
The DNA here is from genome assembly GCA_014839995.1 of Xenentodon cancila. NCBI lineage: Eukaryota > Metazoa > Chordata > Actinopteri > Beloniformes > Belonidae > Xenentodon > Xenentodon cancila. Next base: position 22,178,377 of record CM026203.1, on the reverse strand, counting down.
AATTAAAACACCACTCCCGAGATATCAAGCTTCTCTAATGGAAATGTTGCTGCTTTTCTCCTGTTTTTATGCAATATTTCACATTTACCTACTTTGAATTTGAGCCCGTTGATGCACAGCGGACACTAGAGGACAGTCATTTAAAAGTTGTCTGCTGGTATATGACGGTTTCTTCACACACCGGCCACTTCAGTGGACTAAAGTGGTATTTTTAATTCTGATTACGGATGAATTAAAAAAAAAAACTACACTTTGATGTGGTTATAATTAATTAATCAATAATTAAAGGGCTACATGATGTCCAAAGAAAAATATACATCAGTTACCTGTTCAAAAATTAAAAATATGAAAAAAGTGAATTGTATATAAGTACATAATTGCATATTAAAAAATATATTGCGCTGTTTTTTGTTTCTTTTTACTAGATTATGCACCAAAGGGTTCAACTGAACGAAACCGACAGTCAGAAAATAACTGACAAACTGTTGTTGGGATTTTCAGATGGACAACTATGAACTATGAAATAACTGGAAAACAAAATGAAGAGTTGAAAACATAATGAAAATGAAAGATGGATGCATTTAGTGAGGAAATTATACAACATATACACATCTTTATACAAGTACATAGTGAGCTATTTAGGAGAAACAGTTTCTTGTAATTCACAAACGATGGGCACCGAGATGATCCTGCAGATACCACTGATTTCTACACTGTTGCGTCTGACACATTAGTGTCAGCTCGGTGTACCTGATAAGCTGGCAACTGCTCTTCACTGCTGACTTAATGACTGTATTTATAAGATTTCTGACTTGGCACAGTGTGCGATATCTATGTTTGTTTTGTCATAAAGATACATTCACAGATAGTGACACAAAAATGCTCAGCCAGGCAGGCATACAGCCGCAGCTATAATAGAAGCTTATCATCGGGAGGCAATTTCACACCGTTCTGCCCCTAATTGAACAGTCTGTTTGTTACACTTCCATTTTCCCCTCTCCACCCTCTCGGCGCGCCTGTGGGACAGGCCTGAGAAATGACACTCTTTGCGTCTCATTGAGCATCCTCGAGCTCAAACAAAGCTCACAGAGCTGCGCAGAAGAGCCACGCATGGCCGCCTTGACTCATTGCTTCCCCTCTGTCGGCTTGTAAAAGAGCGGAGCTGACAAAAGAAGCCCCAGCAAGAGGGAGGATTCTGCTGGAAGTAGTTTGGAGAAAACCTTTTTACATCGACTGTCAAGCCCATTTTGCTAAATGCACTTGTTGTGATATATACGGTGATAAAAAGAAAAGAAAACAGACTCCTCTGTCTTTTATGATGTCTCACTAAAGGCCAGAAAGATGCTCAAAAATGCATCACCACGAAGACTAAGAGATGAGATGATGAACCCTGCATTCCTAATTAATATCCCCGTAATTGGTAGAACTCTAAGGTTCACCAGCTTGAGAGGCGTAAGGCGGGAAGTCACAAAAACACTTAATTGGGATACTGATTGGTTAGTGCTAATTGAAGGCAAGCAAACAGAAAGTGCAGGAATAGAAAATAAATTTTAAAAAAAAGAGTACAGAGAGGCATGAAGACAATCAGAGGAGCTGCTGCTGACGGGAGAGGAATGACACTTCAGTATGGTTTGAGATGTTCCAATTAAAGCCACTGAGGATCTGTCTTTGCATTTCCTCTCCCTCTGACTATGTCTCTATGCTTGTTAATTACTGCTGGCGTTATGAACCGTCTCCTTCTAAGAACAAAGTGCCAGCTGAAATTTACAGGAGATGTGATTTTTGTTTGTGTGCGGAGGACAGAGAGGTGCGGATGAAAATACCAGCTGCTTGTAAACTCAGCCACTCGAGCCTATCAGGTGACGATAACGGATGGCCCTGTAGTCTTCGATCAAGACTCCAGCGAGGTTCCTGACAACAGAAACAAACACACGTGCTCCTTTATATCAAAAGAGTATAAAAAGAGAAGACCAGCCTCAGTCTTGGAGTGAATCTGAATCTGAAAAAGACACAATTCATTTGTTGCCCCTTAAAATATTTAGTTAAAGGCTCAGAACATTTATAGCTACGTTGTTTTTATAGGACTACACGTGGAAGTCGCTGTTCCCTTCCTGTATCACAAAACATTTTAATAAAAGTTCTACAAGTAAATATAAAGAAATGACACAAAAATATTGTCCAGGGAAACTGTATTGATTGTAAAATTTCAATAGTTAGTTTAATTCTCTTGGACTAACGGACTAACAAGGCGGTAATTTAAAACATTAAGACTGAGATTACAGCATTACAACATTTCGTTTGAATGTCCTCTGATCATGGACAATCCCTTTGACGGTAGATTGCTGGAAGTCCTCAAGCGTCTCCATTGACACACTTTGACAAACACGTTAAGACATTAACAGATATGTAACGTTGGATTGTTTTCCACCAGTTTTCCAGTCATATTCCTTTACCACGCGATCTGAAACATTTAAGCACCGATGTAAGAGAAAATCCTAAACATATAAACTGTATATATTTAAATTAGACCGTCCTTGGCAAGTACATACGCACATTGGCAATGCATTTAAAACTGTAGCTGTAGATCTGATGAATGCAGTTCTGCTGAAGTCACTAGAAGGTGAAGGGAAGCTTTGCTTACAGTTTATTTTTAAGTCTGTTAACAGTACACCATCATTATCGTTACCACCATCTGTTGACAGTGTGGAGACGGTGCCAATTATACAGAAATCACTGATGTCAAAGTAAGGTGAAGATAAAAATTAAAGTTTTACATTTTCGCTGCGAACACACGCAGTGGCACGCACGTCTTTTATCTCTGCTGCCTTTTTTCTTCATGTTTAGCGTTGACGCGTGCGAACTCCCATCGGTCCTTCTCCGTGCTTTTCTTACAGTAATCCTGCCGGCTTCTTGGCCCCGTTCCTCCTGTTGACTGCAGACACCCAGATTTTGACCTCACCCATCTCTCTCGCTCTCTCTTTCTCTCCATCTCCTTCACCACCTCCCTTCTGACATCTTCATCCTCTTGTTCCAGAGGCTGTCTGGTGTATGATGAAGTGCACATATTGAGAGACTCTGGTTCCCATCTTCATTTTCCTTTATCTCCCCCCTTATGGAGTGTCAGTGTTATTAATGCAGGCCCAGGGACCATAAAAGCCAGGGAGAAACACCAGCACAGAGGATGGGGGGAAGTGAAGAAGACCTAGAGAGCACCAGAGAGATGGCACACAGACTTTCAGCACCAGTAAATACACAAGTAGGAGTGGGAGGGAAGGACAAGGTGCGTCAGGGTGTCATTTATTACATCGGTTTCATTAAGTGGCAAACAAAAGTGAGAGAACTTTAAGATGGGCTCTTGGCAAATGATAGAAAATGTAAAGAGTCATACATATTCTTAGTTACTACCTTTTCCTTTCTTCCTTTCAGCCTGCAGTCCAGGTGCTGCAGGAGTCATTGACTTGTGCTGTCAGCACCTGCTGTCCCCGACACCTCATGGACTGTAACCTGACAGGTTGGTTTTTTTTTTGTTTTTTTTTTTTATCTTTCTCACCCTCTCCGTTCTCCACGTGGCCTGTGAAGTGACCCCAGCTTTGGTGTAGGGAATTTTTCTCATGCTAATTTTGGAAACTGTCATTTGTTTTAGAGTAGTTAGAGAGTAGTTTTGCGAATAGTTTTGTTCAGCTCAACAAAACATTTCTTATTACTCAGTGGAACTTTTACAGAACGAAGAAAAGACTGAAATGATCTTATTTGAGAAACAGACCGAGGACGTCATTATAAAAAAGGTTTAGGACAAAGAATGATGATGTTAAAAACCTGTGTATATAAAAACGTTGAACTAAATCAGCTATTCACCATCTTATAAAAGCACAGCTAAACTCAGACGCCTTATGCCAATATGCGTTTTACAGACGTCTCCTTTTTGATTATAACCATCATTTTTATTTTTCACAGCAACGTTGGTTTGCAATTGTCTTCCCTTTTAGCCGTTTCTATCAAACCGTTACATATCAAACTGCAACAGACTGTTAAATCGACAAAGATCACAAAGTACTGAAGTCTTTACATCGGCTGCCGGTGAATTCCAGCATTGATTTCAACGTAACGCTGCTGGTTAGTAAGTCACAGAAGGCGGAGGACGCCAACTACCTCCTAGACAGCGTTGAGCAGGAAGATCCCTCAGATCAATGAAAAGAAATCCACTCATCGGTCCTGCTGTAAAAACCAAAAAAACAGCCAACAGCTTTTATTTTGTTTTGCTTCTAGAATTTGGAGTAGAACTTCCAGAAAACATCCAAGACGCTCCAACAGTAGCCAGGTTTACGTCCACACCTGGGACACGACTGTTCAACTGCTTTTCCCTCCAAACTAGTTTATTCTTTGTTTTTTGTGTGTGCGTGTGTACGTGCATCTGTGTATAAACATCAATTCCTACATTTTTAACCAAAGTTCAGTAAAAACATTCGTAAAAACCACGCAATTTCACAAAAAATAGCACCACGTTTAAGGATTTCACTTCACTTTTATCTGTTTAATCTCTTTTCTTGTCTTTGTTTATTCTGTAAGAGACGCTCGGTTGCTTATAGGTGTGAATTGTGTTACATGAACCGCCTTGTTCATTCGCATTTTAATTTGACATGTACTTTTTATCATTCTCGAACACATTTGTTTTCCGTCTACGTATGCATGGAAAAATACCTTATTTACACTAAATTACAAGTGGAAGTACAAGTAAAGTACAAGTCTGAAACATGTGAAATCTAATAAGAGAGTCATCCATCACTTTTATGCTTTTTTTTTTTTTAAGTACAACATCAAATTACTCTAAATTTCCATTCTTTTGATGGAAAACAAACAGTTTAAACATTAGGAAACGGAAATCAGCTGCTGCCGTTCATGTATATTAACTCCATCAATCCTGGCTTCACACGAAACTGTTGTTTACATGTTTGGAGAGGCTGAACTGAGTTTAATAATGTACATACCAGGAAAAGAATCCAAGTTTCCAGACAATTGGAGCTCATCTCAGGAAGGTTTAGTGCATTTGGCATTTTGACCAAGACAGTTGGTTGGGGCCGCGGTGTTTATGGTTTGTTATGGCGGAGAGAGACAGTTGAGTGTTTCTGGCAAAGCTGTGAAAGTATTAACGATGGAACCAAACGCTTTGTCCAAGAATTTAAAGTTGACCAAATGTTGTTCAAATCACATTTTATATGATGCTGGCATTGCCTCGGGTTGATAGCGTCTTCTTTTGGTGCCCTTGCAAAAGTATTAATGGAAATGCTGTCAAGTGTTTTCTGATCAGTTGAATGAGGGTTGAGCGTCTCCTCGTGGGTTGAATTACTGTCGGTTTTGTGTGAGTGACGCACGCCATGAACGCAAACAACTCCTTTGTTTCATCAGTAACAGACCCCGGCGCTCAAAAACCCAGTTGTGCTCACAAAAGCTTTGGGAAAAAAAAAAAACGCTTTAACAATAACAAGTTCATAAATGCAGTTATAAGTTCACTTCCGGAGGAACCGCATCATCAAAGCTTACATGGTGATGTCTCTGAGACAGCTGGAAAAGCGAATCAGATAAAGGTTAAAAATGTTTGTATCATGTCTGTATCACTGTTTCCCCGTCAGCTGGCCCGATGACATCACAACGCATCGCACAACACGGCTCCTCTCATGAATTTGCAGTGTTCCTTTAATTTATGTTTGAATCTGAGTACCGGTAATCACTGCAATCTCTAACTACTGACCCTTTTTGGTTTTAGTTTAGGATGACTTCTAAGATAACAATCATTGTTGCAACGCTTAAATTAACCCCTAAAACACGGAGAAGCATGCCAAGTCCACGTTAAACCTGTAAATGTATGAGTCAGCTAGATTTTTAGAGCACTTGTACAAAGTTTTTGCTTAAAAATAACCACTTTTTATTTTACAGACCAAGCAGCAGTTGAAAAAGTAAACTGAATGTGAAAATGATAAGAACGCAACAGTACCAGAGAGGTGACACTTGTGTTTATTGAGCGAAAATCCTGAGGTATGAACCAGCATGAGCCCTCCAGTGTCAGCGGACTGTGCAGCTTTCTCTATCTGCAGTCAGAAAGTGACATAATTGCCTCAAGATGTGAATGCAAAGAACAGAAAGCATACGTCATGTCCCAGTTATAAAATGTGCAGTTAAAATGTATTCGTTTGGTGAAGTAGACCACCGAAGCTATTATACATTTACATATATATACATCAAAAGCTACAGGGTGCTGGTTCGGTTTCAGTGATTACCACTGGTTTAGTTTATTAACAGCTGAAGCGTGACCTGTTCAAAAAACGTATGATATCTGATTTCTAAAAGCTCATTTTCTTGGTCTTGTTAGTCAACTGTTCTACCTGCATCTGTGGACACATCAGTCAAAGCCCACGCAAACATCACCACTGCCCCAAGAAATCAAAAACTTCAACAACAAGTAATAAATACCACAATAAAAGCTGCTACTTATAAACAAACAATAAATGTCTGATCTTACAAAATAAGAGGAGTTTAAAGGTGTAATAACTATGGATTTGGGTGCATATCTGCATATCTGCGAAGGTATGAAAGGGTGCAAATGTGACGCGTTTCCCCAGGACGTCTTCGTTTCAAAGGCAACTCTTCTGGTTCTCGGGGAGCTAATCAGTAATATGTTATCTTTGCTCTCTGAATTGTAGAGAACAGGAGGCAGGAGGCTACAAGTGCATAAAAATCTACAATTCCTTTGGCACCTTTTACTGCTTTTGTTAGAAATAATGCCATCGACGAGAGCTGCACTTCAGACGGATCGATCACAGTCTGGAGGATTTTATAAATTGTTGATGCAAGTCACAGCAGAGCCGATGAGAAAACGGAGATGATGTCATAAAAAAACGTTTAAATCAAAGCTCCAGTTATAGTCCATAACATCAGGAACGGCTAAGAGAAATATTCCAAATGAGTGCTGAAGTTGACATTTGGGTTATTTAATTTTAACAAACCTTGAGACAGTGAATTAAAAAGCAGACAGCCACAGCTGGAGAAAAAAAAATAACAGGAAGTTCATAATTGAAAAAAAAAAAAAAAATCAGGTTATCGAATTGTTCTTTAGCCATGGAAAAAGTCCAGATTTGCAGCTGATCTATGAACAACCTCCCCTAAAACAGAGTCAGGTGAACGGAGTGCTGGAGAGAGCCTGCAGGTTTATTGGATTATTGATGATCTCACATGTCCTGCTGTGAGGCTCGTCTCTGCAAGCAGATGCTGAGCCAACCGTTAACTGGACGCTTAGATGAACATTTGTGCGGGGCGGCCTCTGAAGTCCATCCCGAAATCATAACACCACCTGTTCTCTCCAGGTCCTAAAGACGCAGAGAATCAAATCTGTCCGTCTGTCAGTCTGTCAGACTCATTAACACCGTCTCCAACCTCTGCAGCCCCACACTTCACTCTCGCTGCTCTTTTCTCTCTCCTGCTACGTCTTCTGTCTTATTGTATTTGACAGTCTCTCTTGCAGAATAATCAGCACATTAATATTAATGCCGGCAGTGAAAAGAAGGGGACAAATAACCGGTTGTCTGTATATATACAATGACTGGCAGCTTTAGTCGTAAGGCGGGGATTTCCTCGACTGGTCAGATTCTACCACAGACCGGGCAGCGTACGACCTTTACGTCGTGATGTCACCTGCCCTGCCAAAGCGGAACGGCAATAGAGTCGGTTCTTGCGGTTCCTCTGGTTGATGACTTTCATTTTCTGGGGCCAATTCTGCACATTTATGGTTGGATTTCTGGCCTTGTCATTCTTTTATTTATCACAGCTTGGTTTAAAGGTCTATGTTTAGTGCGTTCCTGACCAGAAACAGGTCCATGAAGCAGCCCTGTCCCTCACAGAAAGCTTGCAGGAATCAGACTGATGCTGGTGTAGACTCATCGTCATCCAGGTCATGGCAGGGTTTTGCCTTGTTCCAGATTAAAAACCAACGAAGAACACCTTAAGTCATTTTTGACGAAAGCTGTGCAACTCGTAATATTTTACGCTACTGTTCAAAAAGAATGATCACAAACTGTTTTCAAAGGTATAACGGGTGTGACGTTAATGTACTTAAAATACCCAAGATAAGATACCAGTGGCTGGAAATGGCCATCTGATCACTGGAAATAAACGGCCACAAGCACAGTTTTTGTCGTCGTCTGTGACCAAACTTTGAGCGGCTCGTGGCTCTCCGCGGTCGTTAAACCCAGGCATGTCACAGACATTTCATTAAGCCGTTAAAAACTGTGATGTTGGCTTTCACTCACAGGCACGCAGACAAACTCTAAAGGGACGGCAGTCGTGCTTCCCTTTTATTTTATTATGATATTACATTAAATATTCCACACAAAGTATAAAAACATTCAGCTTAACAGGAATAAGTGGCACATATGCACTCACTTCATTTGCACGTTTTGTTTTTAAGGTGCGAAACTTGCTATTGCCTGGCAGGCTGTCTATTACAGGTAGAGGTGCAAACTGTACGCATCTGATTTAGTGAGTATTGTTGAGCAAATGAAGAAAAATAAAACGTATGTTAATGTTCAATTAATAGATATCTTATCAGCTGGACTCCAGTGTTTGAGGAGGAGGGTCCAGCCGTTGCGTTGCAGTGGTGGCTCAAACCAAAGACAATTATTTTATTTCCTGTTCAAGTTGCACTGGATGTATTTTTATCCTTTGTTGCATGAATGCGTCTTTAACCAGGTTGGTAGGTTATGTGTTGTCTAGTACTTGTAAAGCCAGAGTTTGTGTGAGAGATTTGGCAGTATTGAACTTGCTTTTCCAGTTTGGTGTATCTGCAGAGGTTAAACTCTGAAGCTGCCTGGAACTGGGTCAGGCACTGACTCTCAGTAACCTACTCCCACCCACAATAACATCTTTACAGCTGTTTGCAGTTAATATAACGACACATAAAACTGCTACGACAAAGAGGAGTTAGGTACTTGCAGTAAACTAAGACCGAACAGGTGGAAAAGCAAACAGTTTTATTTTGAACTGTATATTTGAAGTTCTTTTTGTTTGTTGTTTGTGTTTGTTTCAAACTGTCTGGTGGAAAATTACCATCCTCTCACACATACAGTAAGCGTATGCAAATCTGTGCTTATTTATAAGTGTGTGTGTGTGTGTGTGGCTGCAGTAGCGACCTGTCAGTGAAAGGGCGACAGATGGGAGTGTGCCCATCTGCCTCTCTGTAAATGCACGAGTGGAGTGTGTGCGTGTGTGTGTGCGTGCGTGCGTGTGTGTGTGTTGGAAGCAGTGCAGTGAAGTGCTACAGTGGGTGACCTTTCAGGTGGCGTAGAGGTGGCATCACTGTGACAGTGTGACAGAGCAGACCTCAGCCTTTCCGTAATGGATGAGCACTCTCAAGGTGAACACCTCTCCTTTCTCTCTTTTTCTCTTCCCCTGCGTCCTCTTTTCCACTGAGACAGCTTGCGGCTCGCATCCTTTGGTTGTTTTTGACCCAGCATGAGGACCGTATTCCCGTTTCCTGTTATCCGCGGCTACATTTCGTAATTTTTACCCTGTTTGAAGAGCTGCTGCGTGTGGTGTGAAAATGACGAGAGCTGGTCTCATCCCAAGGACCTATTAACAAAATCACAGGATGTACTTATGGTAAAAATAATCTAATTGTAAAACTAAAAAGGAAAGCTACACAGTAGGTGTTTCATTATCTGCTAAAGTACATATCCCACTGAGACGGTTGGCCAGTTGCATCTCTATAGGGCTCTGGCAGTGTAGGGGGCGCTACCCTTTCAAAGAGAGATGTATGATAATGATGTTGAAAAGACACACATTAATCGATCTGAGGGGTTAATGTGCGTCTGGATGGATAGGTGGTTCGGAGGGTGTGTCGAATCTGTTCATGTTATTGGTCTAAGCTGCGAGGACGCACGCGGCAGGTCGGAGCAACGCGCTTGCGTGTAATTGATGAGTGGCTGAGCAGCCAGCCACCCACGCCTCTGAGAAATGGACGAGGCTATTTGTTCTTAACAGAATCCACGCAGACCCGGGGAGACGGAGCTCTTCTAGTAGGACAACCTCGTCGGCGTTTATTACGGATTAGAAAAAGGAACAGTACTGCTTCACATCATATGCTAATTAAAAAAAAAAAAAGGGTTAAGAAACATTTCGTTGACTAGAATTCCTAAAACTAGGAATGTAGTCTTTACATTAGGTACTGAGCACTGGTCCGATGGTCGATGGATTGTATTATGGGATATAGTATGTTAAGTAGAGATAGGTAGAGGTAGAGATAGGACACTAAAGATTGTCCTAGTATGCAGTATGCAGTATGCAGCGTAGACAGAGGTTCACATACTACTAGTAGTATAGCACGTGGTTTCAGAATTAACGTAAGAATTAGCCGCTATCTTACAATTTAAAGCCGCAGAATGGGACATTTCTACATGTCGGACAGGCTGACACTAGAGTCTTACAGCTGTGCGGTTCGTTAACAGAATAAACGTGATATCAGCATCCTTTTAGCTCGACAGCTACAGCTCATCACTCAGATGTAATTGAATGTGCTGAGGCTTGGGTTTAATTGTCCAATATGTTATTGTAAACAAGTCTAAGTGGATTAAAAGCCACACACGCAGATATAAGAAATTTGTCATACACATGCGCTCTGAAGTCACTTAGTTAATTGTCATCTCATTAAATGTTAATGACACGATTAGCGCAGCGCTCTCGCTGGGTTAACACGGCACACAAGCTTTTGCCGTGAACCAGCAAACAGCAGAGCGATCCAAAGAAGATTGCATTGGTGACAAACGCTGTTCCCTACTCATCCATCATGCTTGCCAAACTTAGACATTCATTATAAAGTTTGCCGATGGATGCAGCCTGTTCTGCTCGGCCATTCTTTTTTTTTTTTTTTAAGACCTTCTCCCTCTTTTCCTGCTTCCAACCCCTTTCTTCATCTCCATTTTTTCTTATTTCACTCTCTCCTTTTGTGCTATGTGTGTGTGCTTCGTTTCGAGTTTCTCTTGTTCTTTCTCTACTTCTGCAGACTGAAAGATGCTGGAGCAGCAGTGTAACAAAGGAGCAGTGCATTAATTAAATACAGCAATTTGCTTTCCTCTCCTTTTTGTTGCGGGGACAGCACTGCGAAGATTGATGAGGCTCTGTCTGATACACAGGAAGCCCACTACATCTACATCTGAGGCTGATTGTGATGGAACACCCATTAAATGGCCAGTATGTATTAAGATGTCAATTTTTATATTATAAACTGTGCTGGTCTGCTTATTTATATTTTATTTTATTTATTTGTCTTTATTGACGCAGCCATATTTTTATAGGAGTGCGGTGGTGGATTTGGGCTTCCTGGGAACTCTGTGGGTAGTTTAAGTGTTAGAGGAGCAACAGGAAAACCATGGTGAGTGGAAGTCTGGCAGACAACAAAATAGAGATGTGAAAAAAACAAATACCGTTTCCTCTTATAATATTCCCATCTCTACAGTCGAAAACTACTCTGCTCTTTTCCTTTTTGTGAATTTTGTGGTTTGTGGGAGCTGATGTTGCAGCTTTGTGCAAATATCATATCCAAGCTTGTTTGCAAACATTAACAGCGTGTTTCTCTGCATGATGCCCCTGAGTTTTTGCAGACTCAGAACTAATATTCACAGCAAACAGCTTTCCTTACATTTTTCCTCCAAATGCAAATCTTTTCCTCACCAAATTGAATTTCTCACGCAGAGTTAAATCACAGAGTGAAAAACTGTGGAATAATTTGAGAAATTAGTCTACAAGTTCAGAATTCTATTGATTTTAATTTTAGCCCATAACTCGCAAGCCCAAGGAAATATTTATGCCAAAACTGCACATAAATAAATCTGTCAAAGGGTTCAATAGATATGTCCATTCGAATACTATTAACTACTCAAAAACATGCTGTTTCTGGCAATACGTCTTACCGACGGGAAAGAATATTATCCAGCTAAGGAAATTTTTCAGTAAAGTTTCAATAATTCCTCTTGGAACTGATTAAGCACTTTTGTCCTGTAGAAATTAACAAAACAACTAACAAATTCAATTGTAATTGCAAACAATTTCAGTGACTACATAGCTACAGAATTATCTCGAGATACTTTTAGTTTCCACTTCATTTGAAGGAATGTTTGTTTCCTTTTCCCCGCAGAGTAAACAGTTGTGTGTCGGTACTGTGTCCCACATCCACCACATTAACACTAGCTCACAGATCTACAGTGGACATCATGTCAGAGGCGACTAAGATGCTCAGGAAAGTAACGGCGCAACAGATCCGGTCACAGTCACAGCCAGTGACGGCCAGTCACAGATGAACGATACGTAGATCTTAGACAGTTTTGCAGAAGTGAGTTAACCTCCACCGCCGATAGTGGGACCCAGAATTATTCAAAACTGCAAAAGATCCTCTGTGCTGCTTTAAAACAACTGCACAGATTTATAGAGTTGAAAAGATGAAACATATTTTAGCATGAGAAACTCCTTTTTGCTGTGTTTTTTTTTTTGTTTTTTTTTTTTGCTGGAGGGTCAGAGCTGCACACTTTATATTGTGTATATTGTTTTATGTCTTTTTTCTGTGTTTGAGGGTGTTTTAAAGCTGCTCCCAGGAGCCTGTTGGGTTAGAACCATGTTTGCCAGTCTTGTCTTTACGCAGTTTCACCTAATAATGCTTTGCTCTTAGCATCCACTTCGCACTCAGTGGCACCGTGCCTTGCTCCGTTTATTCCCTCCGTTTCTTCTAGCCTTCTTTCTTCTGGCCTTTCTTTGGTGTGACAGCCTCTCGGCTCTTCACTCTAATTGATAGAAACAGAGTTAGTTAAGATGTCACATGAACACGTCTACCGAACTCAGACAAGGCAACAGCCCGCCGCTGATAGCCAATGCCGTGCCACCCATGGTCTAACCGATGGTTAAATTGGTGTTGCAGTGAGGTCAGGAGTGCCTGCAGCCCCCAGGGAACATTTGACCCTTCCTGTCACACACTCACAGGCTTGTACGTACTATCCCACTCTTCAGCCGGTAAACCCAAAGTTCAGCAATCCATTTACTCCCACAGCAGCTCAATCAACACATACAGCATGTAGTGCAGGTTCTACAAGCTTTCAAGTATGCACATGATGTTTTGCGACTGGTAATTGCTTCCTTTGTTCTGATCTAACTGTCATCATCAAATGGTGGGACCAGGTGATTAGATGAGACAAGCACCGAAAGCCATTGATTAGAGGCATCTCTTCCATGGGATATAGATTTATGAGCCCCTCCACCGCACAATGAGTCAACCCAATGGGATTTCTTGTGTAAAGGTTACAGAAGGGTAGAGAATCTCCTCTTAAAGGATCTTCGTTTCTAGGAGGATAGAAATGACCTTTTCCAGAAACTTAGTCAGAATAGTGACGGATCCGGCACTTGCAGAGGATGCATCTTTAAAATTCGAGAGTATGGATTGGCTTGTTTTGACCGAGTCACTCCTTGTCCACAGATGACAAATGGTCTCGAAGTTTGAGGGCTCTTACTTTTTCAGCACACATTTTTAAAATCTTAAATAAAGAAACTTTAAAAATGGCGAGAATGACTGCAATGAATACACACTATACATACAACGTAAAACTCACCTTCTTGGAAACAATGACTTTTAAGCTTAGCCCAAGCCCAAGTGAAGCATTTCAAATAATGTAAACTGAATTAATGGGAATCAATAGTCCACAGTTTTTATTGCTGCATAGAGCAAATCAATAGGCTGTAATACAGTAGAATTGTTTTTGTTGTAAGTATGTTTGGATGATCCTATAGCTGGAGGCTCATTTGTGTGTGTGTGTGTGTGTGTGTGTGTGTGTGTGTGTGTGTGTGTGTGTGTATCATGTATAGTAGAAAGAAAATAAACTGCCAGAGGATGAATTCGTAAAAATGCAAGGATGCTTTTGTGCATGCTTAAAATTGATGCACTTAGTCACAATTGTGTCGGGACTGTTTGACTTAAATAGAAAAAAAAACATATTTTGCATTTGAAAATAGTTCTGATCACATGCTTAGAAGTTTAGAATTTAGGAAAACTAAGATGGAAAAGGTTTATTATTGCTTTTTTCATAGATGCCCTCCTCTTGCCCTTGCGGGAAGGGCAAGAGGAGGGCATCTTGAGGACATCTATCCCAAAAACATTTCCATACAATAAAACTGACCATAGGTCTGGTCTGTTCCACCAGTATAAACAAGAAAAAGCAGGACTGCGGATCTTTCCCCTGCTCTTCTGTGTGATCAGCAAAAGTGTATCTCTAGAAACTCAGTGTCAGGCAGAATGGATTGTACTTAATTTCCAATAAGGTGCTTAAGAGCGATCCCTAATCATGCCTTTAATTAGAATCCACTGGTCATTAAGGGGAGATAATTCATTAAAAATACCAGCGCTCGCTCTCTGTGGGAGCGGCGAAGCAGCAGACGGACAAACAGTCTGCTCTGTCCACAGGCCGATTCCTCTCCGTCGTGTGTCACAGAGGTCTAACTACGCAGGATGGAAACTGGGTTTCAGTGCCTTTCAGAAGACATTCAACCTAAAACGAGACACAACTACAAGCAGCAGCAGGTATTTGAGCACGTTGAAGGTTCTGTCAACCGTTGTTGTGAGTGAGCTTTAATTTCCCATAACAGATGAAAGACAGATGTGTTATCATATGAATATGAAGTGGGCAGAATTCGATGGGCCTCATTCATGAAATGTTTGTAAATCTGAGAGTAGACGTGCACATAAATGACCTTTTCACTAAAAATCTACTTTGGGGTCATAAACGACACCTAAAACCCGTATTTTAACGGAAGAACATGTTCACATTCACGAATGCTGACAGATCACCGGTTCTCTGAGGGCTCCCACAGCTCATTGACTATCATAAACCCTCACCCAAGAATAGAGCTGCACCTTCAACCTGCAGGTCTACCTGTGGACATGGAGCACATTTAAAAACAGAGACAAAGGAAGATGTTATGTCAACTAAAGTGGGGGGAAGATAAAAACATGATATTTTATTTTGTTCTCTATGCATGACAGAAACATGCGAAGCATGGGCTTGGAAAGGTGACCTCTGCAGCAAATGTCGTGTCTTCTAGTCAACAAAACATTCAGGAAGTGAAGTGAAATACCTTAGATATAAAGCTGAGTGCAAAAAAAATTAAATTAAAAAAAAAAGAAGGGGGGGGGGCATTAATCGATTAATTGTAATCAATATAAAATGTTCAGTTGATCATGATATTGATTTTAGGCCTAACATGGAATCAGTGACCACAGGAACTTTCTCTGTGAACATAAGCTGGAATAGGTTCGATTCATTCCCTCCACCTCTTCATGAATCTCAAATGGCTTTAATTTCATTAGGTGAACGTCTAATCCATCCGCACGTCACAAGTAGATTACAGCCCATCATGGCCGTGCCATTAACACCTCCGAGATGCTTTTTTCTGTCCTTTTTTTTTCGTCACGTTTTGGAGGTTTTTCTGTGTAGTTCAGTAAAGATGCTGAACACAACTGCATGACTGGCAGAGCTGGGAGAAAATTGCTCCCGTCTGTCAGGCAGTTTCTGTTTTGTTTTGTTGTTTTTGGGGGGGGGGGGGGGGGGGGGGGGGGTTGTAATATCCACAAACCTGTAAGACCCATCAATGATCAAGAGTTCACTTACACAATTTAGAAATCAATATCAGTAAGGATTAACAATAACATCTTTTTTAAAAAGCATCCTACACCCACATCTGCAATTAAAGACATTTTTCTTTACAATTTGCCAATGTGACTTGGATGTATTCCCATGTTTCCATTGAAACTTCGTAAATGATATTTTTTTGCTTCGTCTGCAGGCAGTCCTGGCTCTCCCTCAGAGACAGGGTGAGAAGCTTGGTCATCTGGGAGGGGTTCAGAGTAGAGCTGCTGCTCCTTCGTAGAGAGAGGAGCCTGATCCAGGAGGTGGATCAGGCATCTGGTCAGGATGCCTCCTGGATGCCTCCCTGGAGGGGTCTTCTGGGTATGTCCCACTGGGAGGAGACCCCAGGGAAAACCCAGGATACACTGGAGGGACTATGTTCCTCAGTTGGCCTGGGAACATCTTGTATCCTCACTGATGAGCTGCCCGAAGGGGCCGGGGAGAGGGAAGTCTGGGCTTCCCTGCTTAGACTACTGCCATGACCCGACCTCGGATAGCAGGAGGAAATGGACGGATGGACGGACGGACGGACGGGACAACCATGAGCTTGTTGCTTTTAAATTACCTGTCTGAAGTATATTTTTATGCTTCATCAGCAGCTGCTTCCAGGTTCTTTTTTGGACCAGCAAGTGGATCTTAGGAATTATATGCTTACATTCCAGCAGTTGTCATTCACGTCCCAACTCTGATTAAATGTTTAAATTAGGGATTAAACTGCTCTGCACTGTCTCCCAGGCAAACTCCCTTTGCCACTGCAGTCGTCACTTTTCCAAAGAAAGCTGTCAAATTCACTATACGATTGCAATAAGAGCAAGAATACTAACAAAATTGGATCATCTCTTCCATGGCCTTTTGTAATCCACATTCCACATGCTTAACTCAGAGTTCCCTACCTTTAAACCTTCAGTTTGAAACCTGCATATCAGGGTTTCCTGTGTCAGGGCTTTTGATTTCTTTGTGAGCATTTTAACAGTGAGTTTGTTGAATTTGCATTATGAAATAGGTCTCAAGATGATTAACAACCAAAAATCCAGAAGAGTGCATGCAAAAGAAAAAGAGAACAACACAAGGAGGAACTCAAAAAGACATCTAGGAGACACAATAAAGGACTACTGAAGCTTCACAAACAAACTTAGTAAGTAACTCAAGCTAAACACAAAACTGGAGTTCAAAAGCAAAAGAGCTGTTTTGTTTTAATGAATCACACTTAAGAACATAAGGGGGAAAAAAAAATTGAAACTCTTAAAAAGTTTTGGTTTGTCATGTGAAATTTCAAACCTAACATAACACAAATTTTAATTAAAAAGTAATGAGTAGAGAGATCACCAAAAACCTGCAGACGTTTTGTAGAGCTTAAACCACTGATGGAAGGTCTGCTGAAAGCTCAGGAGATGCTCAGTAAGATGTAAACTTGATGTTGAGAAGTTCAAAACACCTCATGGCGAAGTGCAACATCGCTCCAAAAATTCAAATTCAAAGTTAATTTCATTATCGAGACACTTTCATTATCATTTCATAATCATTATTGTGGAGGCAGTGGTCACAATAGCTTCAAGGAAAAGGAACCAGGTGTTGATTGATGGGAGCCTGACGGGACTTCAGTTATCTTCAATGGTGAGTTCAAGCACAGGCCCCACAAGCAGTTAGTCCAAGCCATGTCTGATATTCACGATGCTGATCAGCATTTATGGTTTATGTTTGGTGCCAATGGAAGCAAATCCGTAGGTGTTTGGTTATCAAAGACAAATAGGTTAATATCGAAACTCCACCAGGAGCAAAGTCAACAAGTCTACTGCTGCCACACATGGGCAATAAAACCAGCTGGGTGCATTTTCTACAGTCACTCCATCGGGGCAGAAAGAGAGCCTGGTGCTGGCGCGTGCTCTCCGGTGATTTGGTGTATTGTCTTTTCACTTCTGGGTCACTTCCTCTTCTTTTCTGTTACATTGCACGTGTTTGTCTTGTTTGTGTGCCCGAGATTCAATCTGTGCTTTGTGTGCGTGTTTGTGAATATATAGTGGCGTTTGTTTAATAATCTCCTGACCATTTCATTACAGTAATCAGGGCTGAGATTGGCAGCGGTGGCAGGATGACTTAGAGCTTTGGTCTTTGCCTCATTAACTCTCCGTGACCAACGAGCAGCACCGCTGCGAGAGATTGGAATTGCTTCGGCACCCGGGTTCTTCTCCTTTTCAGGCTCTTCTGCAGTTCGTCCAGTAACGGTAAAGATCCCATCCCATCCCCTCCTATTTCAGTCTTGAGAATCCGACCTGACATCTTGTCCCAAACTGCCTGACTCCCCGTCCTTCAGGGCTATTTATCGTAGCGTCACATGTTTCTTCCTTTTTAAACATATATTTTTTCATTATATATTTTTGGGGGTTTCATTCAGTTCCTTACATTATAGCTGTTGCATTGTTGGACGTGTTGTCGTGTTTGTCTCACATTCACATATATGTAATAATTACACTTGTTTATTAAAGTTAATTTTTGCTTTGTTTCCACACCTCTATAATTGTCCCCATTTAATCACCTCACGTGTCAGGTGCTATTTACCGTTTATTCTTTACACCTCTGTTAACAATCTCCTCTCTCCAGTGGCGTGGCGATAGCAGTTTACTTTGACAGAAAGGATCACATTTATTCTCTATTTAAATACTAAAAAGGTCTAAATATACAAGGTCTTATATGTTCGCATCTTCCAGGAAATCTGTGAAGTGTGTAATAAAACACTTCAGGTATCATTTGCACTTCACAAGCGAAATGCTCCTCCGAACCCTCACCCATGACGTCTAATGAAAATTCAGAGAGATGCTTGGGAGAAATAAACGTATAGACATAATCAGTCAGTGTATACCATGTTTTTTTTTTTACAATATGTACTATCAGCTGGTGTGCTCTTTGAATATGATCCTGTGCGGTTTCAAATTCACACTTTGCCCGAGGCTTAAATAACAACCTGCTGTCACTTCCATGCCCTCTGAGTACCTTTCTTAATCAGCCCCCTCCATGTGCAGTCATACAATTTAATTAGCTGCTCACCAATGTTATCATTAAAATTAATCACAGGCATCCTACCAGACTCTGATCACACTTCAGAGCTCATTTTATTTCTCTTTGGTGAAACCAGCAGCTTTGGAATCAATGAATGTTCATTTAGGAAGTAAGATTTTTACACTCATTATTGAGCCGTTATTTCTTGTAAAAAGAAAGAATCACTCAGCGCTGGTATTATAAGCGCAAAAGGGACGGGGGTGGGGTGGGGGGGTGTTATGTTGAGCTGCTCCTTATGCAACTGTAACAAGTGTACACATAAATCTCAAGAGATATCATCAAAGCTTTTTTTCATGGATGTGTCCGGCGTCTGCAGAGCAGGGGGGCCTCTTAGCCATGACAGTTCAATGATGAGATCCCGGCTCCTTATTCCTCTGTTGGAGTTAAATAACCTCCATATTTCACCGCGCGGCTGACACTAATAGGAACCACGCTGCGTCTCACAACTCACCACGACGCCTGCGTGCGCTCGCCGCTGCTCAACCTGCGATTGGGTTGGTGACTGAGGTCATATTTTCCGCGCTGACCACAAGTTGTGGAGCAAAAACTCCAATAACCTGCTGGGTGAATGCAATTAGTATCCAGCGACCATACCACTTAGACAAGCGATGAGTGCTGCCCGGAGGGAATGATCGTTGTTGGAGTGTCGGTGTAAACAATGAGGTCTTCGCAAGGAAGGGAAAGGAGCGGTATTATGATGCAGCTTCTTTGTTATCAAGACAAGAAGGTGAAGTGTGTGCCATCAACAAGGCATAGGATGTTATCTCTCATGATTCTCGTCAGCTTTGCTTCCGCTATCTCAGAGCCCTCTATCAGATGAACACTGTGCAGCTATGAAGCGTTCATGCTGCCACAGATATGCCAGCGGTGAAAGTTTTTTTTCTCTCTCTCTCTCTCTCTGTGTCACACAAGCAAAATCAGCTGATAAAGAGCCTGGAAAAATCAAGGTGTTCCTGTGTTAGGAAGGACCGGCTCTTTCACCTGTAGCGGTATTGTGCACGTGTCCTAACATATTTTGGGTATGTTTGCATCTTTGCAGCAAATGAAAGCGTCAGTATCATGAAACATGAATGGTATTTCCAAAGAATGCAAAGCTCATTGTGCTGCTTGGACGAAGATGTGTCGTCGTGTTGACACTATAGATGCACGTTTGCGGGGTACTTGTCTCATTTTTCATTTTTGAAACCGTAATTAAAAGATTTCTAATGAGACCACTGCACGACAGTGCTCTGTCCTTTGTAATGATCAGTTTTTGTATCCAACTGCTGTTAGTAGTGGTGATTGCTGCTGTGCAATCTTTTCATGTATAATTAAAATAATTAAAAAAAATAACACACAAAACTCTACCTTTTACAGACGGAAGAAGTGACGACTTCACAGGATACAGTCTCGTCTCCTTGTGGCTTCCCCTTCAACCTCACCACAATCAGCACCCGCCATTTCAGGAGGTAATTAATTGCTGGATTGATCCACTGATCAATTAAAAGGTCCAGAAGGGTAAAAATTGGAAATCCCTGTGATTACAAGGAATATTAAGAATAGCGATAAATCAAACAGGTAGGCTTGGAGAAAACTGAAGTGTGGGGAAATGTTTTAACTACAAGCCGCTTCAAACCTCAGTAACAGTGTCATGATCTGTTTTAGTACACACACACACACACACACACACACACACACACACACGCACACACACATATATGTAAAACTACACTATAAAACAGGCTGCTCATGTGTTTTACAACCGCCTTGCTTTAAAGCAGAGCTGCCATGTATCATTGATGATCCCTGTATAATCTTTAAAGCAGAAGTGTTGTTTCATTCATTCAGTTTGTAACTTTGAGAATAAACCGACCTCTTTGGGTGTATATGGGGGTTAGTGCTGTTGCTCCACAGCAAAAACATTCTCGGATTGAATATTAGACTTCATAGAAAGTACTGGAGAAAACCTTGTGACGTCATCCAAAGATTTTCTGAAAGAAGCCTTTGAAGCCTCTCTTTGGTCTCTTTCTGTGTGGTGCCATACTGACTTGGACTGGTGCTGTTTTACTGCGGTTAATCCAAAAATGGTCAAACGGTAAAAACAAGCAGGCCTAGAAGCCCGCAGGAACGCGGCCACCTCAGCAGTTACCACAAGTTAACTATTTAAGTTGTCTGTGTCGCTCGTGCTAACCTTTGATTCTATCTAATCTTATCTCATGTTTATTCTGTTCAAATCTCTCCATACATCAAACCATCCATCCATCCATTAATTGCCACTTATCTGGCATTGGCTTGTGGGGGCAGCAGCCTAAACAAAGAAGCCTAGGCCTTCCTATCTCTGGCCATCTCCTCCAGCTCTTCGTCTCCGTATTCTCAGGCTATCCCAGGTCTGACATGAGACACAATACTCCCAGCATGTCCTGGAGCTGCCCTGGGGCCTCCTCCCAGTTGGACATGCCTGAAACACCTCCCGAATCAGGCGTCTAGGTGGCATTCTCACCCCTCAGCTGGTTCCTCTCGCTGTGAAGGAGCAGCGACTCTGCCGGTAAACAGAAAGGCTACCCATCGTTCGTCACTTGTGAACAAGACCCTGAGATATTTAAACTCCGCCACTTGAAGAAGCATCTCATCGCCCAGAACAGTCTTGACTGAGATTGCGTTGAGTGATGAGAGGGGAAAGGCATTCTTGAGATGAGCGCAGTGCTCACAAAGGGGTACGTGCCTTTATGACCGAGTTTAAACAAACAGCTGCGAACCCTGAGATCACCTTGTGAGCCCGTGTCAGAGAGTTGTGTTTTAATTCGAGCAGCAACAGGTAGTCAGTGTGGATCAGTGAACAGAGCTGTGACATGTGCCCGTCTGGGTTTATTAAAGACCAAATGCGGCCCCAACATTCTGGACCTTTGGTAGAGGTTTGACCGCAGCTGGTCAGGTAGATTGCCATTGCAGTAATCCAGGCGGGATATGACCATGCCTTGCACCAGGATTTGAGGTGCATATTTGCATAATAGCATCATTTGAGGTTTTATGTTATAATACTCGATGTTGTAAATCCCCCGCTCCCCCCAGACAGTTGTCATGGATGTTGAAATCTAGCAATGGAGACCAAAACTGCTTTTTGAACCTGATTGTAATCCACCAGTGGTCAGTCAAGTAACTACAATTTCCTCCTCTTTCTGATACACATACATACACATACATCCATCCATCCATCCATCCATCCATCCATTATCTATACCTGCTTACTCCTTCTCAGGGTCACGGGGGGGTCTGTCAGAGCCAATCCCGATGCATAGCAGGCGAAAGGCAGGACAGGTCGCCAGTCCATCGCAGGGCCACATACAAAGACAGACAACCATGCAACCATATATATATATATATATATATATATATATATATATATATCTGTCAAGGCATGAGGAAAAACAAAGGTAATTAAAACAACAGGGGGGAGAAAGACAAAAGGAGGTGGATGTACTACAGTGGAAATGGAGGTTTGGAGTTGGAGAAGGTGACCCTGAGATACAGGCAGGGCTGTTCATTTAGAAAGGCAGGGAGCAGTGCAGTGACAGCCAGCACCTGAGCAGCCTTGGACCCCTGGAGAGAGGCACTGTGGCAGATGGAATAAGCGAATCTAGATTAATAACCCCTTCAGACCTCAGGCACCCTCTGAGCACAGAAACTGCATGTTGCGTCAGCTCTTAATGGGTTAAACAATCCCACACTGCAGAACATCACCACATTAGTTTAGTTGATGTTAAGGCTACTGAACAACAGGAACCCTTTTAACAATGATATTTTATTCAGGATAGCTATGGTTTACTGCAGCAACTTAGCCTCTATGTAGTTACATGAAAATCCCTGTGAAGAGTCAAATGCATTAAAAAAAAAAAAAATACGGCTGGCTTTAATATTGTTAACGTTTTATGGATGACACATTCCACTAGTGCAATGAAAGATGACTTCTTTTTTTTATTTTTTTTTTAGATTTTTGTCCTAAAACCAAAGACAATGAGCACACGTAGAGTCCAATCTGATCTTTAAAAAAAAAAAAAAAAAACAAGAAAAAAAAATGATCTGAGAGTGAGGACAGGGTTGAACAAATTCATCTTTCCTGGGTACTGGACTTGTAATTTTTCCACCTCAGTCTCATTCTCCATTTCAAGGACACGTTGGCTGCTGAGAATGTTATGACTTTGTGGCTATGGCAGTGAGGCTCTCTCTATTGAGGCTGGTCGGCCGGCTGCCTGATCCATTATATCTCCTGATTACCACCCACCACACACACTGATAAGATCCCAGCTGGAGCAGGACAGGGGCTCCAAGTGCCAGCACTCCACTCAAAAACCTGCATCGGCCTGTTTGCACATATGCGCGTGTTTGTGTGACCGCTCAAACATGAATGCATTGGTGAAGACAACCCACCGGCAGCACTTCATGTCTGGAAGGATTGGAAATACAAGAGACAGAAAGAAGTTTAGGAAAAAAAAAACAAAAAAACTGCCTGTATATTTGTGAAACTGTCCTTCGAACAATACCATGGATTATTTGTTCAAGCGGGTATTATGACCTATATTGGCTTTTCAAAAATATGCAACCTGGACTGGTGAATGTGAAACCTCCCAGGTGACGTGTCACTAAAGTGTGCTGAAAGTGAGTGTTTAAGGTCAAACCATGCATTTTTTTTTTTTGTTTTGTTTTTTTTACTGCGCTCAACCACATAAACTTAATCAGGTAGTTTTAGGATGTAGTTGTTGTTGTTGGTGCATCTTACTTGAATATGTGTGAACATCGCTGTCTGATTAGACCCGGCGTATATGAATGTCTGTATATCTACACACAGGGGGAAAAAAACACAATAAGGTCTGTTTGTTTGTTTATCTTCCAAAGTCACGTTTGAACACGTACGTTTTTTGTCTGAGACCTTGTGTCCGTGGAAATGCCCTTGTGAAACTGTTAAGCGTTACGCTTGGGGTCGTGCAGTCTGACAGACCCGTTCATTGTGTGTGTTTGGAGGGTCGTAAGACTTCAGATGGGTCGTGCTTTTGTCTGTGCATTACCCATGTTTTTAAAATCAGCTAAGATTTGAATGTTCTGTATTGTGCAGCCAGTCTAAACCTGAGGGAAAAGAAGGTGAAGCAAAAGAAAGTGTGATGGGGGTTTTTTTGTTGTTTTTGTAGATATTTGACCTTATCGGGCTTCCTTAATTCTGACTGGTGAGGAGTTCCAGGTATTGAAGCCTGAAAATATTAACTTAGAAATACATGCGAAAAGGAACACTGGTGTGTTCACCAGTTTGTATCTGTACATTTGAAATAACCAGATGGTCCCCTTGAATTCCTATTGTTTGCTGTTGTTGCATTTATTGCAACTACCCAGGCTGCTGACATCATTTTGCTTTATTATCTCCATCCTTGTGCCTTTTCCTTATGACAGAGCCATTTCTCATGGAGACACTCTCTTCTAACTAATTCATTTTCCTGCGACAGAATTTATCTTCCATTTCTTCGCACATACAGGGACACAATCAGATTTTCTCTCCATTGAAAATGAGGAAGAAGGGCTTTTGTTGCCGGAGTATGCCTCATGTTTTTTGCAGTAGCAGGCTCCTGATGATCACCTCTGTACTCCTGAATGTAAACTGTCTGACTTTGTAATGTGCCACTGACAGATGCATTAATTTTCTTGGCCACTTGTCTGATTCGCTATTATTATCTAAGAGAGCTGTTTTTTGTTCTTACTGGTGTTACAAACCCTCTCAAAGGAAAAAAAAAAAACAAAAACAAACTTGCCTCTGAATATTTCAACAGACGTCTTAAAATAGTGACAAACACAGACACAATTGTTTCTGTTCCAAGGTTATCCTGCCTTTTTTTTTACCAGAGAAACATGACGTCATCTTAAAAAAATGGCCTAAGTCACATTTTCTCATACACGTATTAAGTTTAGTTTTTGCTATTTTCTGAAAATATATGACTTAGGACATTATTTTAAGCAGGTGACGATGTAATAGTTTTTACATATAAATGCAGCATACAGTTTATTTTTATTTTTTATTCTTTTTTTTTTGTCATTGTCACTGCGTCCAGCAGCAGCAGGGTTGCGATAGAAATGTCAATCAACCGTTTTCTACCAATCATTTAATACGATACAGGTTTGTTATCTCAGGAATATTTTACCTTGCTTGTGGACTATAAACTAAAAACTGTTATTACTGTCAGTAATAAGTACACAATACGCTGTATCTGTTCAGAATATATTGAAGGATTTCACATTGTGTTGCAGTTTTGAGGTTTGCACATCTACTGAGTTTCTGTTTTGTTTTTCCTCCACTCTGTCAAGTCAGCATCCAAGGCGTTTACCTGCCTTTAGATTGTATTCATTTTTAGTTTTTAAGGAAAGCAGCTACGAGATCAAATTTATTAGAGTTTCTTGGGTGTTGGAAAGCGAGCCACTAAACTGCACAAGCACGAATGAATTCAGACGGGGGGGCAAGGTCACATCTGACATGATTTGTGTGCAAATAATTAAAGGTGTGAGTGCGATTTCTTCTGTTTACAGTATTATTAGGAAACTTTTTGTTTTTACAATGAAAATTAGAAATTTTTAGGTGATCAGGATGAACACTAACATGTCATGACCGCTCAGGCTTTCCTCATGCACTGCCTCTTTACAGAAAGTGTTATAAATGTGACTTCTGTGATTTATTGGCTGGTGCAAAGCAATCTGAAGCCACACTGTTGGTACTCTAATGATCCCGCCTAAAACCTTGGACTGTCATGTTGGGAGAGTGTGTGTGTGTGTGTGTGTGTGTGTGTGTCTCTTCTGATTTCTGTCTCCACTCAGTCAGATTTATTGTGTATTCATTCACTTATGTCCATCTTAATTAGATAACATGTAAAAATTGTGGAAATACAGCTTCACAGTTGGCTTGATTGGGGTTTGGATATCAGTGTTGCGTCTATAGGCAGCAAGTATACTAAATCAAGTAACAGATGGGAAGGTGGCCAACGTTTTTACTGAAAGAGCTGCCAACCTGCCTGCCAGCCACAAACTGGAATGAACTGCCAGTATAGACCAAGCTGTCTCCGTTTCTTGGTTTAGAGGGGATTAACTGCGCTGACTTGTTTATAGTCTGGAAATTTATTTTCAGTTTTTCGTTACAGCTCATCTTTTCTTACATCTGAAGTTTTGTCTCTGTCACCCACTGTGTGACTGTGTCAATCAATCGGCTTTTTTTTTTTTTTTTTTGTTAAGCACCTATTAATTACCAGCTGGCATCAAGGATGCTTTACATCACATGGCGAAAAAAAACATCCATCCATCCATCCATCCATCCATCCATCCATCCATCCATCCATCCATCCATCCATCCATCCATCCATCCATCCATCTTCTACTGCTTATCTGGGTTCTGGTCGCAGAGGCTGCAGCCTAAGCAGGGAAGCCCAAACTTCCCTCTCCCCAGCTACTTCATCCAGTCCATCTGAGGATATCCCAAGGTGTTCCCAGGCAAGCTGAGAAACATAGTCCCTCCAGCGTGTCCTGGGTTTTCCTTACAGTCTCCTTCCAGTGGGACATGCCCAGAAAACCTTACCAGGGAAGGTTAGGGTGGACCCTCTCTAGAGGCATCCTCATCCGGCTCCTCTTGATGCGGGAGGGCAGATTTGAACATAAAAGATAAATAAAATAAGCTTCAACACATAAAACCTTAACTTAAAAGCATAATGGAGGAGTAATTAAAAGAAAGCACTTGTCAGAGTTGTGTGACAGCATATTTTCATATTGAAAGTCGTTCTAGATAAATAGGTTTTAAGCTTCCATTTAAAAGTTCCCATGTTGGTGACATCATGCATGTCAGGTGGTAGATTATTCCACAATTTGGGAACTGTAGCATCACCTTGCAGCCTCCAAAACAAGATGGCTCTAAAACTGTAAAGTCTTTGTGCAGTTGTGGAGGGTTAGTGGCTGAACAGATGTACAGCTGACGTGCATCTGTATCATAACTAGCAGTACTGAAGAATTAGTAGAGTACTGAATGTCTGGCTTACACCACCACTGTAAGGAAGGAAGGAGGTATTTCCAGGTGTCATCTGTAAAAGATGCAAAACTCAGCATCTGTGATGTCATAAGGGCACATCAGCGTCCATTAATGTGGGTGACTTGGATATGTTTGAAGGTGCCATTGACGCAGAGGCGTTTATTGGAATTTCGGAGCGTTGTGAGCTGCCATCAGTTCCCATGGAGGTCATTTCAGCAAGACGATGCCAAACCTCACTCTGAATGACTTACAACAGCGTGGTTTCATGCAGTCCAGATCTGTTTGAATTAAAAAAAATCTTTAGAGGACGATTAGACTTCATATTTACTTTATATATACTTTATATATTTAAAATTCACCAAAAGAAAAAAAAAAAATTAACCCTCAATAATGCTTGCTCAATTAGTCCGATTATCAATTTATAAAGTCTAAAATAGAAACAACAACTTTACCAACATCAGGCTTTATGTGACAGTTCATCAGGACTGGTTTCTAGAGACTTATTTATTCTCCAGAGTATTTGTTGATCATTGGCACCATTCTGTCATTCAGCAATACAAGTGACTTAGTCTAAAAAAGAAAAAAAAGGAGAAAAAAAAGACTTAAAACAGTATACAGTCTGTGCCCATCAGTCTCTTAGTCTGTCACTCTCATGTTTCTTCAAAGACGTGTACCCACTGTCACCGCTTTAAATATTCATCTAACCTTCCACACAAAAAAGCAGATATGAATGCAGCTATTTGACGAGAGCTTTCCTGAAAGGACTAATAAAGCAGTTTCAGTGTAAAAGCACAAAGAAGATGTTTTGCTACCACTGGCAGAAAACTGAACCAAATGGTCGAAATGTTTCCGTTTCGACCATTTGTGGTTGCGCAAATATGTGGTACATTTTGCAACTGGACCCAGTAACCACTTTTGCTTCCCAGCTGTCCCAACTTTTCACCGCTTTGAATGACTCTGTGCTCCGCTGAAAGACATCATGACAGACTTTGCTGAATTCCTCCCAAGAGAATAAAAACTGCTTATGTTATATTGATTCCTCTGCTTTATTCCCATCTCCCATTCTGCAGACTCTTCACTTTTTTTTTTTCTTTGCAGCCCATCTGTATGTCCTGCATTTTCCACAGGCAGATAATGGTTATCTGCACAATTATTTGCTGCGATGTGATGATCAATATGGCTAATATAAAATGGTTTAACATCACGCAGGAAACCCCCAAAAAACACATTACCATAAGTGGGTTTGAGTGCTGAAGCCACCAGGATGACTATTAAAGGGGATTAGGCAGGAGAGACATGGAAATGTATTCTGAGTGCGTGACACCTCCACCGCCACCTGTCAACCCACAGTGCACACACACAAACACACGAGAAAACAAGAGCAACTTGAAGGGAAAAAAGCAATGTCTTGCTTTACAGAAAGTACACATATGTATGCACACCGGTGAAACTACACTGGCAGGGAAACATTTTCCTCATGCGCCCAGGCACCGGTGTGTGTCCGGCCCATCTGCTAGGAGAGGAGAGTTTCTTTTGGAAAAAGTCACTTAATAATTCAAAATATAAAATAAAAAAAGAACTGCACACAACTGCAAACATAAAAATAAGGCACCTATTACAAATTTACACCACCCACCCTATTGCACCCAGCGTTAAGCACAAAAGTAAAAATTCAAATGCCATTATGCATTATAAGAAGCACATTACCATCACCTCAAACAGAAACAAACTGATCCGAATCAGCTTACATGTAAACTCTACTTTAACACAGTCACCAACCAGACCCCGTAAGCACCAGATGAGCCGTATTTATTTTGTTTTCTTTCCCCTAGTTAATCAGAAACTCACTTTTGCTTGACGTAAAAAGGAAATTGGTCAGACAGACATGTTTCTGTATCCGAACAACCTGTCATCAAAAACCTGTTCGTATTCTACCAGCTGCTGTTTGATCAAAGTATGGAGGCAGTAATGCGTTACACGGATGCACGCTCAGCTGGCCTAAACCATCCTAATTGGATATAAGAGCAAAATATCTTCATATGGAAATAAACAGCTCTTGTGTTTGACACAGACTCAATCTTATCCTGGGAGAGAGCCCACTAGTAATACTCAACCTGATATATAAATCATAAAGATGCTTATTCTGTAAAGCATTTGAAGAGGGTCAGAGTGTTTGCAATACTTGTGTTAATAAATAAATAAACTGTTTAGCACCAGTGATAAATGCTGCATATCCATAGCTGGATATATTTAGCTGTGCTTCGTAGGAAATGTGGACCATTGACCTTGCAACAGGCTACGGACCAAACCCAGAGATCCGCTCCGCAAACATACAAATAGACCCGATCTCTGTATTAACTTGTTTATCCTATCGTCTCAAAAATAGCTCCCTCTGTTTCTGAATTAAATGAACACTTTACAAGGCATGACTGAAGCAGTGTGGTTTTAGGAGTCGTCGATAGCAGACAAAAGAGGCAGAAATGGCACATAAACGTCAGATTCTCTTCATTAGTAAAAGAGGAGACGTGTCCTTTTAACAACTTCTACCACACACGCTTAAAACAGATTTATAATCTGTCGGCTGTACAAAATATGACAGATTTTATCTAGGATTCGTGTACTTCCAAATGTCAATTGCTCAAATTCACTCTTTGCTCTGGGCATCTTGTTTGCTTACAACAAAAGTTTAAGACTTTATTTAATTCGGGCCTATTGTAAAGCAACTGCAGAACTACTCTAATGTATGCATGTTTTAATTTTTTTTTTTTAATTACATAACATATTTGTCTATTAATGATAGATGTGGTAGACGCTTAATGGAAACCCGCAATAATAATACTGGCTTATTTCTAATAAGCAAAAACATGGTTTTCTTTAAAGAAAAGACAGTAAACTACTCATTTAGAGCAATTGATGCTTTTTTAAAATTGGATAAAATAAACAAAATGTTCATCTTTTTAGGACAATGAAGTTCAATCTATGCAATGAAAATAAGACCATAGAGGCTGAAATGGGCCAGTTTCCCACTGCACAATGTTTTGAAAATGATAAAGTGCCTGTGC
Source organism: Xenentodon cancila (assembly GCA_014839995.1). Taxonomy (NCBI): domain Eukaryota; kingdom Metazoa; phylum Chordata; class Actinopteri; order Beloniformes; family Belonidae; genus Xenentodon; species Xenentodon cancila. The sequence goes on along the minus strand of CM026203.1, from coordinate 22,148,537 downwards.
AAAAGAAGAAATGTGTAAGTTTTTGTAGAAAAATAATCTAATCTAATTAAAATCATATATTTTTTAGACTGTTAGGACACTGCTGTCACTGCAATGAGCATGATTTCCACTGCAGATCATTTGAGAGAAGCAGAAAACTAAAATCATAATAATCGGTCCTAAAATATTTAACTAAGGATTGTAAATGCAAAATGTGCAGCAGGTACAAACCCACAAGAATTCAGGACAGGAAGGTTTTGACTTGCACATCATTGTAATGTGTCGCAGCTGCAATCAGCCCGTTTTGCACTGCACTTGTTTTGACGCCGGGCTGCTTGTTACTGGCATTCTTTATTATTTATGATTTATTTAACGTTCAGTTTATATTGACACAAAAGAAAAAAAGAACAGATGAAATCTTAGAGGTAGGACTGGTAAAGGGAAGCAAGATACTCGCCTGGTGAGTTCGTGTTCCTCTCTCTCTCTCTCTCTCTCTCTCTCTCTCTCTCTCTCTCTCTCTCTCTCTCTCTCTCTCTCTCTCTCGCTCACATCAGCTCTCTCTTTCTCCGTCTAATCACCATGGGAGTTTGGTTTGTTTGTAGGTTGCAGACTTGTTGCCACAACTCTGAATTCGGTGTCCAGCTTAGACTTTACGGTCTTTCCAAAGGAAACAACAGAAAAACCAATATCACAGAGGTAGAGTTGAAAACAAAAAGAAGTAAATACTCACATTCCTTCAGTGGATAGCCTCTTCCAGCTCTACTGTCTCTTTTTAATCATCATGAAAACACAGTTTGTTTTGGACAAAAAATTAGTTCTGCCTGCAACATTTTTCCAACTGAAAAGAAATAAAAGAGGTACCACATGCCACCTCTGTTAAGCCTCTGCAGTTTGAGGATCACTGCTATGCACATACGTACGTTCCATTTGTTGTAAGAGGCTTTACATGTTTATGTTTTATGCTTTTGCTGAGGCCTTACTGGTGTTTAGCCTGTAGTTTGGTGGCCTGACCCGCCAACAGAGACCCCAGACTGTCTGAAAAAATGGTCTTCAGTGACGCTGAGTAGAATAAAACACACAAAGACATCCATAACTATTTTATTTCTCTCTCAGAATTTAGGATTAGTGTGAAAAACTAAAACATTTCAGGATCTTAATTTTCTTTCATGAAATACGTATGTATTTGTTGTTTTTAATTACTGAGAGATTCATCTTGACATGATGTTGTGGAGAGGACTTGGCATTTAGCTGTGTGGGTTGTAACAAAGCGTGCTATACTTTTTTTTTTTTTTTTTTTTTTAAATCTCCAGTGACAGAGCTTGTTTCCACTTTAGAGCATGTGCAGCCCCTCAAACAATACCGAGATGGAGCGACTGGATACATGGGAAATGAGCCGACTGAGGGTGTAAGTGGGAGTGGGGGTGTGCTGAGAGGGTTAAAGAGGGGAGAGGAAAAGACGGAAATAGAGTTGTTTGTGAGTTTATTTTGAGCTCCATTACCCCTATTACAGAGTGGTATCTACTCTCCACCTTCCTCTTGATGCTGAGGATGCAGGTGGCCCACTGAGAAAAGCAACTATCAATCTCTCACAGGCCATTTACCTATCTGTCTGCCCATTTATTCATCAGCTCATCTCATGACAATCCACCCAGTCTGTTCCACTCTTCTCCTGCCTCTCCTCCATCTTTCAAATAATCACTCCATCAACAGATCCATCTGTGAAACCATCCAGCAATTCATCTACCCATCCATTTATCTCCCCATCATTCATCCATTTGTCTATCTATCCATCTATTCTCACACAGGCTTGCTTCCATCTGTTTCCAGTGGCGCCATCAAGACTGGACTTCAGTTCTTTAAAGTGCCTCACATGAATAAAAACAGCCCTAATAGATATACAAACATATATGCAAAACAGAAATACTTTTGGATCAACGGCTGAGGGCAAAAATAATTTAAAAACAAAGACAACAATTAAAAATGGTTGTAAAATGCAATGAACAAGGCATTAGAGGGAATGGGTGATAAAGTCGATTACCGGCAGTAATTGAAATAGATATTAGATTATTAGATTAGATATATATTGAATGATATTGAATAATAGATAAATATTGAGTGACAGCCTGATGACTTACACTTTTGATGTACCTGGCACCTCTAAATGAACAGTATAGGAAATAAAAGTGGATGACGAAACAACCACAAAGCAGACAGTCTTGCCAGTGAGGCTGCTGATAACCTGTGAATGTTGCTGATGGATATTTTCACGTTTCTTATGTCATACTTGGTTCTTTAGTTTGGGTGTTTCTGTTAGGATCTGGGTTCGGTTTAATGCTCTTGAATCTTGTCTTATTTTCTTGCCTCTGTCCGCTTCTGTTGCTGTTAACTTCACATCCTGTTTTACTTTGAAGGTCTGTCTTTGTCTTGTTGTTTTCTGTTTCACTTTCCTTGGCCTCGTCCCCTGATTGTTTGCAACTGTGTATTTTCCATTACCCCCTAGATTTGTGCAAAACCAAATATCACAAAAGAAATTCTGCTGTGAAAATGACTCAAATAAAATAAAAAAACTCCCAAATGTCGCAATAAGCTCTTTATGCTTCCAGAAAATGGTTTTTCAGGTGATTCGATAATTCACTTTATTGGAAAACTGTTATGTAAAAACGCGTTTTGTGCATTTCCACGTCTTTGGCAGCATTGGATGTGATGTAGCAGTCCATCTAAAGTCACCAAAGTCTGGTTTCCAGCTGTTATTTGGCCTCATTAATGTGATGCAGTTGTGCTATAACATTTCTTAATCATCATAGATTACATCTTCATCTGACATCTTTTCAACAGCGGTAGCGGCAATAATTTGTCAAAGACTAAAGATGTTTTAATCCATTTTCTTTAACATTGAGATTGTCTTTGTTGTATGAAGAGCAGTGTTCCAGGACGAGATACAGAGAGTTACGAGAATTACACGTTTTCAAAAAACAGCGATCAGTGGAAGCACAACTCCCTGCAGCGCTACCTTTGTTGTAAATTCAGAGATCCGATTTTCTTTTGCACAAAAGTGTAATGAAAACTTAAATCTTCTCTTGTCTTTCCCGTCCTCCTTACTGGCCCATCTGTTTTCCATCCTGTCTTTGCCGGTCCTATTTATTTGTTATAATTTGTAAAATGCACCTGACAAAATGATGTGATGTTACGTATCAGCCATCAGCTGATCTAATCATTAAACGGAACATACATCAGTGTCTGTTTGATTGTCTGAGGTGAAATAAACTGCTAAATATCCTTGAAAAGTAGCTTTTATGGTATGTGTAATAGTTCTTAACATTACCCTATAAAAAAAACAGCAAAACAAACAAACAAAAACATGAAAACTTAGAAAAAGGGGGCCACAGTTAAAGTCAGGCAACTCAAAGGACTATGTACCATGAAAGTAAGACTACACGATTTCTGACTGATGTGTCACCATCCAGCGGGTCATCGGGTCGCCTCATTTGCAGTGCATTTCAACAAACTGGGCGGGTCCCATGTAAAACTCACTAGAAGATTGTGTCTAAAAGAGGAATTAATGCCAGCTGTCTGTAGCCAAACAGCAGGCAAGCTGGAAGTGCGGTGCGGTGCGCGTTCAGGCTGTACGGACTTCATGCTCCCTCGTGCAGTAAAAGCAAACATCACAGGTTACCGAGTGTGATGTGTGTCCAAATTTACATTTACATGGCAGCTGGAAGCTGGAAGCTGTAGATCTCATCCCAAATAAGGCGCATGGCTGATGAGAGAAGTGGAGTTGAGTGGAGTCAAGTGGATCACTCCACCTCAGCTGTTATGAAAAGAGCTGTGAATTGGTTGAAAGGGGAGGTGCAGTACTCTGTCTCGGCGGTATTTTGGATCAATGAATTACTTTAAGCCAGGCTGTCAGACTCCATCTCATCCAGCATCAGCATTATGGTCACCATCACAGGGCCCGTTACATTGCGACTGTAAGAGTATTCAAATGATGATACTTTTTTATCATATTTTTGGTGTTATTTGGTGTTAATGCATTAAAGTGTAATGTGACATACAAATTTGCTGTCAGACCACTGGAAAAATATCCAGATGGGCTGCACCAGCACTGTCAGCGCTTTCATCAACGGCTCATCAAAACTCCAGTAACCGGGCGCTTTCTTGACCAGCTGAGGTTGGATTTCCCAAATTACTGCTGTAACTTTTTGTGCTATTTATTTGTTCTTGAATTATTTTGTTATGCCTTTCCTGGTAGCTACTGTTGGCAAGCTTGACTCAGACGTCAACAGTGTAAAAAGTAAAACATATGTGCGTCAGTTTACGTGACGTGGGCAACTCAGTCTCAGCAGATGCTGAGGTGCAGAGTGCGAAGAAGTTGCCAACTTTCTGCAGAGTCAGTCGCTGCAGACCTGCAAACTTCACGTGGCCTTCGGATCAGCTCCAGAACAGTGCGCAGAGAGCTTCATGGATGGGTTTCCATGGCCGAGCAGCTGCATCCAAGCCAAACATCACCAAGTGCAATGATGTGCTATGTGCTCATTCTCAATAACAGCTGTAAGTGTTGATATGCTGGCATTTCCGTTTTTTAAATAAGCAGCCCAGTGGAAATGTGTAAAAAGTCGTCTCAAAGGTGTTTAATGTACCAGTAACACAAAAATGTTCATTACTGAGAGGTTCCCTCTGAAATGTCTCCTGTAAATATGTTTCAACCTGGGTTTTTTTTTTTTTTAATCAAATCAGTCGTGGATGAGATCATCAGTTACCTGAGTGGTGACACTGGTGTAAGCAGGAACCAAAAAATATATTCACTGTAAGTCACTTAATACAGTGATTTATTGCACACATCAATCACAGTCCGGATTTTTTCTAAGATTTTCTTAAGTTCTCCCAACTTCAGTATTTACCACTTTATTTTTCTTATTTTGACGTAGGCAAATCTAACTACAACCAGGAGGATGAGAGACAAATGCAAAGGGAAGGGCTGAACTGCGGGAGTCATTGTCTGATACCCCTCCAGGCCAACCATTAGCAAGCAAGAGGCAATCACCATTTCATCAGAGCTCGCCACACGGCCTCTCCCCCCCCCCCTCCTTTTATATTCACGCTTTTTTCTTTTTTTTTTCTTTGTAGCTGCTTCTCACCAACTCGCATTTTCATTCTGTTTTCATCCCTGTTTTCCTTCTTGGAGTTCATCTCTCCTTCCTTTGGTCGACTGCGGCGGTGGATGCATCCGCTCATCAGCCGCTGCATGTGCTGATGAATGCTGATTTGAGGGAAGAACACAAACCCAGTGTGAAACGCGGTGCGTGTGCACGGGCACCTCGGGTGTGTGTTGATTTTTATGCGATGTGTAGGGAGCTACCTCACGGTGACCTGCCGCACCCTGACGGCGGTGTAGGAGAGCGTGGGGTCCAGCGGCCGCGTTTCTGTGGGATAATGGATGAGGTATCATTTGTTTCCCACATTATAGGTCTCACACAAACACATGTATATACACCGGTATCCTGTCCCTACTGGGCCTCTCTGAGAGGCTTCACTCAAGAGCTTATCAGCTTAAACCAGCTCTGACAGTGCTGGCCCCGCTCGCGCACACCTTGTCCCGGGGGCACGCCACATTATTAAACAATTACTCCTTTAATTGACAGTTAATTAATCTAAAGTCAATTTGACCTTGGCTGCATTACCTTGAGATTGAGAGTTGTGGTGCTCATGACACTAAGGCGAAGGTTGGGTGGCGAGCTGGGGGGGGGGAGAAGCAGCAGGAGGAATGACTTACTCTCTCTCCCTTTGTCAGAGCGAACGAGCCTGGGATACATGTCTGTGTGTGATGGGCCTGCTCGTGCGCTCGACATTAGACCTTATCAGACAATTACCTGCTGATTCTGCTGAGCTGATCACTGAGGTGTTAATTATGCCTCCCATCTGAAAACTCTGCAGCGGCGTCTTGGTAACAGTTTGTATTTGTGTGTCTTTTCAGTTCAAAGTTCAATTACCAGAAAACTTTCTAATTTCGCTGTGTTTAATTTTCTCTTTTTTTTTTTTTTTTTCCAGGTTCAAAAGTTCAAGGATAATATATTTGGGTCTCACGCAATGAAACCTCCCTACGAGTAATTAATTCTGCACGCAGGCTGCGGTGTGTTGTGTGAGATACATGGACAGAATAATGACAACTCTTCAGTAAAATTACGAATTACAACATTAATTCGGTTTAGTTGATTTATTTATTACAAACATGTGGCCCTGGAAGCTGCCTTTACTTTTTTAGACGATGTATTATCCATAGATAAAAGATATATGAAATGTTCTTCCTTAGTTAAAAAGCATCTTTTAAAGAACTTTAACAAAGTTTTGCACTCAAATTTGTGCTTCTCTACATTTTGACACCAACATTTATGTTTATTTTTGCCTCAAATAAATATTCGTGTCAAACCAATCACCTTAACTGATATTTGGGTTCAAATGTGGAGACGACGACTAATTGTTTTTCTTTGTCTAATGCTGAATTTTAGAAATGTAAAACTATGCGGACGAGCCCACTGAGAGGAGTAATGATGTGTAGAGGACGCGGGACCGATGTGCACATGTTAAGCGCTTTTACAAACAAGCGCAGGAGCTATTCTCCTCCCTTGCTCAGCTTTTTTGTCATCATAGCCGTCATATCAAAAGTTTAAGTTATTGCTGCGCAGCCCAGCAGCAGTCAACACTCATCAAAATAATATCAGAGCTGACGTCAACTCCGACACCCCCGTTTTTGTTTAGCCGGTTTTTTTTTTCCTTCACAAATGACTACACTTTTTCTCCATCAAAATCTATGGCAAGCAGGTTAAATTTGTCCCAACTTTGTGTTGCTTTGACAAGACAGAGCTCCGACTTCATGGCCGACTGAATTTTTGTGATTAAAGAGATGACAAGCAAAACCATCTGCTTGTCAGATCCATCTGTCATCACCCAGCGTTTGCCATCAGCCACGCATCACTCAAAAACAACAGTGAGTCACGAGTCAAGTCATGCTTCAGGATGCCACTAAAAGAGCTGGATTGACCAGGAGAGAGTGTGAGTGAAAGTAAATGAGGGGAAGAGGGTGAAAAGACAGAACACAAGGATGATGGAGCAAACGAGGAGACGAATTTCCACTGCCCTTGTATGAGCCAACCTGTTGATGCAGCTCTGCACGATGTGCCCATAGATGGATGACAAGAAACGGCATCCTGCCGGGTCCCACCAGCCGGTGATCGCGACTCGCCAGAGCGCCACCCCCTCTGCATTTCCTTGTTTTCTTTTCCTTTCTGTGTTTGTTAAAAGAAAAAGACCACAGTCAAGGTTTCTTAAACTCATAATCTCCCAGTAAACATCCTACTTATTCCCTTTCAACTAAAATTTAACATTTAAAAGATGTCTCCATGCTATCAGACCACAGCCAAATGGAGGTGAAGTCCTACCATGGTTGCCATGGTAGCCCAGAAAATGTAAAGGAAAGCTTCTCGATGACAAACAAGACCCCAGATGGACTTCGCCCAAGGTGCTTTGCCAAAATCGTGGCTTGTCAGGTAAAGAATTATATAATTTTTGCAATGGAGGAATGTGTCAAAGTGGACAAAATGATGCCGCCATGTCAGCAGACGTGTCAAATCTCGCCGCCTATAATGACCTTGTTGACCCTCCAGAGGATATATTTCAGACATGGACCTTTCAATGAAACGTCACACTTCTGGACCGTTTTAGCGGCACGGATGTGTATTTTCAACCACTGCTGCTTCTCTTCTTTAACAAAAGTCAAGGAGCACATCATCACTGCAGATGTCCACATAAACGCGCATGTATACGATGCATCTTCACCAAATTTACAAGGTCTACCAGATGGTGACAGATGATGAATACTGGCCTGGATGTGAAAGAAAGACTGCAGGGAAAAGAGGGATGGATATCCGGGAGGGACAAAAGTGCTAGCCTCCTGTCCGTTTATGTCACGGTTGGCGCCAAATAAAAAAAATAAAAAAAACCGCCATGACACGGACCCCGAGTTCTGTAGGAAACCTGCAAAATGAGTGATGACGTGCTGCAAAACGCGCAGCTGCACAGAGCAGCAGTGAGAAATTTCACTTGGAAGAGATCACCATAAATCAGTTAAAAATGTTTATTACTTTGATTTTGTCAGGAAGAAAGATGTGGACTGTGAGAAGGTACCAAGACTTTTACCAGGATCACGGTATGTCTCTCCAACTGATGGTATCTGGACCGATAACCGTGGAGGTTTTTGAAGGTTTATCGCACCAGCGGGTTGTTTGTGCCACGAGAAAGAAAAAAAACTCTGTGCAACTTCAGGCGTTAAGCCCCATTTGTTGGGTGAAAAGCTATCAGGGAAATCTAACAGCTTCTTTGTACGAAGTCGCAGCAGCCTTTCCTGCCTTTGTTAAGTTGCCATCTACAGTCGTAAAAAACCCACAACACTCAGAACCACTGCTTCACAGAAGCTTTGGTGCCACGATTGTCCTTTTTACTTGCTGGTTTCCTTCATTTTCATACCAAGCAAAACATTTCTAACTGTCTTTTACAAAAAAAAAAAAAAAGAAATCAAGAGTCCATGCATTAGGCCACGCTGATACTAGAGCTCCCTCTGCTGGATCGCATCCTAATCGATATTCTGAGGAAGAGGACTGCATTGGAAATCGCACAGATGCCAGAGGAAAGAAGGATTTTAGCGTCGCAGCTGGCAGGAGCTGAAAAATAAACTGTGAGCCCTGATGTGACGCTAACTCTTACACATACAGCAGCTTTCTCAAACCACAGTGACAGAAAAAAAGATTAATGCAGCACTTTGTAGGACAAAGCCAGTTTAGTCTGGCCAATTTTATATTTTGCAAGCATCTTTAATGCATTAAATGGAAAGCAGGCATGAAAAACATCACAATATCAGTGCAGCAGTTATGTGACTGGTCAAAATGTGCACGAGTGAGCAGAGATGGTCAGAAATCCAGCGGGACCGGGGCTGAGAAAGCAGAAGAAGAGAAAGTCTGTAGTGGTTTTTTGAATTTAAACTGATTATGGCAGTTTGAAAGTTTTCTGGGCTGAAGCCATGTTTGAATTGTTTAAAAAGTTGACAGCGCCAGAGTACAATAATCTCCTCCAGATGTTGAAAATCCATGCGAGCAATTATAACAACAGTTTTCTGGATTGTCGGAGGGCAGGGCGTCTCATTTCACCCCATCAGGACTTGCTATCCACGCTTTCATTCCCTCCTCGGTTTTCACTCCATTTCTCCTTTTTTCCTCTCTTCTTTTATCACCTTTCACCTCAACAATGTCCTCCCATCGTCAGATAAAAACACAGTCAGCAATGGGGCCTTTGAGAGTTTGCGGGAAAACCAGCCCTCATCTTTCATCTCCTCCATCCCAGCCAGGTTCTCCCGCTCTCCTATTTTTTTTTCCCCGCGTCTCCTTTTCTCCTCATCCTCTTTGTGTCTCTCCCTCTCTCCCTCCCTCAGCAACTTTCTCTCCATCTTTGTCTCGCTCCCTCCCACCAAGTATCTCCAGGATTATCGATTTAACGTAGGCTGTGATTGAGTCTCACGGGGTGTAATGTGGGCCCTAAGGTGTCTTCTGAATGGAGAGCATCATGAGTTATGGACTAGCTATAGTCAGTCTTCCACAAAACCTGAATCACAGGCAAAAGTTGTCCCCACACACACACACACACACACACACACACACACACACGCGCACAGAAAAACACGGTCGTCTCCTACACAAATCAATGCCTGCATATAAAAACAAGGACGCGCACTTATCATACAACTGTCAGGGACAGATTAAATGATTCCTCATAGTAGATGACATGATAACTGTCATTTCTGTTTTTTCTTTTAACGCACCACTAAAATTGGGGTTGATGCGTCAGTGATGAACCATCTCAGAATAATCTGCTCTGCATCATTATTGTACTTTTGCATTTGTTGTGTCAGTAGATTTTTTTTTTAGTTCAAAGTAGAGGCTAAGTTACTTTATACGATACTTTAATGCAGCTCCAGTGTTGAATATAGTTTATTTAGTGATTTTAGTCCCAGTTGCTGATAACTGACAAAAATCTCAAGCTTCACAGCGGTTTGTGGTCCATTTTCGTTGGCTTCAGTCTCTGATGTGATGTCCTCCAATATCAAAATGTCAAACTAAAGCAATAATAGCGCTCCGTCAGGGGCTCATTGGGTGGTGCGGGGGACTGTAGCGCAGAGTGTATGCTTGCATCCTTAGGTCATTGGTTCAAATCCGGTTTTGAAGTAGATGACATTTTATCCCCCTTGAATTATTCCTGCAGGAAGAGTTTGCCTGAATGATTCCAGGAGTGAGGGTCTCCCAAGACAAATTGGTCCTGGGGGGACAGGCCAGATTAAGGGAAGTTCTGCAGATTTGTATGGACATGATTTTGTGGATCGCTCGCTCCACCCTGGAGTTAGGCTGAGGCGAGGGGCTCAGTGGGGAGCGCTTGGTGGCTGGGCTTTAACCCATGGGGTCCAGCCAAGCTCAGGCTGATCCAGCAACATGGGATCGCCCTCTTGTTGGCTCACCACCTGCAGGAGGGGCCGTATAGATCGAGTGAAGTGGTTTGGGCTTCAGCAGAAGGCATGGGCCTTGGCATGCTGGACCTCGGCATGCTGGACCTTGGAATGCCAACCCCCAGCTGCCAAAACTAGCTCCCAGGACCTGGAATGTCATCTCTTTGGTGGTGGAGAAACCTAAGCTCATGCTGTGGGGTCAAGAGGTACACACTACATGTTTTCAGGTTAACCTCAATTAACAGCACGTTCCTGAGGGAGGCTAGACGTGTTCCACTCAGGGTGAGAGGCGTCAAGCTGGAGTGGGCTTACTTACTGCCTGGGAACGTCTTGATGTCTGTGGAGAGGGAGATCTGGGCCTCTCTGGGTCGACTGCGTCCCCCACGACCAGAATCCAGATAGTCAGGAGGTTAATGAATGGATGGATTAATCAACAAGTTGAACAAGAACAGGTAAAATACCACAAAGCTAAAGTAACACTGCAAAAAAAAAAACAGTATCTTGTGTACGCTTGTACATGCTGCTGCAAATCACAGATGCACTATGAAAACAACAAAGAATCCACTTTTTAAAGTGTGGCCGTGTGATGGACTGAAGACGGGAGACTCCCAGGAAACTCAATGGGTAGAAGTACAGATAATGGATTTATGGATTAAAATAAGTCAAAACCTTTTCGAAGATACACTGGACGTCGGTAGTAGAATTATCCATCTGCTCCAGCTTCTATTTATTCAACAGCGTCCGCCTGCAATAACAAGACGGATGTCAGGGTCGCGCCCACCTGACTTGTCCACGTAATGCACCAAACATCCAGGGACACCACACATACTATCGATGAAAGTTTAGGACCTAACAACACGCTCAGTCTGCAATAATTGATCAAACGGGATTTGACACGGCCGGCGCAAGTTAGTTGCTGTAGTTTGTGGTTGTTTCCAAATGTATGCCCACTTTTATCCGCGCATTAACACCCCCACCCCCCCACCACCTCTCAAGCAACATATCTTGTCCCAAACGCAAGACGCTCATTGCAATTCTTGAATCCTATTAGGAATGGCCCCAGAGCCGGCCTCTGCTTGGCAAATAAATAATGGTAATGATGATGATCCCTCATCTTGTCACCGGGGCTCTCCCCAGGGGCCTCGCGGTGCAGGTGGAGTAAGCCTCTCCTGGCCTAATTGGTTCCAGCCCTGCAGTCTTTTCTGCAGCCTCTCTCCCTTCCCGCCTCCCTCCATTCTTTAAGGCCCAGGGAGTCACTCTGTAAACCTGTCTTACACTTTCTGTGTGTCGGTGTCATCACCATCTCAGATGTATTATTGCACAAGCATGAAATCGCATGCATGAACCAACACTTACACGTTTCCGTCCCTCCTCTCTCACACAGATGGATGGACAGAACAGAAAATGGAGACAATTTTAGTCGCTGTATTGTGATAACGGTCTCTTGGCCCCCGTCTTCCCCCTGCTGTGTCGGTTTGGAGGCTGGTTTCACATAAACATCTTGAATTGATTAATGGAGCCAGACAGGAACCCGTTTCTGTCACGATAACGGTCCATCTGGCCCCAAACTCTGACCCCTGCCCAATCTCCAAACATCATCTATCTCGTTACATTTCCACTTAAAAGCTGTGTTTTGTATCTCACAAGACTGAAAAGTCATTTTGAATGTGTGAGACGTGGAGCTTCATAATCATAAAAATTTAGATTAGATAATTGAATTTTGGTGCTTCGACAATATTATATATATATATATAAAAAGGATGGAAGGAAATGAAAGTCTTATTTGTTGAAATAATCATGTCGGAGTTTTAATCTGATGTTTTCAGAGGTTCTGTCAGGAAGTATAACATGATTCACATTCACACTTATACACATTTCTGCGTTTAAAAAAAAAACAAAAACAGATAGAGAGAGCATGAGCGGAAAAAATAAATAAAACTTTCTAAAAATACGCCCTGTTCTGAAGCATAGAGAAAGGTCTAAAGTGTTGCTTTGAAGAGCAGTGGCCCACAGAAGAGACTTAGTGAAATATTTCTCTAAAAATCAATACCTTCTCTGCTACAGTAGGCAAAGAGGATCTCTAATATAGTTTTATGTTATTATTTTTCCTCACACATTGCTACATTTCTCAGCGGTTGGCAGAGGGAAGATGGATTTTCTCTTCGACTGGATGCTAAATGTGATTGTGATGGCGTGGCTCAATGAGATGATGCCGAGGCTGCACTCTTAAAAAGGGGCGCGTCACTCTCTGCATATCCGTGAGGACAGTTTGACGCCTCACAAAGTTATATTGCTTTTTAACGCTGTGTAATGTTTTTCTAACATGCATTGAAAATTAAGCAACCCAAACCCAGGGAAGCTTTTTTCAGTGGCAAGTGGGAAGCTGAGCGTGACCTAAAAATCACGCTCATTGGTGTGATGTTTAAAATACGAGGATATACATCAATATAATATACATTAGTCTTGATGTCACCTGATTAAAAAAGTCCGGATTTAATTGTACAGAAAGAAAACCAATTGAATACTATTAAAATAGAATGTGATCATGACCTCTACAAATGTAATGTACAAATGCACAAAGACAAATTACACAATTTCTACCTCCAGATGCTTGGTACCTGCCTGCATTTGCAGGGTTTCATACTTTAGACTATTTTTTTTTTCCACACACACTGGCTCCCCGTGTTTTAGGACGATGCTTCAGAGAGAATTTCAGCATGATTTGAACATGTTCTAGTGCAACAGGGACCTCTGTTGGAAGAAAAGCATCATTGCATGGTGACGTTGTTGATTATTTCCATCCATCCATCCATTATCTACACCCGCTTACTCCTTCGGAGCCTATCCCGACGCATTGTAGGCGAGAGGCAGGGGTCCACCCTGGACAGGTCGCCAGTCCATCGCAGGGCCACATACAAGACAGACAAATAAGCTCACATTCACACCTACGGGGAATTTAGTATCATCAATTAACCTTTTCTCACACCGCGGAACTTTCTTGAGCTACGCTGCCCCCGTGTGGTCAGAAGTGGTATTTGTTACACAGTGACTTCAAGTAACATACAGACACGAGTTATTAAAGTATTTTGAAGACTGTGTTTTCAAAAAATATACTTTGTACTATAAGTTCAAATCACAAGTGTTTTTTTTAAACCTTAGTCATTCTCTGTGCTCTGAAGTATGTATTTGTTCTCATAAGTCATGTCATTTTCACTGCAACACAGAATATTCTCCCTCCTGGAGGTTAAGGATCAAACAGTCCCATTAAAGGCTCATAACAAGCCAGAAAGCATACCCTGACATGTTTCATATTTATTTAAATATAATAAAATAACTCGTGCCTCCCAGTTTTGTGGAGCTGAACAGTAAGTTTGGATCGTACACATAAATAAAAGCCATCCTGTCAAACTAATCCACAAACATTCTTGGCAATCCCCTACCATCCTGCCTGTGTGGACTGGTAGGGTCAGGGCGCCGACGAGGACAACACTGCATCTCCCACACAGTGACTCAGCTCAAATCTGCATGGACCAGAGACCGTTTCCCGGGAGGCAGTGACCCGTGCATGAAGGGGTGCTCTCCTCTCCAGTCAGGCAGGCTGACGTCTGGCAAAGCTTACCACTCAGGCTGACAACGGAGGAGGGAGGAGGCGTGGCCAAGCAACCTGCCACCTGCATCCGAACACAGATGATGAGTGTGGAGGAGAGGAAACTAAGCTAAAGCACAGAGAGGTAAAGGACAATAATTACTGATTAAGGCCTTCTTTAACCATAATCAGTAAAAGTCAACTTGTATTTGGCTGTTGATTAATTCAGGCATGACATTCCCTGTGGTCCTGATCCCAGAGTCATATATTTAAATGGGGAAACAATCACCACCATCTCTTCTGGCTGCATTCAAAGTATTCAGATAAAAAGGGCGCCGCATCCTTGTGATAGTCTCTCATTTATCCGATGGCGTTACAAAAATGAAAACTTTCTTGCATTTCTTGGTGACAACAGTGATGGCAAAGTGATTAATTCTGCACCTTTACAGGACTTCCCACTTTCCTGTTTCTTAATGTTCGTCAAGACAAGAGTAACAGATGGAAAGAAGCGCTAATGTGCCAACAGGTTTTATCGTGTTAACGGCATTTCTAACTGTGGATGTTTATGCAGAAATAATCATTCATACGGCAGGTGCTTGTGATACTTTCACATTGTTTTGACAGGCCCTGGAGATAATAAAGCTGTCCACAGTTGCATAAAGATCTTCAGGCAAAGCGTTCCAACAAATACGGTTTTGCAAAAAAAAACAAAAAAAACACAACATAAAAAGGATATATTAACATAGAGCAAACGGACGGAGTAAATGTGTCTGTATGTGAGGAAATCAACTGCAGGTTTACAAGCGTGAAAATGCTCGTAAAACACTCATCTGACAGAACAATAGAAGGATGGATGATGCAGAGGTAACCAAGAGTGACCTTACTTATTTTCATGTTTTACATTGGTTTGTAAATTGACATCTTGGAAATGACAGCACTTGGACTTCCTACCTTTTAAACGAACGATTGTTTTGGCTCCAAGATCATCATCACAAGATGGCAAAAATCCCAGACCTTAATGACCAAAATGTAATCAATTGATCTTCCTGCCACCTGGTGGTGTCTGGGCTGGAATCATCCCTTTGATCGCGTGTTCCCGAGTATTTGTTGGATGATTTGTCAGAAAAATGGCTGTTTGCATACAGCGAAGGACCCAAAAATACAGGCAGAAGCAAACAAAGTCGCTTCTGTGTGCACTGCATTCGTTTCATTTATGCAGATTCATGTCAGAGAAAACTGGTTAATCGTTGAGCAGTTGAATATATTTTGTGAAATGTTAATACAGTGAACACATTTATTCCTTATGGACAGTTTTTCTGTTCATTTCCAAGTGTCGCGCTGCTCTGCAGAGATTAGTACACTTAGTAAAGTACACTTGGTAATATCACCAAGTCCACATCCCACTCGTGTCCCAGAGGACAGAGGACAGAGGACAGGCAGTAAAAGGATGGCATAGTTGGACTGGTTTTGTTTAAAAGCCCCATCCTCAGCTGAAGAGCACGAGTCATGACACAGCAGGCAGCCGGTCCGCTGAAAACAAGTACATCACGTAAAAACTCAACTATAAATATTATTTATTTATTTTTAAATCAACCCACTGGCTCGTCACAGACAGGAAACACTTTGAGTCCTTTTGCAAAAGTAATGCAAGATGAGTACAGTAAAAAAACAAAGCGTATAGGTCTTTGTGTGCGTTATGGGCAGAATGTCCCTATTATCCACTGGTGAACAAATAAAAAAAAATAAAAAAATTAAAAAAAAAGTCTTTAATCAAAATATAAGAATTTGAGGAAAACCAGGTCACTATACAAAAAAACAAACAAACGGCAATACTTGTTAAATTCTTACGTGAATGTAAAAATCAGGGGCTGAATTCTAAAATGCAAATATTTAAATGCAGGAATTTACAGGTACAGCCGAGCACGCCACGCGTCTCGTGCACGCTCAGACTGCAGACTGTGGTTCTGTGGGGGCAGGAGGGGTCAATGCAGTTCAGAGAGTTAAAAAAATAACATTTCTCACACACATACATTAACTTTACTCCACGTTGCCATCTGTGCCCGGAGGAAAGCCTGAAGTCTGTTACCTGCAAGTACTCGTGGACTGCAGCTGAATACATCATCAAGCCATCTGGACGGCCTCCAGAAGAAGATGGGGCATTTACTGCTGATAGAACCTGTAATATTTACACTTCCACTACAACATATCAGCCTCTTTCATTCCTGTTCATCTACAGCGTCGGATCCAGAAGTATCCAGGCAACCGTTTGTTTTATTTCTTTGTGTTTAAAGGCAAAATCATACAGTCAAGATGTGATCAAAGTGTAGAGTTTTAGCTTTAATTTAAGAGGTTTCACAGAAATACGACATTTATCATTTTGAGCATGTCCATCTTCAGGAATTTAAATGTTCTGGTAAAGGATGAGCGGGTGTAAGTGTATTCTCATAGAAACGCAGCATTCCAAGTGAAGGAAGCCATCATTAGACTGAACCGATTCGGACTTGACCGGTTTTATTTCAAATCTATTGTGATGTATAAAAGGCAAAAGACGTCACTGTATGCTGTTAATACTCAACAGCTGATCGTTGCTCGAACTCTCACACCACCATCGTGGAGCATGTGTGTTAAAACCATCTGCTGTAATAATTTGGTTCCTCAAACTAAATAAATGTTTGTTTCAGATATATTTCCAAATTACATTGTTTTCTTATTCCCATTTCATTTATCTTGCACTATTTTGCCTTGTGAGTTTGATGGATGCAAAAGCTTTCAGCCTTCATAAAACCTCACTTCTTTTAAAATAAATACATTTGCAATAAACCAAGGCACGGCGTGCCAGCACGCCGCGTTGCATAATTTCACAAAGAAACCACATAGCGCTCTGACTGGGGATCGTCTGTCCATCATCACTTACCTTAGAAACGGGGTGTGGCTTCTTTAACAGTGGACCTGTTCATGATGGAGAGCGCACAGGCTGGTGGGACCACAGCTGCAACGTCAGCTTCAGCATCTTGTTGTCGTGGATCTCCGATGGTATTTATTTTAACTACAGCTGTAATTCAATGACCTCCCTCAGCAACTCGGAAGAGAACTAACAGACCTTTCCTTCGGTTTAAACACACTTGACGAACCATCTCAGTGCATCTGGATGTCACGACTTTCCCTCTGAAGTCACCTGATGAAATGATACACACGATTAAAGTACATCAGTGAATCTCTTACCAGCTTGTCTCCATCTCGTGGACTCTTCTGTTATGGTCTAGGACCTTATCACAAATACGGCGTCAATACCAGTAAATCATTTCACAAAGCTGAAAAATAAAGTAGATGACATAAAGGTGCACTTTCTCAGTTTAACTGCAGTTAACCTGACAATGAATATGTAGGAGCTGGGGGGGTTTTGTTGTATTAAAACCTTGATT
This sequence comes from Xenentodon cancila, assembly GCA_014839995.1. NCBI lineage: Eukaryota > Metazoa > Chordata > Actinopteri > Beloniformes > Belonidae > Xenentodon > Xenentodon cancila. Next base: position 22,131,010 of record CM026203.1, on the reverse strand, counting down.
GTGCATTTTTAATTAGATTTTTTCCCAGCTTTCCGAGCCACACGTAGGTCTGATTGCGCTCCAGGAGCTGGATTTCCTGTTTGCCACCCGTCTACACACAAGAACCAAAAGAATCAAATGGATTATCAAATGTACACGTTGGAGCCAGTTTTCCCGAAAGTCAGACAAACCACATGATACAAGCATGCTTTCATAGATTTTTCTCAACTTTTATATTTTTAAAAACAAAACAAAAATAACAGATTAAATAAAATTTACAGTAGACATATGCAATCATTGTGCACTTTAACTACTTCTTCTGATACGTTCTGCACAGCTGTCAACGGAAAAAAAAAAAAAAAAAACAAAACAAAAAAAAAAAAAAAAAAAACGCAAACACAATGGAGACGTCGGGCTGGAGCTGGGGGACCTGGGACAGGTGTGAGAGTGAGGAGAGGGCTGAAGGACTGAGGTAGAGGGCAGTAAGGATGAAAAAAGAGGAGCAGGGATGAAGAGGGAAAGATTCAGGGATGAAAAGAAGGCCTAAACTTCGTCACTCAAGAAGGGACGGGGGAAAAAAATATCAATGAATATATAGATTTCTTTTATTCCTTACATCAATTATATAAATATATAGAACCCTCAAAAAAAAAAGGGGGGGGGGGGGTCCTGGGGCAAGGAACAGCGCAATACAGAAACCCACAACAGCAGTAAGGCAAACAGAAAGCAAGAAAGCGAGTCGAAGCAGTGACGGAGCGAGAGGTACAGAGAAAGGCGGCATGAGACGTGGCAGGAGAAGATGCGGGAGCAGCTGGGGAGAGCAGAGATGGTGCATCTGTTCGGATGAAAATGTATAAATACTTGATATTCCGAGACGACTGGGCGATGGAGAGGAAAGCGCAGGCAGAAAAAGGATGAAGGGTTGTAAAACAGGGGGGAAGAGGTCTGACTCTCTGAGGTCGACTGTCCAGTGTGGTGTTATGTGCTACGTGACCCTGTCGCCTACGTGTGTGTGCACGTGAGCGCGCATGTGTGTTTGTGTGTGTGTTTGTGTGTGTGTGAGACACTGAATGTGTTTCTGTACGATGGCAGCACACACTGCAACAGTAAAAACACATGCTCAGGTCTCTTGTGTGCTCTTCTCCTTTATAAATACAAAACAAAAAGATTAAAAATAAAAAAAAAATAAAACAAAAAACATTTGCAAGAAAAAAAAAAACGGAAAAAAAAAAACACCAGCCACCTCATTATTCACACCTTCTTCCCTTTTATACATCATTTAGTTCACCAAATAATTTTTTTGTTTTGATTTTAAAATTGTACACTTAGAGCAGTCCCCCTCAGTCCTCCTTCCTTTCCCACCGAGTCTCTTAGTCTCTGTCTTTCCGCCCCCTCTTCCTCTCACTGAGAACTGGCTCTCTCTAGCACACGCAGGTCATAGTTCTTTTTGGCAGCTCTCAGTTTGAAGAGGTTGCCCCCACTGTTGTTAAGTTTGAAGGAAGCACTCTGGGCAGCCATGGTGCTGGGGAAAACTGCCACTACTGTGTAGTGGTGCGCTGGGTCGTTGCCGTCACCCTTCACTCCCATGCTGGCCCCGAGACCCGCTGTGGAAGTCCCCGTTCCAGGACAGGGAACGCAGCCTGCTGCTCCTCCTCCTCGGCCTCCCTGAGGCTCCTTCAGCCACTGGATCTTGGCACCACACAGCGACAGCTGGTTAAAGAGCTTCTCAGCCTCTGGACGTGAAATCCCTTCTGGCAGGTCTGTAACCTCGAGTACTCGACTCACCACTGGACAAGACGACACGAGCAGAGGCGCAGAGAAACGCGTGATTATCCAAACTGCATCGTAACACACCGAGTAGCTGTGTTCAAGATGTGCTTCTTGTGTTTGCTCGTATGTTTCAACTAAATAATATTAGGGGCTGTAGGAAGGATAGTCCAAGGGAAATCCTCAAATGGAGTAGATTTAAGGTGGAAATGCAAAAATCAACCGTAACATACGAGGCCCCAAATCTGACTGATACAGTCTGCACCTGCTTTGCTCTCCTCTAGTCTCCTTTATTGACACTCAATAACCAATCATTTTAGTCAGCACCATTAGAAAAAAAATACATAAAGGTTTAAATTTAAACCGACAAAAGTCGTGGTTACAGATTTAACCAGTTTAACTTTAAGTTGTGAATTTGTGCAATACAAAAAAACCTAATTACATTTATTAATAAAATGCTTACACGTCATCCAAACCACCTGTTCTCAGAAGGTTTAAAAACTAAAAGCTTTAAGGTTGTACCATAATACCGTGCAGGTGCTCTGCTGCCCTCCGATGATGCTATTCCAACTTACCAACATCTGTGGTGCCGAGATCTGTCGATGCAGATTTGAGTGTTTGTTTCTTCCCTCGTGCCCCATGTTTCATTACGCCTTGACCCTGGACAAAATAATGCTTTTTTGATTTTCTGTTGTCACGCAGCATTACAAAAAGATACGAGGTGAAAGTATAAGCAATCAGTAGGAGCGGAAACCGCAAGTCTCTAGTAAGCAGCAACACAAACAATCTTATTTTGAAGGGAAGTGGAAAGAGACTCGGCCTCTAATGAGCCGTTCCCAGCGTACACTTCCATCTGCAAAATGCATCATCTTTGAGTTTACACAAGATCCTTTTGAGTTCACATTTTATGCCTTAACCCCTTGATGCCTGATATATGAAATACAAAGAAAATCATTGCTTTATTTATTTAAATGGCTTCTTATACATTGGAATTAAAAACACTCTTAAGTTAATCGGTAAAAGGTTTTTTTGTGTAAATGTGTAAATCCCCGAGAAGGGAAAAAGCATCCACAAGTTGCTTTGCTTTATTTAGTTAGGGTTTAACATGAGTCCGTTTTTAATTCAGTTTTAAATCATGACTACATTTAAATCATCAGTTAGGTGAAATAAACACTAGTATCCCTTCGTAAAACACTGAAGTTGGGATAGAGTCCAAAGGTTTGCTTGTACCGACCTGATGGGAGCTGTAAGAGGACTGGCCGTGCATGAGGGGTGGCGGACACAGACTGTACTGGAGGGGCTGCCCGAGCAGAGAGTAGCGACCATCACCTGAACACGTCAAAACAAACGCTTTTAAACCACAATGATTAAGAAAATATGTATTGCTTAAAAAAAAAAATAAAAAGGTGCAGTAATTTATTTAATAACTTGGTCTCAATTTTTTTTTTTTTAAAAACAAAATAATATACACTACCATTATAAATAATTCAACAGTCTGATAAGATGGATACGGTTTATTTATTAGAGGTTAATAGAATAAAAAAAACAAACAAAAAAAAAACAGGATTTGTTTTATTTTTTTTTAACAGTTAAATGGAATTTAAAATGGAATGTAAAAACACCAAAAACCACTTATTCAATTTAGGATGTTGAAACGGTGCAAAAAATACCTAAGCTGTGATGATGTGGCAGGAATTAAAGACCGACATGCTCAAACTGAACCTCAGCTTTATTTATTCAGCACTTTTCAAGCCCATGGGCAAACCAAACTAATTTACATAGAATAATCAAACTGGGAGAACAGATCAATGTTCTCCCAGATCAGATCAGACTGCATTGTACATGTTTCCTTAACATGGAAACAAACGCAGTTACTGAAGTTAGACGCAGCCTCCGTTTCCTAGACCAGCGCTGTGCTTCCTGGCTGTGAATGAGGCGTTTCAGCTGGATGCTGCCACAGAAGGATGTGACCATCTTTTCCTTCATCAGGTTATCATTTGTGTCAAAGAACAAAAAAAAAAAAAAAAAAAAAAAAAAAAAAAAGCAACCCCTGGAGCGTCTTCAGTTTACAGCATCCATCAGACGGATGCAGCGCTGGGAGGGGCTTGCTTGTTCCAAATCCATCTTCTGAGGTGTGGGACAAATGGAGCCTTCCACTGTGGACCAGTTTAGACCAGGATGATGCCTTTTGAAGATGGGATTGATCTGGCGTGAAGGGAATGATGGAGCACAGCTCAGCAGTTCCCGTGGAAGATAAGGAGCTGCAATCCAGGGCTTCAGGCCTACATTAGCCACTTTCCCAAGGCCAAGCCAGGCCAGCTGCTTGCCCACCATCCTGGACTGAGCCAAGCCAGGCTGCCTTGGATCTACATTTCTGTTCTCACTCTTCCGCACAGCCAAGCAGCGTTGAACAGGGCGGAGAGCCGTGTCATGGTAGAAGGGATCTTTTCAAAATTCACGATCTGTCTACTCAACTTCATGATTCTAGTGAAACAAACTCCAGTGACCTTTTAACTCATCGCCTATTTCACACGCCCTTTTTGCTTCTGCCAAATAAAGACTTCGGCTGTTCTTTCAGCAAATGAAATCACTCAAATCCGTTCATTAAAAAGATTTGTTCTCTGAATTGTTCAGTGCTTGGTCTGAACCCTGATCGGACTGAACTAAAACACGGTTCGTGATTCGGCTCATGATTCTCAATTCTCAAGTCATTTACATGTAACTCTTCTGGATGAACGCTGTCCTCCAGTCGATGGTAAATTAGATTAAAACTTTTACACCTGGCCTTTAGCTCTGTGTTCAGTGAACTTAAGGCCAGGTTGGATGTGTCTAGTTGTTGGTGAAACAATGCCGACCCGAGCGCAAATATAGGCCACAGAAAAGGGATGAGGTAAAGTCACGTCTGCCTACAGCAGGGTTGACCAGCTGGCAAAGTGCCGTTCGTGTGATCCCGATGTGAGGAACTGATTTCTCTGTTGACTTGGTGCCAAAAGGCACCTGGCAGGATTTAGAGAGGCTGTTATGAGAATGGGTGAAAGAGCATGAACCCGGTGAAGGGTTAAATCACACAGCTATTTATTTACTTGTGCAATAAGGGAACACTCTTGTTTTCAACAACTAGACTTTGGTCACGTTTCATTTTACATCAGGTAAAGTGCCGACGTTGGGTAAAACTGGAGAATACTAATGATCACAATTGTTCAGGGTGAGATTTATCTAAATTGTGTACTGCTGTTTTTTTGCTTTTAATCTCAAGGAACTCTGCTGTTCAAACTTTCCTTCTGTGATGCACTACACAACTCAATTAGATGAATTAATAATTGTACTTAAACTTTGTCATTAAAATTACATCTGTATCTGATCATCCAGTTAAGATAGAGGAGAAAAGATATGGACATCAAGTGACAAGATTAATCATAGAATAATAAATGGACAACACACAGCACCAATAAAAGTGTACTTTTCTCTATACGGAGGTCACTGGTGTACAGGTGTTTTTAGGTTGCAATGACATCTGACGGCTTGTCTACCAGCCATTCATTGTTTGTTTTTAGTTGTTTTAGTAAAACAGTAATACGCTGCCTTCACTGTTTTCATTTGCTTGTCATGAACAACATTTCTACAACAAGCCTTTGTTCATAAACTCGATCTGTGGGCAAGGTTCATTTGTATTCATTCGTATATCTGAATCTCACTTGTACCTTGAGTAGGTCCTCCAGGCCGGGGAAACTGGGAAATGAGGGGTAATGGTCCAAGGCCTGGACATACGCTGCTGACGCTGCCAGAAGGAGATGGGGTGGGAGACTGAGTAGGGGAGGCCAGGGGGCTTGTCAGTTGAGTACCGGCCTAGATGCAATGAAATAAAATAAAATAAAATAAAATAAAATAAATGACCTGTGGAAAACTAGGCTAAAATTGCCATGAAGTGGCTTAATTTTTTCAATATGTAGTTACTTTACTTCAGAGGACAGATGACTGAACTAAACGTGAACACAAAAACAACCAAATGACCACTAGGGGGCAGAGACACAGAGAATGATCAAGGAGGCCTGTACCTGTGGAGTGTTGTCAGGTTTGTAGAGCTCCCCTGGTTTGCTGGGCCTCTGCTCTATGCTGTAGTACTTGCATGGGTTCCACTGGACCAGAGGAGGATTCTGGGAAGGCTGTGGCCCATTGGGGACACTTAGCTGCATGACCATCACCCCATGTCCAGGAGCTGGTACTCCTGACGGAGCCAAGAGCCAGAAAAAGATTTAGATTCACAGATTATTTATGGCTTCTGCCCCGAGAACAGTATTTGACCCGTCGCTGACATTCCACCTTTAAATTGTGGTCAAAGAAAACAAATATTTGAGTTATACAAAAGTGCTGATTCAAAACATTTTTTCCTTTTATTTTAGTAGTTTAAAAACACTTTCAATTCTCCTATTGTGCATTTACAGAGTATCCATATTAACATTAGACTGCATCTGTAAATAAGTCCGTATCCATGAAAAGATGCTGCTGTGATTCCAAATATCAGACATAAAACTAATATTATAAAATTATAAAAATGAAACGATAACAGTTTAGTAAGTTTAAACTGTAATACATTCAACATTTTAGGCGTTTACATGCATGCACACATACATTTATTATCAGTTTGCATACTGTTCAGAAACACTGATACTGTAAATGTAATAAATATTCAGGTCCCAACCCATTTGTTTCTTTTAAATAAACAAAAGCTTGAGTTTAACTTCAGGTTTAACTTCAGGCTGTTCACAAGTAGACCAGTTAGTTTTCTCTCAAACACAAGAAACAACATTGCCACATACTGAAGGGTCCTCGCGTGAGACACTGAAGCAGGGTTCCAAACTGACATGATTTGGTGACCACTTTTTTAAAACAGTGAGACTAAGTTTTACAACGAGGCCTGCGAGTACAAGCTGGTATTATTACTTTAATTTTCTATTAACGTCATAAAATAGAGAGGCAGTGAGTACTGAGCGTGTGCGTGAGTGAAGAGAGAACTAATGTCATCTTTACGTGTCCGCTCTGTAAACACTCAGCTGCTCCTCTTCACTCATCTCACAGAACTACTGATTTATTTATACCAAGAAAATATCTTTCAAGACCTCCTGTGACACAACAGCCTCAAATTTTGTAAAATTTATGTGAAATCAGCAGGTGATCTCGGTTTAAAAAGTTAAACTGACTATTCCTCCTGGTGAGGAATGTTTCACGTGGCTTCAGCGAGGAATTAAAAAAAAAATTATGTTTGACCACACAAACCTGACATGGACAAAGGCTCGCAGGAAGGTGTGTTTGCCAGCCCTTCCAAAAAAAACTTATAACATGACATACTGGTGAAAAGCTACCCAGCAACACGTGCACTTATCGACTGAAGTTACGGTAACACACTGGGGGTTTTATTTATTTGAAAGACCTGAGTTGAAGTGAATATCTAAATATCTGATGCTCAGCAACGATTCGTGTGGAGTTCATTTAAACTGACGGCTGAGTCAACTAAGTAACTTTCACTAAATTACGGCTAAACACGTTCAGATTTATACATCTTAATTATATTACTGATAAAAGCTTTGGTAATGAAGAGATAGCATCATCTGCAGAAATGTCAAATTGCCGTTTTAAAAGGATACATTTAATTTGGCATTTTAAATCTGATTTTCTTTGTTTAAGAGCATGACTTTATAAAAAGTTTGAAAAAGTGATTCAAATAAAATAAACAGACATATGGGTTTCATCCACTGAGCAGTGATTTACCATTCAGCTCACCTGGGTAAACAGCACATTCGGAGACAAGCATTCAAGGTTAACGTGACCATAACATGATCATTTATATCAACATTTACTTAAGCCTTCAGTGGAAACAGAATTACCATCTGACATTTGTTTTCTTGGCTTTTTTTTTTTTTTGTAACACTTAACCTCTTCAAAGGACATTCACAACATGAACTCTGTGTCTGTCTGAACTTTTCCCCAAATACCTTTCACCTAATGTCAGAGAAGACAGGTACAACCTCATTTCTAGTTTGTGCGTGGGTTTTTACACATGCCGTGACCTCAGTGTCTGAACTGGGTTATACAACAAAACAGAAACTACTCAGAGCTGATGTTTTCAAAAACAGTTCTGACAAAAAGATCGCCTGACGGTGTTTTCACAGTAATTCTTACCTGAATATTGCTGTTGTAATGGTTGAGGGTTGCAGGGGGACGGCGACTGTGTAATCTGAAACTGTTCAGAGCTGGGAGGTTGCAAGTAACCTACTGACGGGCTGCAAGACAAAACAAAATAAAATAAAAAAATGAAAAAGAATGACAGTAATGACATTGTAAATATTTCCCCCCTCTTTTCCACTGGGTGCAGTGGTACCGTTTAGTGGGTGCCACAGGACTTCACCCCTTCCCTCATGAAACATTTCAAAACCAGGAGTATTTGAGACAGGCAGCGCAACATTAATCCCATTAAAATGTATTTGTGTTATATATAAAAACTCTGTCTCCATTTTTCTCCCAAAACTGCTGCATAGAATTCACCACCTTGTAAAAAAAAAAGATATCTGCTATTTTTTACAAGGCCTAGTCTTACCCAACTAACACCAATGTCCAATACAGAAAAATACTTTGACAGGATAAGACCAGACATTGACTGGCCGGTTATATTGATGCAGTAAAAGGACATATGAGTAGCAGGAAGATGCACACATTGTGTTTTATTTTGATGATTTATTGGCTTCTCTGTAGCTCTTTTTATCCCGACTTCCTGTCTGAGAGTCCTGGGGTACCTAATGTCATCAGCTGCTTATTTTTAGCAAAACGCTGTGCCGTTTCTGGGATGTTGTCCCAGTTACATCCAGTTGAGACAAATGGTAATCCATGCGCACACAAAGAAAATTAAAGCAGCAGTCTCAGTCAAAATATATTAAATGTAGACAAGGGAGGAACATTTACTGTTGTAATCATCACGGATGTTAACAAATTCACTCGAGCTGAAAGGATTTTTCGCTCAGTGTTGCAGACATGATGAGAAAGTCGTGCATGCCATCGGAAGAAACAAAAATAAAGTAAAGACCACTGCTTTGAACAAAACAGCAGTGAATGTTTATACATTTGTATAACACACCAACTTCATCAAATTATTTATTGTGCGAATAAGATGTCCTGATGCATACCTTGTGCTACTCTGCTGTGTGGGTGTGATAACACTGTAGTAGACGGGCATGGGGCCCTGCACAGACTGGCTCACTGGTACCATGACTTGCTGCTGGTACTGTTGCTGCACCACCTGCTGATTTTCATTTGCCACTGGTACCTGAGACAAGAAGATAAGTAAACAGCACTGTGAAATATAACGGTGGTTCAGGTGGACTGTGGCCAAAGTTAGACAAAAAGGCCCTCAGAACCGTTCACTTAAAACCCGCCATTACACTTGTCATGTTTCGTTTCCCACATGGCGGACACACAGCACTCATAAAACTTGTCAAAAAAAGAAGCAAAATTACAACACTGGAGTGGACCTGGGTCAGAGTAAGATGTGGTTTGTGACTCGCGTCACAGAATTTCTGAAGTCATTAATGACGTTTACTTACAAATAAAAAGAGAACTGTAATATTTACCGATATTAAATTTGTTCAGATGAATGAATCTGGCGCATACCTGATACGATGGCATCTGCGGGTATTGGACCATTATGCTTTGCATTTGTCCTCCTATGCCCGCCCTTTGGGAATTAAGCAGACCAGGGTTCGGAGGCTGCTGCACCCCCATTATGCCCTGGAAGTTCGGTTGCTGGCTGGGCATCATGGTCTGGAGGCCTAATGACAATAATTGGAAAAGAAATTAAAAAAAAAACAAACACAAAAAAAACAAAAATAAAAACAGTAAAGCATAAACACTAAATGATAGAAGAAAACAAAATGAAAGTTGAAGAGGAGGAAGGTCACTTACCTTTTTAATAATTGTCTCTTTACCGCTTAAAGTTTAACTGAAGTGTGCCACTTTATTAGATAAACCTAGTAATAGTGGTGGTATATCAGATATTTCTATCTATGTCTATACAAAATTGATGTTTATATTATTTTTAAAATAAAAACAAATATATTCAATTATGTTTTAAATAGACTATGTGGAAAACATTTTTTACAACCCAAATAATTAGATTTCACTCTCAGTAAGAACATTCACTATTAAGTAAAAAACATTCACAATAAAGAAATAAACTCACAAACACCAAAGTTCAATGACTTTGTGTACTGGCCGATTCCCATTAAAAGTGTATTTAGGTATAAGGTTTAAGCACGCTCTTAAAATCACGCACTCAAAATTAATTAGATTAAAGGTCAAAGCAGCTATCTGACAGTGACTGGCATTTATTGAACAGAACTCCAAATTCGACCAAATATATTTGACTTTGTAGAAAAAAAAAATGCAGGGAAAAGGTTGTTTAAATTCAGCCTTTCACCTCGTAAACTCACATTTGAGTGTGAGTTAGGGACTGGCATTGGGACTGGGATCCTGCTGCAGGTTACTTTGCAGGTTTTAAAACTACTGTTGCCAAGAGCGGGAGGTCAAAAAACTGTGAGTCCTAGTGTGACTCAGAACTTGGGCATCAGTAAAACATTGACAGAATCTAAAGATAGAGAGCTGAATTAAACCTCGATTTTGTATTTTGAAGGACACGTCTAATAAACGTCTGTTACATTCGTGTAGTCTTACTGTAATCTACTTTAAAAACTCCATGTATATATTTAAAATGATTGGACCTTTGAGCTTAATTTCTTTTCTAAGGTTCAGCATTTGTATTTGTCATCAGCAGAGGTTTAGGATCATTTGCAACAAAGGAGGCATTCACACCAGCTCTGTTTGGGTCCACTTTAAACAAGTTCTTTTACCCAGAAAGTCCAGCTGGTGTAGGGGGGTGTTAATGTGTTCATTTTCAAAAAGATCAGTTTCTAGAAATGAATTTAACTTGCATCTGAATTGTGATTCTACATAATACTATTACATAGGAATCCACCATAGCGCTATGACAATCTGCCTAATATTGAGTATATACATTTTGAGGATTTATTTGACAGATTATTTATTATATTATTATTATTATTTGACATCAAGGCTACCTACAATCACAGGTGACTTCAACTTCAACACAACAGCTCTGTCCTAAATTTTACTGTTATAATCCTACATTTTTAATGTGTTAATTGCCCCCCAAATAAGAAAAAGAAAAACAGGGAATGCTTCTTCGTAATGTCCATTTGCTACAGTGCATCAAAATGTACACACCTGACTGCTGAGCGGGCTGAGGCATGGGCTGTGTGCGTTGAGCTTGGTAAGACACCTGGTGGGACATCGGTTGGGACACACGGTACTGCTGGCCCGAGCTGGGATACTGCCCAGGAGGATAGTATGACACCTGTATCTGAAAAGAAACAAGACAAACAGTTTCTACAATCAGCAACCAGCTCAAACAGTGTCAGAGAAAGACGCGTGAAGCTGAAACACTCACAGTGGCGTTGAGAGCATATTGTTACATTTTTGTGTAATGTATAAAAACGGTGTATACAATTTATTAATTCATATGAATAAATCATTTTTGAATCATCACTTGTTTTATGTGCATTCCTTTTCAAACCCAATTTTTACCAAGATAGGATTTAGTCGCCACAAGAAAAAAAAAAAAAATTGAAGTTTGAATAAATGAATTATTTGCACAATGTAATTTTGTAACGCTCATGAAACCTGCAATATCAGATGTTGACCACTAGAGGGACGTCACAAAGAAGATGCACATGGAACACAAACCTTTCATCTCTTCAGAAGTTGCCCTGATCAAGTTATTGCTGGATATTAGATATTTTGCTAATGAGTAGAAACAATGACACAATGTTAAATAGGTGCTGTAAAAGTTCAGAAACTTTTGTGGAAAAAGGCTGGTAAAATTAGGAGAACTGAGTGTTAAAAGTACTTAGTAAAAACAGTGAAAAAGTTAAAAATAGTTTTTTGCCCTCAATAATAAACATGTTTCAACAACCTCAACCCTATGGAACACCTTTGCGATGAATTAGAGCAGAGACCGAGAGCACTTTATATTTATATAGTATAAAGTCTTCAGAAAAACAAATAGTCAAGTAAAATTACAGCTACCGGTACTTGAAAAATCTACAGTAACAGTATTTTCACTTCATTACTTCCCACCTGTGATCAGGTGTCATACAACGTGAAAGAGTGGACAGCAGCGCAAGTGTTAAACCTTTACGACAACTCACAGCTTACACAATTTGGCTAAAAGTAGCATATAGAAATTCCAAACGAGACATCAAACAGACAAGCAGAAAGAAATGTTGAATGTTAAGACGATCAATAGTTCCTGCCTTCAGTTCCACAATCAGCCCATACAGAGGCTGCAAAAGTGTCTGTTTCTTCACCCTTATACACTGTTAACCACCCACACAAAGCTTTGTTCTTTCCCACCAAATACCGCTTCCACACAAGTGTGGAGGTATTAACGTGAGACAAGATAGGAAGGTTTGCAGCATGATAAAACAGGGATGCTTTATGAAAGGTCAGAGCTTGGAGAAGAAATGTGCAATATTATACTCTGTGTGAGATATATATATATATATATATATATATATATATATATATATATATATAAATATATATATATATATATATATATATATATATAAATAAAATTAAATAATTTGCCCTTGTTTAAAACCGTGGAAAAACTGAAAACGTTTTTTTTTTTTATGTTCAGTCCACTGGATATGCTTTGCTGGGAATAACTTCTGGGCTTTGCTGGGAATAACTAAGGCTAAACATGTGACAGCTGGATCTGAATCTGTCTGATCTGTCTAAAATCTTTATTAGATAATCTGTCAAGATTACCTGTTGAGGCGGAGGGGGCTGCATGTAGCCTTGGGGAGGTGGCGGAGCCTGCATAACAGGCTGGGATGGAGGGGGAGGTGGAGGTGGAGGATGGGGGTGTCCAGTAGCAGGTTGATAGCCAGATGGAGGCGGCAAAGGCTGACCAGTGGTAGCCATGATGTAGCTGGTCTGCGGTGGGGGATGCTGCGACAGAACCGTGGGAGGAGCCTGATACAGGGAGGGAGGCTCAGGGTTGTCACTGGAGCCCTGCCGGCTCAATGTCATCTGGGTGAACTGAGGAGCCAGCTCTTCTCCCTGAGAGGGAAAGCAAATGAGATTAATTGTTAGCTTTGAATGTAAGAATTTTTGCGATATCACTATCTTTTGTGAATTTGGAGCTGTATTGTAGAGTCTGACTCACTGACGGAGCAACACTCATCAGGCCAAGTGAAAATAATTCTAGTAATTCTGTAACTGCACCAGGAATATGCATTTATGGAAAACTGCTCATTACTACTGGCAATCCTCTTGACAACTAGGGTAATAGTTGGACAAAATAAAGGCCAAATCTTTACAAAACCAGCTCATACAGTTCGGTGATTTTTTATATGCATTGACAGATGAGTTACACAAAAAAGTGGTCTTCATTTCGAGCCAATTTTTGAAGAAAGTCTGAGCCATTTATTACGAAACAACATACATTTTGTTTGTTCAGGTAGTTTCCATGTCATAGATTTGCAGTCTGAGAAAAAGTAGCAGCAAAGACAGAGCTTTGTTAAGTTAAATATCCATCTATTGTTAATGAAAACAGGGAAACAGAATACAAGGTTTCTTAGTAAAAGACATCTTTAGCCAAGTGTGAAGGTGTCAGTTTTGATGTGGTCTGTAAGAGAATTAGTAACAAGAGATGAAGCTATAAGAGGTGTCAGTACCATTGTGTACTGCTGGGGAGGAGAAACTGGCAGGAGAACCTGGGGGCAGGAAGGGCTGGAGTAGGAGACAGGCTGAGAGGGCTGCAGAGACGCCACCGGCTATACACAGCAGAAAGAGGGAGGAAGTCAAGAAGAGCATAAAGAGTGAAGCATGGCAGTGAGGAGCGATTGAGAGGAAGATGAAAAGAAGGCAGGAAAGAAAATCAAGACAAGAAAATGTGGGTTAGAACACAATGGAAAAGTTGTTAATGAGCAAAAGGACAAAAACTGAGATCATATGTAGCTTTTAAACAAACATGTGTAAGTGAAGAAATGAAATGCATTAACAATTATTTAAACAGAGACTAGAAAGGAAGGAAAATGTCTTCCATTAGAAAAATGGCTATGGACCAATAAATGCTAAAAGTTCTCCTTGCATTTTATTAGATCTCAGCCTTTGGGGCTTCAATAATAAATAGCCACTCTGTTACTTTCCTAGTATTGACATCGGGCGTCTTTAGGTGTTCAGTTTAAAAATGAATCGAGTCAGTTCCTCTGTAATTTCAAACTCTTTCATTGTTAAATGTGTGGTTGGTAGGTTGGTGTTTGTAAGGTTCTCACCTGAGCAATCATGTGGTTGCTGATGGGGTGCTGCTGTGGGGTGGGTAGCAGGGCAGTCTGAGGCGGAGCCTGGGGCTGCGGCTGCTGTGGCTGCTGTGAAGGACAGGGAAGCAGACTACGGCTGGACTGGGAGGCTGCAGGAGGAGGACACGCATCAGGACTGACCAGGGGCAGGCCTAGCGATAGACGGGGAGAAAATTAAAAACAAAGAAAAAAACAATGCTTTTTAAACTTATGAACCTGGTGCAAAACTAAACTTTACATTGTCCAAATGTTTTACAATATTTCATATTCCATAAAAAAAATGTAAAAACATTTTTCTTAATCTGTCATAACTGCACCTAACTGTTGTTTCTTTAACTCCCCAAGTATCAAAGGAAGACTTAAACAAGACTTCAGATCATAGTTATAACCATGGACTGATGAATACACTCAGCAAATTTAGAATTTTAGAAAATATGTTTAAAGTTTTGTATGAGATAATTTTTTCTACAGTCCAAACATTAGGTTTTCTCTGTGAATGAAGCAAGTGAGAGTATAAGACCAGGATAGAGGCCGTTTTGGCTTTAAAGATGCCATCTCACTGAGTTTCTAACGTGTTTGATCTAAACCAAGCCTTGCTGCCACAAAGAAAATTACTTCCTAAGTGAAAGTGAATTATAAACTGCATAAACTACTGCAGAGTCCTTATGGCCCAATTCATATGTCAAACTGCTACTTTCGGGTCATCACCACAGGGTTATGACACAAGTTTATAATAAGACAAAAAAAAATAAAGACACCATTACCAAAACCATTTCAAAAAACGTAATGCGAGTTGCTAAAGTTTTTTTTCCTGAAATAAAAACCTTCAAGAATTATCACAGCCCTTCTGAATTTACAGGCTTTCAGAAAAACCCTTTAAACGACTGTGATTTTCAAATCAAAAGAAAAACAGATTGTATAGGTCTCATTCTGTCCATCAGGGTGCATCGATGACTTTGGATCACATTTTACTGTTAAAAAAATAAAACAACTTTTTAATTAAAGCTACATAACCTGGCATTTACTAGAAACCTAACTGCCTCTCCTTTTTTTCTTTCAGTCCTTACCAGACCGAGAGCCTTTGCAGCTTCCCTGTGATCCTTTGTTGCTGCCAAGGCTATCCCCTCTTGTAAGGATGGAGATGCCAGAGAAACTGCTGGCCTTGGTGACTGGTGGCCGTAGTGTACGGTTGGAGCTGTCTGAGTCGGTGCTGCTCCAGGGCCGTGGCTCCAGGCACTTCATGTCACTATCTGTGCTGCTTTGACGACTGCTAGACGCACGGCTAGAGCTTTCACGGTTCCCTCTGAGAAACAAAACAACAGGGGAAAAAAATAAGATGACAAAGAAAATATTTGAATGGGTTGAAACAGAAATTAGGGGGAGAAAGCTGTTAGGTAAAGGAAGACCTAGAGGTAGCAAGTGAGAATCACTTGTGAATTACAGAGAACAGAAGTAGAATAGGCAGACAGAGGAAGAGACAGAAATGTACAAGGACAGGATGAAGAATAAATACAAAGTCCAATGTGCATATGGAAGAATCTGAAGCGAAGTGACGTGCAAGTTAAAACAAAAAGTTAATAAGAGAGAGAAAGAGAAGTAAGGGCAGGAAACAGAGGAGCAGGAGCAGTACAGCAGAGAAAGGTCATCAACATGTGGAGAACACATTTCAACAGGGGTCGGGTAAGGCATTCAACAAAAATGCACGTTTGCTTGTTTAGTGTAATGATGATACAAATGCAGGCAACATACCAACAAAATTATCGCTGATCTTAAACCGACCACCACACATACATTCACACACACGAACCCATCCATTAAGGAAACAAACATGCAGGGAAAAAAGATGTTCCAAACAACAGCCGGAGTTTAGAGGATTTTCCAGTGATACCAAATGAAAGGCTGTGTAAGATCATGGACATAGTTCAGATAAAGAGCCTAAAAAATGGGTATTTGTACTAACGGACAAAAACAAAACACAAAATAAAAATAAGTTGTACTTAATAAAAGCAAAAACAAGACACAAGTACACACTTTTGAATTAACATCAAGTATAGATGAACATTCAGATGTCAAGCAGCAGAATTACATCACCAGCCAGACTCACACACATGAAATCACTTGCTATATTACTTTCACTCTCTCACACACACACACACACACACACACACACACACACGCGCACACGCACACGCACACAGTATTGTGATGCTGTCCCCCGGGGTAAGAGTACAAAAAAAAAAAAAAAAAAAACCATCCATCACATTGTGACAACAACGAGCACTCTCAAAAACTGATTATCACACGTGAATGGCTGGACTCTGTCAGTGACTTATCAGCATTAGTAAAATGACTTTTGTGTTTGAACATTTTATATTGCGACTGTGGTTGACAAACGATAAACTAAATGAAAAATGAAACTCAGAAAGCTGAAAGCAGAACGCTTTGCAGACAAACAGTAAATATTCAGGACATATTACAGGAATCACCACAACAAAAACAGCAGCATGGGTTGTAAAAGTCTACTAACATGAAGTAGTTTAATGGTGGCTACTGCTCATAAATATTTCAGGGAGCCTGTAATTAATGGAGGATCTATTTTGAGGCCTCTCTGCGCAGCCTATTTTAAGGAAGGGTGGGTGCAATGAAATTCTCCAAGCAGGCAGGCGCACACTTGTGTTGTTACACAGACAAGGATGATAGCAGGATGAACAAAAGAAGAAAAAAAAGGAGTATGGATTTGGGTCTTGGTCACATGACATTTCTTCTCCACTGTATTCTGTTGTTTTTATGTGCTTTGATGCCTTCGGGTTTTGATTAGATGCTAACCAAAAGAACTTCATATCAGTCAAGGGTGTATGTGAGACTCCAATAGCACGTGGTACAATCAAAGGAAGTCTTTCCTTTTAATCTACTCTTAGTTTAACAGTTAAAGATCTACATACCTAATATTCATTTTAGGTATTTTAGGTTTAGGTATTTTTAGGTATTTTTGGATCAAAATTTAAACATCGCATTTTCACAAGCAACTGGTGGTGGTGGAGAAGAGAGTTTGGATGACAAACAAGACTCCAAATCCGAAGGAAAAATGCAAGTTCTTTCCTGGCCTTGGAACGCTGGATCCGCTCTGTACTCTCACTAGGGTCCTGGTGGGGCATGGGCGTTTGTCTGAGTAGTCCAGATGTACTTTGAGGACTTCAAGACTTTTAACTGTTTCTGGCAGGGTGTTGTGTGTCCTCATCCCTACACAAATTGAGGAGGTGAAGGAAGGAGCAAAGCAGGAGACTGGCAGGCAGACTGATGGCATCTGCATCTGCACAGTCTTTCAGTCTGCTGTGATCAGTAGAGTTGAGCCAAAAAGCAATGTTCCTTCCCTCACCTATGAGATTGTGGACATACGTGGATGAAATTAACTTGCACTGTAGGGACTCTCCCTGAGAGATGAGAAGCTGCTGAGTGGGTCAGGAGAGAATCAGCCACTGCGCACCTTTACTAAGAGGAGCCAGTCAAGGTTGTATGATCATCTGTTTAGGATGTCCCGCAGACCCCTCCCTTGGTAATCTTTTGGACATGTCCAAACAGACGAGTGCCAAATACCCAAACTGGGTTATGCTGGAAAGATTTCATCTCTCCGTAACACCTCAGTATTCCCCTTATAAGATGGAGGAGGGGGCAAGGTAGAGGGAGGTCTGGTCAGGCTGCTGCCCCCGAGACTCCAACTTGGTTAAGTGGAAGATGATGGATGGATCAATTTTAAACATTTCACATTAGTTGAACACATGAAATATATATCAAAAATACTATGCTGTACACCTGTGTCATGACAAAGAAAATCTTTATATTTTAATATTTTATTAATTTATACTTAGACACATATGCACACATTATTTTTTATTTTATTTATTTATTTTTTTTTTAAATCAGAAACAAAGGTTTCTGATATAACAGACACACGTCAGCGTCTGTGAAACTGTCTATGAGACCATCAGTTAATGATTACTTGTTGCACTCAATCTGTTGGACGTTGAGCAGCAAATATAAAAACAAGAGTAGCCAAACACTTACGCTCCGATGGTCTGATCTTCAAAATGGCTTGGTCTGTGTCGTGCCACTGCTCAGCAATATTAAGTACTTACTGTAAGTGGTCAGTGAAAGGATAAACTAAAATAGCAGACATGGTGTTATGGGATGTGCAAGAACAAGCCTGATCTGTGGTGGCTTCACCTCGCAGATTTAAGAACTTAAAAGGATTTTCAACTAACATCTTGCTGCTAGACGGTGTCTGCTGTTACTGGTCACGACAGTCAAAGATGGAGGGAATTTTCATGGATGCAATGTCGAATTTTAGAACAATAAATGTGCGACAGCTGTTTGAACAATCTTCTGACCAAACATAGCCTGGGACAAAATCCTAACAGTATACGAAGCCCAACCAACCTAAACGACCTAACTAACTGGAATAGAAGCAAGAAAAGATCATTGAGACCCTGGTGCCACTTTGTGAAAATCAAGAAACATGCAGAGTGAAATGTCACAAGGAAAGACACAAACCTTCTTATGGCAGCACAAGCTGGGTCATGACTACAGCTAGTGGGAGGTAGCACAATTGGAATTTAAAAAAAGAAGTGCAGGTGTGCACTGTACCCAAAGGTTCAGATAGTGTTATCATCACTAGTCTACATATAAACATGATGCCTTGGTGTCCTACTTTATGTGGTTTATGTTCCAAATCTAAATTTATGAGACACAAATCCCCCCCATGCATAGGCGCCTTAAGGAAAGTTAATGTTTTTCATTTTGTCTCGGAAATTCTGTTGAGTGTTTCATTATTTGATGATACCCCGTAAACAAAAACAATCATAAAATTAAGAAACTAATTATGAAACTAAGAGTAAGTTCAGCCTATTTTGCACACTAAATGATCTATTCTTCCCAGCCTTTTTTTTGTTTGTTTTTAGGTCAGCTTAATTGTGACGTCATACCCCATCTACTGAAATTGCATGTATTTACTAAAATCGTATGTACCTCTGTATGCATGTACCTTTATGAATCTCTGTGCAACTGAGTGACATATTATCACAAACTAATAAAGTCAACCATAAAAACAAACAGGAAAGTGACGCAGTTACTTAAATTAAAATGTAGTTAATGGTGAATGAATGAACGGACGGGTAAGTGGGTCAATCAATCAACAATGAAACTACAAAGCAGCCATGCAGGGGCCACTGGAAGCCCCAAGGTGCAATGCTGGTATAGCCATTAATCAGCCGACTCTGCCAAGCAAAGATAACCACCACAAGTCATCACTTTCATCACCAAGCCATTTTTAAAAAATGAGCATGGCAACACAAGGGTCAGTCAGCAGTACCCAATACCTAAAGATCTGCCTCCTCTTTTGAGAGCTAGAGCAGTAGCCCTCAGTGGAAAGTCTGTTGGTGTTAACATTAGGAGAAAATGCTTGGGTTACAAGTCTGGACTGAAGAACACCAGAGGGTTTAAAGTAACATGAGCTTGTTTATATATAAAAAAAAATTAAATTAAATTAAAAAAAGGCATGACTTTGAGATACACACATTTGAAAATGTTTATCAGCAAGAGGAAAGAAGTGTTATAATACAGCACACAAGGCAGAAAAAAACGTTTAGGGAGCCCACATTTCTCATCTCTCTCAGCAGCTTAATGGTCACAGGAATGATACCGAGTGCAACTGACATGTGAGCCAACTCATTCCTAGAAAAATGAAAGAAATGCTACACCAAATCTTTCTGAAAGAGATCATAGTATGTGTATATATAAACTCAGGCATAGAAAACGCTGACAATGCTTAATGATGCATTGAACAGATGTCTGCATCGATAATCTGCTTAAAAATCAGCTCTTAAATGTTATAGCTGTAAATTCTCATTTACAAGCAAATTTAGGTTACAAAAAAAACTGTCTGGGATGTCAGATTTGTATCATCTAAATGTAAACAGTCAAATTTAGTAATATGTTAGGGCCAATAGCTGTCTATCTTAACTAAAGCCTAAAAAGCAAACTATATCAATAAACGGAGAGGTTGCAAGTCTTAGGAATCACACACACTTAAGTATCCAGGAGAACACATAATCTTACCTGTTGTCATTGATGTAGCCGTTTTGAGAGGACTGCAAAAAAAAGGACACCTGCACATTATGAAATGGATCATTCTTTTAGGAGAATTCAGGTTTGTATTATTTTTTTTGTTCTATATTTCAGAAATGTTTAAGTTTTGACATACATGTATTCAGGACTGACTGTCACTTAAAGCACTGGCTGCCAATGTGAGATTTAAGAAGCTCTCAATAAAATAGAATGGTGCTACATCTAATAAAGAATAAATGGCCTAGAATCTGTCCTAACGAGTATTTGTTACCTGTTAAGGTTCAATACTTACTTCCCGTGCAAAGATCCTGTCTCGTACGCGCTGATACTCTTCCTCTCGCTCTTCTATGGACTTGCTACGCCGCCCGTCCTGCAGTGGCACTCGAATCTAACATTTGTGAAGACAAACATAACCTAAAGTTAGGCAAACAATTTAAAATACCTTACTGAACAATGTACCCATCAATATATGCACTCACAATTAAATCGGCTACAAAAAAAAAGTGACAAAAAACAATACATTTTAAAAAGCAGTACCACATTATAGATGTTGACATAAAGCAAAACATCTGAGTGCAGCTTTTGACACACCATCCTTCTTACCCTCTTGGACGAGTGTCGTGTTATTGGTATCTCACAAACACCCCTTGACTGATATAAATCCCACCCATCTATCTGGCCACATCCGCTGCACCCTGGAAACGATGTTGGGACAGCCACACACACTATGTAGCGCTGGACACTTGACACCATGACTCCGTCTAGGAGGCTTATTAACTGTGCACACACTTTCACTAAAGGCTCCACACAGTCTCCACCTACACCAAAACGGTTACCAGCAGAGCCTCAGGGGTGAATCTCTTTAGAACTGAGCGCGGCGGGGGGAGACATGACGACTGACACCAAAGCAACATCAGCATGAAAATAAAAAGAAATTGTGCATGTGTGAATAACTATGCACATTTTCAGGTATTTAGTGATGAAAACCAGCCTACCTGATTATCATCTTTGTCCATACTAGCATCATCTCGCTTGAGAATGAATTTCTTTTGGAAGTCCATGTTACGTTCATCCTTGATGTGTTCTGAGAACCTTTGTTCTGGGCTGTTAAAAAAAAAAAAAAAAAAAAAAAAAAGTGGGAAAAAGGGGGCACATTTTTAAAATGCAAAACTGATAAGTTTGTCAGAAGTTATGACAAAATGTTTCATGGTGAATATAAAAAATGTCTGAATATCAAATCTTAACACATTTTGTTTGCTTTACTCTTTAAATAGCCTCAACTGTTAAAACCTGTGACTGATTGCAAAGACTTGTAAAAGTTATGCTGTTTATACTTTAACTGCACCTGGTTGGCATCAGAAAGTTTTACTTCAATGTTCTATGTTACAACTGGCGTAGGAGGGTAAAAATTGTAAATTTTTGAATAGTCGCAATTTCTGTTGTTTTTATCATCAGCCCTGCAAATCGGACCACTTAAATGTTTTTAAGTATAAAGTGATTTGTTGCCGTGTCCCTGTTGAGGATATCTGTATAGTTCATCTATTGCCATTCATTTAAACTGCAGATATTCCATACCACTACAAACTTGGCCAGTAGACTTTATCGAAAAATCTTAATCAATAAAGGCATTAATTATTAATTAGGCTCATGTTTTGCACAGCTTTAATGCTACAGGTCAAAAATTAAACACACATGCGAGTGTTGCCCGTCTTGTTGATGATGACAGCCTTGCCCGTCTGATCCACATTGTGGTCCATGCCGAAGTAGGCCGCCACGCGGTGCAGCAGCATTCGATGATAAGACGTCATCTGAGGAAACTTTTTATACTGGTTACTGCAAGTGCCACAAATGACAGAACTGTGAGAAGCCCGTTTTTTTTTTAAACAGTGAATTCTAAACAATTCTATCTGAAATCTTATATAATATAATTTCAGAAGTGAGCTTTATGTATAAACCCACAAATGAGAAGGGGTACAGAATAAATGTATCAACTACAACATATCTATTTCATGATCTATTAATCTATAAATAAGTAATAAATGTAGGAGGGTTACATTTAAATAAAATGGAGCTTATGAAGACCATGACTTACTTGTCATCGTTAATGAACTCCAGGATATCTTGTTCTAGTTTAAGCAGCATCATTCGATCCCTGGTGTGCCAAAGTGGGAAAGAGAGAGCGATCAGAGCTGGACTGAGTCTGTATCTAAAGTGAAGTAACCCCCACCACCAATGAAATGAGTTCCTTCGAACGTTTTCTGATGATGTGTCCAAAGTTTGCCTTCTGTTGTCTATACATACATATAAATGCAATCATTTTATGATTTTAAGGAGACAAAAGAACAAGAACCCACAAGTCAGGACTAGTAACTTAATCTCACTAATCGATTACGAAATTGAAGATTTTGGATTTATCAAAACATACACATTGAATACAAACTTTTAAATAATTTTAGGTGATACATTACCAAAATTGACTACCATATCTAAATAACCTGGTCATGCTAATAAACACAGTATGTACATCAGTCCAGACCTACAGTAGACTGCCAAATTTATATCAATTATCATACTACTTCACTCATTACTGCCACTGTTAAAGCGGTCTTTGGTATTAACCTCATACCTGGGATTATTTTTCAGTGTGTTGACCAAAAACTCATGCACATCTATGCCCGTGGAGTCGGTATATTCCTGACTGGAGTCTGTTTAGAAAAAAGAAAAGGAGAAAGCTGAAAGAATATATTTTCCATTTCTCACTCTTCAAGTAAACAAACAGTGTACAGACATACGATGGTCCTAAAATGGTCACACAACACACCAACAATGGCAATCTAGGTTGCTCAGGATGGATAAACATCAGATGCAAATAACCAGAGAAGAAAGCTCGCTGTTCTTCTGTGTGTACTCACACACACACACACACACACACACACACACACACACACACACACACACACACACACACACACACACACACACACACACACACACACACACACACACACACACACACACACACACACACACACACACACACACACACTCTTACTCTCACACACACACACACTCACTCCAGGGGATCATTTCTGCCCCCCCCAAATTTTCCACTACACCAGACAGTCGTCCTAGCCATTTCATCTGTGTTCTCAGTATGATGACACCTGTGGAGCCTCAAGGAGCAACAGTGAAGTCAGTAATTAAAACAAGCAGAAAGAGGGATCTCATTGTCTTAAAAAAAAAAAAAAAAAAAAAAAAAACTCTCAATCCTACTTGAGTTTTTTTTTGTATCATATAAAAAACCTTCCTTCTACAGAACACTGCATGAATAGTTTTACTGTTACTTAGCAAATTTTGTATTTTTATAAAGTAAAACATATGTACTGTTGTTTCCTATAACACCTAACTGTACACAAGACATGTGAACAATTAAATCTATTTATTAAAATTAATGAATATAGGAGTAAAGTGCATTAAAAGTAATTTTATATCTTAGTAAAATATTGCTATATAAGGAAAAATAAAAGACAGACTCACTAAAAACCATGTCCTATGACCTACTAAGTATGAGGTGGTGTATCTATCTGCAGACACACCTTTTGCATTACACTTGTTTCTTCGCATTTGTTGTGTACAGAATGGCCTTGGGCTGCAATCTTTGGGCAAAGGGTGAATAGACATCCTCTTGTCTTTGCTCTCTACCTCTTTCTGAACACCTCTGCTGCTCTTGCTTGTAGTGCTGGGGAGAAGGGGCCTAGTTTGAACGTAGTTTGAAGGAAGTTGCCACTTAGTAGACATATACTCCAGTCAAGTGTTCATTCTTGTCTCACAAGGATGACCACTTGTGGAAAGGCACCATGTATGAGACATTCTTGATGTGAGACACATGAATGTTGCATGTGGACCTTATGCACCTTATGGTTAAAAAAAGAAAATGCATCCAGTCTTATAAGAGTAGAGGAAAACTTAATAAAGAACAAATAAGTTACTGTACCCACAACAAGCACCACAAAGTTGGATCTTACCACGTGACAACATCTTTCGGGGAGTCTTGTCCTTCTTCTCCTTCTCCTCATTTTCATACTCATCCTTTGAGGACTTTTCCTCCTCTTTGTCTGATGGACAGCTTATGTGAAGCTGGATGATATCCTAGAAGAATTGCACACCATTACCACAAAAATAGATGCCATAAAAAAAAAATGTAAACTCGCCAAACTTAGCCATTTGTAAATCACCACTACACATAAGCAGTTCTGTATACAAACAATTCTAAGTTGGGCTGTCACAGCAGGAGAGAAACTAAGGATCATGACAATAGTCAAAAGAGCAACGTTACCGATTCTGGAGGGCCGTCGTTTGAGAATGGACCCGAGGACTCTTCACATACTGCCAAGCTTCGTACCAACTTTGGCAGTTTGGCATTAGACTGAAATGTGATGACACAAATGTGTGTAAAACTAATTGTTTAAAAAAAAGAAATACGGAGGTAAAGAGCAGGGGGAGGAGTGATATTTATAAAATCAAAACCAGATCAGAATGACAACAATCAAAAAAAAAAAAAAAAAAAAAAAAAAAGAAAGAGAGAAGAGTTGTATTAAATATTCCAGGTATGGCTTTGTGCAACCTCGTCCTAGCTCTAAAATAAAGCGATTCCTTCACCTGTTAGGGTCACCTCTTCCTGCATCTCAAAGCTGTGCTGTAACTTTTCCAAAGGACAAACAAGAACTTAAATATGTTACGAGGCCTTCTGAGACTGTAGAGCTTATTAAACTTATTTCAAACCCTGATGTCTTTGTTCCGTGATAAATAAAGGAGCTTTATCGTGTCATTGTAAAATTGTAGAATGTGGTTTTGTTGAAAAATGCATAGATTCTTTTATAAAAATAATAATAATAAAATACCATCTTATAAGCAGCAAATGTTGCTCTAAAACCTCAATATACATTTTTGCATTAATGGTGCCACTACAGAGGTGTAAATTAACTCTCCCAATGACACTGATACAGCCCAGCGCCTGGCTTTTCGACTTAAGTTTAGTAGGTGCAGAGGAAAAAGCTGGGATACACGTTTCTCTGACCAAAATGCATGTTTTGGTCAGAGATTTAAAATCTTGGGTTAAAAAAAAAACCAAAACAAAACAAACAAAAAAAAAAAAAAAAACAAGCCAAAAAATACATTTCCAAAGTGATACATTTTTCGTTTTCATTAGCTCATTCCATACAAACATTTTCTGATTTGGGATTGTTATTATTTTGCAAGCAAACACAAGGTTATAAAGTACATATATAATATATTTGTAGTCTAAAAAGATCAAATAATTTTTAGACAATTTTGATAAAAAGGTAGTTCATTGTAGTTGATAGGGTTAGAGAGTGAACAATGGACCATTCTCTACTACAACAAACCAGCAAGAAGGTTTTATAATTCAGGTGAATTTGGAAAACCAGACTTTTCCAAGTCAGACATGAATAAGTAAAGAAACTATGCCCTCAAATAACTTACCTTGGGCCTTTTCCTGCCATGGCTGTGGTTAGGAGCCCGCTTCTGCAAGAATAATGTATTATTATATTCCTTTTAATAACAGGGCGCAAATTGTTATTTGGTCCCTCATTTAGCAACTCTACAAACAGCAAAAGACCTAAAGAGATAATGTCTTCCAAATGGCAATTCAAGTCTGTGGTAAAGAGTTTATTGCAGAACATGTATATGTTCAATGGTCCTGAATATTTACTACAATTTAAAGTGCCATTTCCTCCTACCTGTGTATCATGTGGAGAGCTTTCATCTGGATCCAGGCCCTCTCCTGTCCCTTCTTTGGTTCCCTGTGGCTGAGGGGAGGTCTTGCCTCTACTGCAGGGATCGATAAGAGGCCCACTCTCTCCCTCCTGCTGGATGTCCGTTGCCAGGCTCACTGACATCTTCTTAGGGGAGGGGGAGAGGGTGGGACTGGGGAGGGGGTTGGGTAGAGTACCCAGGAGCAGCTGTAAGAAAAGCAACATAAGATGACTGAAATTCCAGGCTTTGGCACAACGCCTGCAATTTTTGCCAAAACTCACCAAGACGAAAAAAAAAAAAAAAGCAGAGGTAAAAAAAATAAAATCAAAGAAGGAAATAGTTAATTCTACACTATGTACCTGTAGGCGGTACCAAATCTGTGCTGGACTCTTACAATAAGTCTGGATTGGAACCACACCGAAAGGTACGAAGATCCCACTAAGGCAGTGTACTAGGCTGGGTTACAGCAGGGGGCGAGGGACAATCCATAGCAAACCTTGACCTAGGGGGTAGGACTACAGGGATACAACACACCACAGAAACAACTGTATAAAAATAGCAATTTACTCAGTGAAATGATTTCCATTTGCGGCATATGCCTGATAAACTGCTGGGGGACCTTTTATGATGCACTGGGAACCTTTCTTTACCCTGCTCCCTTCACTAAACATACCCGATATATGTTGCAATCGCTGTAGTGTAGTGTGTCTTGCTTTTATTTATTTATTTTTAACTTTTCCCATAGCAAATGTCTTGCCCTTGTTTGTGTCTTTGAATTATTCTCTTATCCTCCACCAACCGGTGAAAGCACATTAATTCCTTCCCCGAGTCTGGTTTTGCTGTAGGTCTTCACTTGTTAAAGGAGTTAGTCCCTCTCCATTGCTGCCCACTGCCCTGCACATCCTCAGGTATTGAAATTAAACCAATGACTGGATGGTATGCGTTTTCATCTTTAGCTTGACTATGTCTTACAACTATAATAAACTGGACTGAACTGAATTACAACTAAAATATTATGGATTGGACTGACTTGGAGTTTATTTATTTTAACTTGTATTGCACTTGTTTACATAAATTGTAAATGCAAAGAGAACTCAGGGTATTAGAACTAAACAGCTATATGTTGCATAAGAAAACCATTTTCTAAGGCTAATGAAAGAGGGAAAAAAGCCCTGCATTTTACAAGGTAGTACAAGGAATGGACTCTGGAAGAATGCAGAAAGGTTTTCTGGTTTAAGTCCATATTAAACCTGTTACAGAGTGACACTGATTCTTGTGCAGCGAGTGCCAAAGATACTTGTAATTACTTGGTCTTATTTAGTTGAACGTATCTATCCAACATGACATTAAAAGAACACTGAACTAAATCAAATCACATAATACTGCATTGATTTGTTTCATAATCTATCCCTGAAAAGTACTGAACCCTTGTTTCTAATTACCTATGAAACAGTTTTATAAGAGAAGGGTGCAAAGATTTAATTAACATGAAGCTTTGTATAGATTTCTCAAATGAAATTTAACTCCATCTAAATAATCATTCTGTAAAAACCAAACTATATCAATGACTAATTACAGTGAGGACTAATATCCCCAATAATAGCACAATTGTATTCTAACAGATACATCTTTAGTAGAAACAATAACAGCATGCACAAAATAAGAAAGAAAAAAAAGAATTATATTTACAGTGATCAGGTGAACAGAAGAGGCAGCAGTTTGCCAGCCAGAGAAGGGAGTAAGAGGACACCGACAGGCCCACCACCACCTCAGAGGTCGTCTGGGGCCTCTCTTCTCTGCCTCTGGCTTACGGCAGCAGCATGGTCTTGCCTACAGTCAGGAGCCCTGGACAACAAGAGCAGAGGAGGAAGACACGGATGACGTCATGTTTCACACACTGCGTGACTCATCACTGCTGCTGCTGCTAATTCTGGCAGGGAAGGGGGGAGAGCAGCTGAGAGCTCAGAGATAACTGGCACACAGGATTTAAAGATGAATACCCAAATGCTTAACTGATCATTATCTGACCACCTTCCTGGCTGTTTAAAATGTGTATTTTTTTTTTTTTTTACATTTTGGGAAACATTCTCAATAAATGGCTTTTTTCCCCCTTAGAAAAGAACACATTTGAAATGGCTTGTTCTTGTTTAAAATTCTTCTCAGCAGAACAAAAAAATACAAGTTACCTCCTTCATAAATTAAGGTCCTAGAAAGTACCCTACTACAGTTTCCTCTCTTTGTGTTATTGTAGATAAGAACTATGAAGAGAGATAGCACCCTTGTTAATATTTTTACTTTTCTTTCAAAATCACACACCCAAAAGAAGTCAGAAAAAACAAGCGTCACATTGGCAACCCCCAATGGAATAAAAAATGAATGTCTATACTCTATACATGCACTATAGTGCATGTTAACCCAGACATGCTCCAGGTTTCCAGATGAACTCCTCTAGGATATACTCCCTGCAAGGAATCTAAAATAAATTAAAGAACAAACCAGGAAGGGATTCCCAGTGCATAAAAGACCAAGGCAGTGCAGCAGCAAAGTCCTCATCAGCAGCAGTATCAGCACTACATCACTGACCAGAACACCCACACACCCCAAACCTCACTCTGCTTGCAGAAACTTTCCAGACAGCAGCACAAAATACAGATACACTGTACTTTAAGTTACATTGACTGATTTCAAAATAGCCCTGTATTCATTTCACAAGTCAGTCTTACATCTCATGGTTGAGCCGTCTTGATAGAAAGGAGCTGCAGCAAAAGCTGACAATTAGAGCCATTAATAATTTATATAAATAAGCCAGCTTAATCTATGGTCTCTTCTTCCTTCTGTTCCTCTTGTGTTTCTTCTATGCTCTCATCAAAACTCCTTTGCAGGTTCCCTTAGCTTGTGCACACACATAAGCACAGAAGCACACACATACACAAGCCCACAGGGTTACCAAGGAGATAACGTCATTCTCAACTGCTGCTGTATGTGTTGAGTGAGTAAAGTGAGAAATAAAGGGACAACCATGGTATTAAAAATAAAAACATGGATTGCAGAGTGCACAGATAGAAAAATGAAAAGACCAAAGCAGAGAAAACTATTTTGCTCAGAAAAATTACCAAAAACAAAAAAAACGGAGAACCCACAGTACTATGTCAAAACACCTTATAAATAGAAAACAAGAACTAAACTGCAATACTCATTTAATCACAATTTAAATATAGTGCTAAAAATACAGCTTCTGTAATCTAATAAAAGAATTACATTTCATATTAGTTATCGAGTTACCAAACTACTTCAGTTCTGGTTAATTGTATTTTGATTCTGAATTCTAATACACTAAAAACATGAAAATAAAAAGCATCCAAGTGTTCTTACATTCAAGTCCATTTAAACATGAAAAAAGTGTCTTAAAGCTTAGCTCACCCACAGAAGATTAGAGTCATTACCGTTTACATTTTGGTTAAGTAAAAAACTCAAAACTTAAGAGTCTAGTGTCCCCAGAAAAAAAAAAAAAAATCCCTCCCTGTTTACCTATCCAAGGTAGATTGTCTCAGGTCCACAAAAACCTGAGGTACTACTAACTTTTCAGCATTGTGACTTTCAAGGTGAACCTGCAAATTGCTAATGTTGCCTTATTACTGCATTGCATCTGAGCAAGGCTTACAAACAACATTGGGTCTGTCCATTTCATCAATCCCATCTTTGGATTTATAGCCAAAATACAACCAAACATCTGGTTTTAAACACAAAAGAGCTTCTGAAAAATCCCACCCGTGCACTTGCTTGGCTTCCAGTCTGAAAAGAAAGATGTGCCATGGAAAAGAAGAATCACCCACATATAAAGTACTGGTGTGTGTTTGTGTGTGTATATCTCTTTTTTTTTTTAATTTGCGGGATGACAATATGAATACTGGTTTAATCTCAAGGAATGATTAATTTGCATATAGTAGTCAAATATTATCTCTGGTGGACTAGTGCAGCACAAATAACCTTGAAATGAAAGTTTTAAAAACTATAGTAGTAGTTGTGGACTTTCCCAGAACACATGAAGACCACTTACCTCTGCTTATTAACAATACAGAAGTGCAGCAAGTGGACAGTCATACGTTTCTAGGAGTCCACAACTCATCCATCTGAAAAGGGAGGAACAACACCAGCTCCATTTTAAAGAAAACCCACGTGAGACCATCCCTTTTAAGGCAGCAAAAAAAGTGTGGAATGTCGAGCAAAAGATTACTGCAGTTTTATCAGGCAGCTGTTGAGAGCATCATGACCTTTGTTATTACTGTCTAGTTTGGAAGTGTGTCTGCAGAAAAGAATCAGCTCAATAGGGTGGCGTTCCCTTATCAAAAATTACCAACAGTCCAGTCCCGACCATTATTTACATCTACAAGGCCAGGCTGAGGGCAAAAACCTGCTTAACATTTTAAAAATCTCTTCCTATCTTATTAACAGTTTTTAATATTGATATTATTAATGGTTTTATGGACTTTTCTTTTCCTTAATGGTCTCAACATTCTTACTTTTATGGTATTAACTTTCTAATCTTATGGTATTTATGTTGCTGCGGATCCCTCTACGAGTGTTTTTACTAGTTTCAGTGTATTTTAGTTATTAGCTCGGGGCCTAGTTCATTGTCTAGATTTATTGTTGTGAGAATGTATTTATTTCTATGTACTTATTTTATTTTATTGTGTGATGATTTTTTGTTTTTTTAATTGTTAGCGAGTAAACCCCACTGCAACAAATTTCAATCGACTTCCAATCCTCAATATGGCAATCAATTATTAAATCTGACCATGCCAGGGTATTTTTTTCTATCAACTGAATTGTTTTGTCAACTGTGATGGTCTGTGACACAATAGATCAACCTGAAAAAAAAAACAAAGCTGGGAACATAAAAGGTGGCAATATCATAACGTGTTGTGTAGAGACACAGTTCAACATACTTTGTTCAATAAATCACCTCTACTCCCGTGCTTCTACAGTGGCACAAGGACAACAGTAATATTAACTGGCCTTTACAAGCTACAATCATCACTCAGCACATGTAAACTTACTGTCACTTCAAATTGAATAGATACAGCATACTTTATGCCTGCCAAGGCCTAAAACTTCAACATCAAAAATCCTGGATCCAGGTATGCAAATAAATAACTTCAAGTCTGGACTTCAGGTAAGTTTTCTAATCTATCTTTGTGTCAGAGTTTGCATTGTTTACCACAGATTCTGCAACTACAATACATGCAGCAGCACTGCTTTCTGCCCTTTGTGTCCTGGTTCACCTAAGTGTATTGGTGGGCCTGATGGTGACATCTCTTCTAGGATAGGATCAACACGTCAGAAAAAAGCAAGGGAAATGATTCAGACAGGACTCGTGGAAGTTGCACCATAGCAAGAGTTCAACACACCAACTGGCCTCATAGAACTTGAGACTGGTTTAATAAGAATGCTGTTATCGCTGGTTCTTAATGCTACTTTCCCCAAAACATTCCCCCATGCATCTTTTCATTCACAACACTAGATCTCTACATTTGCATGCCACTCTGAAATACCATGAAATGATATTACAAATAACCATTTCATTCCAACACACTGAGTTAAGACATCGATGTCTGTCCATAAGCTGTAGCCCCACACATTATGGTCAAAAAGCTTATGCAGAAAAAAAGTCACTCCTGCCTCCATTCAGACCCGATTAATCGACTGGTTTTGCACAATTTTATGGACTGTCGTGATGACAGGCAATTAGCTGAAGCACACAAGTCCAGCGCACTGGCTCAGTTTACATCAAGAATATTCACAAGTAAAAGAAGTGGCTTCCACAATACAACATTTATTACCATTATTCTGTTCAAAACGGTGTGGATTAAGAAAGAAATGTACATGATCACATCCAAGAGAGCGATAACCTAACATAATAATCCATACCATATGTGGCATATGTCAAAATAGCTGCCCAGTCCCAACGTTTGCAACAGGACAAGTCAGAGACAGAGGAATTCTTCTACATAGCAGCTACAAAAAAAGTGGATAAAATGTTCATAGCAAGTATTAATGAGTGATGAACTCAGAGGATATCTGGCCAAATGTTATCTTCAGGACACATTTATAAATCTTAAATGGTGATGAAGTCAAAAAGCATTGATTTGCATATTTGGCTAACTGTGTGGTCTAATTATGATTAATTTTAAGGAGCACAGTGTGTGCAAATGAACAGCAAAAAAAAAAAAAACACAGGATATTCTTATTTCCTTCTTGGCACTTATTAAAATGCTACACAGAATAAATATTTCATTCACTAAATTACTTCAAATTTCACAATGAAAAAGCATGCATGGCAAACCTGCCTCTCTATTTTCGCTGCAGAGGCTGAATGAGAGATGAATGTAATGGTGAATGGAGGCGCAGAGCGCTGCAAAGAAGAGTGAGCATGCACATACAAACCCACAGAAGTAAGTGGGAGACACACACAGGCAGCGCAACGCAATTCGGCTCTTCTATATTCAGCTGCGCACCTCGCCCATTTGACGTCACACAGAACTCCTTTCACCAAAGGCAGTATGGTTATGTCTTCACGGAGTGGAGGCTGATGTGTGTGTAGTAATGACAGAGTTTGTGCAAGCTCAGTGCCTGCACATACATCAGCAGCCTTCACAGTGAGAGTGCACCAGTGCCCGTCTGTGTCAGAGAGGATTCCCCTTTGCGTTGGTTGCACAATTTCAAACAGGGAGGGGAAGAGGGGCCTGGCAAAGCACTTTTAACTGTAGAGGAACAGTATAGGAACATTTTAGGTATGACAGAGTGTGTGCTTCACTTACATAAAATATGTATAGATACAGTAGCCAATAAAACACAACACCACAAATGCATAAGCTTTTTATAAACCACTGATGCCAGCAACAAAAACACAGATGAAGGCAAAATGAATCGTTAAATGAACCGTAACACAGGGTTTCTTATCTTGATTCATCTCATCCCTGTGTTTCTCTCTACCAATTTCACAATGCTGTGAGGATACCCCCCGACACACACACACACACACACACACACACACACACACACACACACACACACACACACACACACACACACACACACACACACACACACACACACACACACACACACACACACACACACACACACACACACACACACACACACACACACACACACACACACACACACACACACACACACACAATATCCATCCACCTACTATAAAATGTTAGCTCTCTCCCTCTCCCCCATCTCTTTCTTCCTCTTAATATGTCTTCTTAAATTGTCAGGCCTACTGCTGACGCCATCCTCCTCCACTCACCCAACCCACTCAGTCCTGTGGGACGAGCTATGACTCATTCTCCCCTTCGTTCCTTCCTCTCCCTCCCTAGTTACCTATCTACCTTTCTGTAGCTCTTTCCTTCTACTGCTCTCAAGAGTTATAAGCTATAGTTCTGTGCTGCATATTGAAGATGTAGAAGATGTATGGAGAGAATCAATGAGAAAAGTATAAAATTAGCAAAATATGTGCTACCAAAAGATTTGTTGCTTGTGCACTGGACTGTCCTCTGTAACGATGCATACAAGTTAAAAGAAAGAATCCCAATCTACGCTCCATTACTGATAAAAGGTAGGAGTGCAAGAAATCTGTTTTGCAAATCAATAATGGGTTACTCATAGGACAGTGGTAAAAAGGTGAATAAGAGTAATGAAATATTCACTTTTAATAATGAAGAAAATAACAAACCAAAAATGTTACACTGCAAAACTTCTCAAATGGGGGTGACTGGTTTTGTGTGGGTGCTTTAACGAAGTTATTAATCTGTGGGGTTCAATTACAGTATGTTTGTAAGCATCGTGCACCTGATGCAGTGCATGTCATATTCAGGGCTGATAGTGGAAAAACAAATCCTGAGCTTTAATTTTTTTTGCCTGGTGGGTAGGTATGGGGGTTGCAATGTATGTGATCCACTATTCATACATAACATTATTAAAAAATAACCCTTTTAATTTCTTTGTTCCCCAGTTCAAATCAGTCATTTGATCTTGAGTGTCAGCTGATACAGAGTCCCAATCCAATACCACAAAAAAGAATGAAAACACATTAAAAAAAAATAGCAGCTCTGTCCTTTCGGACCAACCAATTTCTAAATCGGTGCTGTAGAAGC
This sequence comes from Xenentodon cancila, assembly GCA_014839995.1. Taxonomy (NCBI): domain Eukaryota; kingdom Metazoa; phylum Chordata; class Actinopteri; order Beloniformes; family Belonidae; genus Xenentodon; species Xenentodon cancila. The sequence goes on along the minus strand of CM026203.1, from coordinate 22,096,770 downwards.
TGCTGTAAGACTGCATTAGCTGTCCACTTTGAAATATTTTAAAATTGCAGACATTTCTGTGATGGCAAGGAGCCTGCTTCATGTTTATGTCGGCCAGCGTTACCAACTCCTCAGTGAGGAAAACAGCTATGGCTTTACAATTTATATGTAGTTGCAATGGATACTGTAGGAGAGAGAAATAAAGTTATGAGAGAGATATAATAAAAAAAAAAAAAAAAAAAAAAAAAAAAAAAAAAAAGAGAGAGAGTGTAAGAATCTATACATTTAGAACAGCAATTTTATTTTATTTTTTTGTTGATTCTTTTTTTTTTCTTCAAAGTCACAACTCCAAGCCTCCTCCTTTCTGCTGACTATAGGCCAGTGCAGCGCCACTGAATAGCTTTTATAATTCATTACATTAATTCGATTGATATATGAATAACTGTTTTTTCTTATTATTCAATGGTGCTGAGCCAGTGCAGGATCAGCCAGCGGAAGATTTGCGGATGCAGGGAGGGGGCAGCAACAGCTCCTCGCTGAGAACAGTGAGAACAATATGGTATGACAATCTGGTTTGCGCCCCTGGGAGAAAATTTGTAAAAACAAATTATGGCAAATTTTGTAGGAAGAAATTTACAGCATTAAGACATAAGATGAACAAACCTAATGTGAGCCTATGCTACAGTTTCATCTTTGTGCAGAGTCCTAGGCTTCAGGGCACTGTGAGCTCTGAGTCCTGAGTTTACTTCAGAAAACTACCATCGACTATAATTAATCAATAACAACAAAATATTAAAGTGCTGGAAAAAAATACAGAACTGGATAAGAAACAATGAAAAATAAACAGAAAATAAGATAGCTTGTATGTTGCCTCAAAATAGAGAGATATATGGGGGCGATTTTGTTGGTTGCCAATATCGAAAACACATGCGATAAACGTGGAGAAACTCCTGGATCTGAATCAATCTGTTTTGCCAAGAACCAAGGACCACCCCCACTCCATTTCTGATTGGCTAGTAGGTGTATTGTTAGCGTGGTTGAGAGAGAAAGTTGTGCCTCTGTTAGATCCAGATCCAGATCGGGTAAACTTTTATTTTTAGCACAGTCACATCAGTACGCCGGAGATACAGCACAGCACCGGAGAACTTTCAGCCACGCATTTTTTTTTTTGTTATTACCACGACTTTCTGTATGTCTTCTCCTTTTCTGTCCACACACAAACAAACTGTTGGTGTGGCTCATGACTCTAATTCTCTCGGGGAATTGTCACACAGAACTGCAATTGAAACTAAAAACCCACCAATCACAGTACACATCCAACAAATATTTTCAAAATAATACTCAAAGTAAATATTGTATTGGAAGTATGAAGTCTATGGGGCAACACAGTGGCTTAGTAGTTAGCACTGTTGCCTCACGGCAAGAAGGTTCCTGGTTTGACTGCCGCCTGCCAGGAGTCTTTCTATGTGAAGTTTCCCTGTTCTTGTCCTTGTGCTGGTTTTTCTCTGGATGCTCGAGCTTCCTCCCACAGTCCAAATACATGCATGTTAGGCTGACTGTCAATTCTAATTGCTCAGTGTTTGTGAAGTGTGTTTGCGAGTGTGCATGGTTGTTTGTTTATAAATGTGGCCCTGCGATGTACTGGCGACCTGTCCAGGGTGTACCCCTGCTTTTCACCTGTAATGAGCTGGGATAGGCACCAACAGACCCCCGTGACCCTGTAAAGGATTTAGCAGGTATAGAAAATGGATGGATGCCCTTGAAACAAGAATGAAATAAACAATACCATAAAATAACTCAATCAAGTAAACCATGAAAGACAGCCGTTAAAATGTTACACTCATTTAACAAGCATGTTTCATGTTTTGATCATGGACTGTATATAACAATGGACAAAGCACTTGGTCACGTGACCCACTGGTTTCTGAAGACGGGCTTTAAAGCGCGTTTCCCTTCGTGCAGAGCACAGCCATGTTGCTGAGCAAGCCAACAGGAACACACCGGGTGCATGTCAATCAACGTTAGCTTTGGTCCCGGCTCCTTCAGCCGAACCCTTAGACATACATTTATAACTTGATATAAACTCTCCTGGTTTTGTAATAAAAAAATAAATAAAATAAAAATTCACCCCCCTCAGTGCTGTCATGGATGTAAAAATCAAACAATTGAGACCAAAATGTTTTTTTGAACCAGACTGTAATGAGTAGTTTATTTCTGCTCTAAAGTTGGAGATTTTAACATAGGAGTCAATGGAGATTGACTCATTTTTGCAGCCAGCCTCTATCAGCCAGTCGAGGAACTGCAACTTAGTTCTGCATGAGTGTCAGTGCGGAAGTAAGATGGTTGGTATTAGGTTTTGACAGCTAAATCTTAGCTTTGATCCTGGAGCTCTTAAAAAGTGTAATGAAGCTCACAGACACCCAACTCAGCACACTGCATTTTAACACAGCAAACCAGCAAACCTGTCCGTCCGTCACATGCATGTTTGAAAGAATTATGCCATTCCTTAAATGCCCATTAGGTAGATCTTATGTATGGTGATTAGTATGGTAGTAGTAATAGTAGTAATCGTCGAACACTAAGGAGATTTTTGGATGATTCTGCCTGTTTTACTTGAGCTGCTGATGTAACTGTGTCAGAATGAAACTGGGTGGCAGCTACTGTGCTCATTACAAACCTTATGTAATTCATCAGATTCTTTTAATATGAGAAGCAAGGAGGAGTAAAGGAGAATGCAAGAGAAAAAAAAGAATAAGGGAAGAGAAAGATGGGATAAAGGGCTGGATAGTAGACAGGAAGAGAGGAGTAACTTCTCAATGATGAAACAATCTGCACTGTTATGTGATTGGACCAAGCTTCCACCAATGGGAGGACCAGCTCCATGGCAACAGGCTCTGTCACCAAGAGAAAAGCTGCCATATCCCTCAACACCCCCATATTTTTCCTTTCCTTTTCACTCTCATTACTCCCCTCCTTTACCCAATTACAAAGCCCAGCATATTTTTCTCTCTGTATTTGCATATAGAAAAATAAACTGGCAAAGAGAAACACATAGCAACGGCAAGTGGGGTTACTTAAAGCCTGGACAATGCAGTTCAACTGCACAGACACAATCAAGAAACCTGCATATGACTAAACATGGCTTAAATATGTAGTCACTGGCGCTCGGGCAAGATGGAGCTTTCAGTTATCAGAATGTGAGTCATTTCCACACAGTTCTTGCAATGAGCAGACTTACAAACACTTCCCCAACACATCTTCATGAGGGCAGAGATTATCTGGTTTGGCAGATTTGATTCTTGAACTAAACAGATTGATCTAGCAGACACGAGGACAGACATTTAGGTTAAGTAAATAGACCAAAAAAAATGCCCTTTCTTCACAGATGCAAATATGGACTATGAAAGGTCAGTTAGTTTTACAGTCTGGGTTACATTAGACCTAGCACATAAACTTTACTGAAAGCTAATAATGGACAGTACTTGCCTCATGCCACATCTGGAACATTGAGGCATTCCAGGATTCAACATTAACGCTTCCCCACTTTCCTGAGACCAGTGTACTCCATTTCTCAGCAAGTGGGATGTCTGATCCACTTTCCCATTTAAACAAGTGAAAAATAAATGGAGCCACCCCAGCCCTCTCAGATACTTTTATTTTTCCTGACTTGTCAGCCAATTGAAGGTATGTTGTTTACTGTGTTTCAACTGAAAACTCAAAATGTACCTTAACTCTTAATGATAGAGAAACTATTCTGTATGTATAATGTTCAAACTTTTGCATTCATTACCAGGTAATGAGAGACTTAGGGTTGATTTAACTCTGGTATGTTCCTTTAACTAAACGCAAAGTAGTCATTATGTTCACAGATGTTCAGGTCCCAAATGGAAAATGGACAAGCAAGTTTGTTGCTCTGGCAAGTTAACAAAATTCAGCCACTTGTGCCTGAAAAAGCTTGATGTCTAAATATACTTAGTGGAATTTCTATTTTGGGGTTAAAAAGAAAAAACTTTGTAAAGTCTATACATCAAAGTCCCCATCCAAAAACCCCGTCCCCATACCAAAAAGCAGTGTCAATGCCATGGCCAAATATTTCTGCTGTCAATCTGCTGTTTGCCACCTAAAGTATCAGAAATCAGGGTTAAGCAGCCTGTGCAAGCCATGTGACAAACTGAAGGAACAAATCCGGTCCAACCACCGAGGCTTGGCCCAGAAGGGTAAGCTGACCAAATCCCACTGCCCGCTAGTTTACCTACAGGCAGGTGGAGATGATTTTGGCACCAAATTAGCATATTCACAGATCCCCATTTACCAAATGAGGTTAGAAAAGGTGGCGAGTCATAACCAATATATTTTATCATACACATATCACACACACACACACACTTTTTCACAAACACACTAACAAATTGAGTTCCTTGGCAACGTGGTCATGTCACAAGAGTGATTAAGCCCAGAGTGTTGCTAGCCGCCCTAAACGAGAATTAAAGCATCCAGCCAATCAACCTGCCAGGCTGTTTCTGTTGCACCAACACATATGTGGCTTGTGCACTTCAGAACAGCCATCAAAAAGGGAATATTAAAATTCCCGGCTTCTAGGTAGCTCAAAATATTAGCCCTTAAGTCACAGAGCATGACCTACGAGTCTGAAAACAAAACATATGCACAAAATAAGACGTCTCCATCAAAAGTGAAGATGTCTATCCTCTAAAAGAGAATAGATTAAATGCACAAACAGAATTCATGAATAAATCAACACAGACCAATAAATTACGGCCTCAGCAGTTCATACATAAAAATTAAAGCATGTATCGGACAACTGCACTTTTCCATGTAACGCTGTTCTAACATAAAAAAAGAGAGAGAGAAATGAGTGGTAAGAGACCTGCTACTGACTATACGACTTGGAAAAATACCTTGACCAGTGTCTTATAAACCCTTAGATGTTTGTAAAAGCTCAATTTTAATGTGACTAAAATATGTTGACACTGTTAAAATTCAAAGAATCTGTTCCCTACTCATTTGCTTCATGCATGAGAAAAACTATGTTCGGCACTGGCAATAATGCTAAAACACTATTATACTGTACTGACATGCCCCTCGCCATCATTTGTATGTATTGAGTCAATTCAAATCTAAAGTGTAATGGATACTTTCTGGCTACAATAATCTAAGCTGTTAGAAAAAAATAAAAACAACAACTATATTTGAAAAGCAACAAATTCCTATGAAAGTATGAAAGTATGATAACAGAAATAATGGTTTTCATGACAATTTCAACATAGCAGCCTCAGAAGAAATGATGACGCCAGTCGCCAACCATCTTACTTCCGCACAGACGCTCATGCAGAACTACGTTTCAATGGAGTTCCTCAACTGGTCAATAGAGGCTGGCTGCAAAAGGGAGTTAAGCTCCATTGATTCCCATGTTAAATGTCTAACTTTAACTAAAGGTAGAGCAAGTCAAGTTGAGGCACCAATTCAACACTACATGTACTGCTCTTGAACACGTCTTGCCTAACTGCTGTAGATTGATTTGTTTCTGAATTGCAACTGCAAAAAAAAAAAGAAAAAGAAAAAAGAAAAAGCACATTTAAGAAAAACAGATTAGAAATGGAAATGGTTTCAAAACTGAAGGCGAGGGTAGACCAACTCACTTTGCGTCGCTACACTGCCCTTATTTTGACTGAAGTATAGAGTATGAATTTAATTTTTGGCTTCACATTCTAAATTGCTCCTTTAGGAAGCTGTAGATGACAGTGTGAACTTTCAGGCTTTCAGGCAATTACAGCAGCAGCAACTCCAAGGTTAGATATTGATTTATTCTTTTGTTGATCTGCCTGCAGTGCTTCCTCTCTTTTTCCCACACATTTGGCAATTAGTATGCAGGACTGATGGGTACACCAACTACCTGGAAAGTAAAACTCCAAAGTCACAAACAAACAATGTTCTGTACTTATGATGCACACACACAATTTCTAAATAACCAGTTAAACTAGGTAAAACTGCACAGGTCTAAAGCAAGGTGCTCAACTTTGACTGACATTATGAGCCTATTTCTTCCTGTGAAAAGGGGATAACATGGACAGACACCAAGGGGGAAACACTACTGGCTCTTGCAACACGACAGCAAATGGGTAGCTTCCATCTAATTTGGGGTTGCTGTGCTGGTCATTTGTCTCTTTTCAGTCTCTAACTGGCAAGAAAATACAATTATGAGATCATTATCATTTTAAGAACATCAACTAACCAAACAGAAGACTCATTAAGGTTGCAGATGTGTTGATTTATCACAATGCCAGAAGAGACATACACGCATACACACAGAGACAGCCATTATATAAAAAGGCAACATCCAGCACAGGACAGATTTGGGCCAAATGAACAAAAAATGGAAGAGGTGACAAGGAAGCTTGTGGGCCTGTTTTAGTCATACACAGCAAAACAGCTGAAAAGGAAAAGCCAGGTTTTCAGAACCTGAAACATTGCTCAGTCCACCAGGATGGCTTACTATTTATAGTGACAGATTTTTTATTCATAAGGGCTCTGTTGTTGTGCTTCCTCTATTTTCCCTTTTCTCTATTGTCATTTCCTACACACTGTGGTGCTCAAATAAAAAGCACCGATATACACATATGAATTTGAATTACATTTACAGTTCAAAGAAATATACTACATTTGAGCATTGAATACAAAACCTAACACGGATACAAGACTTTCCACATGCTTTATATAACCTGACAGGCTGTCGTCTTTTTTTTTTTGTACACCTCCCTTTTTCCTTCAGAATGACAGTGTTGCAAAAATAACACCTACTTCACAGGGACTCCACCCCACCAGATCATCTCTACCCTCCCACATAGGGACAGTGGAAGGGAATTCCTCATTACCAAAAGATTTGCCTCACATATATCATGGCAAGTGTAAGTATATATGTGAACGTAGTCTGAGCAGTCCGCATAAACAATATTTAAGTCACCATTAATGATGTGTATTTAGCAGCCTGTACTTCTGTGAAAAACCAAACAAGATTGTTTTTTTAGTTTTGCCACAGTGACAAGATCAGTTACACTTACACAGACACAAATTTTGCAAATGTGATTAACAGTGTATGAAACCACTGTCAAGTAAAGCCCATTATATGAATTTTTTGTGTTTTAGTTACATAGATACATTAAAGAAATACACTTTACAAAGAGAAATAATAACGTGCTATGACAAGCAGCAATTACCCCAGCTACAATGGCTGCAATTGAAAGCAGATATGGTGCAAAAAGAAGTTACATCTTACCAACTAATTGCTGAAACCCATTTAAAGAGAGAGGCACAGACACACAACGCACATCCTTATCAGAATTTAGAGTACAGCTTTGTACCAAGCTGGATCAAGAGTCTCACAAATAAATGAAGTAGTAGAGTAAGAAGAAAAAAACTTTGGATCAAAATTGTGATGATAGTTTTACCTCACAATGTAGTCCAAATAAATTAATTTAATTTCCTGCAGCAGGTAGACACAGTTTCAGAAGTGTTCAGGTCTGTAACCATTTTCAAATCCTTGTACTTTTCTTCATCTTCATGTTTGGCATGTTCCCTTCTTGTCTGTTGTTACTCTCCTTTGCTCTCTCAATGATTTTAATGAAAATAGTCAGAAAAAGGCCATTTAGATATCCTCCTTTTTTTGAATGAAGCATAAGCACAACTGTGAAAGAGAAAACCTTGCCTGCAAGCTGACTCCTTCTCTCTCTCTCTCTCTCTCTCTTTTGCACTCATACGCCATCATGCAACCCTTTTCTTCCAACCCTCTCTTTCTTGTGTATTCTCTCTCCCTCTCTCTCTCTCTCTTCTACCCCTTGTTCACTCTCTGCCTCTGTGTAACGTAACTGCAACGACTACCAAACCAGGGCATTCAAGAAGCCCAGCTGTTTAAAAGGCTGCTTGGTTCAGCTCACACATTACTTGATACAAAAGGTACAACTTCATAATGACAGCTCACTGGAAGCAGATTTATATCCATTCATAGCTCCAGTTCAAGGTTTTTCCCCTTTCCAAAAAGAACCCAGCTCATACCTGCAGCCTATGTTACAGTAAACAGAGTCTGTGAAAACACAAGCAACTGTTCATCACTCTCCCTTTTTTTAAATAACATATAGTTATTTAAAAAAAAAAAAAAAGAAAAAAGAAAAAAAAGGTCATTAACTATAGCCTCTGTCTGCTTAACATGCTGACAGCTGCTAGTGAATTACTGCACTGCTGCAATGGTCAAAATTAAATGGGGGGGGGGGTAACGGTAGATAGTGGAGTAGAATAACGAAACCACCTCATTAGCAAGGAAAAACCTTAATCCCACAGGACAGCATATTTGCATGCTCTCCCTGCAGTCATTTAACTGCAAACGTCAGCTGAAAAACGTTGTGGAAATGAGGTAGTCAAAAGTTCAGTGACAAAAGAAATATCGGCAGGAAACTTTACGTGAGGTAGCAGAGGCGTCTGTCTGTCAGTTAGGTTCTTGACTTGACAGCATGTAACCAGGGTTTTAATTGGGTAGAACTTGAATAAAGAAATATGTGGACAGGGTAATTTGGGATTTGTTTTGGCCTCCAATACTTTCGAGTAGAAGTGACGAGATTGACTCCTAAAACCATGGCCACAAATACTTTTGCAGAACTGTAACTAATTAGGGTAGATAAATGATATTTCACTTAAGTGTTTATCAGGTCAGCTGCATCTCTCCTTGAAGTTGATGTGTCTAACAGAATTGATGCTGTCCTGATATAAAAAGGTAATTTGCTTTTAAGATAACTTAAACTGCCCTAGAGAGCAGATGCTGGAAAAAGCTCTTAGTGCTATCAAACTTATTTTACAAAATGGTAATACATGATAAATATTCGGCCATTTCCTACTAGCATCTAGACGTAGGAAAAAAAAAAAAAAAAAAATCTTGAACTGATTATGGCACAGATTTGATGTGGGACTGTTTAACGAAGCATAGTTTTCTCCGTGACATCTCAATCATTCTCCAACGGGGTAAAGTGTGGTCTGAGGTGGCCAATCCATGTTTGAACGCAACATTTAAGCAGCCAGAAACACACAATTGTAACCTGATGACTCTTGGCATCTTGGAACTTGTCTGGAAGCTTTAAAAAATGAGGAAAAAATAAAAAGCTAAAGATGGGGGAACAAAAACAAAAAAAAAAAAAAGGATTTTCATCCAGTATATTTAGATAGTCAGTTGACCTCATTTTGGGGTTCATACCAATGCAAGCATTGACTTGACAAACTGACCCCAGATTAGAGCAATGCTTCCAAACGCTTGAACAGAAAATAGTAGTTATGATGAGTCAAGCCTTTAATCTTCTGCTCTTCTCAACTGAGGAGCCCATCACCCTGAAAACAACCTGGATTCAGACCACATGACCTTGATTGGTCTCTCATTCCAACACGGCTGGAACCATTTTCATTGTTGTTGCTGCCGTCTTGGCCAGGTCTCTCTTGTAAAATCTCAGGTTTTTAAATCTGAATGAGATTTTAACTGGATAAAAAGAAAAGTGTAACATATACATACATACATACATACAAATATTATATACATACAAACACAAGTGTCTCACTGGATCACTTACAGTTAAATAATTTGTTGCCAGTAAAGACCAATGCACTGCCGTTTAAGGATTTTATCTATTTGCTTAGTTAAATCCAGGCAGTGAATTAGATAAATCCAGGGAGTGTTTTTTTTTGTAGAAAAGCCGTACATTTTATCATTCTTAGTATTTGCACTGAGCACACTATCAGCTGCTGTCAATTCATCTATTTATTTTTTCTCCTTATCTTTGCACTCTCATATTGCATTTTTTTAATGAGTTCCAAATAAAGACAGACTCCTTTCATGGTTTTCTCTTTTTGTTTTACGACGATGGACACGTCTGAAATATTGACTGAAATGCAGTACGTTGAGGGTAAATGTTAAAGAGCATCAGCATCACTATTTGGGTGGGACACTCAGCTATATCCAATTCAGATTATATATATATATATATATATATAAATAAATAAATAAAACAGTAACAACACGTGCAGAGCTATACACAGCATGTTTATTTTATTGCTATATAGTCTTTTCCCCTCTCAATGCAGACACAATGAATGTGTAGATGATGATCATGCCTGGAGAGAAGGCCTGTTTGGTTGCAGTTTCCATCTGAGAGTTTTTATGGTATAACTTACTTACTTTTCAGACCCATTTAGAAACTTTTCAAGTAGGTCTCTAAAGAGGCATTTTGAAACCTATTGCCACCTGACTATGCAGGAAGCTAGAAGTGCTCATACTGATGCAGTAACATGATGATAATCAGGCACATTTAAAAATTTGGTTTCACAGGTGTTGAACTCCGGTCCTCGAGGGCCGCCGTCCTGCATGTCTTAGATGTGTCCCTGCATCAGCACACCTGATTCAAATTAATAGGCATTCCCAGCTAGTCACCAAGGTCTGTACAACTCTGTTAATGACACAGCCACTTGTATCACGGTGCGCTGAAGCAGGATAACAGCTAAAACATGCAGGACAGAAGCCCTTGAGGACAGTAGTCCGACACCCCTGGTTCAGGCTAATTTGCTGTAGCAAATTATACTAAAAACATGACCACAGTCTTTTCATTGAATGACAGATTAAACAAGTGGCAGTACAGCAGCTGAAAAAAACATGAATGATGATGACCAAGTTCTATCACTTCTTACTTAGCAAAGAAATAACCGTAAAAAAATATAGCCAAAGTATGTTAGTATATTCAAAATAAAAATTATGAGAAATGATCATATGGGCTTCTTGCTAGACCATCCAGGAAGAGAAGAATGCCCTTAAGCCGTGTTCACTAATTCTGGTCCATGAAGGCCTCTGCCCTGCATGTGTTAGAGGTTTCCCTGCTCCCACACACTGGATTCAAATGAAATGGTCATTAATACACCTGCAAAACCTTAATGACAAGTTGATGATGATGTTAATTTTAATCAGGCTTGGGGAAGACCGTTTTAAACTTGACCGTGCAAACATTTCAGGTAGAAACAGGTCTATAGTCCTCTAATCGCATCTTATGTGCTCTGCATTTTTCCTCTAAGTCCAAATGCTACTTAAATTACAAAAAGCAAGCCTTCCTTTTTGAATATTGACAATTAACTAAGTAATATTCTCTTTCAGCTCCTAAAGAGGTGTTTATATTACCATATCTGTCCACTATCAGATTGGCACTGTGGGTTTGTGTTTTTGAACATACAATGCGTTTCATTTGACTGGGGTCAGGGACAGCATTGAGCTTCAGTGGCTCCTGCTTACACCACACCAGTCGACATTTTGCGCTGCATAAGCAGCCAGAGAAAACAGATGGATGGATGTTAAGTATAGAACTTTCTAACACCGCTTAGCCACGTTACAACCACAAACCAACATATGACTCCGCTATCCTAGCAGGGCCCTGGAAAAAGGTTCGTCTGAGGTTGACCACATAACTAGGATAAAGGAGATGGCCTTCACTAATGCTGTCTAATACTGCTAAAGTCGTCCAGATGCTTCTGCACTTGGACAGCCAGGTAGCTTCTTTCACAGGACAATAAGAGTAAAGCTTAGAAAGTAAGTAGGAGCCATGGGGAGGAGCTCTGTAATGATCAGTAAGCAAAGACGCCGTTAACACACAGTTTTTGAACAGTCAAATATCAAGCTGCATCTGCTTGTACTTAAAGAATACAACTGACACCAAGGTATTAGGAAATACTACAGAACAAATATTTATACTGAAAAAAGGACAACTGAAGGTGTTAATTAAAAATAATATGCACAAACACATGCACCCATTAAATCAAAAGATTCAAGAAGTATTTGTACAAACACATTACAGTCTCCATATGGATCCAAGAGTTTCACGGGGATTCAAAATTTGATACGATGTGTATACAAATTCCCTTTTTGATTATGCAGCAACCCTCCAACTTTGTGTCAATGACAATGAAGTCAGTAAGATATACCAAATCTCCCACACGAACTTAAGGCAGCCAGTCAGCTCCATTCTGTTCTGGTTAATAATTAATATCAAATAAAGCAATAAAAGATGGAAATGAGAAACAAAGATTGATCAAGCTCAAAAAATGGAAACGCACTGGGAGTAGACGAGCTTACACGATAAAAATGAGCAATGAAGAGGAAACAAAGATGCAAAAGGAGATGAACAGAAACAGGAGCGAAGAGAGAAGCAACAGCAACAGCACCATGCTTGGTGCTTGGCAGAGATCTATAAATAGCTGTTCAAATCTCTCTAGAAAAAGCCACTCTTCTACTTATGTTGCTGCAAAAGGATTCAGAGGCAGAAGCAGATATGGATACCTGGCAAACAAACACTGATCACATTTAACTAGATAAAAATCTTTTCTTCCTACATCACTCCATAACACAGAGCTTTGAAAATTATTTTACTGTTGCTGAATTGTGCAATAAAATAAACGTTCAAAACTACAAAAATAATAAGCAGATTTATCACAGAAGCCTTTGCTGATCCTAATACTTTTCACTCTTTTCGCCGATAAGCTTGCATAACAAATTACTGATGTTTTAAAATGTGTTAAGTAATGCAGAAAGTGTATAAGATGTATAAAGACCAATTAGCTGCTGGGTATAAGGGGAAAAACATAGCAGTAAAACATGCTTTTCCATCTTTTTTGTGGCCTTAGCAACAGAGACTGTAGATTCAGTGACTCATATACACCAGATCATACTGTGGATTAGCCTTTTTTCAATTATCCCGTCATTACACCAGCAATTGGACATTTACTAGGAAAGATATGTTGCTGCACTGTTCAGAAATTCTTTTTCTTTTCTTTTTTTCCTCACCCTCTCAAAACACACATACCATTTTCCCAGAGCAGATGTTTGAATCACAGTTCTGATACTCCATGCCATGATCCCAACTTGTTTATTGCAATCTTGCTGTCTATTTTTAGTGTCAGAAGGTAGAGCTAAAGCCAAGGCACAGAGAGCAATGACCGTTCAATGTCTTATTTGATTCTTGATAGGGTATTTTGCAAACTGTGGACTGTAACAAAACACCACTAAGCACATTTCTGATTCATCTCAAAAGTTAATTCCAAAAGTATACTTAAATTATCTAAACACTAAGATGACTTATTTTAACTTTGTGAAGAATGCAGCAAAGGAAGTTGATTACAGCATTACAGATGACACAAACTTAAAAATGGCACAGTACGATAAATACTAGGGCCGTCAACATAGATGAAGTAACCAATGATGAAAATTTGTCTACTATTTTTTTTGTTGATGCATCGACTGCCTTTAATTTATTTTTGGTCTCCAGTCTCAAACGGCTCATTTGCGTTCAGGTAAGTCCGCTCCACACCACTAGTTTTGCTGTGAGCACCCTGCTGGTTAAATTAGTTACCCTCACTTCCATCCCCTGTATTGAACTTCTTTTACCGTCGGTTCTGAGCATCCTCCTGTTTAAATGCAAATAAATGGAAGCAGGCGGTGAGTCTGAATCGAGTATGGCAACTTCTAGAAAAAGACAGAGAGCATTGAAAGTTTGGGAATACTTTAGGGCAGCTGGTGATAGAGTGGTTTGTACACTTTGTAAGACTGTATTGGCTTATCACGGGTGCACAACCGTAATGCATGCAATGCAACACCTTAAAAGGTGTCACACTCTTTGTGATGTTTGCTTACACAAAATATCAGATCTCAAAAGGTGTAATTTAAATAATAAGGCAAGTCAAATTAACTCAAACATATACAACAAATGTTGCTTGGCACAGAAAACTTGCTGACTTTTTCTGTATGACTCATATAGGTGAAATATAGGTTCATTAAAACAGCAACAACATTTTTTTTTGCCAGTACTTAATATTTTGTAGGTAAGGTGTACGCACAAAGGTAAATACAGAAATGTTTTGCTTATATTGCTGTTGGTAAAACACTCAGTCACCATATCTGTAAACATTATTTAAAAATTGCAATAAGAGAGCAAATGTTAAACAGCTGGGCAAAGTATCTGACAGCCAAAAAAACTTACCACAGAATTCATTAAGCAACAAGTGAGCAACTGCATTAGGACCACGGCTTAACTCACATTAGTTATTTGATTTGTAACAATCCAGCAATTTCAGCATCTGAGTTTGCAACCTAGCAACAATGAAAACCGTTTCATTTGGTTTTAGCTGATTGCATTACTTACCAACATGGCAACCACCTTGATCTGCAAATCACTTTTAACTTCACTGAAAATCTTGAGCTTAAAACTGAAGTGCTCACAAATTTCTGAACAGGCAATATTAGTTAGAAATGACAGTTTGTACTTCTTGCATACTGGCAATGGCAAATGTGGAACTACCAGCTATCAAGACAAAAAGAAATGGTGCCATCCTGTGTGCCAGTACACCAAACTCTCCCACCTACACATCACTACCTAGAGTGGGTGTGTCCCTTCAGATCTCAAAATTGTGTCTATCCCCAAAATAGACAGGTTTCTGATGAAGTGTTATGTTTGAGCTCTGCTGTGAGCTTCTATTTTTCAACAGCGTTTTCCAAACTGCCCTCATCCCTGGGAAAGGGATAACAGGGATCCTAGTGGGAGGCACTGAGAGACCTGCATCTACACTGTAGAGTGCATCGAAATCAAATTGTAATGGATTGAATTTAAAGAATTTGCATTTAAGTCTTTGAAGTAACTATTCATTTATCAGCGTTTTACAAATATTTTCAATTAAAGTGCATGGCCCTTGACAAAAAACAAAACAAATCTATGATTAAATATCAAATGGTACTCTAAACTGAAATAAAAATACATTTACTGATTTTACATCTCACCAAATATTACTAAATTATAAAACATCTTTTCCACAACATTACCCAGGCCTACATTGAGGTAGGGATGTTTACAGGACTAAATGCAAAACTGACAAACTTCTTCTCAATTATTTATAGGTACTTAACATGGATTACTTTCACTTAATTACAAGCAACACTGACACTTTCTCTGCTGTAAGCCTGCAGTAGTTCCTGACAATCAGTGCAATACACTAAAATATCTCAGTGAGCAACGGAATAAGCGCCACCGTGTTGACACCATTCAAAGTGGGCTTTGAACACGCCTGCAAGCCAGTCGCCGACTGCAACCTCTTCAAGTCACGCAAAACAGTCTCATTCCCACTACAGTCAGTCATTCACCCGGAGCTACGGCACCGTCTCTCAGCTGTGGGTGAAATGCATGAATGTGAACATGGCCATCTCGTGTCTGCGATGGAGAGCGCGGACTTTAAAGATGGAGCTTCACGTTATCTTACATATGTGACCAAAGATAGTCGACCATCGATTCTGAGATTATCAAGTCATCCTCCGCGGTTTCAGCTTACCGTTTTTTGGTGGCCGTGCGGAGAACCCCCCGGAGTCGTCGCTGTAACGAACAGATGGCAGGATTGTCGGTCGTGGCCGTGCAGTTTTACGGAAAATATTCGCTTGCCCACACGCTAACAATAGCTAGCTGCTAGGATAATTAGCCACCTACAACACCTAGCTGGCACTAGCCAGTTAGCTTAGCCCGATCTTTTCAGTCTTTTCTACTGGTCCGCCGCTCGTCAAACTTACAGCCTGCGTTAGAGGGTTGGCGAGAGACGCGTCACATGTTCAGAGAGTGGTGGATCTTGTTATGAACGTCTTGTCACAAATAAACGAGGCGGGCGCTAGTTGGCTCGGGTGGTTAGCTGCCCGGATGCCTCACTGATGCTAATAGAATGGTGCTGCTAAGCGGCTCGAGCGGATCCGCGCGAGCCCGACTGTCAAAACAGCGCCGCGTGCGGGGAGAGCGGCGTGAAAGTTACCGAGAGAAGGCAAGCGCTCGGGGCCGAGCAGGCTCGTCCGTGACAGGACCGCGGCGAAATAAGGAGAACAGAAACGCCGAATGATTAAAAAAAAGGACGTAAATTAAAAGGGGAAAACAAAAAAAAGAAACAAAACGGTATTCCCCCCTTCTCGGCTGCGGCGTGTGTGTCAGCGTCACTTTTTTTTTTTCCACCTCACCGACAGTTTACGTCAGCGACGTTGTTCGCGGCAGCAAGGAGACGTCAGGCTCTTCTGTAAAGTCGTTAAACCACTGGGCTGTTAAACGCGAGGGTAGTGTTGAAATAAAGTTAATATTTTTGTCACTTGTGTGACCATCAAAGACGGATTTTTCAGATTTAATTATGTGGTTCTGCCCGACTTTAACTCGTATAGCAGAGGTGAGCAGGGATATGGTGCTGATGAGTGTCACGTGACAAGTGTTACCCAAACTCATACTACTTAGATGGGATTTAAAAAAATCTTTGCTTAATAATTTTTTTGAGAAAAAAAAGATTGCCAAAATGATAGAAATATTTGTGTATGTGTGTGTCTGTCTATAGAAAGACACAGTTGACAGTATTTGCATAATGGTTTTTCATATATGGTTATATCATGGTGTTTACCTGTCCCAAATTAAACCAATTAACCAAAATCAGAAAAAAAAACCCAACTTTGGTTCTTTTTGTCTTGTCAGCTTGGTTTTCATTTGTCAATATACACTCATTCCTACATTTTAAGGCATGATGAACATTGAAAAATAAATACCAATTTAACCAATTTGGTCACAAGGGAAAAAAGCGGTGTTGTTTCAAGCAACTGAGGTGTATAAATCTATCCATTATCTGTACAAGCATTTCTAATGTCTATCCCAGCTCTCTCTACACCGAAAACAGGTCACCAGTCCATCACAGTGCAACAAACAACCACAACACAGACTCTCCTATGACTAATTAAAAATCACCATTTAAGCTGACATACATTTTTTTGGACTGTGGGAGGAGTAACCAGAGAAAACCTATGCAAGACCAGGGAGAACATGTAAAGGCAACAGCACCCCCAGCACGTCCACTGGACGTGAGGTGCACTGAAATGCAAGACTAATTACCTGTAAAAGTAATTAGTAATTAAAAGTAAAAATTGTAAAAGATTTTTCAGAAGACCAGCAGTCTGGTGTTATTCCTTTCTCTCTGTCCCTTCAGCTTCAATGGCCTTCAAAAATAAATATTTGCCTATTATGCTAATATTTGTCTTGATGACACAGACTGTGTGTCATCAAGGCTGTACTTTAAATCTACTGTGTGGCACAGTACATCGTAAAGTACAGCCTAATTTCTGACTCACCTTTTGGTGCTGCACGTTTTCCAAATCCTCACTTCTCTGTGCTGCCTGCTCATGGTTCTCTTGTCTGTTCCTCTCCTGCTTACCGGTAATTTAATACACATTGATGGTTTATACAATTGCACCTATACTTTTAGTGTAATTATCTATGGCTAATATTACCTACTTACTTTTCTTTTATCACAATATAAACAAATAAATGAATAAATAACATGTCTGCTGGGAGTTGAACCAAGAGCCCTCCTGCTACCAGTGACAACTGTGCGAACCACTAAGCCACCACACTGCCTATGAGGCAAACAGTTGACAGATTTTGTAATTCAACTTTTTATTGTTCAGCAACAGGTGTTTATCATTTTGACTGGACAGAAACAGCAAAGATGATCAGTGCACCTCCAGTTTGTCCTCAGATGTATGAAATGTGATGAAATCTTTTCAGGGTTTCAGGATTCAAGAAATCTGGAGGAATATCAGCCCACAACCGGCAAGAGCTGGACACCCTTGATCTCTGGTCCCTCAGATGGTGATGCCTCGAGAACCGTCATCCATCATTCGCTGATCTGACCATCTGAGCAGCGGTTTACTTCAGAAAATCCTAATCAGTCTAAAAAAAAACAGCTTTACATTCATAAATGCCTCTTAAAATTGTGCAAAGATAAAGCCTTCTCTCTAGCTTGTCCAGAGGTGATGTAGACATTTTTTATCTCAATTCTTGAACAGGATGAAGGTAATGGTATAGGTAACACCCGAAGAGTTTAATCACTTGGTATACTCATTCTTGATGTCCTTAAACCTTTTTGTTAATATGCTGAAATGCATAAATTGATTTTTTTTTAAAAGCCGAGCCTAAACTTGATATATATTTGGTTTATGCTGTGTGTATTAAAATAAGTCAAATAAAAGACATAATTACAATGCCTTTTAATTGTTTAAATATTTTTCGACTTATTTTGTTTTGTTTTGTGTCATTGTTTGTTTCCTGATCATTAAGTGGTAATTCTTTTAGATTAGCTCAAGAACACTGCACAGAGAGCTTCATGAATGGTTTTCCATGACTGAGCAGCTGCATCCAAGCCAAACATCACCAAGTGCAATACAAATGAGTCAGATGCAGTGGTGTAAAGCACGTCACCACTGGACTCTGGAGCAGTGGAGACGCGTTCTCTGGAGTGACGAATCGCGCTTCTCCATCTGGTAATCTGATGGACCAGTCTGGGTTTGGTGGTTGCCAGGACAACAGTACTTGTCTGACTGCATTGTTCCAAGTGTAAAGTTTGGTGGAGGGGGGATTATGGTGTGGGGTTGTTCTTCAGGAGCTGGACTTGGCCCCTTAGTCCCAGTGAAAGGAACTCTGAATGCTTCAGCATACCGAGACATTTTGGACAATTCCATGCTCCCAACTTTGTGGGAACAGTTTGGAGCTGGCCCCTTCCTCTTCCAACATGACTGTGAACCAGTACACAAAGCAGGTCCATAAAGACCTGGATGACAGAGTCTGGTGTGGATGAACTGGACTGACCTGCACAGAGTCCTGACCTCAACCCAACAGAACACCTTTGGGATGAATTAGACCGGAGACTAAGAGTCAGGACATTTCGTCCAACATCAGTGAGACCTCACAAACATACTTCTGGAAGAATGGTCAAAAATTCCCATAAACACAATCCTAAACCCTGTTGACAGCCTTCCCAGAAGAGCTGAAGCTCTTATAAGTGCAAAGGGTTGACTGACGTCATATTTAACCCCATGGATTAGGAATGGGATGTCAGTAAGTTCAGATGCAAGTCAAGGCAGGTGAGGGAATACTTTCGGCCATAAGTGTATATCAGCTGTAGTTATAATTATAGGAATATTGATCCTATATTTACAATATCTATACTCTCTAACACTTATCATGTCTTTTCATATCCTTAGAAAGTAGTTTGTTGTCATAACAAGCTGCTGAATGTAACAAAGACACAACAAAATCGTTTCTTTGTTTTCGGAAAGGTATTTTGGAAGAAAAAAAAGATAGTACATGCTCTCAGAGTGAGCACGCGCTTGCATTCTGCACAGCACATTAAAGCGAGGTTACTTAGTGAAGTTGTAGTACCACAAATGTTCCACATGTCGGCAGGCAAGTACTCCATGATCAGAAAAGATCTACTCAAGGCAACAAAAAAAAAGAAGTCTGGGAATTTATTAGAGGTGACGGTGACTGACCGAGTGTCATCGCAGACACTTGTATGTCAAGTTTAAACATTAGGCTACACTAAGAACATAAGACACACTAAATTATTTAAATGTTGTTATGACTTAGACGTGATTTATAGCTTTTAAAGTTTATTACTCCACCTTAAAGTGTTTTGGGCTGGTAGGCAGATCCACCTTATAGGAATGCTGAGTTACTACTGAGGAATATTGTGGATTCTAGTATAGCACACGAACCCAAATTAAATCAGAAATGTATTTTTGCGATTTAATGAGGCATTTAACGAATTAAATTTTAATATAAAACGATGTGAACACACAACTTGTACCAGCTTGACTCAGTTATTCATCTGCTGGTCTCTCTCTCACACACTCTCTCTCTGTCTCTCTATCACACACACACACACACACACACACACACACACACACACACACACACACACACACACACACACACACACACACACACACACACACCCTACAAACACACATCTTTTTGCTGCATGAAACCCTATGATGGGCTTCTCGGAAAGTCATGACTTAACATGTTTCAAATACCAAAAGGCTCCGCGTCTGATCGCCCCCAGACATTTCTCAAACATGAGCAACAATCCCATTATCTGGTGGCTGCACCTCTGAAGTAGCCTATTCTGTAACTGGGATAAAGGGCAAAGATGTTTTAACTTTGAACGCCAGTCATGACAGGCTGCTTATGGCGCTCATTAATGACCCCGGAGAGGACAACGTGACACACAAAGTGTAAGATCTTATCGGTTTCCACCAGTTGTAACAAAACCTATCACATTACGCATTTATTGGGTTGGTAAAAAATGAGATCATGTCTCTCGGTGCCAGAAGTTGATTGTGACTGAGAGAAGATACGTGTGAGCACGTGCTGTGTGAGTTGTGTACAGTCGGGTGCTCGGTCAGTCATTTCCGCGGTGCCCCGGTGCGCTCATTGGTGCGTCCTTCCAACGTGTCACCAGTTTTGGTGGATTACCCCATTTATCTTCAGCATCAGGAGGGCGAGACACCACTCTGTTTCCTCAGCAGCTCCCGTCTTCACGGTCTCCAGCTGCCAACAAGAACCACTGACAACATTTGGGAGAACAGGAACTCAGAAGAAAGACTTGAGAAGTTTTATTTGTTTTCTGCGAACTCCACGTGTGTGCGCCACAATGCTTTTATTTACATCATACAGGAAGATGACATCGTCTTTTTCACTTGTGTCATTTCTTTTTCTGGCACCCTTGCTGTTGAAGGGGCTCTGGGTCAGCTGCTCTCCGGGCTGCGCGTCCTGTGCATTGCCGGCGATGGATAAAGACGCAGAGGAGAAGATGATGATAGAAATCGCCAAACAGCAACTTTTGGACAAGCTGCACCTGAAAGAGAGACCAAACATCACTCACACGGTGCCCCGGGAGGCGCTTCTCACCGCGCTGCGCAAACTGCACTCGGGGCGCGTCAGACAGGATGGCACCATTGAACTAGAAAACAACTTACCAACCAAAGATCAAGGCTATGAAATTGTGAGCTTTGCAGATATAAGTAAGTTTGATTTCCACATTCTTACATTATTATGCAGTTTTACCCGTGAAAGAAAGTTTACACGGGTGCACTTTGTGCTCATCTCCGTGCGTAAAGTACATAAATGAGGTCAGAGTTTCCTCGCAGCTTGTGCATACCTTTGCTTCGTGTACTGTTAAGTAAATTGTGACAGAAGAGTCTAATTAAAGTATATAGTAGTAGTTACACACGTACCTTTGATCTCACATGTACAGATTACGCATTTTGTTGATTTTCAATAGGTAAACACGTCAACTTCCCTGCAGCAAGCAGACATGAATGGATTAGTTTTTATAGTCATTAAACACAGAAGTGGCATATAAGTAGACTGAGCTAAGTCTCAAAAGTTCACAATGCTGGAGCTTTTAAACAGACTGTGTCAGTTCAGAGAACCACTGCTATGGCCTCAGCTGTAACTGAGTGGCAATGATGACTCCAAAATGAGGTCCATATGCCGGAAATCTCACGAATGTGGTTAAGGGGAATTCTGTAAGGGTGCGTGAGAGAATCTAGCTGCTACAAAAGACATCAGTGTCTTGGCACAAATATTCCAAGGCAGACCTTAAAATCTAACCATAGTGGAGGAACCATGTGTTGAGCATCTTTGGAATTTTCTGGGGATTTTTTTTTTTGGTTTTGTTTTTTGTTTTTGTTTTGTTTTTTTGATAGATCTTTAAATAGAGTTTGTGTGCCTGCCTTTCATTATAAAGTATTTAAGTTGCCTTGGAAAAGTTTTTTTTTTAAGCTGTGCTTCTAGCCAAAGGTATTATGTTTGGAATTTTGTGGCTTGCCATGACAGAGTATTGTCTAAAATTAACAAAATAATATTTACTAGTGCATTAAAATTTGAGCATAGCATTTTCTGTTACTAAACATGCATGCTTTTCTTTTCTTTTCACCAAAAAAAAAATAAAATAAATAAATAAAAAATCAACAACTTGTAAAGTTCTAAGATGAAATATTTACAGAATTTGGAAAGAGATTGACTTATTTTGACATTTTCAACAATTTCTAACTTCTTTTTCAAGAATAATTTAAGCAAATTTGTCCTTTTGCTTAAAAATGACATTCTGTGAAATGCTGCAAATATTGACAGTCTGTGTTTGTTTTTTCCAAACTTTTCTGTTTCATAGATGAATCAGAGAACGGCGACAAGGCCAGCCTTAGCCTTACCTTTCAGTTTCTGCAGGAACGTGGCAAGAGTATCCAGGTCCTCCAGTCTTCCCTCTGGATCTATGCCCAATCATCTCAGGACCCTCACCGCAGCTCCCGTCTGCTCGCAAGGGTCTTCCTCTCTGCAGAGGGAGGGAACTCAAGCTCTAATCGCACCCTGGTGATGGAGAAGATGCTGGAGGTTCAGGAGAGTAACTGGCACACTTTCCCCATCACCCGCACCCTGCAGGCTTTCTTGGATGGAGGCCAAAAGCGGTTAAAGCTTGAAGTCAGCTGTGAAGAAGATGGAAAGAACCTTTGCTCCCTAGATGGTTCTGCTGACACCCCGAACCAGCCCTTCTTGGTGGCCCAGGTGCGTCTCCGCGATGACCACGCCAAGCACTTAATCAGGAAGCGCACGTTGCGCTGTGGTGACGACGTAACAGTCTGCTGCAAGAGAGACTTCTACATCAAGTTCAAGGACATTCAGTGGGATGAGTGGATCATTGCACCTGAAGGGTACCATATGAACTACTGCATGGGTCAGTGCCCCCAACATCTGTCTGGTTCCCCGGGCATAGCATCCTCATTCCATGCCACTGTCTTTAGTCAGCTCAAAGTCAACGGCATCAACACGGCTACGGCTTCCTGCTGCATTCCCACTGAGCGCCGACCTCTCTCCATGGTCTATTTCAACTCTCAGCACAGCATAGTCAAAACAGACGTCCCTGACATGATAGTGGAATCATGTGGATGCACATAAAATACACAGCTGAAGACAGTGCATAGTTAAGAGATTTTGTTTTTTTGTTGTTTTGTTTTTGTCTGTTTGCATGTGTTATAGACACAGAGACTTTAAGAGACATAAACTCACATGCAGTGGAAATATATCCACATCTACAAAAAAGGTCTAATATATGAAATGAGAAATATATGTCCACAGATGCTTATTTTTCTATAATTTTGATATTATTTTCAGATAATGCTTGGATGATTGTAATAGTGCTTTGTTGGAGGTAATAAGAAACATGTTTCTGTTCCAAAGTTGACAAAGTTATTATATTAGGAAAAACTTAGGGACAAAGAAGATACTATTTTATTCTCTTACAAGGGTTGTTATAAGAATTTACAAAAATCACAGTCAAATTAACTGGTAAATTATATCATATTGAACAAGCCACTTTCAAGAAAGTTTAACTGTAGTGTAAAATATAGATATTAGCAGAATGCAACTATTTAAAACAGAAATGCTTAATATCCCATATTTAATGAAAGCCATTTAACCATATCATCATGGAATTGTAAAACTATTTATTTTATTCTTTATGAAAAAAAAACCCGGCTCAGTTGATGCAAACAGCATCTTTCAAGAGGAGTCCAAACTGCTGCATTTTCACCGCTGTGTTGCATCACAGGTGGATGAGTGTTTAAAGCTGCTGCAGATGCTGAGCTCAGCTCTCAAAGAGAAAATGTTTGTCCAATTCCGACTTGTCGTAGAAGTTCACCGGCTCAAGACTTTTGTTGTGTTGTTCATGTTATATTATGTTATATATTTTTATTTGCATATTTGGGTGTCACGCCTGGGCTGCAGGTAGAACAGTTCCACTTACAGGTTCTTTGAGTATGAAGTCATAATGTTGTCACTTGTGATGGCTTCTACTGCGCCTTAGTCCCGCTTAACTCAGAATGAGTTCCCCAACAGAATCACATCAGTGCTGCCTGACGTCCAGAAGACATCTATTATATTTTGTATGATGAAACCACAAAATTCTGTGCAATTTTACTTTGAGAAACATTATTTCAATACAGTTAGCCTTTCTCTTTTTTACATATGCAGTCATGTTTGTGTTGCACAATTAGTTGGCAGATGTTCCACCGGAAGACTTTGTTTGTATATAAAGCCAGTTTCAACTTTTGTTATATAGTTTTTTAATACCAGAAAACTATTATGGGTTTAATTTAACATAGCTTTTAAAGGGCAGTTTGTTAAAGGGAATTCCTTTTTATTGTTTCAAAGACTCGGATACATTTCAGTGCCTAAAAGTCAGTGAATCTAAATAAGTGGATTATATTTAGAAATGTATATAAATCCTTTATGTTGAACTCAAGCCAGTTTCCGTTCAGTCGTGCATATCTTTTTAACTTTTCCCTCATCTCCTGCAGGGATTCATTGGAAAGATCACTTCTGGTTGAAAAGTGTTAAATGAATCTCATGTAATTCTAAGCAGAGTCAACAACTTAACTATTCCAAAATCCATTAATTATGCGTTTGATTACCAAAGAGATTCATTTTATACTTGATCAAAGGTTTAAACTTATGGGCTTTTTGTTTTGTTTTGTTTTTTAATTAAATAATTTCAATAATAATTAAGTCAATTTAGTTTTTTTCATGTGGATCTGTGGCACAACAGTCATAGACATCAAATCATACTCTTGTCATTTAATGTTTTTTTCTTTATACTCAACCAAAGATGTATGTTGTGGGAGTGTTTTCACTGCATAGCAAGAAAACTCTGAACTGAGGGTTCCAGCTGGTAGTTTACCCCAAGTCCTGACTTAAGTGCAGACGGATGCAGGTGCTGTTGAAATATGTTTAACCAGCATCTTCACTGTATTATTTACACACGTCAGCCATTCAGTTGGGTAGCTCTGACAGTTTATGAACTCAAGGTCATTTTCCAGCAGTGTGAGCAAACATTTAGCTATTGCTTCAGTGTCTTTTAATGTGAAGGTCTGCAAGGCAGGTGGGTCAATAAGCATGTGCTGTTGCACGTTGGCATGTGTGGCTTTCAAAGTCTAAAGTTCCAGGGATGATGTAAATTTAGTACCTTTGCAGCAACAGGTTTTCTTGCAGCATCTGTTTATAGACACAGCCTTCTTATATCCCAAAAGTTCACTTTATGGCTTATAAGGCAAACCTAATGTTTATTCGACTGCTTCCACTGTAATATTTCATGACATATTGCAGCAGAATATCCATAGACTTAAAAAACAATGACAATACATTTAAATTATTTAATGTTAACAAATAAACAAGTGACAGTGACTATGGTGGAACAGCTCACAAATCAAGGAAAAATTAAGATCTAGTGTTTAAATTTGAGTTTTCCAGAGCAAGGACAGCAAAGGCTGTTAGAGGTGATTTGTGTCCTACGACAGAAACGAGCCACTGGATCCCCTCACTCTCAGCATCCCAGACTCAAGGTTTTCTTTTGATTTGCCACCCTTTTCTTTTCTTTTATTCTGGTAAGCACTTCTTGTCACGGGACTCAATGTGATATGGAAGTGCCGTTGGAACAAAACTTGCAAAGCACTTTATCGCCCTACTGTAATTTTAAAGCAGACGTTGCGTGACGGGTATTTTACTGTACTACTACTTGAGGCTGACTGGTCCTCAAGTGTAAACGGGCCCACGGAGAGCAAATGTCTATGCGTATTTTCTCAAGCTCTAGTTGTATTTAAACATGTGGTATTGAACGTACTCACAGAGCACACAGATGATGTAACTGGTTGAAATGGAGCCAGCATTCGAATTCTGTGTCAATTTAAACATATGATTGCTGTCTTAAGTTTTTTTTTTTTTTTTTATATATAAATATAATTCTGTATTTTATGTATAATGAATGGTTTGCAATAGCATTTAAAAAAATAATATGTAATAATATGGTGAAACTATATTATTATTTGTAAAGTATATTTTTAATAAATAAATATATATTTTAAATCAAGCAAGTTATCATGTTGTATTTGATCGTGTACACTTAAAACACTATAACAACTCATTCCAACACTGATAACTAACAAAAAAAAAAAAAGAGCATTTAAAAATTCATATGCTTGAAATGTTCTCAGATGAAATAACTCACTTTATTTTATTGCATCTGTTTATAAGATGCATTGTTTGGTATTATCATTTAATTATACAATATGTTTGTGATCAGATTTTAAAAAATTCGTTTTTCTTTTTATTAAATGTTTATTTTTAGTCAGTCCAAGACCCACACACCTGTCATGTGATCATGCTGGTACTTTCTCTAGGGCAAAGGGTGTGTTTGCTCATACAAACAGTAGAAGTGGCTTTATGGACTGTCTGTGTTTGATGTGCAAACAGTTATCACATTCTTTTGGCATGTTACCGTTTTCATGTCATGCATTTGCATTGTGGATTGACAACAATGCAAAATTGAGAAAAAAAAAAAAGTTTAAAAATCAGGAAGGAGTTAAGCATCTATATTACCCTTCATTTTGATAAAAGTATGAACTTTAAATATGACATTAATTAAATGATAAATTCAATTAAAATAAAAAAAATATATATAAAAAACTGAACTACAACATGTGTGAACAATATGTACAATATGCACAACATGTACATGAACTACATTTCCAAATAGTGCTGCAAAAGACCAACTGCCAAAACACCTTAACTCGTGCTTTTAAAATGAGTAGGTCATAACATAATGTTCCTTTCTGCAAAAATTTCCCAACCTTTCCTGTAAGGCCAGCAACAGTGGTGATGTTACACCATCCCAAATGGACTATAATCAGTGTCTGAGGGTAGTCTGGCACGAAAATGTTTACTGGACCAAAAAAGTTGTTTATACATATTGCCGTCCAAGTAAAATCTGATCTAAAATGTACATTTATGTAACAAAGGCAATTAAGTGAGATTTCTTCTGTGAAACTGAGTTTCCTCTATTTGTAAAAGAGCTATTGACTGTTATCATCAATAAGATTTGACTTGAAGAAAAAAGCCAAATTACAGCTATTGTGGGTAAATTGGCGGTGGAAATCATAGCCTTGACATTGCACATTTTCCCAGAATTTACAGATCAATTGCCTGTTGCCTTGTGACATGGATTTGGATAAGATCTGTCTACGAAATTTTTGAATAATATTGACAAACTAAAAGTTGTGTGTCCACATTCAGAATCTGATCTGAAGTGTCTGATTGTCATATTACATCTGTAGAAAAATCTTAGCCTGTCTTCTGCATCCTTTTCCGTCACATCAATCAACTACATATCCTCTTTCACGACATCCAGAAATGTCCTCTGGGCTTTTTCCCTGCCTGGCAGCTGCATAACCAGCATCTTTCCACCACTGTATACACTATGTCTCCTCTTTATGAATGCAAGCCATCTCAAACTAGTCTCTCTTACTCGGTCACTAAGACGTCTAAGCCTGGCTGTTCCTCTGATGCGCTCATTTTTAATCCCGATCCATCTTTTTCACTCAGACTTCAAATCTCTTACCTCTGCCACTTCCAGCTCTGTTTCCTGTCTCTTGGTCAGTGATGCTACCTCCAAGTCATATAGAAAGGCTGGTCCTGCAACTGCCTTGTAAACGTTTCCTGTTCCGCGTGTTGCTAGTTTTCAATCACAAATTACTCCAGGCACTCCTGTCCTCCCACTGAACCCTTCCCGGATTCTCTTCTTCACTTCTTTCCCAGATTTCAATTACTCAGAGCAGGTGAGCCCAGGTATTTAAAGTCCTTCTTCACCTTTGTTCCTTGCATCCTAACCATTCCTCGTCATGAACCCACTTACATTTTATCTTGGTGCAACTAACCTTCATTTCTCCTTTCCAATGCATATCTCTGCCTTTCCAGTTTTTATCCACCTGCTCCCTACAGATCACAGCATCGTATATAAACACCACAGTCCATAGATTTACCAGTCTGACTTATCCATCACCACAGCAATGAAGAAGGAGCTCAGGGCTCCTTGAAGCAGTCCCACTTTCACTTGAAACCTCTCTGTTATTCCTACTGTACATCTGCACTTTTGTACATTAACTTTCTTGGCGTTAAACCATACTACTGCTCACAAATTGTAACTTCTTTCTTTCTTTTTTTTTACTAAGTTTCCACTATTATTTCCAGATATTCATCGTGTAAGTCATCAGCTTTATACCTCTGAGGCTCCCACATCTCTGGACATAACCCTTGTTCATCTCCGTTCTCTAAAGAACGTAAACATTTAGGATCTATCAGTCTGGTTTCATAAGCAGGGGTAGGGTAACATCTGAATAATGATGCCAACAATAGCAGCTGTTGTGGTTTGAGATCTTTATCAAATTGTGCACAGAGATAATACGCATGATTCCTGTGGATGAATGTAGCAACTGTTGGTAAATAAGGGACACATCTTGCAAAAGCTATCTAGAGGATCTTGTTGAGTAGCAAAACTCACTGTGATGCAGGATTTGCACACTTACTGCTAAAAAAACTGTACTTTGGTTTTGTCAAACGGTTAACTCATGTTTGCTTTACCCGGGGATCGAAGGCTGAAAAACTAAATTTTGGTCTCATCTGCCCAAATGAGATTGCTCTAGAAATCGGGTTTTAATAATAATAATAGTAATACATTTAATTTATAAGCGCCTTTTATAAAACCCAAGGACACTTTACATTAAGGGCAGTGTGGCTGAACTTAGAGTGAGTAGGCAGTCTTAAACAGGTGAGTCTTGAGTCTAAATTTGAAGATGGGAAGAGAGTCAATATTGCGGATGTCAGGAGGTAAGGAATTCAAGCGTTTGGGTGCAGTGCAACTGAAAGCAGTAATCAATGCGGGAGGTGACAAGACAGTGGACAAGGATGGAAGCAGTGTGGACAATGAGGGAGGGATAAAGTCTATGTTACGAAGGTGAAAGTAAGCAGACCGGGTGATGTTGTTGATATTGGAGTGGAATGACAGTGTGTTATTGAGGATGACACCCAGACTCTTAACCTGAGGGGAGGGTGAGACTGAGGAGCTGTCAATGGTAAGGGAGAAGCTGTCAACTTTGGATAATGATGATTTTGTGCCAATGAGGTGGAGCTCGGTTTTTTCACAGTTTAATTTTAAAAAGGATTTGATTTCAGATAAGCAGGAGGTGAGGGAGGAGGGTGGGGAGTATGGAGTCTGGTTTACTGGAAAGGTAGAGCTGGGTGTCATCGGCGAACCAATGAAAATAGATATTGAATTCAAAAAAAAAAATTGCCAAGGGGGAGGAGATAGGTGATGAAGAGAAATGGTCCCAGGACAGAGCCCTGGGGCACACCTGTGGTGACTAGGGAGGAATCAGATCTAAAAGATTTAAGCTGTATGAACTGAGTGCAGCCTGTGATATAAGAATGAAACCAGTGGAGGGGGGTGTGGGTGAGTGATACAACAGGTGAGTGTGAAATGGTGTCAAAGGCCGCACTGAGGTCAAGGAGGATGAGGATAGAGAGAAGACCAGAGTCAGTTGGAGGGCGGTTTTGGTGCTGTGACAGGGGCGGAAACCAGACCAGAAGGGCTCATAAAGGGAGTGACATGTGGAGGGCATGGATTTCCTGATGAAGTTCAAAACTTTGGTCATATCAGGGAGTAAAAAGCTGGAAAAAGGCTAGTAATGTAGGAATAGTTTGGGTGGGGAGAGAGGTGATGGATTTAAGGACAGTTGCTGATGGATTTTGTCATTGAAAAACTGCATTAAAGAATTACAGGGGTCAGTTGAGTACAGATGGGGTGGTAGGGAGTCTGGTGGGTGAAGAATATTGTTAAGCAGAGAGAACAGAGTCTGGTGGGCTAGTGGTTACAGTGGTGGGCTTGGGCGTGGAGGACCCAGGTTCAAGCCCAGGGCTGCCCACAATGGTAAATCACTGGGGGCCCCTGAGCAAGGCCCTTAACTCCCAATTGCTCCCCGGGGCGCTGCCCTGCTAGCAGCCCCGCTGCTCACTAGTGAAACTAGTTGATGGGTTAAAAGCAGAGACTGTGCATCGTACATACAGCGTGTGCACGATGAAAGGAAAATAAAAAAATAAAAAATAAACCAGAGTAGTAGTTGGATTTATTTAAAGTAACTGAGTCCTAGTAGAGTGAAATATGGGTTTTATGCATTTCTTTATGGATAGTGAGACCAGTTTTTTTCTAGTGCTTTCTACTCTTGGGAAGACTGGCACTTTTACAAGTGAAAAATTTTTCTCCAAATAACTTGGAAATGGTTTTATGACATTTTCCACACCGATGTGCAGCAAAAGTGGCTTCTCTATGCTGCTGTCTTTCGTTCTTGGCATTTCCATTTCATTGTGAATTAACTTTCTAACTCCAGTGATTTTTTTTTTTTTGTTCGGTCATGATTTCTGTGAACAGAAAAGTCTCCGTTCTTTCTTTCTAGAAAAGAATAAGAAAAAAAAAACTGCCCAACTCAACCAGTACAAGAGAAATCCTCATCGTCATGATCTGTTGTTTTTGTGATGAGTCTCTAAACGTTGAGAGTCGGCTGTTTTGGTTATGCATTTCTAGTTTTCATGCACATACAAAATCATCCATATAATTACAAAGCCCCTTTTACTTTAGGGCCTTGGAGACGATGTAAAAGAGCCATAAAAAAGTGCAAACCAGATATCCTAAATTAGTGAAAAATAGTACCGTCTGTGCACAATGTAGTAAAATGTTCCCATTATTCTTTTTCCGCCGCTCCATAGCCACTCTATAGAGATTTCATAGTAAATTCTAAGGAATCATCATCTGGACTATCAATAATTCTATTTTTGTTTAAAAAAAAGCACTTTGCCACTTTTTTACACAATCCCAGTGCAGGGCCCCGCTAACCCTACATCCCTGAAAAAGAGGCTCATTGTTTATGTTTCGTTAGAAACATGGTTAACAGCTGAGTGCGCGACTGCGCATGTGACACTTTTAAAACATGAGACAGTTTGATGCTAACATGTGAGCAGGTGAGTGCTCCGTGACCCCAGGAAATTCCTGCATTAGCCCCGCTCATGGAAAGCTGATAGTTGACCTACTTTGGGAAAAGTAAAAGCCTACTGACTCACTGATATACTGACACACTGACCCACAGGCCCACTGTTTGCCGTGTGCCATTAAAACCCTAATCCTTTACTCCACTCGCAATCCCACAAATCCCCTGCGGAGGGTTAAGGTGTCGGTCAGAGTTGTCTCCTGTGCTGTCATGACAGGAATGTACGAGAATACACCACTCTCACACTCTGTCCTCGGTCCTCAGGTAAACAGTAAACAACAGTTTAAGACTGAGCATGAAGATTACGGCTCAAACAGCTACGTGCCACATAACAGTCAGGCATTATCTGCTGAGCAGATGCCTAATCCAAAAAGTCAGAACTGATATGTTCAACATTCTAAACATCTAAAATATTTGGAAAGTGAGTTTAGTTTTTGTGTGTGACACAAGACTCCCTGTTGACTGGGTCAAATCAAATCCCTGATCACATGACAAAACAATTATTCAATTAGGAATCTAAAATGTAGGTTACTCAACTGATTTAACCGGAGTGAGAAACTGAACCTAAAAACAAATGTGGAATGCACTTTAGGACTGGACTTTTTAAAAACTTTTCCTAAGTGATCCAACTCATTTAATACAGTTTTAAAAATGTTTAATATGTAAACATATAAAAGGTAAAAAAAAAATATATTGAGCATCTTATAATTAAGCACATCATACCTCAACTTCTTAAGATATGCATCACATTACACTTTGTCATAGTAAAAGCACATGAAGCCCATTTCTCGGCTTGTCTTGATAGAAAATTAAATCTCCATTGTCGTGTGTTTAGCTGCTCCAACGTATGCAGCACAAATAACTTTTAAATCTGCAGGATCATCCCATTACGACAGACCTACTTCCTTGTATCTCTGAGGGTTACATCAGAAGTGCCTTGTTCTAGAACAATATCCTGCAACCTTGATGTCAGCTCAGGCAGAGCTTCACTTTTGTCTCCATTGCCAAAGAGGTCATTTGATTTCAGCAGTCATACACAGAGACAATGAGTTGAAACAGAAATACAGGGGAAAAATAAACATAGTATTGTATCAGTATTTTTTATAGTAAGATAAATGTACATCAAAAGATCATATAGACAAATCTGGATTGATGCAACTGCCACACAACCAAATAATGGTGCATGAATTATAGTTGGTCTTGTGATTTAAATCTAATTTATATAATAATACTAATTTGCTCTAATATAGATACATGAATGCTCATATAAGTATGCAAATTGTAGTAAAGATTGAACAAAATAAAGTCAACTTTAATATTAGATGTGAAATTGTAGAAGTATGATTTCATTGAACAATAGTATCAGTCGAAAGTAAAAAAAAAAATATTTCTGTTAGACTGCACGAAAGCTTACCTTGCAAATAAAAGATTTGCTTGTAGGAAATTTGAGCGTTGCACTCTCTGTTTTTGCCACCTTGTGGCGTTGTTTAAGTAAGAAGCCTGGAAGTCACGTATTCAGATTTACTACTGTAAAAAATCCAATTAAATTGACTCCTACTTTACTGTGATCATGCTATTTACCCTTGTCACGTGCACATCTAAGCATTTTCATTTAAAAATTGACACTATTAAAAACAATTTTTTGAGCAGAGGGGCTGATGGACAATACAGTTCGTCTGTATTAGTATCTACCATCAAACATGAAAGGTCAGAACTTCACTGCTTGTATTTTCGTAAACTCTTGACATCCAGAGTCATTAAAATGTCCTACCTGGATAAACATTTCTCTGGTGTATGGTTAATGACAAATCAGCGCAACTTCTTTCTTCAATTTTGCCTGAAAAAGACGGACAGAAGTAGCATTATTCTTTGTTGTGACAGCCTGGTGTTTGGTCAGCAGAGGGCGCAGGACTCAATGTAAGTATGCAACGGTGAAACGTGCTGACAATGAGTTGTCAGTGGCATCGAGATCAAACTTTATATGCTAAATAATGTGATCACTGAACTCTTAACAGTACAAGTTCTGTACAGTGCAAGTATTCAAACTCGACAATAAGACTGCCCATGAGGCCCATAATTAGGAATGGGACCAGGTACGAACATGTGTACGAACAGCTTTGCACCATTGTCAAATGACCAAAAGTCAGTAGAAAAAGGCATTCCTTGAACTCACCTATATTGTGTATATTATTGATTAGCCAGTAGACGATAACTTCTAAGCCAACTAAAAAAAACAAATGAAGAGTGAGATAACCATCAAAAGGTTCTTGCTGCCCACAAGGTTCTGAGTAATCTTGCAGGGACACTGAAAGGAGGAGTTATTATTTACATAGTGGGAACAAGAAATTTGCCAACGATGCTAGTGTAAAAGGAGTCCTGATTTAAAGTTACCTTTTCTTGGACACAAAACCCAGGCTTGTGACTAAAAATGCTGTAGCTTGCTAAAACAGCACTCCTTACTTGTCAAGAAAGAAACAAATATTCGGCCTCTAAACCTTTTTCCGGAGTCAAAGAAACATTGGCACTTGAAACCTAGTCTAAGTACTTAGCCTGAGGCAAGTACAGAGTTAACACCTAAATCTTGTCTAAACATATTATAACATGAATTTTGCAAGGATTGACAGAACATTATTGCACTGTTTCACACCTCCCACTCAGATGCCTGTATTTCAACTGTACTTACCTGATATTGTGGACTACTGGCTCCAGAGGAAACCTTCGGTTCAAGACACAGTATCATATTATGGATTGACAACAGCTATAACTGGAAAAAAAACCTCACATGTATTATTACTGACAAACTAAAAAGACCTATGAATGAAAATTAAACTATATATACAATCTGCTGTACTTAGTGTCTAATTTTTTTCAACCAAAGCAGCTATGGATCTGTGGAATCTGGATAAAGAGTTTGACCTCACATGCAGAATTTGATTTATGACACAGTAACTGCTTTAACTATTGAACTGATGCATATACCTTGCCTCCCGACACTACAGGGCCCAGCTTGTCAATCTTGAGGTTCGACAGAAATTTTGATGATGGTTGAAGAAAACCTTTTATCAGTACTTCCTTGATGTGCTCTGAGGAACTGCAAAATCCAAAGCATAAAAGATATTAACATTTATCACAAAAAACAAATCAAGGATGCGATCATCAAGCCTTATCCTAAGTAGCTTCTTCTAGGAAAATGCTAAAGAATGTATGTATGTATATATGAATGAAATTTTTCAAGTACACTAGACCAAATCTAGTCTGAAAGCAGGGAAGGAAAGTTGGTTTACACTCCTGATTGTCCCAAGCCAGTAGACTCATTGTTGACAGTCTAAAGACTTTAAGAGCTGCAGGTAAATGTTGCAGGAATAAGCTTGAGTTAGCTAGCTACTTAGGAACACGTGCTATTTGTCCATAATCCTTTTGGGATTGCGGACTGGATGACAACAACCATATTTTCTACTTTCCAGCTCAATGGGCTACATGTTTCATGCTCATTAGGATATAGTCTGTTCAAGGTAGAACAGATCATTGTACCTTGACAGTTTGTCTGAAATATTCCTTAGCTAGAATGGAGGAATGAAAAGTGTTCTTCCTTTGAGTCTGAAATGGAAGTTGTCACTGAGCTGAATCATACACATGTTCAGAACCAGGACAGTCTACTGCACATAGGTGCCATTCAGACCCATAATTACCATGAGCGATAAAATCTCAACTGCCCAGTGGTTACCATTAGGTGGTCCCTGAATCCATCCCAGGATACTTTAGACCATGAAGAGGAGATGAACACAAGTGTTCCAGACCACATTCTGATGCGTCCTGAGCGATCGGATCTGAATCCATCTAGAAATGTGTTCTGACACGTGTGATTGATTCTCTCAGGACGCATTTTAATGCAAGGGCCAAGAGTTAGAGGAGCGGCTACAGCATAGGAAGGGTATCTTACCATCACCATGGCAGTCTCAAAGAGAGATTATTCTGTAATTTATAATATAATCTGATTTTTCAGTTATAAATCTGACACCGATAGCAGAATCCTGAACCGTAACGACAGGTTTGTGGTGACAGAGGAGTCAACTTGCTGCTGAAAAACCTAGCACACATCCAACAAAAGTCTTTGATGATCCAAATAAAAAAACAACAACAACAGGTGTTTTCTGAGGAAGGGTTATACTCTGACCGTTGGTCCATTTTTACATATTTTACATTATGTCTGACGGTAACAGCATGAAATAAATGCACTTTTAGTTGAGAGTTATGAGCAACAAATCAATTAAAATGACGAGCTAGCTGTTTCAGTACACCAATCTGTTATAAATAGAAAGGTAAATTTTGGGACTTTTCTGTGATGGAAAAG
This sequence comes from Xenentodon cancila, assembly GCA_014839995.1. Taxonomy (NCBI): domain Eukaryota; kingdom Metazoa; phylum Chordata; class Actinopteri; order Beloniformes; family Belonidae; genus Xenentodon; species Xenentodon cancila. The sequence goes on along the minus strand of CM026203.1, from coordinate 22,061,599 downwards.
TTAATTTATGGCACAATTAGCTCACCTAAAATTCCATGGTCACCCATATTTGGACACTGGCAGATCGGAATGACAAGGATACACACCTGTAGGCAAAGGGAATAAACGTTAGTTTATCGTGGTTCTGTAATGACTCAAACTGTCAGAAGGGGGTGACAAAAGTTCTGGGTTTTTCAGAGTGGCTCCTACTGAGCTTATGTTGTTAGAACGGGATTTGAAAATTTAATAAACTGCCACTTACAGCATTTTTTCTCTTGTGATATCTCTTATTGCACATCTTAATATTGTGACTGCGATACATTTTGAATATATTGTATAGCCTTAAATAACGGCTGTTGCTGACTTCTGTGAGTTTATCTAATCAGCCTCAAGGTCCACCCAAACGTTTTTCAGGGCTATGCAGAAGCAGCTGTACCTGTGCTATGGATAATTTGTCACCAGATAAAACTGCCCCTACAGCTGCCAAACACAAAATGTTGCAAATGTACAACTATTGGTTGATTATTTTAACCCCTGTCAGGAATTATGAGGTACAGGTAGCAGCCAAAGGCACTGGTCTTGGCGTTCTGACCCTTGCTTACCCTTGCTACCAGAGGGACTATCTCTGCTCTGGTAGAGAAGGAAACCGTTATTGTGTGTGATGCTGACGGGTACCAATTAGATAAAATCTGGCTGACCTCAACTGGTCTGGGGTTCTGAAACCAATCTCTTTGAGAGACACTTTACCTTCTTCCCCTTTGGAGTTTCTCAGGGTGGGATGCTTTGGCTTGGAGCCTATACTTGTCTATTCCCCAAGCTTAGATTTTTCCCATTAGACAAGAGGGTAGCTTCCCTACACCTTTGGATCAGATAGCATGCTTGTCCTGTCCTGTGCACTTATGCACTGAATGGCTGTTCAAAGTACTCACACTTCTTTGAGTCCATTGAGGGGTTGCTCGAAGCCACTCCTAAAGGGAACTTAATTGTTCTGCTGAGGGACTTCAATGTTGACATGAGAGGAATGGTATCGCCAATATGAATCAGAGTGGCATTTTGTTTAAACATAAGCGTGTCTATAAATGCATGTGGCACCAGTACACCCAATGCAACAGTGATCAACTTGCTAGTTTTCAACGGACTTGAGGCCATATCTTTTGGACACTAAGAAGAAGAGAGGAGCTGAGCTATCAACTGACCATCATCTGATGGTACGTTGAATCAAATGACAGGAGAAGTTGCAGGACAAACCCAGTAGACACAAACATATAGTCAGAGTTTGCTGGGAATGTCTGGCAGAGGAGTTAGTCAGAACGATCTTCTAATACAGTTTCAACTGCATCCCAACACATCTTCCACAAAGGAAGCTAAGTTGATCAACTATGGGATGCGAGACTGATGTTCCTGAGGGAGTTACAAATCTTCACAGCAACAATGCATCAGGGCTAGATGAATTTTACCCTGATTTTTTTAAGGCTCTGGGTGTTGTAGAGACGTTTTGATTGAAATGCCTCTGCAACATCATATGGATATGGGGCAGTGCTTTCCCTGTAAGGAAACCCATGCATGGCTGCTAGAGAATAAATAATGGTTGATAGTTAAGTCTCTGATTCAAAAGAAACCATGCTGATCTGTCCTAACTGTGGAACACTGGAGTGGTTCTGCACCTTCACTAAGGTCCTGGAGGGGGCATGGGAGTTACCCAAATAATGCATTTATGCCTTGTGGACTTGAAGAAGGCATTTGACCATGTCTTTCAGTATTCTGTGTGGGGTGCTCTGGGAGTAAGGGATACTGGGTCTTTTGGTGGCCATTCAGTTCCTTTTCAATTAGGGTAATTTGGTTTGCATTGCCAGCAGTAAGGAAGATTTGTTCCAAGTTGGACTGCTTTTACCATATTACATGGTTCTGCTGGCATTACTGAACTGCAACTGTCAGCTCTCTGGACCAGTTCACACCTGAATCACCCTTTCCACATCTGAGACCAGGGTTCTCAATCAGAAAAGGGTGAAATACCCTGTTTGGGTTGGGATTAAGGAGCTGTCTAAAGAGACTCAAGAGTTTTAACATCTCAAATTCTTGGCCATGAGTGAGGGGTGAACGAGCATGAGATTGCAGACTCTGGAGTGGCCTGTTGTGGTGAAGAGAGAGCTGAGCCAGAGCAGGGCGCTCAGATTCCCAGTCAATGTATGCTCCTACACATGAACTGTGAGTCATGACCATAAGAATGAGATCAAATACAAGTGTCTAAAATGAGTTTCCTCTGTACGGGGAGTGGACGCTCCCTTCGATACTGGGTGATAAATTCAGACATCTGAACAGAACCAAATTCAGAGGTTGGGTCAATGCTCCCTTACACCAAGATGAGGCATTTGAGGTGGTTTGTTTATCTAGTAAGGATGGCTCCTGGACACCTCCCTAGGACTATGTTTCAGACATGGCCAGCAGTGAGAAGGAGGCCCTGTGGAAGACCTAGGACATATGAAAGGATTATATCTCTAAGATATGCCTCGGGATGGTCTTGGAGGAGCAGGAGGAGGATTCTAGGGAGAAGGTCAGGGTCTTTCTACTAAGGCTGTTGCTCCGACGAACCTGGATAAATGGAAGTTTATGGGTTGATGAATATATCCATCCCAAGTAGTTTTGTTTCCTGTTTAAAGAAACAGCTGTAGAATAAAAAGGGCCATTTGAAACATTTGGGAAACCATCCCTCAAACAGGCTTTTGGCAACAATCTGTTAGCCAGGAACAACAGCAGCAAATGACAAAACTTGAGAAACTGGAAAGTTAATGCAAGCTTTTGTTTTTTCTCAGGCTTTTATTCTTTCTTACAGTCACTGGAGCTGACCTGTGGGGGCGACAGGATCAAATTAGTGTTCTATTCTAACCACAGAGGCTTCAAAATTGTGTGCATTTTTGATATAGAGGAAAACAAAAAAGTTTATTTTATTTGATTTTTTTTTAAATTTTTTTTTTAGTTAAGTTAAGCTATTATAACTGTCAGGTAGGAATTAAAATAATCTATCTGGAACTCTTTTGTTTTGGAAGCCTAGTATCTTTTAAAACAAGTGATTATTCTGAAAGGTTTTATTAAAACATGGGTTGCAGGATTTCAGTAGTCCATTATCCAGCAGGAGCTTCCATCAGGACAGCTCAAGGAATTAATGTCAAAGTTCTTACTGTTCTATCTTAACCCTCACTCAGGTATTACCACACAATTTCCTGTGGGGACCTAATTCTGTCAATGACAACTACACAGAATCCATCCAGCCATTAAATGCCAGCATCTAATGAGTGTAATGTAACAGCTTACAGACGTAACAACCTAGACACGCAGCAAAAATCTGAGTGAATCGTGAAAAAGATCAAATTTGTAGGGAAAAAGCTCGATCTTAATTTTTAAAAAAGTTAGATTTGAAACCACAATACAAAGGACAGCTGATATAAGAAAAAGGAGGTTATTTTTTAAAGTTATTTTTTAGATTGAATTTATTAACACATGGTTGAAGCAATGTTTATGTTGGGTTCTGGTGCTTAACATATGTGGGGCAATGGGTTTTTTTATTTAAAAAGTAATGACCAACCTAACGTGAATATTTTTGACAATAGGGGGAAAATGAAAATCCTAAAATAAAGTAGAAGCAAACACAGGAAGCATGCAAACTCCAGAAAAGTCCCTGCGACCTAAAAGTTCAAATCTAGAACACTGAGGCAGTAGCTGCGTTTGTGCTGCCCCATAGTGGAGCATCACTGAATTTGAGGTTATTCGGCAACAGGTTAGGTAATTGCCAATAAAATGAAAACATATGCTCTTGTTGTTAACAATAGCATATATTTTCTAAGAAAAATAATTAGATTTCTAAATGTTATCATGTTATATTTCATGTATGTATTTGTACAATTTTCAATAAACAAACATGTATTCCATTAACTTTCATTTGCATTTCAAACTTTCTGGAGAAATTCTGTTTACTTGAAGATCATAAAATCATATTGCAAATTTTCATGTAACATTTAACTGTATGCATATTGAAACCAAAACCCTAAACATACTCACTTTATTGCATAAAAAAATGTTTACTCAATAATCTACATGGACAAACTATCAAACAAGTTATTTGACCAAGAAAAACACATATGCCATGTGTATAAAATTAACATTTTAACTTATATTGATGGCACATAAACAAAACTTAAGATTTAAGTTTATTTATAACGTTTATTATACATTTATTTAATAAATCACTTGGGGAAAGCACACTGCACTCATAAATCAGGAATATAATGTGTCTGATCACAAATCAGAAGCACCCTGTCATTTGTGACAACTAAACTGTTTGACTCAATGTCAGATGTGATGGTGAAGAGGTCATGATTTGGGCTCGTTTTGCAGGGACAGAACAGGCCACCTTACCTTTGACTCAGACATGGACTCCTCTGTATACCAGAGTTCTTGAGGGAAATGTGAGGCCAAAAACTGTCCTAAAGCTAAAGATTGGTCCGAGGTTGGGTCATGCCACAGGACAACGATTCAAAATTAAAGTCAAAGTCCAGACATCAACCCAACTGAAATGCTGTGGTGGGACATTAAGAGCAGAAATTGAGAATCCTCACTGAAATGGAGCAATCGTATGAGAGACTGATCAAGCCATACAAGGAACAATTACTTTAATCATCAAACTATTGAAAGGTGGTGGTACATAGTTTTTCTTACATTATTTTTTTTTCTTTTTTTTTACTTAGGTTTACAACATGCTGTGTGTTTGAGGTTGACACCCAGACAACACAAAGGGGAGGGGTGTGCTAACATCTCTACATGACTGCAGAGGATATGTCATGCACAACCTAATACTCCTGATGCGTCTTTACAACTCTCCTTCAGTGAGCAGTGTAGGGTAGAGTGTTCTCATGGTGCTTTGGTCTGCCGTGTGTTCAACCTGTCAAATGCTGCTCTCTAGTGACCATTGCTTAAACTAAAACGAAATGTACCCTCTTTTAAACTAAATGTACAAAAAGGAAAAAACTAATTATTTTCATGACCATTTGCACTGCCAGCCAGAGCATATATATATATATATATATATATATATATATATATATATATATATATACACATTTATGCAGGAGAATTTTTTTATTTTCTCTTATTTTGATCTTTTACCATATACATGCATATTACATCATTAAAGGTTGTGGTTAATTAAAGCTTGCAAAAAATATTATTACTTATGGCTGCAGGATTTATGGAAATATGTCTAAATGCACCTGATGTTATATTTATGAAAGTTCTATATATGCAAGTTCATATCATAATAAAATATATCTATGTTTTACATCACATAAACCTTTATTTTGTGCATTGTTTTTTAAAATAAATTCAAACTGGCTCGACTTATCAAAGCTTAACAGCTGATAAATATTTAGAGCCTTTTTGTACAATTTTAAACATATACAACTATGTTTTGTTGTTGTTGTTGTTTGATTATTAAAGGTATAAACTGGTCTGTTCACTCTTGCACCTTTAGAGAAGATAATCTAAATGAAAAGTGACAAGTGACTGGTGTGCAGTATCAGATCACGCAGTAACATAACTATCACAGGCACCTAATTTCACACTCTGAGCTAATGTAATATTAATTACAAATAAAGATCTCTTTGTGGTACACAAACTATTCTTAATCTAATAAAATGAAAATATGCCAGGAATAAATACAGAAAGCAATGAGAGCAACGTTTGTCTGCGATTGTGAAAAATGTAAGTCAAGAAATATTTAGTAGGCAGTCTTACAGCCTTGTAAACACATTTTAATTTGCCTTTTTTATTTGCATTTTAATGCATTTTTATTAAAACTTTTTAACAGTTAAGAATGTTATACAACAAAAGTGAATGCAATAATCCAGGGTAACTGCTTTGCGGCATATGCAGCATAAATGCATGCATGGATCCATGCAAATTTAATACTAATTTTTGCAGGTATTGTAAAAAACAAAAACAAAAAAAAAAAACCCAACAACAGCAACAAAAAAAAAAAAACTGTTGCAGTAGATGCAATGACTGTATTCCTCAATAAAGTTAAATAAGCCCTCTGCAGCACTTACCTCCTGCCCTAGCTGTGCAGACTTCCCTCTCCTGCTTCTTCTCCTCAGTGTGCAGGGGCTTGGTGCAGACAAGGTGCACTCTTATATATGGCACCTGCATGGCTGTAGCACTGCCAGCTCTGGACCCTGGGCCAATGGGGGAAAACATGTGCAAAGTACCATCTGCAATGGAAAAACAAATCCTGTAAAAGATTTGGTGGATTTTGCTGCACCGGAGGAGCGGTGTCCAGATGCCCCAAGTTGTAGTGACAGATGCTTTCCCTTCTACTCACATGGCTACAGTGCACGTTTCTCTCTGTATCCCCTGCTGATCTTGAATATTACAGCCCAGTTGCTTCTTTGCTCTTCACCGTTCACACTTCAAGTGGACATTGGTGGTTTATACAACTATTTTCCTTCAGCAAACAGCACAGCAGTGTTTCGGCTTCTACATTACTGAAGCAAAAATGCTGCTTTTTTTCCCCAAAAGTACAAGTAATCATCACTGTCAAGAAAATTATGTTATGATTACAGGTTTAGGCCAGGTTTTCAAAAAACAGTAAAAAAAAAAAAAGAAAAACAGTAACAATGAAAAGTATTAATTGCAGCTCTCAGCCCTTCCCTTAAGTAAATGGCATGGCTACAAGCCTTTGCCATGGCTTCCTTGTAACACTGCTTACCTTGTTTCTAATCCACCTGGTGCCGTAAGCCTTCCATGAGCTCTGAAGGTAGACATCTGCAACTTTTATTTCTGTCCCATTCACCTTTCCTCTCCATGCGTAATTGAGAGAATCGTAAACCTCAATGCATTAAATTTATTGTACAATAGGAAATTATTTGTAGGTCCCGATGAAACGCTGAAGACTCATCTTCCATTTCTCCATTCCCCTACAACACCATAGACACTTTTGTTTTTTGGGGGTTATTCATTTGATTGAGCTACAAAATAGTTAACAAAATCCACATTTTGACAGTTTGATGTGAACCAGATTTCCATAACTGTGAGGATGAACTTGAAAAACATGACTTGCGTGCATTCAAAACTGCTGTCAGTTTGGACCATAAAACTCAAGAGAACAAATCTGTTACTTTTGAAGGCATCTGAAGTGTAATCTATCTTTTTCCAGACTAACATAATCCATTAAAAAAGAGAGAAATTCTTTACAGGCCAGGCAGTTTAGAGTGACTGATAGCTTCGTATTTAACAACATGATCCAATAAGAGCAGTAATGCAATCCATACTCGTGCTCACAGGCTCTACCTCTTCACCTTTAATCCCACTCATTGATAATCTTGAGTGGAGATGGTGTTGGATTCTCCCTGCAGTCAGATGAAGCATATGGCTGCAGCATCTGTGGAATGATTTAGAGCCAAGACTTCCCTGCCTGGCAGCTACAGCAACAGATATACTGGGACTAAAGCCCTCACTCTCATTGACAAAATCTGATTTAACCACTGGCCGTATGCTGTCAATGGACTCCAGCCTCGGTTCAGGTCGCCAACTGTTCAGACTTTGACTCAGCTTTCATTGTTGCTTTAAACTAAAACAACCTCATGAATACGGTGTTTTTTTTTCTAATAAATGACACATCTGAACCTATCAAAGCCCCCCCCCAACGCAAAAAAAAGAAACATGTCTGTGTAAATAAATGCAGTTTTGGGTATTTTCACTTCTATTTGGTCTTAAGAGTATTTTCTTAATGGAGGTTACAATGTTTAATGCTTTCCAAGTTAAATGAAAGTGAAAAACTGTTTTTGAAGTCATCTACGAGATTCTTGCACCAATCCACTTGATGTTTCTTTCACATTGGCGTGTCTTTAAGTTCTTTTACCTGTGCAGGGTTCTTTTCAGATCTGTCTCTTACCGATTCAACCACGTCGTTATCCTGCTGAAAGACACAAGACCTTCATCTCAGACCTGTTTTTTTTTACACTGGCTGACACCTCGCTTTAAATCTATCTAGTAAACTTCAGAAGTCATCATTCGTAAATGGATTCTTTCTTTCTTTCTAAGTCTGATCTTCCAACACAAGTCCATTTCAGAAATCACAGCAGTACAAATACTGTGTTTTGTGAAATATCCTGTTTCCTGTTTTACTGGGGTTTTATGAACTCTTATGATTAATTTAGGTGTTTACTGTACAAAACAATGTTTTGGCATAAACCCAGTTATAGTAAAAGAACAGAGCAGCTGCCCCTCCAAAAGCCCACAACACCAGTCACATCAGTACTTTCCCCTCAGAAAACACGTCTTACTGTTATGCCATGCACATTTTCTATTTATCAGCTGATTTTAAATAGTTTTAAATCCCATTTGATTGTCCAGGTGTCTCCAGGTCTTAATTAAAGATTTGTAAAGGAAGCAAAGGTCCAACTGTAATGAGTGTTTGGTCATGCCAAAGCACTGCTCCTCACCTGGCTTATTTCTGTGACCGTTTCAACTGTCTCTCACTGTAATACGTATTAACTATTCCTCAACAAACGCAGTATGCACAAAAAAATGAACCACAGGAATTTCATACCAGATTTTATTTACATCTACTGTCATATAAACACCTTATCAACTTCCTAGTTCCTCCTGGAAAATGTACTAACTACGCGTGCAAAGCAACCTCCACCGAGACCAAGTCTGTTTGCCAGAGAAAAACAGGACATTTTTAAGAAATGGTGATGGGTAGTAGAGGTACAATGGTAGCCGTAGCTCATTGAGTCCAGTCCAGGTTTTGTGGTGGATATTACGGGTAAGACGCAGCAATCTGCAGCATCCCCACATGAAGCCAAGCAGCCACACACCGTCCGACAAGCTGCGATGAAGTTACACCGTTAAAGTAAACACAAACATTTATAGACAGATTATCCCACTTACTGAATAAGAGCCCACTTTATTTAGACCCACTCGTGTCCGTATAGGCATTTTGTAAACATGTACATGCTGTAATGTCTTTGTATAATTCGTTTAATGTTCAAAGAAGTTTGCACTGACTCAGGAAACTCCTCGCGCGTGAGTCTGGCTGTGCGTCTTTGGTGCATCTTAACATTGAGGCGAAAACTGAGGCATTTTGGTTCTTTTTTCTTTTTTTTTTAAGAAAAACAAAAAGTGAACTTCCTGTTTCGGGGTGGTCCACAGACTGGAGAAAAGGGAGGGAGGGAGCGAGGGAAGGAGTTGGAGGGGGGGAGAAGGGGGTGCACATTCCCGCATTGGCTGTGCAACCAGCTCCAAGGCGCTTTGCGGGACTCCAGAGCCAAACATGGGGTTCAGTTTTGTCACCGACTGCGAAAGGCGACTTTGAAGAAGAAAAGTATGAAGAAGCGCTTCTGAGGAAGGACAATGCCTCGGTTTCTCTGAAGAATTCACTCATCTCCATCCGGGCGCGCTTGCCAGAAAGTAAAAAGAGAAAAAAAAAGAGAGAGCGAGAGCGAGAGAGACAGAGGGGAGGCTTTCCTGGAAACTTTCACAGTCCTTGGACCCTCCGTGCTCTTCCAAGGACTCCGGGATCCCGGTCAGAGAGTTACATGCTGAATACTCCTGCATTCAATTGAGGTAAGCGGCGCTGATGATTCACATTCACGCGTGAAATCACGGCCGATCACTGATAGGCTTATAAGGCTTAAAGTGTTGCGTTTTTGCGCGCAGTGGTGACAACATTCATCTGCTCTTATGTGAAGAAAAAACTTGGGTTAACTGCAGCTGTAGGCCCACTAAAATCTCTTTTCAGGTGATGGATTGTGATTCATGAGCATTGTCTTGGACTCCTGAGGCTGTAAATTTTAGTTGCACTGTAGTTGCGTTAAAGGACCACACCGCACTGTAACCGCTGGCTTTTCCTTTGGTTTAGTTGGTCTGCAGATCTGCAAATCTGTGCTTGTTCCACCTTTTCTATCTTCTCCCGAGGGAACGCAGAAAATGTAGCTGCACTCTGAGGTTTGGTTGTGTTTACAATCAAGAAATCCAAGTGTTCATGCATGTCGGTTTCCCCAAATGCAACCCCCAAAAAAACCTTGAAACGTGAAATATTTGCAGAGCCAATATCTATTTAAAATTCAATTCCTGTCGGGGCACCATGAAATAGCATCTCTGAGCTCTGTCTGAGAGCAAAACACTGTACCTTAACGTGCCATCTTTATTCTTTACGTTGACTAGAACGGCCATAATCCATCTCTAATCTGAGATAGATTATTGAATCTAATCTAATTATCTCTGTGAGAGTTGAGCGGAGCTGCTAATGTGGGAAGATTAGGCTCCTGGCCTTCATGTTAGTGGGCCCTGCATTGAAGAGCGTCAACACTGGACTCAATAGAAGAGCCAAACACTTATTTATTCCAAAGTGACAGTGAGAAGTGCTGAGCACACAAAGTCACAACCTTCTTTAACAGTATTTGCACAGTCACACACACTCACACCGAAAGAGAATGGGCTTTGTAGACTCCGCCGAGAGGAATACAGTTCACAGGACTTATTGAACAAGACTGCACCTATGCTATCAATTTTTTTTAATGTTTTGTAATCAGTTGCACCGGACAAGAGTCAAACACCTGCGGTTAAGAGGGGTGCTGATGTCTTCACATTTCCCGTTGCAAAGAAGCCCTCTTAAGACTGAGGCTGGGTGAGTTTGAGGGACGAAAGTGCACTTGTCCTTTGGCCACGTGTGAAAAGCTCCACAGGGGAGCTTCCTCAGCCTCTCTGGTCTTTATCAAGTGCGTTGAGGCCAAAAGGATCATTAATGGGAATGCCCTTAAACAAATAGTCCATACAGGAAGCCAGTAACAAGGCAGCTTTGATAAGTTTCTACTCGGCTGAAGACACTTGAATTTAATGAAATGTGCTTGTACTTTATAGAAAAAAAAAACAAAACAAAGGAAGGTGGAGGGATTGAATGTGAAGTAGAGGTTATTTAAGCAATTTTTGATGAAGAGCAAAGCTTGGAAACTGAATCCTCATTAGCTCTCTTGGGCTGTACTGATGTGGGCGATGTTACATTTCTGTCTTGTTGTTCTCCAGTCACGTGACACAGATGTAACCTAGGAGCAGGCAGCAACAAGTGGTGTGTTTTCGTCCAGATTCCATTTTAGTCCGCTCAACAAGAAACATGTGTCACGTGATGCCTGAGCCCACCCTCCCCCACCCACACCCCACCTCCAGAGTCCTCCTCCCCCCTTGCCATCTTCCAGAGAGAGCGAGAGAGAGGGAGAGGAGTAGAGGTGGAGGGAGTGAAGGGGAGAAAGACCACCCTCACTGGGATCACATCCCCTCAATCAGACCCTTTCACACCCTGTGAACCTGAAACAATCAGGGTTTAATAGCAGCTGTCTGTCTGAGCCAGGTCTGGCCAAAAGTTGCCGGGGTTCGCGTTCAGAGATGATCAGCTTCGGCTGTAGAGAGAACCAACCAGAACGGGCCAGTGATGCTGCAAAGGTTCAGACTCAGAGAGACACCCTTTCTGTCCCTTTCGCTGCTCTTTTCTCTTTTCGTCTTCCACTTTCCCACCTTCCAAGGCAAGGCACGTTTATTTATGTAGAACAATTCGACAACCAGGGACACAGAGGGTTTGCACCCCTATTTCTAACTATGACACACTTTTGCAGGTTATTTTTACATCTTCAGGTGTTGCAAGACTTTATTTAGCTTGCATGCAATTTTAAGTAAAAATAAAAGTCTACTGCAAACAGTCACATGCCAATGGATTGATCGGGATGCCCCTGACATTAAATACACTAAATGATGCAGAAATGCGGGGGGGAGGTTTACTAAGTAGTGGGTTGACACCAGAGGGCAAAGGCATTAGACACTTCGAAAGCTTGAATCGCATTAGCCAAAGGGCACACATAATAGAGAGGGGAAATGTTGCAGTCATGGGAAATATTCTGAAAATCATTGTTCATGGTCACTTGGAGCTTTCCCACCCATTAGGCGGTGTATAACACAAATTGCAGTGGAGGAAATTAAATAAATGATCTTCACAGTCAATCAGTTCAAAGCAATAGAAAAATGAGACAGAGGTCAGCTGGGTTTGATGTAATTACTTCAGCAGAGATTTCAATTTTTATGGATTTTCCTTAATGTAATAGATCAAACATTTATCAGCTGATCAAACAAAACAGATGACAGATTAATAAAATGTTGAAAATAACTGCTAGTGGCAGCCCTAAACTAATTTTAGAAACATGTGTTTCCATTAGTTGTAATCTTGTTGTGGCTCATCAGCTGTCCCCTTATTAAAAAAAAAAAGAAAAAAAAGAATGGTTCTAGTGTTGAAATATTCCTGTTTACTAGATAAGAACATGGGGCGCAGCAGGCAACAGTAAAGTCGTCTTGGCTTTATTTCACAGCGTCTTGCACAAACATACGCCCGAGAGAACGCTGTATGTGCATTTGATGTAGACTTGTAAACAGTAAAAGGTGGAGTTGATGGTTTCCTGGTCACCCATCCCTCTACTGGACTTGGTTTTCACACACTTGTGTGCATGCATGTGTGTAAAAGCGCGCCTAACGATAGTGTCATGTGGTTGATATTAAACAAGTGTTAAAAGCATCCAGGTGAGCTTGTGAGTGGCTATTACATGCACCGACAGCCCACGCTGATAATCATTTCCCTCCGTTACATCAGTTCAGAATGTGAATGAGGCAGACAGTCTCCTCCTGTAACATTTCTGGGGGGAGAGACAATTCTGTCATGATAGTTGATTTTGTAATTCAAGTGTGTGTTTGCACTTTCGGGTTGATTTGGAGGCCATTTTTATTCCTCCCAGATCACGTCTGTATGTGCGAGTGTGTTTGGCCATGTCTGTGTTTCAATGTGTGTGTTCTCAGCCACTGGTGACTCATGTCGATCTGTGCTGTCGGCAGGCTGAAAGTGAAGAAGAGGTGGTGTTTATTATCTCAGCGCGTTGCCATAGCTACGATGCATTAGTGTTGTTGCAACACAGTGCCTGACGTCACTCTCTGATGCTCCCCATTTAGAAGAAAAACTGTTGTACTTGTGGTTCCCTTATGCTTTTGGACTAAAGGGCGAGGAGCATCCCGAGAGTGGGATTTGAAAGAGTTTTTGAAGGCGTTTCAGTTAAATTCCTGCTCCAGTGAACTGGTGATGGATGGATGGATGGATGGATGGATGGATGGATGGATGGGTGGGTGGGTGGATGGATGGATGGATGGTTGGGTGGATGGATGGATGGATGGATGGATGGATGGATGGATGGATGGATGGATGGGTGGGTGGATGGATGGATGGGTGGGTGGGTGGGTGGATGGAGGGATGGGTGGATGGATGGATGGGTGGATGGGTGGGTGGGTGGGTGGATGGATGGATGGAGGGATAGATGGATGGATGGATGGATGGATGATGGATGGATGGATGGATGGATGGATGGATCGATGGATGGATGGGTGGATGGATGGATCGATGGATGGATGGATCGATGGATGGATGGATCGATGGATGGATGGAGAAAATGCAGAGGCATATTGATGATGTGTGTGTTCATGACGGGACCTCTGGACAGCAAGTCTCTTATCTGCGATGAGATAACCATTGTTTTTCACATGTTCAGACATGCTACAAGACCGATCTCCGATCTCACGGCGAAAAATACTTGTCCACATGTCCACAGATTCGGGCGTCAGCATTTAGGGGTTAAAAAATAACGAGACAACAACATATTTGTAAGCTGTTGTTTTCTGAAGGGCAGCATCTACATAAGATCGTGATAACTGCTGTCCACGAATATTAAAACAGTTATGCCCTAATCATTGGTTTTTTAGTACATTTGAACCCTAACCACGTACTCTGTAACATCTGTTCTGAAATGAATCATGTATATATTATGTAAACAAATGTGTTTTTAATTCTTAGCCCTAAGCATAACGCAAGTGCCAGAACATTAAAAAAAGGCCAGTAAGAGAATAAAGTTGAAAAGTGAAATAAGTTAGGAAAAGCTTTGATCATATAAATCTATATATTATGATTTTTTATTTTTTATTTTAGATCCTTTTATGTGAAACTGCAAACTTCTAAATCAATAGACCAGGTCAGTGTTTGTACAGGCTGCTGTGAGACTGGCTGGAGATATTTTAGATTTTGGAAGTTTCTTGACTGATTTCACTTGGAGCTGAAACAGCTTGAATATCCAGCATTGAGCTTGAGCTGATTATACACAGAGCCTGTGGTCTAAGCAGGTAGCCTACAGCGAGGTGAGCGTTCATGCTTGCGTGCTGATGAGCTCTGCAGATACAGCACGCGTCCAGATTGGTAGCTGGGAGTTTAGGCCTCGCGTGTGTCAAACAGCGGCGACTGAAACCGAGTCGATCATGCTGAAATGCGAGGCGATAGATGGTAAGGAACTAGATCATTTGAAAGCGATGGAACGCAGACACGAGAACGTGCAGTGGCTCATTGCTACCAGCCAAACCAATCACCTGATGTTACATTTCAGAGGAAACGCATGTCAGGTTACCTGATAAAGTGAGCTGCTGCGGAGTTTCTGAATCGTAATGCAGGAAAAAATTCAAGCCTATGTTTTTGCGCAACATTGGTTTAGAAGAAGGTTATGTTTTTTTAAGTATGACAATTCAAAAAACAAAACAAAAAGAGCGCAGGGGCTTTTTCTCACCAAAATAAAGTCTCCATAAGAGCTTCGTGCAAACATTTCCCTGAGTAAATGGAGTTAAATGTGCACTTAGCCAATTGTACCTATTTCTAAGAGCGTTTCTAGTTTATAGGGCTACAAAACAAAATTTAAACAAATGGATTTCCCGAACCACATTAGTATTGTTGATTTATACGGCATGTTTATGAGAAGGGAGTAGTTCGAGCAGTCTTTCAGGCCCACAAAGAGAAACAAGGATTCTTTCTCTTTGTGTGTTTCTTTTCTTTTTGGGACTTCTCTTCCAAATGTTGTACTTCTGTATAAATAAATCATCCTCCCTCACCTCCTCTTTTTTTAAACTTTCTCATCCTTTTATTTTTCTCCTGCTTGGCCTCGCCCGTCTGTTTCTGTCTCCCCTCACAGCCGTGAGAAGCTGCAGTGGCTCGCCCATGCCACTTTAACCAGATCAGATGCCATAACACAGAAAGGAAGCCGGTCCACATTCGCGGCACCATGGCAACACGCTCATGACTTACGACCCCTGCAAGCCAAATGCAGGTCGAGCCGTCACTGATACACTGACAGGAATCTGCTGTGGGTCAAAGCTGGCTGAACCCACAGTCAAAAAGCCTCACATTTATGACAACACCTCGGCCACGGCGTTCAGACTGAAGAGAACTTTGATCGGACAATCCACAGAAAACGCTGCGCGCTGGCGTTAATTCATCGGTAATGTCGGTCGTGGCAGAAATAGGATGATAAATCTGACTTTAAAGGGAAGAATCTGCAACTAAACAGAACCCAGTCAAGCAAGAAAAGTGACGTGGCGCAATTGTCTTTTTTGTGACAACTCAACTTCAGCTGGATGTTTTCTCCTTCAGTATCAGCGTTTCTTGTAGTCCAATGTCATGAGACGTAAATGAAAACTAGCAGTCTCCTCTCATTTCTGTGTAAATATCTTAAGGAAACACAAAAAAAAAATACTGAAAGATGAAGTTTTGTGAGATGTAATTACCTTCAGAAAAAAACTTTGTTGAAGTTAACTTAATTACATCTTCATCACAGTAGACAAATAAAGGATTTTTTTATGGTTCCTTTGTAATATACAGAAAAATATAGATCCTGTGCGTCTGTAATACATTTTGCAAACTAAATTAAGGCTTTGGAAAAATAATATTCTTGGCATGCGCTGAGAAAGAACTTTCCATTTTCATTAACAGTGGAATTTGTTGGAAAGGAAAGAAGGGCAAAAGACAGTAAAGGGTGAAAGAGTGAAACGTTTCAGAGTGAATGTGGAGGAGTCAGAAGGAGAGAGATGCAGATCGTTTTAAATCCGCAGCAACTCAGCCTCTCAAATTTATGCCCATGGGCTGCTTCTTGGGTGGGCTGCAGGGAGGGCGTGCGCTAGCTGGAGCTGGGGAAAGTTGCCGACTCCAGACTGCTTGCCTTGCTTCGAAGCGTTTCCTGCTGGAACACATTTACAACTCAGCCGTCCTGACTGGCTGGATGGCTGACTGGCTGCCTGGCCCTGCCCTAACTGACTTGACTCCAGCGACTGAATTTTCTTATTGAGCAACTGCGTTTCTTTCAATGTGCTTGATGACATCTCTAGTTTTCTCATGTTCCTGGACTATTTTGAACTATTTTCTTCTGTGAGAAAACATTTTGCAGTTTTTTTTTTTTGTTTTTTTTTTCCCAAAATAATACTGGATATCAAGTTTTAGGACTAATTTGCTCCAAAACCTTTTTTTTTATTTTTTCTTAAGAGTATATTCACTTCTCAGCCCATGAACTTTGATCAGATAAGATGTAATTCTGGCTCGTCTGTATTTCGTGCCAGCAGTGGCTGTTTGTTTTGCTCAACATGAGAAAGATCCGGGCCCGCATCTAGCCTGCAGAATGATTCCCTGATGTTTCGGAAGAGGGAGAGTTCCTCACTCAACAGCCAGCTACCATGTAGGTCGTTCAGGACTGGAAGTGGCTCAGAGCTCAAGAAAAGTCATCAGCTCCTTAGCAGGTCTTAAAATAAGGTAAATACAGCCACAGATGGAAAAACAACACTTGACATATTACATTGAGTCATTATTTATCCAAAAACAATTAAGCCGAAATGCAGAAGTAAATTTGAAAAACGCATTGCTCCTGGTCGTTCTACTATTTAAAACAACTGCTAGTCATTCCAAGAGTGGACTTTCCAGCAAGGCCTTGGCATGTTCTCTGCAAACTGCAAACCCAGAAGCTTAGGCTCAGACTCTACAGGCCTCAGTTCACATGTTAAATGTCAAACTTCATGACGGGACAATAGGGAAAATCCTAAACAAGGGTTGCATGTAGAAACAGTCAACTTTCTTTGCCGTCATTAGCTGCTTTTGCACAAAGATTCCAGTATAAAGCTGCACTGGAGAGCCCTCTTTACATTCTGCCTCCACTCTTCAGCTGTGCATTCACAGTGATTCAGTGAAGGCGCAACGCCCCATGCCCAGTGGGCTCTTTCACAACCCAAATCTGACAGTCCCTTTCCTCTACCTCACAATCCACAGTCAGTGACAAGTCCTTAATGTCTCCGGTCGCTGGCTGCTTTAATCAGTCGGTGTAAAATAAAATACAACACCTAACGATTGCCAGTTAGAGATCAGCTAAATCTGGGTCCTGACATTGAGATGAGTCTAAGTACACCAGCAAAAAACAACAAAAACATAAAAAAAAAGGATGTGTTGCCATTGCTCAGTCAAAGTCCAGACCTGTTGATTTGAAATGCCGTAGAAAGACCTTAAGAGAGTCGTCATAAATGACTCAGGGGCAGAGTGGTGTAGCAGTTTGATTGGGAAATAGTACCAGGAGAGACTACTATAGCAGGGAAGAGATTACACTGCCGTTCACACAGAGCGACATCAAGAACCCAGTGCATAATACATCTGCATTTTGGAGTAGTTTAAGCTAAATAAATATCAGCAAGGTATAATATGTCATGTTTTGCTCTTTATTTAATCTTTTATTTACCACGTTTTAAGATCTGGTGAGGACCAGACATATATTTTAGGTCCCAAGTCCTACAGAAAACCTTAGAGTTAAGAGACGACATCTTGTCTTTTTCACCTTTTAAAAGTAATGACCATCGCTTTGAGTTATTCTCGACGATGTGCACCACTTTCACTTTTACACTAAAGGCCTGCTGAGTTCAGTTTCCCTCACTTCCATGTGGTTTTCACCAGCTACACACAGCGAGGGGATGACATCAGCAGCATGTAAATCAGCTCACAGCGGCGCACTAATATAAGCTCCGTCTCTGAGGTTGGTTGGTTGGTTCACCACCATAATGTGCTGACACGCTTGTGTCTATCTGCACACACTGCAACAACCAAAAAGACCCCAATTAAGTCGAAGTATTTATTTTATCCTTTTAGTTTGACAGTGCTTTAATTGCAAAAATGTGTATCGAAAGAAAGAAAAAAAACAGATTACCCTTGAAGTCAAATCATAAACATCTCCATGGGCTCTTTTGAGGGTCTCTCCCATCATCTCGGTTCATTCCAGGCAGCTTGTCTGGCCTCTACGAGAGCTAATGCACTCTGAAGGTATTACGGTTATTGGAAGGCTTGTAAACCATTAAGTCTTTATTTACAAGAGAAAGAGAGTGTCTGGGAAACCGTGCAGAGGCGATCATGGTGTGAGTGGTGACCCTCCGACTCAATTCCCGTGCTCCATCTGGACGTGTTTGCAGCAAACTGCAGACCACTCCTCAATTACATAATTTTGCCCATTAATTACCGAAGGAGGGGACTCATTTCCTGGTGGCCTGCCACTAACAAAACCCGAGCCAGTAAAGACGAACTCTGTGACACAGATGATTACAGTGAGTGTGGTGAAACATGAAGCACAGCTCAGGTTAAAAGGCCTCATTCCTTACCACGTCCAGCATGAGTTCAGAAAAAAAAATACGTCAACGATTACAGCAGAGAAGCTCAGAGTTAAGTTGGGCCCGAAGTGATTGACACGACAACGCAGCTGTCAGTTTAAGAGCTGAATGTAAAAATGTACAGTTCGCTTTGTTGTTTCAGCAGCACCAGCAGTCTCGGTTATTGGCCACACACAAAGCTCCCTGCGGGTCATTTCTTCTGGAGAGGTCTTGGCGTAAATCGCCTGCGTGCATGCTGTGACTGGATGGATGCAGGCGCGATGGTCGTGAGGGGTTTCACACCATGGTGGTACTCAGGAAGAGGGCTCATCTTGGTGAATGCATGCCGCTGATTTTGAAGGTTATACCTTTGGACATGCAGTGATTTCTTAAGTCATTTTTACCAAAACATCTCACACAGAAGCTTAGAAAGTAAACAACAGGTGGACCAACGAGTCGATTGGCTGGCAGCTGACTCTCAGTCCTGCTGTTTCATTGAAAATAGAAAACTTTCATCTTAAACAGTTGAGTTAATCATAATGGTGGTCCAACTCAGCCTTCAGGACCCAATGTGACAAGATCATCCATTAGTGTTGTCATGGAGACAGTTGTGCGTAAGTTGTAGCCCTCAGAGCACGACGGGGAAACGCTAACACCTCCATTGTCATCCGTGCCAGTCGACAGGCTGAACATTCAAAAGTTTTTACCGTCACTTACCACAAGAAAGGAAACACAACGTGGAAAGCAAAACTTCCAATATGCTGTTGTTTTTCTTTGAAAATAACAGAAATTGTGTGGTCATCAAAATGCGTCAATCACTCAAAAACCGATGGGCATTGCTGCTAGAAAATGCAAAAATAGTGCCACCGAGGATGCAAAATGGTGCTGGTCCTGTGGTTCCCATGCTGTGAACTGACCTGCTGCTGCACTCAGCGCGAAACAAATGTTGGAATGACAATGTGGCTGTTGCAGCTGTTATTTTTTCAGGTCCACTCGCTGTCACCCGCTCCTCCTCCAGTATCTCTTTCTACTGATCCTGCGCTTGTCTTTTACACTGGCTTTTAACCGTTCTTATAGCAGGAGGGGGGTCGACCGGGGTTGAGCTCATACACCACCCCACCTGCCAGCAGAAGTTTGAGGACAGAGCGAAACAACGGAAGAGCAGCTTATGGGGGAGAGACACTGTCATTCTGTGAGCGTCAGGAAGGGACAGGCGGAGGGCTGAGGAGTGAAAGGAAGAGGCGCTGAGACGGAGTTTCTTGGTCTTCGGGCTGCAGGGAGGATCACAGTGCCATGCTGGGCATTTATGCCGGGCTTATGGAAGCAGGCTCAGCTGAATACACACAAGGTCAACAGGGATCCACGCTTACTTTTCTTTACAGCGCTCCTGGAGCTCTGCGTGTGATAGACTGGAGACCTGTGCAGGGCCGTTTCTTGCTTTTCATCCAGTGCATACTGGGAGGCACCCCCCCCAGGGACCCCAACAAAGCGCATAGAAGGGACGAAGAATGCCTCCACAGGGTATAGCACCGTCTGTACGTGTTGCCCTTATATCACATTTATACAACACCACACTAAATAAAATATCAAACTGTCGTATTATATCTGGATGGAAACCTTTTCAACATATGGGACTTTGGAGAGAATTTTAAAAAGAGACCAAATGTTCCTCTTTTCATTTCTTGCTCCATTTATTTTGATTAATTAAAATACGCCTGTTCGGATCTCACACGATCCACATGCTTTGAGTAGATGAACCCAAATGAAGGCTGTCTCCTGTGACAACTTTATGATGATCTTTGTAGTTCGCTGAATGCTCCTTGTTGAATTTGTAGAAAAAAAGTGAAATTTGAGCACATAGTTGCAGTGGATGGAGATCAAGCATGTTGTTGCCAGGTGTCAGAGTTCACGCTGTTCTGGAAGAACCTTTCACCTCAGTGGATTATGACAGTTTCGTGACATATTTATGGTCATTTTTCATAGATATGTTGGTTGCGCTCACCCTAGTTTAAACTTAGGATGTCTTTTCTAAGGTTTATAAACTAAACATCAAAGGTATTGTTAGATGCACTGTTTTTGTGGTCTGCTGTCAGAGTGCAGTTTGCATCAGTCAATGCTCCTATAAGTAATAATAATTGTTATCTCCCCAATATTGTAAAACTATACAGTTTCAGTTCAGTTTCTTTCAAATGTCATGATTCTGCAACAGGTTGCGTCTTTGTGCTTCTCGACTGCTGATTATTTTTTCCAGCCGTTCAACCTCGCGCCCCGTGTGCTCGTCTTATTTCTGCTCAGGACGGGACCAGCGGTTGTTCTGCTGTGACACCTGTATTCCATTAAAAAGCTCCGGTCCGCCGACAGCCTGACAAATGTGAAATGTCTTTAAGTTCTCAGCGTGCCGAGAGCGACACTCCATTTGGGATGCGAATGAAAATTTGTAACGCCATAGAGCAAAGTCAGTGGATGTTGAAAGTTTCAAACACTGAAGCCCACAGGGATGAAATTCAAAGGCACTAATTATTCACCCGTGTCTTCTTTTGCAGCTGTGGAGCAGAAATGTGGTCAACACTTGTGCGTGTCAAAGTGTCTGTGTGAATTTTGAGCGTTGCATGGACATTTTTTTGGAGTACAGTGGCTGTGAAGGGTCCCAGATGTGGATGTCGTGCAAGTTGTTGGTGATTAGCCGAACTTTTGGAGCCACTGCTCTGCCTTCTTTTGACAGGTATGCACTTTGGAGTGAAGGGGAAGTGTATACAATGCTGAGCATTGCCTTTTTAACAGCGGCCAACGTGACCGCACGTGACAGTTCTTACCCAATGATATTTGTTTGAAACAGCATATTTGGGATAGTCAAACCTCTGATATTACTGGGTGAAGCTGCACAACGTTGGTTTCTTATGCGCTATTACAAATCGTGAAAGCGTCTTTTGCACAGGTTAAACTGACTTAACGAACCACATCTACTGAAACATGTCTTGAATTGTATAAAGGCGGGTTTATTTTCTCATTTTGCATACGTCAAATATAAGATTAAGATTATGTTTTTATGCAAAAAAAAGGTCATTTGTTTGCTTGGTTTGGATGATTTGGTGAATACGGTGCCCATAGCTTCGGAGTTTCAGTCAAAATGATCAATGTTGTTAGAGATAGAGCAGGTTAACACAGAATGAAGATAAGCCACGATGAGGTGCCTGACATCATTCTTTACCAAACTTTCTATAAATTAGGCTCAATCATATCAACCTCATAACTGAAGATGTGAGATTGATAACCAGCCTCTTAACACAATAGCAGTATGTGAAGTGAAGTGTGCAAATATTTCTTTAGCAGGTAGCAGGAAGTGTTTTTATGATGGTGGAAATAAATGTTTGTAAGGTGTGCAGAATCCGGCACTTAAGTGGTCAAAGTTGTATGAGAAATGAGTTACGTTGTGAATATCCCTTTGTGTTTTCTCTGCGGTCGAGACAATGCTTCACTGTGCTGATTTCAGCTTTTTAAAATGTAAAGTAATCCCAAATACTTTGTTTTTTTTTGGGGCGGAAAATGGCGTGGAGTTGTGTTTCCCTTGTCAGCACTAAACGCAGAAAAAAAGACCATAACTGACTGGACAGTATCTAAAGAGGGATGTTTAGAAATCTGGGTTTACTTCATTCGCTCGCCAGTGAAATAGTTTGAAACCGCTGCAGCTTATTATCCCTAAAGAATTTTTCATTTTTACACACAGGACAGCAAGATAAGCCTGTTATTATTGATAATAACAGGATAATATCGTGTAACTTCTCCCTAAAAACAACATCTTTGCAGCAGTGAATCATTGAAGCAAAAATAAAATAATTACAGCAGGAATCATAGCTTCCTGGGATACATGTTCATGATTTTGTTAAAAGTTAAAATCATGTGTTTCTTGTAGTAATAATTTAAATATCAATTATAATTGTTGTGCGTCTTGCCATGTTTTCCATGTGCTGGTGAACAGAGTTGTGCTGGTTGTCTTCCCTCCCTCATCTTGTGTGTCCCGGCTCACACTTCAGCTTCCTGCGGGATATATCGGAGCCTCGGGGCAGAAGGATGTCTCTTTCCAACCAACGATCCCCGTCACACATGCTCCAGCTTGTCAGCCTGAGTTTTTGCGAGGGCAACGGGATGTCAGTGTGCGAGCCTATACGTCTGCGTGTCTGCGGCCGCCTCCTCGTCTCAGTGTTTGTGTGTGTGTGTGTGTGTGTGTGTGTGTGTGTGTGTGTGTGTGTGTGTGTGTGTGTGTGTGTGTGTGTGTGTGTGTGTGTATTTAGATGTTATCAGATATGGGTGTACTCGCTCTGTGGGCGGAGGTGACTGTCTAGGACATTCTGAAAATTTCAATTAGTCTGAGTTCACAGCAGTCCTGGGTAATCTAAACACTTTTTACCTTTGTCGAATTTATGTTTGGGCCAGTTTAAAAGACTCTAAAACATTTAATGTCTCTTGTTGCAATGGAAAATAAACAGCATGTATAAATGATACTTGCCCAGGGTGCTGTATGCTCCTGCTAATATAGACAGAGAGAGGAAATGAAGGTGTATCACACAAACGTTTCACGACAAGTTCTCTCGCTGGTCGCAGCTCCGTGCAGATCTAGGCTCACCAGTCGACCCTTGAAAAAAATGTCCACGCCAGATATTTGTTCAGAGTCTGTGGTTGGATTGCCTCTGATCTGCAGCTCCAAATATGCCTTGAAGTGAAAAGCAAATCTTAAAATTGCATTGTTTGAAATAGGCTGTAGCTTGTTTTGAGCTTTCTTTACGCTCAAACCCTGTCATTTTTTAAACGTCCTACCAGACAGAATCAAAAAGTAAGTGATTTTTTATTTTTTTTTTTAAACATATAAGTTTCAAAAGCTTCTTTTATTAAGAAATATCCTCATTCTGTATCTTTGTTGTTGTTGGGTGTTACTGTGGCTCTATCTCATGCATATCAGTCTCTATCATTGTGTTGGGAGGAACGCTGCAGTGCAGCAACATCAGCTGCATTTGTGTTTATTTCTCAGCGAGTGAAACTGTGGGTCTTTAGGACGAACCCAGACGGTAGCGGACTGAACCTCAGCATGTCTTCCCCTTCCCCATCAGAGCAGACCGGCGGTGCGTCTGGGGTGTGTGGTTCACCACCACGTCGCTGCCTGGAGGGCTCCTGCTGTCTGTTGTTACCTTTTTTGACACACGGAGATCTAAAACGACGACTATTAAAATGCCAAGTCTCAAACAGCCTTAAGAGCAGCTGTCGTGGCTTGAAATGAAAAAAAAAAGAAGGAAAAATGCACTTGCAAAATGAACTTGAGTGAAACAGATTTTGTTTTGAACTAATGGAAACCATAACCCACCAGTCAATGCGAAACCGACGGCACATGTCAGACATGATGTCGTCGTTTCTCTCGTTTGGAATGAGGCGTTTGCTTCTTTCACGTCAGAATGCTTTCCTCGCCTCGTGTAGACACAAATGCTTTCAACTGCTGTTTCATCCATGACTGCGCCTGCTGTGTGCAGAAGACTTTGCTGAATATTCAGTGAAAACTCAGGCTCATGTGAATGACGGATGTATCTTGAGAAACTGCAGGTCTGCAGCTGGTCTTTGCGTTGTTGCACTTTTACCGGGGACATTTCCTCAAATCTTACGACCTGGTGAATTTTCAGTTTTCACTTATGTGAAAGTAATCTGGATTTTATCATTGTGACATAAAACCGATCTGTAAAGTTACACTTACATACACTTCTGCAAGTTTTGTACTTGTAATGTTTGTCCACAAGTTCACCATCCTGGCCAACCGTACGTTTTGTTCTACCTCATGTGACCTTCGAAGACGTGTAAGTCTGAAAAAGAACAATGATGCTCAAGCTAAAGATGTTCATATATGAAGTAGTTTTCTGAAGGAGGACTCTGGTTTCATAACTAAAGGTCACCTGGGTTGCAAAAATCTGGTGTTTTGTGAGAACCAGAGAAACGGACTGTAAAAATACACCAACATACCGATGCACGTATGCATACGTCTCATTCACACCTAATACAGCCACAAATACTCTTGCAGGTCAACGAGGGAGTTGTTTTAACCTCTCCTCTCATCAAACCCGCTGAAGAACAGGCGTTTTTAACTTTGAGTGTTAGCACCAGAGCTCTTCTGCTAACTGACCCGGGGCTCTGAAGAGCTGCACATAACAGGCACCCACATTGGCTTTTGTGTGCAGGAGGGTCTTTACATAACCCACATAACCAAGCACATTGTCTAGCAACCAGCCGCCTACTGAAGGGCCTTGTAAATGGAGGAGGGGGTCCTCCGCTTGAGCGGAGGCCAGCAGCCGAGCTGAGAGGCTAGCGAAGCTCGCCTTGGTCATGACTGAAGTCCAGTTTGTCATCCTGATAATGCCCCGAGGCCACCGATGCAATGAGCTCTCACGGCAGCGAAGGCAGCTTGTAAAAATCTCTTGTTAGAGGATTAGTTTAAGGAAATTAGATGGGACAAAAACGTTTGAGTTAAAGACGAATGAAATTTCCTCGTAGACAAAGATTTTAAATCTGCAAAGTTATTAAAGCTCGGGGGGGGGGGGGGGGGGGGGGGGGGGGGGGGGGGGGGGTGGGGGTGCTAAATAAATAAATACATTTCTTGGAAAAAGAAAAAAAGTGTCACATTTCTGCCAATGTAAAGCATTTCTTAGTTACCTAACACCCCTCACTGTGCGCCCCACCACATTACTCCACAAAGCCTGGCCTTCTTCACCCTGTTCCCAGTCGTTGGGTCCGAGCCAGAATTCCCTTAGAACTGCCCGGGATGTTGAGGTATATTTTTCCCCTCTACTCCTGGTGATTAGTTTTTTTAAAGGTGTTTTCTTCCAGCATAAGAGAAATACTCACGGCACAAACCAAATCACACCTAAAAAGACTTGAGGTGCTCTGTGTGCAGTCTGTTTGATGTTTTTATTAGTATTATTTCATTCAATTTTTTTTTAAATATTTATTTTATGGGCAAGACATGATATAAGAACAAACTGCCATAATATTATGTAATAAACTGACTTTAATTCTGCAAACTTACTCAAAACATTTTTTTTTTTTGCCTGTCTGCAGTAGTCGTCACCTGTTGCGTCTGCTTTTTTAGTTGTCATGACAACAGGTGATCGCTGCTGGCTGCGATTTTATGAGAGACTCATTATTAGTTCCACACTTCACCTCAGATCAGATGATAATGATACATTTATCAGTGACACTTGATCTGCGGACCATTCGTAGCAGTTTCCTGCCGGGACGGAGGAAGCTTTTACTGCTGTTTTTGAGCTGTAGCCATTGTCTCGCAATACACAAAGACAAGGTGTCCTGATGGCCCCTGCGTGAGTTTCTGGACGGCCCCCAGTTACAAGGGTTTCACGCTATTGTCAGCTGGCTGCAATCACAGGGGCACGGCCAGAGTGCAGAGGCGGAGGGGGTGGGGGTGGCTTGATGGATGCGGGTTGTAAGGGTTCTTTGAAAAGATGTGTGAAATGGGAGTATGGGTATTAAGGGTCTTGGCTCAGCTGGGGGTCTATTGTGCAGAAGGCTGAGCCCCCTGCTGGCATCCATGATCTCCTCCATTGAGGCTGCGCTCAGCTCCCTGTGTGTTTTTGTCAGCCTCCTTCTTTTTCTCACTAGCGTGCTCTGGGTTTACCTCCTTTGCTCAGCTTTCTTTCTGCTCTGAGTCACAGCCAAGGAATCTGGATTCATTGAATTTGTATTGATGATGGCAACGATGACAGGTCACCACGGTTTTCTTTCACCACCGTGTTGCCTGCTACTGTATGCATATGTTTTAGAAAGCCCTCATAAAACATACTGTTTAACTTCAAGTGTGTGGAAACCCCTGACTGTGGATTTTTGTTTTCCTTTCGTAAAGCTGCCCCACCCATCACCAGAAAACGGTGTAATTTCTTATAGCTTTAAATTACCTTATTAAAACAAACAACAATAAAAAAAAAAAAAATTGCAGAAAGAATCACTGCTCTGCATGCATATGACATGTGCTACAGGCCAGTTATATACCCATCCACTGGTACTGGTGACCTCACAGGGAGCATGGGCAGACCCCTGTGTACACTCAGACGAGGAGATTCATGATTTCAGCATCAGCTGTGGAACAACAGAGTTGGCACCCTGAAATGTAGTTATGCATGCAGCAGCGTGGCAACCGGCTGAACAAGTTTAAAGTCTGCATCAGTCCACGCAAGCACATGTGGTAAACATGAATCAGCTTCAAAACGGAGGCGTCAGAAAAGTATCATGCTCCTGCAACAACACTTTCAAAGCACGTGAGGAGATTTTTCTAGAGGAGCAGCATAATAATGATCGGTAATGTTTTAAACTGGGCTTGTGTGTGACATAAACAAGGTTCAGCTGTCGCCGACATGAAATTCTGCTCTTTTACATTTTCACGCATATCTGTCATCTCAACAGTCTGAGCCAAAAACCAATTTGTGCTAAACCATATTGTGTGACAGTAGGCGACATTGTGAGAAACATGTCGCAGACTTGTAGACTTGCCACTTGCTTGTCGCTTGCTTGCGACTTGACGTTAATCTGGGCTGCTGTTACTAAACTGGTCTGGTTGTTATTTAAACGCGCTGGTTGTGCCTGTGTTTGTACGTCTATACTGCTGTAAGGCCTTGTACATGGAACAACGCCTTTCCATGGTGGTATTTATATTTTTTGCATACATGCTGATTTTCCCAGCTAAATAAATATGTCTGAAACGATCTTAGAGTGAAATATAAGTTACACCATTGAGCCATTTCATGTGCTTGTTTGAGGGTAATCCCATCTTCTCATCCACTGATTATTTTGCCTTTTTCAATCATCTTCTTCCTAATTCATCTTCGACACGTAGCTCTGAGTGATTAAGATGCAGGCCTTGAACGTTTTTCAGCTGAATTGTGAACGTGTGTGTGTGTGCATACACCTATTTGCACAGTGTTATCCAGCTTGTGTGAGGCCAAGAGGAGTCAGACATTTGTCAATAGCAGAAGTCTATAAAAACCCGTCATTGACAAAGAGAGAACAAAGAGCTGCAGTTTGTTCAGGATTTCCTAACAAACACTCCACACGGAGGGCCGTGGATGGAGGCGACGCGAGGATAGAGGACAGAAAGAAGCAGTCGAGGTTCAACTCCTCTGGTTTGAACAGCAGATGAAAGAAGAGGAAGAAAATGTCTCAGTTGCAGAAAGCTCTTTCACATGAAATAAAGTTAACTTTTGGAGTTGTTAAATTCATTTTTACGTTACTGCTGTTGCAGCATATGAATTTAAGATGAATTTTGTATTCATTTATACCCTGTTGAGAGCTTTGATCTGAGAAAATGTTTCACATTTTGTATGACTTTTGGCACACAAAGTGAGAAGACCTGCAGTAAAGAATCCTTACTGATAGTTAAAGGAGCAATGTGTAATGTGAAGCTAGAAATTCAAATCATACTCCACTCCAATCAAATGGGAGCAGCAGTTGGCATGCCCTCGCGGAAGAGACAAACAAACCCGCAGTCCGTCCTCGTCACAGCTAAACCCGAGAATCAAAGCACAGAATCTGTAACCATGAAATCCAAATCTCTAACTGAGAGTGAAATCCTTTTTCTCAGTTTCGCTTTTTCTTTTTCCGGTTGCAATTCTGAAACGAGTCAAATCAGCGCTGCATCAGTCTACTGCGGGCAGGAGGGACATAGTCCAGATTTTGTGTTGAATTGACGCCATAGTAACTTGACTCACTCTACAGTCAAAACACGTTCAGCAAAAAGAAAAATCAGCGGTGGTTTACTTGCCGATCCTAAAAGAAATGTTGTAAATTCTGCATCAACCTTTATTTCTTTGGTGTCCACGAGCTGTCTCCGATGAGGGAAAGCAACTCTGGTTTTTATCTGCCCTTTTCTTTTTTTATTCATAACGAGGCTTTTTCCCATCTCGAGCTCAAAGAAGAAATACGAAAGCAGCAAATGATCATTCAAATGATTATTATTATCATGTAATGCAGTAATGCACAATGATTAACTGGTGTTATAGCACAACTACATCATATAAATGAAGCCAAAAATAGCTGTTATCTAGGTTTTGGTGGCTGTTGTTTGACCGACTACGTCACATCCAGTGATGCCGGAGACATGCAGTCATGAAAAAAAGTGTTTCCATTAAACTTTTATCAACACATCTAAAAAACAACCTCACGAAAGCTTAAAAGCGTAAAACAGCTTTCTCAAATTTTCTTTTCGATATTTAGGTTACCACTTCTAGTGGTGATGGAAAATCACTAACTGTGGTTTTCTCAGGAGACCTCACCTTTGTTGAGTGTGATGGGCTTTGCTTTTACTTATTAATTTAACTCAATATTTCCCAAGGTCCCTTACATGCTTTTTTTTTCCCGGCTTCGTCAATGGCCTTTTTTTGTTTGGAGCGACTGCTAGTTAGTAAATGTGTGACATGTGAATGACAACAGTGTCTTGGGCTTGCACTGTCCCTTGGGATAAGGTGCCACAACAGAAGCGCAACAGTAGAGCCCTTGTTCAAACAAAGCGTTCTCAAATGAAGGAGGCATTTAAAAATGATCGCTCTTCACAAACAGAATACGATCCTCTTCTCTCTGGCCCGCTGCCCTCCACCACCAAATCCCTGAACCCTCTCATTTTGACATTATTATCTTCCTCTTTTTCTCTCCGTCTTCTTCTTCTCATTTGTCAGTGCCTCTTAAAAACCTTTTGGCTCAAACCAGGATAGTGACAAAACCAAAGCGATGTGTCCTTGCTTTTACTTTCTGGGAAACGATTCTTAGTGGAGCAGCAAGGAGGAACAGTGCAGCAGCACTGGCTATGTTAGTTGAATGAGTTGCCACAGTGGAGAAAGAGAGGGGGGGTGATGAGGAGGCACTGAGATTGGAGGTAGAGAGTGGAGTGATTAAAATTCATCCCACGGTGCAAACAAAAGGAGGAATGAAAAAGGAAGAGAATGCAGGAGGGAAGAGAGTGCTGAGGCTAAGAAAGATTTGGGTTGAAAAGAAGATTGTAAGCCTCAGCAGATCCCTGAACAGCACCCCCCTCCTTAAAGGACAGCCTTTTACTCGCTGCACAGTTATCCTCTGAGACAACAGAAAACAAGCAAGAGAGGGAGAGGGGAGAAAGTTAAGAGGAGGAGAAGATGGATAGATGAAGAACACAGGGGAGAGCAGGGGCGAGAACATTAATTATTCGGCAGGCTTTTCCTCCCAAGATTTGCAGGCTGAACAGGGGGTCAACAATTGACTCAATTACAAGAAAAACTCACCAAGAGCCCTACAGCAGCACTTGCTGCAGACCCTGCACCTCTCAGGCGGGCTGTTGATTTTTTTTTCCTCCCTCTCCTTTCTTGGCCGGTAAATGTTTGCCCCTCTTCAGGTGCCCCGGCAGACGCGGGATCTCCAACCTACAGCTTCACTTTAACCTTTTCAACCACTCGGTCTGTTCTTCACCAAGAGCTGGAGGGAGAGAGGGAATGAAGAGGCGAGGCGCTTTCTCCCTGTTGAGCTTTATAGCT
The DNA here is from genome assembly GCA_014839995.1 of Xenentodon cancila. Taxonomy (NCBI): domain Eukaryota; kingdom Metazoa; phylum Chordata; class Actinopteri; order Beloniformes; family Belonidae; genus Xenentodon; species Xenentodon cancila. Next base: position 22,031,531 of record CM026203.1, on the reverse strand, counting down.
TTTAATGAATAAGGAACGTCTGGTGACCCATGAAGAGGGCTTCTTTTTTTTTTTTTTTTTTTTTTTGTCTGTTGCACAGGTGGAATTTTCATTGAAACTCAAAAAGGAATGTAGCTGTTTAATCAAACATTTAAAATGTAAACATGATGTTAAAAGCTGTTTTTTACTTTAATGCAGCTTTGTATTGGTTATTTATTTTAGTTGTCTTTCAGGTTCACAGACAGCTGCTCTTTTCCAAAACTAACGTACAAATACACAAAAATCTTATCAGCAATAGTATTTAACAGCTGTGTCTATTGCATTCTGTTTGTTTAATTTGTGCTAAAATATAAGGAGTTCATTTTTAAAAGACCCAACTTATAATCGCTTAAATAAGCCAAAATATAAATTGTTTTGGAAAAAATGCATATATCGCATTCGTTTGTCTGATTTTTAACAGATAAACAATTCAAGCCAGTTTTCTCGTTGCATATCAGAGATAGAAAAAGTAAATGGTATTAGTTC